>OZ035998.1:30184528-30357028 GCA_964035015.1 Corallium rubrum
AACTCGTTTCAAGCCGCCAATGGCGCTTGAAATTTTCTTAGACAATACATCGATCTGTTTTGTCCAAGAAAGCTTTTCGTCAATATGTAAACCTAGCGATTTTGTAATTGCAACCCTGCGAATCAGTTTTTTGGCTAAGTAGAATTTTGGGCACTGCAATAAATTCGACAGCCTATTCTCAGAGGCAATAATCATATACTCTGTTTTCGTTAGATTCACAGAAAGTTTATTAGCAATTAACCACTGATTAACGTTTTCCAAATCTTGGTTCACCTGATGCTCTAAATCGGAAATGGTCTCAGCCTTGAATGTTAGATTAGTATCATCAGCAAACATTCTTGGTTTAGAATTATGCAACGATGATGGTAAATCATTAATATAAATAAGAAATAATAATGGTCCCAAAACAGTTCCCTGCGGAACTCCACAAGTTACAGTTCGAGGACTTGATAAATTACCATCAACGTAGCATTGTTGTTGACGACCATTTAAATATGATTGGAAGAACTGCAATTCGGTATCACAAATACCATTCAGTTTTAATTTTTCAATCAATATTGCATGATTTACCATATCAAACGCTTTTTTAAGATCAAGAAATATAACTGCCGTTAAAAGGCTTTCGTCTAAATTGGTAAACCATTCATTCGTAGCATCAATTAATGCAGTGACAGTAGAATGGTTACTTCTAAAACCCGATTGATATTTATTGAGTAAATTATATTTGAAATAAGCAGATAATTGATTATAAACTGCTCTCTCAAATATCGTAGCTACTATACTAATTACCGAAATCGGTCTATAATTATTGGGGTCAGCTTTTTTATCCGATTTATAAATCGGAATAACTTTGGAACATTTCCAGTCATGAGGGATGATTCCCGTTGCTAATGACTTATTGAAAATGACACATAATGAGCTGGCTATAACTGGAGCAGCTTCTTTCAATAATCTCATGGAAATGCCGTCCAAACCAGTAGCTTTTTTGACTGAAGAATTTTTAATAATGTTAAGAACATCAGAAATACTCACTTCAGTAAACTTAAAAGTAGATTCAACTGTTTTATTTTGCTTCAAAAATTCCCGATTGTTTACATTGTTTTGTATATTAGGTAAGTTGGCAGCTAAATTAGGCCCAACATTTGTAAAATGCTCATTAAAAGCTTCGGAAATTTCAGATGAATTGGTAACAAGTTTATTATTAAATAGTAGCTCTTTAATTTCAGAGTAAGAGGTTTTACGTGAAAGAAGAGAGACAGAGAGAGACAGAGAGAGACAGAGAGAGAGACAGAGAGAGACAGAGAGAGACAGAGAGAGACCGAGAGAGACCGAGAGAGACAGAGAGAGACAGAGAGAGACAGAGAGAGACAGAGAGAGACAGAGAGACGGAGACCGAGAGAGAGACGGAGAGAGAGAGACGGAGAGAGAGAGACGGAGAGAGGAGGAGCTTTTATTGATAAACAAGGCTGGTGCAGTAGAATAACGAGAAAAGTCAGCAAGATTAGGTAGAAGAGTGTCCACAGGTATGTTCCTTTACAATTTTCTAGCCATTAATATATTCAAAAGTTTTAAAAACTGTTTAGGCGACAAATTAAAAACGAAGAAAAGCTCTGAGAATTCGCTATTAAAACCGTAATTTGACTTTCGCATGAAGAAAATGTCAATAAAGAACAAATACGCCAGCGATTTCTTGGTCAGCGCAGCCAAATTGTCCACCTGTTCTGGCTGCAAAAATTAGTCATCGAATTCTTAACCTTATACTCTCGGTTAAAGAACACACAAAGAAACTGAACTTCCAGAAAAACATTCGCAAAACCACACATCCATTGGCCATTTCCCCAAAGAGTTGAAGACTGGGAACGCTAGGGTGATTGGTAGCGTAAGCACAATGAAAGTGTCCTTCCAAACGATCCGAAGAACACCAGCGTTCAATGCTCTTTACCAGTCTTCAACTCTATAGGGAAATGGCCAATACTAATGCGACACCATGTTCAATGTGTTTAGCTTTTTCAAGTGAAGCGCACAAGGGGAGTAGGTAGATGTTCTTATACTGTAGGCTAAATTACCAATGCAGCGAAATTTCACCCTAGTTTTTTATGATTGCATTTGAAAGAACACTTAAAATGACAATGCAACATCTTTCGTAGAATTTCGTTTCCTTGCTTCATTCTTTAGATGTTCAGGTTTGTAAATAAGTTTTGTGGAAACACCACGTAAAATATTTCTCTTTTTCTTATTTATTGCTCTGATGAAGGCCTGAGTCAACAGGCCGAAAGCTTAGCAAAGAAATATTTTACGTGGTGTTTCCACAAAACGTATTTATATTACTTTATCGCCATGAAAACGTTTAAAGAATTAATATTCTGGTTTGTTTGATATGCAAATGTCAGACTTATGACATCACACTGCATAATGACTTTTTGAAATAGCATCAATTTTAGGATAGTCCAAATATTCTGCACCCAGCTACACACGTTTAGTGACCAGTCATGACTACATACATGCAAGTGCAACTTTCGATAAGCATTCTCAAAGAAAATCATACTTCTCTAAAAAGTCATTATGCAATGTGACGTCATAAGTATGACATTTGCATATCAAACAAACCTGAATATCTCAAGAATGAAGCAAGGAAACGAAATTCTACGAAAGATGTTGCGTTGTCATTTTAAGTGTCCTTTCAAATGCAATCATAAAAAAGTGGCGTGAAATTTCGCTGCATTGGCACTTTAAATAACACACCCAGAAACTAAAATCCAAGAAAAACATTCGCAAAACCACACATTCAATACTAATCCGTCACCATGTTCAATGCATGCGATCATATTTTTCAAGTGAGGTGCACAAGGGGAGGGACTAGATGTTCTTATATATATATACACTCTCGGTTAACAGACACATCCAAAAACTGATCCAACTCCCAGAAAACATTCTTCGCAAAACAACACATGCAATACTAATGCGATACCATGTTCAATGTGTTTAGATTTGTCAATTAAAGGTGCACAAGGGGGTGCGTGGATATAACTTGGGTCTTGCATACTGGATCCAGAGCTTTATCCCGTACACGATAGGAATTCTCTCCTCTCTTAAATATATTTACTGTCTTCTGTTTTGTCCACGTTAAGCGTAGTTCTATTTTTTCTCGCCGCTAGAAAGATGCGTTTCGAACCTAATTTGACCAGCCGGTGCCGTTTTAAATCGTTCAGGGGACAAAGCTCGTCTCAGTAACGGCGAAGCAGGTCTGTTTGATGGCGACGACGAAACGTTTAGTGTTCGTGAATGGATGGGGGACAGTGAAGTTCGAGCGGTCAAAGGGGACGAGCTACGTTTAGGCGAGTTCTGTTGTGACGGAGACACAGCAGGTGACGGTGTCCTTGCCAAAGGAGATAACGGCGCTTGGCAAGAAGATTTTCGTCGACTTAATTTGGAACTAAACCCATGCAAAGCACCTGAAAGAAGTTACAAAGTATTGATCTTTCAGCTTGGAATTTGTGAAGTTTTGTTAGTTCTTACGGTACAAGCTATGGTTGAATGTTCACACATAAGAAATGCTCCGAGTTCTAGACGAATTATAGGATATATTTTTTTATACCAAAATTGCTAAAAACACAGTGACATAGCCATTTGAAACAGACGTCATAAAAATACGGACTTTCGATTATCAACATACAGGATCGTTTACACAAACAATTTTTGCTGCGATTTATCTCCTTCTGACACATGTGGTGGAACGAATTGGCTTAAGAATATATCAAACCATTTATGCAAAATATATGCTTCAATACCTTCGTGAGTCATCCAGTTCAATCGTATGTGTCAAGATCATAAAAATCGCCTGTGTAAACGGGCCTTAAAGAAAATTTACCTGGTCGTGATGATTGTGTATTTTGTGATCCTGGGGACGAAGATGGGCTGCTACTCTGCGAGGATGATACGACCATTGGCGAATGATGACGTCGCGATCCTGATCCACGCTCGACGTTCGACGTCGTTCTCTTGAGCGGATTGCTACGTCGGATACCCCTCGGAGATGTACTTCGTTTGAAGCTGAACCGTCTGATAAAGGAACTCTTTCGTGTACGTTCGCCGCTATCGGCGCCACTGGGAGAATGGTTACTGGGAGTTCGTTTGTGATGTCGAAATGAACCTCGTTTTCCAACTCGTTTACTGCTTGACACACAACGTTTCCTCCCTCCACGCTTGATGGTTGTTTGGGACAGCTCCATTGTCGTTATCTTAAGACCTGACTTTCGACTTAGTAATAACTCAATGACTTGCCGATGATTGAGGCCTTGCACACCCTAGAACAAACAACAATTCACAAGAGAATGTAAGGGTTAAGCACTGGTCACAGGTGTGATAATTAAGGATTAAAGTACTGGCGTGAGTATGTTATCGGGATTTACATCCACAAGTTCACTAATATGGAAGGAGAAATTAAATACTGCTCGAGGCTAAACCGAGTGCAGTATCTAATTTTTAGTTCCTTGTTAGTGAACGAGTGAATGTAAATAGTGAATGTAAATCCCGATAAAACACGAACAAAGAATGCTTTAAACATGTAAATATTCAATTGAATATACTGGATAAGAATTTTACGCTTGCAAAAAGAGTGACAATCTCTCTGAACATTTACAAGGTATCTTTGCTTAAATTTCCTCGCTTAAGAACGAGTCTACTACAGAAATACTTAAACTGCTAGTTTACCTTAAGAAATTGTAATATTCCAAGCTGTTTAATCTTTTGTATTCCTCGGTATAGCTTCATGATTTCCAAAATTCGGGAACGGTGCTTTATTATCCATGTGTTATTAAATTTACTGCATGAGTAATAAAGCATGGCTGAGCGTTGCCATGATATAAGAGGGTGTGACATGGTGCAAATTATCCAGTCAAAACTCAGAAAATACATTAGTGTACGAACATTGAATATTAAAGAATTTAACATCGCGAAATGGCACGAGATAAGATGCGGTACTCTTTTTTGTGCATTTAAAAGAGGCGCGATAAGCACTTATACACTGTTTATCACACCATGTATACTAACAATTTAACGTTTTTGTTAGAACAATGGAATAGGGGCATCAAAATTGCGCATTTTGGAAAATGTCAAGTGTTATTGATGTTGCACCAAATACGCTTTGTGGCTTAGTTAGCGAGATATGAATCAACAACCAAATTTTGACGTCACTCCATCAATCTCGACTTGATTTCGACCAATTGTATTCTCGCCATCAAATCAGTTAGCGGTTTTAATTAAACGCAACGATTAAAATTTCCACTCACCTGGTCATCAATGTGAGTAAGCAACGTTCCTGTTCGTAATCCTGCTTCAGCGGCCCCACTGCCTGGGGTTACATCCTGAAAAGTTACAAACATTTGATTAGAACACTAACCATTTGCGGTGACCCTGTTCCCACTGTCACGATCAAGTTGTCGGCTATCGCATGATGTCTTATGCCGGTCAGCCATGGTCAGCTTGGATTAAGCCCAGACTTGGGAAATTGCTCGACTTTCGAAAAGCTAAAAACACTCGCCTGCGGCTCGTGTTTTGTTACGCTTTTCTCCAGTCTCGCAATTTCCCGCGTGTTTGGATCAGAGTATCCAAATACGGAAAACCATTTGGTATTTCTTTATTCCGAGACCTACGAATTCAGAAACTTTCCGGGAGCATGTACTGCGACCACCCCCAACGTTGCTCACACCTTCGACACTCGCGTTCACGTCACCCCAATTCTAAACCCGTAGATCCGCCTCTCAGATATGCTCTAGTACGGAACCTTATTTCAGGGAAGGGGGTATTTTGTGTAGGGGGAGAGGTCATACTATTTTTATCCACGCCCAAAGTAAGGGTCAGATTTTTTCATGCCCATCGTCAGGGAGAGTCATTATTTTCAACGTTTCCCTTCAAACCTCCATTCTGCACCATCTCTTCCACCCCTCAATCTGTCAAACTTTCACGTATGCGAGACTGAAATTCTGGTGTATGTATTTCATTCTCAATTAAGCCACATAAATTCAGGTACCAGACAAGAAAATTTCATCAGTTAATTAGGCAAGGTTTTACAACAAGAATGATAACTTTCGTAGAAACTTACTAGTATGCTATTGCAGATGCTGCAATCTGATTGGCTACTCTACTCTATATCTATTCGTCGATAGACAGCGAGTAGAAAATTGAGTACCAGTACTTGCGCGGTCAAGCAGTAAAACAACATGGAGGCGGCAAGAAGTGAAAGATTTGTTTTGTCTTGGTTTTCATACAGAAACAATAGTTTTTTAATGCTTCGTTTTTTGAAATAATTTGGAAGAACTAAGGTACACAAGTTAGTTTCTACTAACACAATTAGATTATTCGCTCTCAATTTCCGCTCTCGTCAACTATTCACTCATAAAAAATTCGAGCTCATAATCTAATTAAGTAATTGTGATTCTAATTGCCATATCGCTTTAAAGAGGAAATGAAAAAGTTTGCTTTATTTTCAAAATCTCCTGAAAGAGACATAAAGAAAGGACTTTACAGTTTTTCCATATCTCATTTCATTCTCAAGTTATTTAGAATTCAGATTTGTTTGATATGTAAATAAGATAAACTATGACGTAAAGTTATGTACAGATCATTGTACGTTTTATGGAAAATCATGTTTATACCTTCGAGATTATTGGACGAAATTTGGTCTTGTGATGATTAGTGGGTCGAGAGGCGCGTGCATGTTTCCAAAGTTTTAAGTGATTTTGTTCAATAATTCCAAAGATACACATAATTTTCCAACAACTCACAATGATCTGTACATAACTCCACAGTCCACGTCATAGTTTATGTCATTTACATACCAAACAATAGGCGAGTTTCAGGGTGTTGCACGTGCATCACTTTTCAATTAAAATCAACAAAGTATAGATACAGTTTCTGGATGTTTAACACTGTTATTCTGCTGTTGTTGACCCGCTAGCAAGTCTGTTTGACATTGCTTACTTTGTGGGGAGCCCGCCAAGAGACCGCCAATTCCTTTGCAATACCTTTACGGAAACTTACGAAACTGGAAACGATATTTGCACACCTAGCTATGGTGATTATACACTTATAAGGGGACTAATGCGCCTAACGGGTGGTCCCACATGACATGACTAAAATCAAACACTGCTGAACTTACGTGATATGACACTATTGTTTAATTTCAGAAATAGCTGATCCTGGCCATGTGGGACCACCCGCTAGGTACATTGGCGCTAGCTGCTTAAAAGTGTATAATTACCATGGCAAGTACTAGTTGTGCAAACATCGTTTCCGGTTTCGTAACATCGTTTTAAGTTTCCTCTTCAGTCCCTATTCCATTATCTATGCACGGAACACCCTGAAATTCGCCTATTCTAAATAACTTGTGAACAAAGTGAGTTATACACAAAAGTTGTAAAAGCGATTCTTTATCACTTTCAGGAGATCTTGAAGATAAAGTAAATTAATTTTCGCGCCATAATTAGCACTTTAAGCAAAAGAGTACAACTACAAATGCCTAAGTCTCTTTAAGTTTCTCACCTTAATTAAATGATGCACGATAAAGTAATCGGAATCGCCAATGTACACACGAATGGATTCTAACGTGAATCCAAGCCCGTTTGCAGATTTCTTGAATGCAATTGTGTGACGAGTGGTCAATTTGATACTCGATTTACGAAGTAACCTTGGAGACATAGGCGGTGTGCGCGGACTCAACGGGGGACTGGAACTACAGCCATCTTCTTCTGTGAATGATAAGATAACAATTTTAAAATTAAGAGAGGACCTAATACAAGAATAATACAAATATTCTGACTGTCCCAAACAGGAACCACTGAGCTATCGAGACAAAATCAGGACAGTCAGAGATTTTCATATTTAAACATCGCCGTTCTCTTCAAGTCTCCACAGAAAGACATTTTGTCTTCACAAGGTGGAACAGAGCCGCCCTAAAACGACTTCACCAAGTAGCAGAGCTACTCACAGCTCTCGTAGTCTTGAAATTTTATCTGGTTCAACAAGACAATCAAACAATTCTGCACCTTCCAAGAGTTAGTGCTGTAAGTGTAAGTGTTAGTGTATGGCTGTAAAATGTTTAATAGTTTAAGTGCATTTTAGATAGGATTGTTATACTATATGTATTTATTATTTATATGTCTATTTTTTATGTATTATTTTAATAATGGTTTAGATCGTGAACTTCGGCTTACATTTATCAGGGCCCCTAAGGATAAAAGTGTATCTCATTCTTATATTGAGTGGCCTACCCTGACTAAATAAAGTTTGTTTTGATTTGTATATAGGCGGCTTCAGAACAACAAATTATCACAAATTAATACGAGAAAAAGAAATACATCATTAGCTATTAAACATTCTGCTGAATTCGAGTGTTGCCCTCTCCGAGCAGAATACTTAATAGCCAATAGACTTCTTTTCTTTCCGTTTTCCTGTTCTCGTTTCTTAGACAGAGAAAAATCGCGTTTTCAAACAAAAAGGGATACGTGTGAACAAGGCCTAAATACCAGCGAAGCAGTAATAAACTTTTAACAGCAATAGGTTTTTTTTTCATCAGGGGATACCCGCATTCAGATTTTACATCCCCACCCCCAACCCCTCTGGCCAAACTCCTGAATTACCATCGTTGTAGAACAGAACTAACCTGGTAGTCGTAGTCGTGGAATTCGGTTGGACTCCTGGTTTCGTCTGTTTTCGCGAGTTGGCAATGATCTAAGCCGCCGTAAAGGAGACCTTGTTGGCTTTGCTTTAGTTGGAGAAGTAGGCGCTGAAGACGGTTCTTTGGACTCGACGTCAATTGTTAATGGCTTGGGCATGAGTAGATGCGGGACTGGTGCATACGCACCTGTACGACGACCCTTTTGTTTAACAAGTGGAGGTGGGGTTGAAATTGTAGGAGGATTACACTCGCGTGTACTGCTAAAATGGTATAAACAATTAAACAGTCAATTTTAGAAATAAAATACATATACGTAGGAATAATAGATATATGCATACACAACATACCTAAAATACATGTATAAAATCTTTTTGCAAAAAATACCCCAGCAAAATCTGGGTTTTCAAATACGAGGAATTCGTTTCAGTTCGAAGCGAGGACGAAAATTGAACGGACTCCAAGGACTGAAGAACCCGGTCAGGTCCGAATAGCCTAGAGGCTTTTGAATGACTTTCTCATACTACTTTTATAAACAATTCATAAAAAATTTCAAATAAATATAATATTTAATCAGTATTTAAAAATCCGAAGAAGATTACTGTTAAATTTAGAAAACTTTTAGGTCAATTTTCTCTTAAAATATACATTCGTCAGCGCTTGTCCTCCAAGTCCAAAGACTGGCAAAAATAGTTCAAGTACTCCACCTAGTACCTCTTTGGTATTTCAAGCTCCCTTCACCTTTGAATGAACGAACGAACGATTTAATGGAGGATTAATAGGTTGGGAGTACCATTCACAAACTCATCAATAATTCATAAATTAAACAAAATGAATTAATATTTAACTAGTGTGTGGAAACCGACGGAACGCTTTAACATATTTGAAAGTACTGATACTTTGAACTTTTCATCTAAAGTCGTAGTACTTTTAAAATACGCAAATTCTCGCTTTGTTTGAGAAGTCAGTTCAAGTACTAAACGTCGGACTCTACCGGGACTTCAAAACTCTCACGCGTTAAAAAGACTCACTTGGAGCTCGCCTTTTCAAAAGACATTCGGACTTTAAAATCCATGTAAAGTCCACCGTCTCCTATTTAAACTATTACGAATATCCCGCACGTCTCCTACACTGGTGGCCAAAATTAACGAGCCATTTTAGTTCTGCGAATTTTTCAAATTTTTCGTAATGTTTTTAGAATCCAATACAGTTCCATTAGAAGCTTTATATTTGATTTAAGTTTCATATATCTTACAGTGTATTAATACCACAAATTTTTTTATCTCTAGTCTAGTCTAGTCTAGTCTAGTCTATTTAAGTATTATTTCTTTTTGTGCTTATATTTGCATGCAAACACACGACCGTTTGTTGTCTTCCAAAAGCTCTTTCATAACCTAGAAATTTCATTGTTAAACATTTTTTCCTGATATACTTTATTTTGCCTTTCTTATGGATTTTGTCTCATAACACTGTCTTCTTTAGGTCGACTGGTTAATTTTGGCCACCAGTGTATACTTGAACTACTTCAATTAATACCTCGCACGTCTGCTATTCAAATATTTCAAATACCTCGAAGATGACGAACTTGTCGTTTCCTTTGCTGCTTGCGGTTCTTGTTTACTCGCTTCAGCTTGAGGCGAGTCACTCTTAACTTTCGTGACTTCGGAGGAATTGAACAAAAGTTTTGTTGGTTCCGGACCAAGAATACTGTCATCGTCGCTGTCTTGACGATCACTAAACGAGTTGTTCGTGTCGGCTCTGCCAGAAATAATAAAACAGACGAATATGTATGATTGTTAAATTTCATATGCGGCAGTGTGGTAAAGTATGAAGGGCGAAAAGCGAAAGTGACGTAAGTGAGAACTTATTACCAAGTTAAAGTTTCAGTTAGTCAAACTCAGAAAACTCTGAGCTCCAGACGGGACTCGAACCACTGATCTCTAAATAAACTGGATAGGCCATTCCCTATGGCCAGCAGTCAAACATTTCGTGCCAGTCGCCGCCATCTTACGTAACGGAACATATGACGCATTGCGGCCTTAGAACTTGTTCCCAATCCCAAAGTTGACTAGCATAAATAATCTTGACGTCAGCACAGTCAGGTTATCCAGGGGAGGCAATATTAAGTAGTGTGTGCTGGGGGAGTCGGAAAAGCCGGTTCGTTTAGTTTTCGGCTGTTTAACAACAAATACAGTCCAAAGATGGCAAGTACACAACACGAAATATTGTTAAGGCATAGAGATTACTATAAAAGGTACAATTTAAGACTTGGAATTTAATTCTTCGCAGATTTTATAGTCTGTTTTTCAGTTTATATTATCGTGAAGTTTCTTCGTTGTCGGCACTGAAGAAAAACAACGAAATTTAAAGGGTTCACAGCTTAGTAATAGAAACAAATACAAGAAATTAGCGTCTTAAACCTTATTGAATACTTCTTGTGTCATTACATTCGTTTAAATTTTCTTAAAATAACTTTTTCTGTCTGTTTTCAATCTACGAAAGCTACGAACTTTAGCGGCAGCCATCTTGGGTAGTGGTCAGGTCATCATACAACTGGCACGCGAAATTCGACCCCATGGCCCATCCAGTTTTATTGAGTTCAGTGACTCAAACCCACAACCATTACAGTGCCAGCCGGACGCTCTCACCATTGAGGCACTGGTACTCAGATGATAGACCGAAGTTGTTTATGATATTTATACCCGGGAGCTAGTCAAACCGTACATCCGACACAAGTACTTTTTGGGCTACAAGTCGCATTGTGTCAGTTAATTTTCAGTTGAATGTTTTTCTACGCTGGTCAAGCAAAGAAACAAAAAACCTGCAAAAATGTTAGTTTGTCATTTTAAGCGTTCTTTCAAATAGGACAGATTTAGACCCTGTTTACACGATGCCGGTACAATTTGAAAACGGAACAAAATCATGCCGTTTAGGCCTTGCGTTTACACGATACCGGCACAAAAATAACATGAAATGTTATATGCTGTATTTGCATACCGGCATGATTTTGTTCCGTTTTCAAATTGTACCGGCATCGTGTAAACGGGGTCATAACCTTCGCTTCATTACTATGTTACTATATATATATAGCAACCTGAACGTGATTTTAATAGAGGCACGTATATATGGGGCGCCAAGTGTTCATTTATTATTTAGCATTAATGTTGTCATTTTCCCACTGATTTGTTTGGTTATATCAAATAACCAAACTGGCTGCGATACTATGAGTTGGTTATATCAAATAACCAACACAACATGAATTGGTTATTTCAAATAACCAATTTTTCTGTCATGATTTAAGTTGGTTATATCAAATAACCATCACGCCATAAGTTGGTTATTTCAAATAACCAATTTTTCTGTCATGATTTAAATTGGTTATATCAAATAACCAACACGCCATAAGTTGGTTATTTCAAATAACCAGTTTTTCTGTCATGATTTAATTTGGTTATATCAAATAACCAATTTCTTGTCATGATTTAATTTGGTTATATCAAATAACCAAAATAATTTCTGAACACTCGGCACGCCAAATGACGTAAGAAACACGTGGCTTTCACTTCTCGGGGGGGGGGGGGGGGACCTTGACCGCTTGGCGCCTAATTTTGGCGCGTTTCTTCGTTCTTCAACATGGCGAGCGGTTTGAACACAAGTGGGTTGGCAAGGACATTAACCGAAGCGATCGGGAAAGCGATAACTCGAACTCTTGGCGAGACAGAGGCAAGTACACCTTTTAGTGAAATAATTGTTCTTGACTGACCATTTCTGTTTATAGCTAATTTATTATTCATTTATTCATTTTTGTCGAGTAGCATTGTTTGTGTGGGAACGTTATGTATAATTTATGTTTAAACATGTGGGTTGAAGGAATACTGTAGCTGTACGTTCTCTTTTGATGTATGTTTGTGGCGTTGTAGACTCCAGTCCAGGCAAGTCGTTCCAGCCCTGGTAGTGGTACTAGTCAAACGGTGAGACATTTTCAATATTGTCTACTTTAATATCAGTCACAGAAATCTTTTTATACAGCTATTAATAATAGAATATTATATTATTAATAGCTGTATAACAAGATTTCTGTGACTGATATTAAAGTAGACAATATTGAAAATGTCTCACCGTTTGACTAGTACCACTACCAGGGCTGGAACGACTTGCCTGGACTGGAGTCTACAACGCCACAAACATACATCAAAAGAGAACGTACAGCTACAGTATTCCTTCAACCCACATGTTTAAACATAAATTATACATAACGTTCCCACACAAACAATGCTACTCGACAAAAATGAATAAATGAATAATAAATTAGCTATAAACAGAAATGGTCAGTCAAGAACAATTATTTCACTAAAAGGTGTACTTGCTTCTGTCTCGCCAAGAGTTCGAGTTATCGCTTTCCCGATCGCTTCGGTTAATGTCCTTGCCAACTCACTTGTGTTCAAACCGCTCGCCGTGTTGAAGTACGAAGAAACGCGCCAAAATTAGGCGCCAAGCGGTCAAGGTCCCCCCCCCCCGAGAAGTGAAAGCCAACGTGTTCCTTACGTCATTTGGCGTGCCGAGTGTTCAGAAATTATTTTGGTTATTTGATATAACCAAATTAAATCATGACAAGAAATTGGTTATTTGATATAACCAAATTAAATCATGACAAGAAATTGGTTATTTGATATAACCAAATTAAATCATGACAAGAAATTGGTTATTTGATATAACCAAATTAAATCATGACAGAAAAACTGGTTATTTGAAATAACCAACTTATGGCGTGTTGGTTATTTGATATAACCAATTTAAATCATGACAGAAAAATTGGTTATTTGAAATAACCAATTCATGTTGTGTTGGTTATTTGATATAACCAACTCATAATATCGCAGCCAGTTTGGTTATTTGATATAACCAAACAAATCAGTGGGAAAATGACAACATTAATGCTAAATAATAAATGAACACTTGGCGCCCCATACGTATACACGAACTGCGTGTGGTACGTTTTCGAGCTCAACAACTTTTCATTAATCCAGGATAAGTAATCGTCTTTTGAACAACCAACCCCAGCTTCTTATAAATCATCACCATTCTTAAACACGAGGTTCCACTATAAAAGTGATAGCTCCTCCAACTTCCCGTGTAACAAAATATATATTTTCCCATGCAGAAACAAAACAGTCTTGGTATACCGCATAGCCGAACAATCTGAACTTGAAATTTGTCATAATTTTGTTCCATGAAGAAACGGCATGAAACACCGGTGCTTGAAACATATCAGTGGTTCTTAACTGTTTTCCTTCAGTGTGTTATTTGTGTTTGCTTCATCGTGTTTATCACCAGATAAGCCATGGAAAGCTGATATTTGTCATCAAGTGTTTATAAAGTGCCAATGCAGCGAAATTTCACCCCAGTTTTTTTATGATTGCATTTGAAAGAACACTTAAAATGCCAACGTAACATCTTTCGTAGAATTTCGTTTCCTTGCTTCATTCTTGAGATATTCAGGTTTGTTCGATATGCAAATGTAATACTTGACACCACATGCTTGTAATACTTGACATCACACTGCATAATGACTTTTTGAAATAGCATCAATTTTAGGATAGTCCAAATATTTTACACCCAGCTATACACGTTTAGTGACCAGTCATGGCTACATGCAAGTGCAAGTTTTTATTAAGTACTTTCGATAAGCACTCTCAAAGAAAATCATACTTTTCTAAAAAGTCATTATGCAGCGTGATGTCATAAGTATGACATTGCATATCAAACAAAACTGAGTATCTCCAGAATGAAGCAAGGAAACGAAATTCTACGAAAGATGTTAGGTTCTCATTTTTAGTGTTCTTTCAAATGCAATCATAAAAAAAATTGGGGTGAAATTTCGCTGCGTTGGCACTTTAAACTTTTACGGTTGATTGACAACTGAACGTATAAAACCCCTGGGCTCACCCCTTTTCTACTGGAACCTGGTGTTTAAACCTCGTCAAATAAACCAATAAATGGTGGAATAGAGAACCCTAAACTTGACAATGGCTAAATACTGAACAAATTTAAAAAAAGATGCCATGACGAAGAACAGCAGAAATTACAACTGTTTGTTCGTACCTGTCCCGGAAACTTCCAGTGTTTGATTCCGTTTTACTTCGACGTCGCACAGTGGGAGGGGAGTTACTACTCTCGCTGTACGTTCGTCTTATGGTCTTGTCGCTTGACTTGATGTCACTAAATCCTGGACCGACTGGAGACACGGGGGAAGACGCCAAAGGAGACGGTGAGTTACAAATTCTTGAATAGCGAGGAGAACATGTTGAAAAATTACTGAAGTCTAACGCAGCACGATCGTCATCATCGTCACTTTCAAACGAATGATTGTAACGATCCAAACGAGCTGAAAAAATAGAGAACGGTATTTACTGATTAAGACAAGAATTCTTTATGTCAAAAGTATGTATTTTCAGAAAAGCGTACAGACTTTAGTAACTTCGCTCAATTGTTCGCCGAGTTTGACCAGAACATATTCGAACTAAATTATAGTCAAAAGAGAGATTCGTATATGGCTTACGCTCACGGAACAGCGAGCTCTATATATAAGTGGATAAATATCTTCTTGTCATCGACCAGACAAAGATTGAAGCCAAACATGACAGACATGCATGTAGGCCCGCAGTAAACAAATAGTACGCAGAGAACAGAGACTACACGTACTTCAGGACTATATGTCCGCCATGTTTGACTTCAATCGACGAACCAAAGATATCACTCCAGTTATAAAAATAGGCGTGCTACGCATGCATGTGTCCACCGCGCTGTTGCATGCATTGCTACCTCGCGCCATTTTCCCCTCTTCCCCAACGGACCCAAAGCTCCCAAACCTCGCTGGCTATTGCATTGTCCAGAGTAATCGATAATATTAAAGGTTGTTATGAGCATTTGCGGAGATATTCATGTTTCTTTGTTCTGACGGGTGAGTAAAATTTGAAACCCGCGTTTCCACGCTAAATAAAGCCAACCGCCTGAGAGAGCTATTACATTGTACTGTGAAACTAGCTTAAACGAAAGCTGATATTTCGAAACGTTTCGCTGATAGAACTTCACAAAATTTACGAAGAATAGTATTTTAACTATGTTCTTAATTCTGACCATACAAACAAATGGGTGTGAAAATGATTGTAACGCGTATGACTGAACGTCAGAGAAATATATTGTAAACACACCGCTTTTCAGCGTACTTTATTGTGATTACTGTACAAAAATTTCGCAAGCCATAGCTTAGAACAACACGAACTTTACGGAGAATGGTATTTTGATTATTAGCTTTCACCACATGCAGATAAACGAACGTGAAG
Source organism: Corallium rubrum (assembly GCA_964035015.1). Classification (NCBI taxonomy): domain Eukaryota; kingdom Metazoa; phylum Cnidaria; class Anthozoa; order Scleralcyonacea; family Coralliidae; genus Corallium; species Corallium rubrum. The sequence goes on from OZ035998.1 coordinate 30,200,543, forward strand.
CGCGCGTTTAAAGTGTCTGAGCGTCAGCGAAACTAAAGATTGTAAAGAAAAACCCGAAGGCGCACGGGAATAATCTGGAGTGAACATAATAAAGTAGAGTATTCATTTGAAAGCTGCTAAACATTTCGTGTAGTAGAGCCTAGAACTTCACAACATTTACGAAGAATGCTATTTTGAACATGTTCTTTGGAAATGCGACATATATTTCTTCTGGCCCTAACTTCGATTATACGAATATACCGGCCCTTTTCGAATCTTCGGCGAAGATTGCCGAATGATGACGTAATGAGGTCCAATCCAAGCAAGAAAGCAAGCAAGCAAGCAAGCAAGCAAGCCGCCGCCGCCGCCGCCGCCGCCGCCGCCGCCGCCGCCGCCGCGCCGCCGCAACGCAACGCAACGCAACAAACGCGCAAACGCGCAACGCAAACAAACAAACGCCGCGCAAGCGCAACGCAAGCAAACGCGCCGCGCGCAACAACAACAACGCCGCAACGCAAGCAACGCGCAACAAACAAACGCAAACAAACAAACAAACAAACCGCAAACAAACGCAAACAAACAAGCAACAAGCAAACAAACGCAAACAAACACAACAAACAAACAAGCAAACAAACGCAAACAAACGCCGCAAACGCGCCGCCGCCGCCGCAAACGCCGCAAACAAACGCAAACAAACAAACGCCGCCAAAACGCCGCGCGCGCGCGCGCGCGCCGCAACGCGCCGCGCCGCGCAACAAGCAAGCAAGCAAGCGCGCGCGCGCGCGCGCGCCGCAAGCAACAAGCACAAGCATGCTAGCAAGCGCCGCAAGCAAAGCAAGCCAAGCAAGCAAGCAAGCAAGCAAGCAAGCAAGCAAGCAAGCAAGCAAGCAAGCAAGCAAGCAAGCAAGCAAGCAAGCAAGCAAGCAAGCAAGCAAGCAAGCAAGCAAGCAAGCAAGCAAGCAAGCAAGCAAGCAAGCAAGCAAGCAAGCAAGCAAGCAAGCAAGCAAGCAAACAAACAAACAAACAAACAAACAAACAAACAAACAAACAAACAAACAAACAAACAAACAAACAAACAAACAAACAAACAAACAAACAAACAAACAAACAAACAAACAAACAAACAAACAAACAAACAAACAAACAAACAAACAAACAAACAAACAAACAAACAAACAAACAAACAAACAAACAAACAAACAAACAAACAAACAAACAAACAAACAAACAAACAAACAAACAAACAAACACCCTGACTATATGGTCACCGCTGATGGTCAGCCGTAGCCACAAAAAGAGCTCATTGTCTGAAAACGGATTTGGCCCGTAAACCGAGGTTTGGCGAAAAGTAACCTTGAGCCTTAACATAAATGTAAATAGATGACTTCCCGCATTCTCAAACACACTGGCGTCTTAGCCAAAAGAATAAGAAGTGACTTACTATCAAAGTAGCTAGTGTCTTCTTCATCATCCAACTGTGGTATAAATTCTGCCTTCTGCCTCAACAACGCATTCCAATCAAGCCCATGGAAGTAACAGTGATTTTTTACTTCGTGGTCGCCTACAATTTTTAATTTAAAAAAAACTGTTAGTCAATCCAATATTTCTTATCTGGAAAGTAAAACTTCCCGTCGCTCTTTCCAACATGAACATGTAAAAATAGGAGTTTCAGTAATGCAGAACACTTTCTGGTAAACAAATATATGCATTTGGTAACATTCCCATTCAAAAAGGGCCTGGGAACGAGGTTGATTAGTTGTTGATTCTAGACCAGCCAATAGGAATAACGAAATTCAAAACAGGAATTAGTCCAACGAGTTCTAATCAACCGGAACTTGTCAAGAGGAGCAAATGAACTGCAACAACATTTTAGGGTCACTTCTATTAACACAACAGTAACTTACCCAAACGTTTGCTAGGGTCTTCATCAAGTAAACGTATTATTAGTTGCTTGGCATCATCCGCTATTATTTCATCATCGGGTGGCCATTCGATCTCACCTAAACATCACAACAAAATGTACAGGTCTACAGGATTAACAATACTGACTAAAGTCAAAACACAACAGCAACTGACATTTTTTGTAGGTAATACGTATACAAAAGTATGGATTGACACCAAAATTGCTGGGTTTGGAACATTAAAGAGATATTTTTTTAAAAGCATAGAAACGAACCAGACACAGTGACAAAAAAACGACATGCACTTGCTATTTATTCCGCACAAACGAACGAACGAACGAACGAACGAACGAACGAACGAACGAACGAACGAACGAACGAACGAACGAACGAACGAACGAGCGAGCGAGCGAGCGAGCGAGCGAGCGAACGAACGAACGAACGAACGAACGAACGAACGAACGAACGAACGAACGAACGAACGAACGAACGAACGAACGAACGAACGAACGAACGAACGAACGAACGAACGAACGAACGAACGAACGAACGAACGAACGAACGAACGAACGAACGAACGAACGAACGAACGAACGAACGAACGAACGAACGAACGAACGAACGAACGAACGAACGAACGAACGAACGAACGAACGAACGAACGAACGAACGAACGAACGAACGAACGAACGAACGAACGAACGAACGAACGAACGAACGAACGAACGAACGAACGAACGAACGAACGAACGAACGAACGAACGAACGAACGAACGAACGAACGAACGAACGGGCGCGAAATATAATTGCCTGAAACAGCAAAAGCTACTCCTAGCCAAAATTGTTAAGATGAAGTACTTTGCTGTTTTTAACGATTTTCACTTGATGTCCCAAGGACTTTTGGCGAGGATTGTAGCTGCAAAAAATAATTTGGACGCGGCCATTCTGCAGTTTGTCCAAAAATCACACAAAAATGCCCAACATGGAGCTCATAGCCAGAAATACGCGACATGCTATTGCGCAATACCCGCAAGGCAAGTCAATTCAGTCAAATGCGTGTATAAAATTGTAAGCGATCGGGCAAAAATGTTAAAATAATCGGAGAAAATTTACAGATTCACGAAATGCGAAACTATCCCTGAGTTAAACGAATGTTTGTCGACATAACAAGCTAAAAATTGTTCGCTATTTGCTCAAAATGAGGTGTCCCCCAGACGATTTGTATATCGTCGTTGATTCACGTCGCTTTAGTCTTGAATGTTGGCCATTTACACCCAAGTCCGTGTGAGAAAATGCGTTTATACGGCAAACCATACACGAATGTCGACATGCGAAACTTGTTCCAGTAGGCCGAAGTTCTGAACAGGTCAGATAAGATAAAATATAAAAATCGTACCTTATTTCGACGTTTCCTTTTGCTTGCTCAAGTTTGTGAAGTATTGTAATAACAACAAACATCGATGTCCGTTTCTGAAGACATCACGTTTTAAAATTGCCATAACTCCGCGATTTTCTGCAGTATCACAACCCTCTTGGTATTGAATTGAAGCTTGTTGTCTGCTTGTTTGATTTACCATGGTTTGAAAATCGACGCACGCATTATTTTAAACATATTTGCCGCTGAGTTATAGGTTTTGAACTACTTTTGGACAATGCGAAGGAGGCCGAAGCCAGACGAGGAGCAGCGGGATATCGGGAATTTGCCGGATCGTATATCAGGAAATATTCCAAATACTCATGCGCTATCACGTAAAACGCTGACAAAGACACATGTCTTGCAGACTCAAATGTCGCGTATTTCTGGCTATGTTGGGAACTACATGTTTGTCAGGTATAGAAAGGTCAGGCAATACACAAGTGCGGGAACTCTGCAGAGACTCTGCTCGAGTGATCCCTTCCCCATTGAGGAGGGTAGGGAGGAGCAGAGACGAAGGAGTTTTATTGAATTATAGTTCTATTCCAATGTGACAATGCTTCTATCGAAAATCTAAGAATTCGTCATTTTCGGACCAAGGTAGCCAAAATTGTTGGAAAACTGGTTTTGACGATTTTCATTTGATCTCCCAAAAATTTTTAACCAGAATTGTAGTTGCCTGCAGCTAACTCTTCAAGGCACCGCAACTATTATTCACTCGTTTTCTGATGTTAAACATCGGAGATTAATCGGTACCGTATCGGTTTGGACCGCTCGCACAGATTGAAAGTAGGGCAATGGCATCATGAGTGATCAGCTCGATTAGATGACCGATTGCTTTGAAAATCGAGTTAAAGACGTGAAATGTAAATATTTAGTAATGAATTTTCGTACACTGACATATTTTATGAGTTCTGATTGGGTAATTTGCACCACATGATACCCTGTAGTGTAGTGTAGTGTAGTGTAGTGTAGTGCGGTGCGGTGCGGTGCGGTGCGGTGCGGTGCGGTGCGGTGCGGTGCGGTGCGGTGCGGTGCGGTGCGGTGCGGTGCGGTGCGGTGCGGTGTAGTGTAGTGTAGTGTAGTGTAGTGTAGTGTAGTGTAGTGTAGTGTAGTGTAGTGTAGTGTAGTGTAGTGTAGTGTAGTGTAGTGTAGTGTAGTGTAGTGTAGTGTAGTGTAGTGCCCTTCTCTGACTGTTATGTCGTGGCAATGCTCAGCCATGCTCTAATACCCATGCTTTAATTTCATTAAAGATTACATACTAAATACAAAAGATTGAACAACTTAGAGACTGTTACCATTTCCTAAAAGAAAATGGTAGATTAGGTATTTTATAGGAGACTCGTCATTTAGCAAGGAACCTAAAGACGCGGTATTGCCACTCATTTCGCAAGCGTAAACTTCATATACAGAGTAGTCACATTGAATATTATCGCCTGTATTCTAAAAGCTCACTCACACTCACACTCACACTCACACTCACACTCACACTCACACTCACACTCACACTCACACTCACACTCACACTCACACTCACACTCACACTCACACTCACACTCACACTCAAAGAGTGGCCCCTCACACTCAATGAGTGCAACTCAACCCTCAGTGAGTATGAGACTACACTCACTCACTCACTCACTCACTCACTCACTCACTCACTCACTCACTCACTCACTCACTCACTCACTCACTCACTCACTCACTCACTCACTCACTCACTCACTCACTCACTCACTCACTCACTTTCTAATCATTCAATTAATTGAGTGTCGAGTTGCACTTATTGAGTGTGAGGGGCCACTCTTTGAATGTGAGTGTGAGTGCGAGTGCGAGTGTGAGTGAGCTTTTAGAATACAGGCGTAAGATGCTTAAATCACTCTTTGTTCGCGTGCATCCACTCGTTCGCTAACTGCGAAAAATTGACATTTGTCTTACGTACATCCTAGGCATACCGGAGTTCTTAAAAACTGAAACATTTGCTCTGTTTGGTGGTACAATACTAAAGAAACACCTATAATGATTTGCTTAAATCACTCTTTGTTCGTGTGCATCCACTCGTTCACTAACTGCGAAAAATTCACTTTCTTTGTCTTACGTACATCCTAGACATACCTCAGTTCCTTAAAACTGAAACTTTTGCTCTGATTGGTGGTACAGTACTAAAGAAACACCTATAATAGTTTTCCGTCTTTGGATACAGTGATCCAAACACGCAGGGTTTTTCGAGACTTGAGAAAAGCGTAACAAACACAAGAGTCACTGGGCGAGTATATTTTTTTCAGCTTTTCGAAAGCAACATCCCAAGTGTTTGGTTGTCTTTTCTTTTACCAAGTGAGTTGATGAGACAAGAATATACGAGGTATTTTATTAACAATTTTATTCCATTAAGTCGCTTTAAGACGTTAAACCTTTTAAACCTTTTCGCCGTTTTTTAGGAGCACACATCACCGTGCTTTTCCTACGAGTTAAGCATTTGTTGAACTTGTTTTTTTTGTTGTTGAAGCTTCGCACATGCAGCTTAAGCCTTTATACATGACTATTTTAATTATAGACATGCCATTAAACATTGTCTTTAAGAAAGCACGGTCATTGATCATCCTCGTTCCCAGGGCCTCCTCGGTACACTGGAAAATCGGAGGCCCTGGTCAGATAAAAACGATTCAAGCTTGTGATTGGCTGGACGAAGGCTATTGTCAACAGGAAGTGGGTAAATATATTTTCAACTGTTAAACAACGCTGCGAATAGAGTGAAGATTATCGCTTAGATAACACCAAAAAAGTCTCGAATAAGACCAACAAAGTAGGATTCCTAAAGCGAGACGTAACTGCGATAAGTTTCATCATTTAACTCTCAAAATCGAACGATTTCAGACATAGCGTGACTCAGTGACTCATTCGTCGGCGACGCCAAATGTTCGTAAACAACCTAAGCCTTCGAATGACATTTCGGTAAGAGAAATCTTGCTATTTTGTCCAGCGGGAAGAACAGTAAACACCAAACCTTCCAGACGTCATAATAAAGCAACTTTTCTTCAAATATGTTCTAGGGATTTTAGGTGAAGGAAAATTCGAGTGTAGAATATATACATTTTAAGACCAAACCGGGACCAGTTGCGAAAAATGCAACTACACAGGTCTTCCGGCAGGAATTGAACCCACGACCTTGCGATTCTAGTGCAATGCTCTGACCACTGAGCCACGGAGGCCGTTGCCGAAAGCTTGATCGCGAGTTCTGTATATATTAAGGTGGTAATGCCAGGAGAGAATTGGGTTTATTAGAAGTAATATTGGGCATTTCACTCGATTACATAGCATGTTCTAGGGATTTCCCTAGAAATCCCTAGAAACATGCTATGTAATCGAGTGAAATGCCCAATATTATTTTCTTCAAATAGCTGAGTGTATCTCGTTTTTTTCGTTGTATTATGTCCATGCTCGCAATGGCCTAGAATCTAGGACATCCGGTTTTCATCTGACAAGGGCCTCCGATTTTCCAGTGTAACGAGGAGGCCCTGGGAACGAGGATGGGTCATTGATCAACTAGAATTAGTGTAGTGTAAATGTTATTTTATAAACAATGATGAAACACGATATTCTTTGAAGTAATCACATGGAGAGGGGTTAGAAGCAAGCAACGACAACGCAATACAGCACACTACCAAGTTAGCTTTGGAACTGTGCGCTAAAACCGAGTTACATTAAAGAAAAACAAAAAAAAGCAAATAATTTAACGATAACACTACATGTACAGTACCCACCACTTAACGTATGAGTAAACAGGTCTTCAGGGCTGTCTCCATAGAACGGTGTAATTCCAAGGAGAAATTCGTAAAGAATGATACCCATCGCCCACCAGTCCACTGGCTTGCCATAGGCTTGACGAAGAATTACTTCTGGGGCAATATAGTTTGGTGTGCCAAATACCTTAATACAATCAAAGGTGTATACGGTTAGCAACAACACAAAGAGTGGCACGATAGCAATATTAAGTGCTTATAACCTTAAATAAAATATCACTGATATGGATTTGCAATGTAAATAGTTGAGTGCTAACGTATTTTTGTCGTTTGATTTGAGCTTTAGCCCCGGTTATATTGAGGTTTGTATCTCAAAAATGGCAATGAGGATGACGTATATGTAGGTTGTTGTTCTGTTTTTAAAAATGTTCTGTTACAGGAAACATATTACCCAATTCACATGTTAATGGCATAGTATATTCTATATTTTATCATTTTTTACCCAAAACTTCAAGCAGTTCATTATAAGAAAAGGAAGGAAAAAACAATTGTACTCATTATGCCGCTCAACGTAATCATCTGATGGCCACTTCTGCGCGGTTGTTCCATGCCATGTGGTCAGGTTTTTCTGATTCCCCAAAAATTCAAATATTCCTACATGCATCAGAACTGCTTAGTTTCAAAGATAATCAAGTTCTGTTCTGTAATGTCCAGGAATTTATACGAGACACTAAGCGATTTTAAGAACTAAACGATCAAATGATCAGTAAGTTGGGACTATATCAGCAATTTCTGACCATTTTTCAATTATTTTACTTTCTGTGTGTCTTTTTCTTTTCTTTGTTTTACAATATAATTTAATATTATCAGCTAAACCTTTTTTTTATCATATCATATCAAACGATCTTTGCTCTTTCCCTTTTTAAAACTCTTTAGGGAATTAATTTGTAATATTATATTTCGCATAATCTCCCTAGATGAGCTTTGCTTTTGGAGAAAATGTTTGTATTCCAAAATATGTTTAAATAAAAAAAATAAAAAAATGTCTACATTGACGTCATCCTCATTATCATTTTGGAAACGCAAACTTCAATATAACACTAAGAAAAATTCAAATAATAAAATCAACTATTCACTTTACATAAAATCCATGTCAGCTTTAGCATATACAGTTGACTCTCCTAAGCGGCCACCTCGGGGACGGAGGTAAGTGGCCGCTTACGAGAGATGGCCGCTCAACGTAATCATTCAGTTTTATACCGGAAGTGATAATAGCCGATTCATATATTTCACAAAACTGTTTCATTAAGAACTATTTTAATCTGATACAACGCATTCATAAAATTACATACCTCTTTATAAACTAATTAATTCTACAAAACTACTAATGCTTAATCTAAACAAAGCAGTTTTTAGTTCGAACAAAACTGGGGTTTTTAATTGAAACAAAACAATTGTTATAATCTAGAATGTTTTTAATAAAGCCAAGATTGTTGCCGTCTGGTCTGTCATAGGTCTGGCATCGATCTCCGGGGTGGTCGCTTACGAGAGTAGAAAGACAATTAGAAAAGCCAAAAGGGAATCCCAAGAGGTGGCCGCGGCCGCTTACGAGAGTGGCCACTTACGTGAGATGCTAAATACAGTGTTTGACTAAGAAACAAAATGGGAATTTGTGAAGGTGGCCGCTTACGGGAGATGGCCGCTTACGGGAGATGGCCGCTTACGGGAGATGGCCGCTTACGGGAGATGGCCGCTTACGGGAGATGGCCGCTTACGAGAGTGGCCGTTCAAAGAGAGTCAACTGTATGGGTCTATAAGAACTTGAAGCTCGAGTCGACTTCCCCAGGTTAAGAAAATTATGAAGTTTCCCCCTCATGTTGCTCTATGGAAATCTCGCATGACGATGCTGTTAGCGCGTTGCCTCTCGCCGCTAACGACCAAAGTTAGAGTGCCTATGCACGACAGGGGGGAAACGGCTGATTGGTCAATTTGCGAACGTAACAGCGCCTGCGCAAACTGCTGACCTAAACTTATGTTTGAGCCGTCAATACGAAGTAAATAATGGCTGTCGAGAGAGATCGAAACTATGTTTTATGCGTTCGTCGATGGTTTTGCAGTCCATCTTTGCTTAAACAAATACGTCCACATCCTTGGAACGTGCATTTAAAGCCCAAAGCTGACCAAGAATTTCTTGCATGAGGCCGATGAAGATGAGCTTGACGAACGTCCTTCGATATTTTCGCGCGACGTGGCTGATGTAGACGATGTCGATTGAGAGGAAGCCAAAGTTGCCTTGCTTGTCCATCGTGGAAGAATCTGCTTCTCTTCAAGATTGTTAATTTTGCCTCGTAGTTGTCCACGTAAGCTGATTATCTTTTGCTGAAATGTTGGCTGGATTGTTTTCAAATCCTCTTCGTTTTCGAAACGTAACGATAACAGACCGTTCAACGTATTTCACTATATTTTTCATACGGTTAAAACATATGTCGATTAAAAAAATACGTGGAAATCGATGTAGAGACGCAAATTATATATGATTGGTTAACGAATAAAGAACAATTATGTGGCAGAATGATGCTAAGCTGCTAAAATCGCAAATGTTGTAAAGCTATTTCTAGCAATTCTTACACATACAAAATTGTCCTAAAATTGCACAAAACCACACAATAACGGTTTTAAAAGATATAAAAAACACGAACTCGAAATCTGCATGGAACTACGGAGTCAAAATTGAGTGAGATTAAAACGCATGCATTGCAAACGTAACATTTTCTGGCAGAAATCCAGTTAGGTCAATTTGTGCTAAAATTGGAAAGTTCACAAATCGTCCATACCTTAAATTTTAAAGACTGTGAAGGGTCAGGTTATGGTAATTTTTCATAGTACAAACCTCCCCGTGTGAGATAGTAAGAAATATTGCATAGATCTTGCTATTGATAGAAGTAACTATTGCATTTCTCGTCCTCTGATTGGTCGAGCTGAACTGCCTATTTCGCGATAGTTACCTCACGCGAGGTAACTATTACTAGAAATTGCGTCGGAAAATGTCGGAATCATCATTTTGACTGATGGTATCTAATCAATGATGTAATTATTTTTCAAAATGGCGACTGCAGCGACTATTCTTTTTTAAACCTAACAAATCGTCAAAAAACTCAATAGACAGAGACTGTATACACAGAAAAGCTCTAAGTTGGAACTACTTGAAGGTGAGAAAGTGTTTAGTCATGAAATTATTTGAAGTTGGGTCATTTGAACAATGGGCATTATTTAAATTTACATGACAAAACTACGACAGTTAAAGACGTCTGTTTTAAATTTCTTGGTAATTCTCAGACCTGAAATTTTACTAAAACAATTAGTCACCTAAGTCTCAGTGGTAAATGTTCAACGATAATCACCTCGACTTCGGTGACTAATTGTTAAATAAAAACTCAGCTCCAACCGCTGTATGTACAAGCTGTCGATAGATCAAGCGGAAGGATGGGTATCCTGAATTTGCGAGTAAAAGTAACATTGCTGGCGCCAAAAGTTATGTAGTCAACGCCGAACTTTAACGGGCTAAGCCATACAGCATAGCTCTCTAAAACTCTGCAAGGAAAGATAATCTGACATACCTGCATATCTGTAAACTGTTTGCCATCCTTGGTGTCCATTGACCGTTCGTAAAGATGGGTTGTCACTATGAGAAGACATCAAACATAATCAAGCTTGAGAAGTGGGACTTTAAGATGCTAGGACGACGACGGCGGTTAAAACGCAATATAGGTTTTACAATTTAAAGTGCCTATGAAACGAATTTTTTTGTCGTCTTATTTGATAGAACTTTTAAAATTACAAAGTAACATCGTTTTCAGATTTTTGTTTGTTTGCTTCGTTTTTGAGATATTTCAGCTTGATATGCAAATTGTAGCTAATTACGTCACACATGCATAATGACTTACCGCAAAAGGTTATATGTGTTGGCTATTGTCAGTTGGCTAAAATCTACATGTTTGTTATTGTAGGAGAAACACACCCACATGATCCCTTCAAAGTGATATTTCGTTTAATAATAGCAATATAATATATTAATATAACCTTTTGCGATATAACCTTTTTTTGGAAACCAGGCTTTATTCAAAGTTTCGACATTTTCCTAAAGTATCGCGTAACTTCCAGCAAATAAATTCCCAACACAGCGAGGAGAAGAATCCGACTTCGTTTAACCCTACACTGGCTTAAAAGTTTTTTGAACGTAATTTAACGCAACAGTAACTTTTTAACGCAACATAGCTTTTTAAAAAGCTTCTAGGACAGCGTCGGCCACGGTTGAAATCCAAATATTACCAGGGTTAAGTCACGTTGGCCTGAAAAACAGAGAAAAATCTTCTCGACGTTTCGAGCGAAGGCCCTTCGTCAGGAGAAATTAGTAAACAACTCACATGTGGTCACGCGTATTTATAGCAGAGCTACAATGGGAATCACGTGAACACATGTAAGCCAATAAAAACAAAGTAAACAAATAAATTAATATGTAATTTTAGCCTGTGTGCAGGTGCTGACCCAATTTGTGGGTCAGCTACCTGTAAATAGGCAAAGAAACAGGTTATAAATTACTATTTAAATCATCAGAAAAAGGTTAAGGAAAAGGTGTGGAATATGGTGGTGGAGTGAGCTAAATGAAAGAGAATCGCTCATTGAGGCCGTGAGGGTGAATGGTACCAAGTTTGTAAATGAGACGCATTTCTTGTTTACGACGAGTATCGTTACAACCTGTACCATTACATTGTTGAAGTGCCTGGCAACAGGTTTGTTTGGCACATTCTTTTTGAATGTGCCAAACAAACCTGTTGCCAGGCACTTCAACAGTGCCAACCACTCCTTTTCCAACATGAAAATCTGTGCCATTCAGCCCATTACAGGTTGTAACGATACTCGTCGTAAACAAGAAATGCGTCTCATTTACAAACTTGGTACCATTCACCCTCACGGCCTCAATGAGCGATTCTCTTTCATTTAGCTCACTCCACCACCATATTCCACACCTTTTCCTTAACCTTTTTCTGATGATTTAAATAGTAATTTATAACCTGTTTCTTTGCCTATTTACAGGTAGCTGACCCACAAATTGGGTCAGCACCTGCACACAGGCTAAAATTACATATTAAGTTATTTGTTTACTTTGTTTTTATTGGCTTACATGTGTTCACGTGATTCCCATTGTAGCTCTGCTATAAATACGCGTGACCACATGTGAGTTGTTTACTAATTTCTCCTGACGAAGGGCCTTCGCTCGAAACGTCGAGAAGATTTTTCTCTGTTTTTCAGGCCAACGTGACTTAACCCTGGTAATATTTATAGCTTTTTAATTTGCGTCCAGAAAACTTTTAAGCCAGAATAGCGTTAAACTATCAACTCCGTTAAAAATAGGGTCATTCAAGTATTCGTCATTGCTATACTTCTCGGCATGAGGGCTTGCGTAATCTACAGTCTCTGAGGGTTTGTTTGTATCCACTTACTTTCCATAAGTCCGATCTTTGAAAGACCAAAGTCCGTTAATTTAATATGACCCACCGACGTAATAAGTAAACTAAAACAAAAAAGAATAAACGTGTTTTAAAACCTTACACAACTTAGTCATAAGATTGTAGCGATATACTAAGGGCCCGTTCACACTATACCTGATAGCTTTTATGCCGGCACGAAAACCATACCGGATAGGCCTTCTGTTCACACACAAAACGCCTGCTCCGGCACAATTTCTGTGTCGGCACGCCGCTGCGCCGCTCCGATCTCGAAAGAGGTACATCTTGTATCGGATAGCTTTTTGTGCCGTTCCAGCACCAGTGTGAACGGAGTTCGAAATCGTTCTGGAAGTAAATTAATAGAATAGGGCGTGGGAATTGGTTGTATCGTCAGGTTTTCGTGCCGGCACAAAAACTATCCGGTATAGTGTGAACGGGGCTTACTTCGGCACAATATCGTGCCGATTGAATCTGTTTACACTATACTGGATATGTTTTTGTGCCGGCACGAAAACCTATCCGGTATAGTGTGAACGGGGCGGGGCTTAAAGGACACTCACTTGTCAGGCTTCAAATCTCGATGTATAATTCCATAACTATGTAGATATTCCAAGGCCAACACAGTTTCAGAGAAATACTGCCTGTTAAACCGCAAAAAAAAGACACTATTATTTATAAGACATTGTGACTTCAGTAAAAAAAATGAATTATCTTTAATTATAAAATAACCGGAAGTAAATGAACGTCAACACGCACTCTCATTGGCTATATATTGAGTCAAACAAGCGTGTCATTATAACTCCATAACGGCACGGCACACGAGATACTTCGCGACGATTTTGTCGTTTTTGATGAATTTTATGTGGATTTAATCATCAACGAAAGTCAAAAATTACTTGGATATATATCTAATCACGTAATTAACACAGCACAATGTTTTCAGTGCAACTTTAAGTGCATTTTCATCGCTAAAATCGCCGACGTGTTGTACGAGGCCACGCGTGGCGCTAAATGGTAACAAACTCGTCCTGAGACAGGTAATCTGTTTTTTTTGCTTACTTTTCTAGGGTTTATTGACAATTTAAAGTGCGATTATCGAGTTATATCACAATGCACTCAAGAAGCTAGTAAAACACTCGGCTATCGCCTCATGCTTCACACGCATCTTTCGTGTATTGTAACTCGATAATCGCACGCGACACGTTTTTTATTTCTTAAACAATAGTCCCTTCTTATGTTAACGGTTTTACGATATCTGCTCTCGTATTGGAGAAATGACGTTATCATTCTCGTATTTTTTGCCGCCATTTCGAGTTCATAGAACGGCTGAATTTTAATGAACAAGGGAATTTTCATCAAAGTCAGATCAAAATTGCCAATATGACGTCAAAATTGAAAAGAAAATTCCGCTGTACATCAATATCGAGCCGTTATTCAAACTCAAAGTGGCGGCATAAAATTCTAAGAGGAGTGATAACGTCATTTCTTAAGTACGAGAGCAGATATGGTAAAACGATTACCAATTCCAACCAAACATGACATTCAAATGACTTTTATATTTAAATGACTTTTATATTTAAAAGTAATTATTTTCTTGACTGCAGTTTCACTATAAATAATACAGTTTCAAACAAATAAACTTTATTAGCGAATAATAAACACCTATTGGACGGGGATTTTTCATATCAATAATTATCAACGTCAGTGTGTCTTTTTCCAACGATACACGAATTACGGTCATCGTAAATAATTTACGCTAATTTGGATCAAGCTCGGCATACAGGCAGGCAGGCAGTCGGTCATTCACCACTTTCTGACGATATGATTATAGAAGTAGAACATGTCGGAAAGCTTCACAGTTTGTCTCACCGGCTTTAACTTTACTTCATGCAGAAACTTTGAGTTCAAACGTCGAATTATAAATCATGTGTACAATTTAGGTTATATTAAAGTTGTACACTAAAGGGAAAAGGACCGTATTTAGAACTTTGATAACGAAGGGGGAATTAATAGAGGAAAGGACTTAATAAAAGGAAAATGGGATGTTTAAAATATCTGTGAAAGCTAAAAACTGTAACATAAGACAAGTATATTGAAGTACATGTAGTTTTCTTCTGAAATGCTAGCTTCAATAAACACTATGAGCTTAATAGTACTGAGAGGGTTAATAGAGAAGGGGCCTGTTAGAGAGAAAGGGGGACATAATACAGCTATTACAGTATACGTTTTCATTTACAGACAGCCAATGCAGTCAGTCAGTCATGTTCAGACATAGGCACCGCGGGGCATTGCAGGTTTTACACGATTTCTATATAACTCACCTAGCAAGATCAGCCGGCAGAAATCCGATGTTCTTAAGTAGAGAAGCACAATCACCTCCTTCGACATACTCCATGACCAAACAAAGATATTTCTAAAACATAAAAAGTTCAAAATACGTAAACAATTATCATCATTTGAGTGACTAAGTCAGGGCCACTCACATTTATATAACGGGGCTGCGTGATCCCATAACCTTTGACCCACGAAGTCTCCCTAAAATGATGGCGTCAGCAGGCAATATATGGGTCCCTCTGTTAATGTTAAAGCCGGCTGACCGATATTGTTTGCATAGATTAGCAACTATCGTAACGAGTAATGATATAGAAAAATTACGGGTTTGAAAACAAAGCTGTTTCGAAATGGTTCCAAGAAGAACGTGCAAGAATATTATAAAATACAACTTGTTTTAGATAACTAGAACTATATTTTTCATCGCAACTGGTAATGCAAAACTCAAAAGAGCTCTACCAACAATACAAAGATGTACGTACATTTATTCATTGCAATATTTATATCCATTTTGTTTCTGCAATTTCTATACGTAAAGCTCGTATTATTATACAATGCTGATACAATCGCAATTTTGATTTGCTTAAAGCATACTGCTAAATTCAAATGTTACTATCTACAGGCAGTGGTATTTATCAGTGATATGACGTCATTTCTACACATAACGGCTTGCTCGTTCGCGCGAAAACAAGCATGGCTGTGGCGGAACCACGAAACACGAATTTGAAAAGTAAAACTCTTTAAAAGAAACTTTACAAGTGAACTTTATCGCTCTTTTAACTGCTGTGTCATTGTTTATGAACGAGTTAGCTGTTTGTTGCTAGAAGATACATATCGTATGCCAACGCAACCGCTTAAAAGCACATGCCTGTATGACTAGAAATTAGCAGTCCTAGCTCTCCATCTTAAACTAGCTTATAGTAACTCGAATAGTGAAATAAAAGTAGCGTGCTGCGTAGGCAGTGTAGAAACAACAATCGAAATATACTTCAGGTTAGATATACTGCCGAAACAGAGAACGTAAGACCCTTCGTCAGAGAGGGCCTTCACTCGACACGTTAGACTCTTACATTCTCTGTTTCGGCAGTATATCTAACCTTAAGTATATTTCGATTATAGTAACTCGATTGTTAGAGCGTTTCACCGGTCACTATAGGTTACAGGTTCGATTCCTTTCTGTATCAACAAATGTACTCCAGCCAAAGTACTAACCCTCACCGAGGTAATTATGCTTTATTATTGTCAAGTAAAGTACCCACAAGTAACCAAGAACATTTTTATAGTGCTTTAAGTAAACTTTTTGGAACAGCAGTAGAAGCGAAGCGAATTTTAAACAACCAGGCAAATATACGATGAGTGGACGAAGCAAAAGGGCACTGTAATGTTGTACACTTGTGCATGTCTTTTCTCCCAAATTGCACTCGAAATCATAGCCTATACAAATAGCCGAATTTTTTAGTTACAATTCGCTACCTCCAGTGATCCGTCTCTTACCTTCGTTTCGAAACTGCACCACATTCCAACCACAAATGGATTATCTGTGAATTCCAAGATATCTCGTTCAGCAAACACCTGACTGACCTAAATACATCAACAAGAAAACCACATGAGAAAAAACAACACACGCGGCCACAAATCTCACAGGTTTATTGCGAAATAGTGAAAATATGCTTACTTGGAGTAGTATTTTATCATGCTACAAATGCTGTCATAGTCACTTTCGTTCCATAATTGAATACAAGGCCTCGCAACCGGTGCACATCCAAAATATTTTTTCGGGAGTGCTTTTCGTTCTGGGACCGATATTTTTTGATCAGTCTGTTTAATAAGCTTACCACCATGCATCCCCCCCCCCCCCCCCTAAAGTCATTCCCTTAATTTCTCAAAACGTAGTAAAGAACCGAAAAGGTAAACTGACAGACAATTCGGTATCGACTTTTTCGACCATTTTTCAAGCGTTGGGAAAGTATCACCCCCCCCCCCCCCTTTACTGTACGCCCCTTAAAATAAATCAAATATTATATCATAGAAATACAAACCTTATTCCTCAAGACCATATTTTGTTTATTCATTTTCTTTAAAGCAAATCTCATTCCAGTTTTCCGATGACGAACTAAATATACCGCGCTAAAACATTTGAATAAAACAACTGATTAGCAGAGCAGATGTACACAACAAGCTTAGCCCGCTTGTCAATTTTAGTTCCATCTATATTTCAGGCGAACTTCAGTCTATACTTATTTTAAATTGTAATTGGAAATTGCTCTAAAAAAAGATTGCTGATAACATTTATAAGGTATAATTATAGAAAAAAACATATTCCAAAAAATATTGTCATCCTGAAAACTCAAGATATGAGTTAAACAAGTGGAAGTATAGTGAAAATTGTAATATTTCGACTTTATTTCAAAGTCATCATCACCTGTCTGATGATGACTTTGAAATAAAGTCGAATGGTCGAAACGTTTTGTGTGTTATTCTTTTTTAAATAAAGGAATAGTATACGAAGTTGCCTGTCTCGCTTTTCTACATACGAACTATATATATATATATATATATATATATATATATATATATATATATATATATATATATATATATATATATATATATATATATATATATATATATATATATATATATATATATATATATATATATATATATATATATATATATATATATATATATATATATATATATATATATATATATATATTAATCGGGAAGGGGACTTCCACAAATACACGTTAGCGTATATTACAAAAATATACGTAAAGCAAGCGAGGGGGTTGTTGTGTTAACGTATTTCTAGTTTAAACACTTATGCCCTCTTACCTAAAAGCGCCGTTACTAATCAGTTTTTTGTATTCAAAGTCATCTTCTGAAGGCGGTGCGTCGCTCCGAGGAGAATCCTAAAAAATCGCGTTAAGTTTTACAATACAAGTATATTATACATAAGTTGTACCTATTTGTTATACGACCCAGCTTCAGCGACGTGTATTACCTAGCACTGAAGTAACGAGGAAGGAGCAATGGGGAAAGCTTCCCTGGGCGGCACATCCGAAGAATTCTAATAATACAGTTCATGAGCCAGAAATATCTGAGTAAAAAATTGGGGCAATGACTCTCAGTGTGATTTTCAGTAACCAAAATGAATAAAGTATATCTGAATTGGCGCAAAAAAAGAGAAGAGAACTCCAAAGGACCGCCCCAGTCCTTCCGCTGCTTTCCCCAACTTCTTCAAACTCTAATGAGTCTCGATATCACGATATAAGACTAGAGGGGAAATTCCTATGCTGAGTCCAGTCAAGTGTACGAAGAAAACTGAACGCCGCCATTAGAGGGGCAAAGCTAATATCCATGCAACCTCGTATCCAGGTATAAAAGGCCGTGGGTACGAGGTTTCAAACTGGCGGCCACAATCTATATCCAAGGAGTGAAAAAATTCAACAAAGATAATAGACGCCTAAATAAAGAACTAAGGTAAGAATTTCAGTATAATAGAAAGACCAAAAAAAAAAGTTAATTAAAAAGTTTTATTTTCTTAAAAATCGTGATGAAAATTTAGTAAAAGGCTTGTTTTAGACGAATTTTAGCTCGTTTTTGCATCCTCACATTTTTGGCCCCAATGCCCCCTCTATAGTCTTTCAGTAAAATTTTAGAAGTAACTATTGCATTTCTCGTCCTCTGATTGGTCGAGCTGAACTGCCTATTTCGACTAGAAATTGTGTCGGAAAATGTTGGACTCATCATTTTGACGGATGGTGTCTAATCAATGGTGTTATTATTTTTCAAAATGGCGATTGCAGCGACTATTCAATTAAATCTAACAAATCGTCAAAAAACTCGACAGATAGAGACTGTATATACACATAAAAGCTCTAAGTTGGAACTATTTGAAGGTGAGAAAGAGTTTAGTCATAAAACTATTTGAAGTTTGTGTCAGTTTTAATCACTATGTGGAATTGAAGGCTTAGACAGCTGTCAAAGCGTGAAGTTGAACAATGAGATTACTTAAATTTACATGACAAAACTACGACAGTTAAAGACGTCTGTTTTAAATTCCTTGGTTATTCTTCTCAGGCCTGAAATTTTACTAAACCAATTAATCACCTTCGTCTCGGTGATGGTCGTTTATATTTACCTCGTCGCTTCGCGGCTCGGTAAATATTCAACGATAATCACCTCGACTTCGGTGACTAATTGTTAAATATTATGATCTCTATGTAGCAATCACTGTTGACAAACCGGTGACCCACAGTGTTTGTTTTAGGAAGGCTTATGGAAATTAACTAGAAATCATGATTGAAAACGACCTAAAGCAGGCTACTATTCATCTGCGAGACAAAAATAGAGACAAAAATAGAGTTGGTCAAATCATTTTCGAATTATAACTCGGAAAAACTAGCTATAATTGTATTTAAACCTGTATTTTAAAATGTATTTTACCTGCCCATCGACGGAGACCTCTTGTTTTGGAGACGTTTGTTCGGTATATCGTAAGTTTAGCTTATTTTTCACATACGCCTCGATATCAACTGAACACACTTCTTCAGCCTGAAGACCACTGTAAAACTCCTCTGGATTAAAGTCCTGAAATAAATTGTTAAAAATGATTTAATCTCACACATTCTCCAATTAACTCTTTGCTGTCCGAATTGGTCTTTAGTATTTTACTATGACTAACGCCAGACAATTTTATCCACATCTGGAGAAACTCTCGGACAGGAATAAACTAAAAGCTATCTCCTTAATTCTTTTCTGTCCGACCTAGTCTTTAATATTTTATTTTGACTAACGCCAGACGATTTTGTCAAGCATTCAAAAACTCATTACGAATTCATGAAGAAAACACAAAGGAAATCAGTACCATATCCGTGGTTTTATATCTCATTATCTGATAAAATCCCACTTCAACCGTACTGTACCAAAACGTAGCGTTTTCTTCTTTCCTACGGTCACTTGATCTTCTCAAAAGCTCACGAGATTAAAAAACTCATAAAAACTCTACGTTTCGTACGGTATGAGTGAAGTAGAAAAAGACCATTAGACAGCGTTATTTTTCAAAATTACTACGCCATATAAATTTACCAAATAGGTCGTTTTTAAATGTGATAAAACACTACTCCTGATGCTTTAAATATGTACTTAAAATATCGCTCGGCCACAGACATAGTCCAGGCCAATTGTGAAATTCTCAGACACTGGGAGAAAACCCCAGAAACATTCTGTCCAACGCCAGTGACATAAACGTTATGGCTTGTGCGAAAAATAAAACAAGGGCAAGATAAGTTTGCCGCAAACATAGTCAATCGAGATATGGTCTGGAAACTCGGCAAACTTCAAAGCGCCTATAATGAGCTGGGATTTTATGTTGAACCGTACCTTACACCGTGCACATCCTTTGTATTAGGTTTATTAATATTTAAATAGCACGGTTGAGTGATTGAACTGAAACGTTGCTATTGGACAATTCGTTCATTATACTAAAATACAATGTGTTCAGTGACCGTGCACCGTGCACAAAACTGCATAAAGGCGAACAAAAAGATAGACCAAAGACTTTAGCTGAGTTTCCAGACCATATCTCGATTGACTATGCCGCAAAGAACGACCAAGCGAGATTAACCACGTTTTTGATATATGGCTCAGGTTTTATTAATTCTATTTGAATGTCGAGTGTACAATAAAAAAAGACCGAAGTACAGTAGCAGACTTTCAACGAAAACCATAAACAACTAAAATAGTTTTAGTCATAAATTCATTTTTACGATATCGCCATACCATTTTAGCACTATTTTAAAAGGGCAGTAGGATGGAAAATCTTCTATTCAATTTTGATTTTATCTAGAAGTACTTTCCATATAAGGAAGTATAGCGTTCTGATTAAATAGATATCTCATCATGTTCCAGAGATATTCATCTTTTTCTACCATGCAAATGAATGCCTTATGATGTCATCTTCTCCACACAGATCAAATCAACTCTCCCAAATGAGGAATATATCAAGCAATAACTGTGTACATTGCAATGTACCATTCGTTTTAAAACAGCTTCAAAGTTTCAGCACAATCTACTTCCTATTGCCGTAGATATTCCTTCTTTACGGAATAGACCTTTTCACCAATAGCGGCGCCATCTTGATTCGCAATGCATTATGGTCTATCCAGGGTATAAGCTTCATTTGCAGGCGAAATGGCCGC
Source organism: Corallium rubrum (assembly GCA_964035015.1). Taxonomy (NCBI): domain Eukaryota; kingdom Metazoa; phylum Cnidaria; class Anthozoa; order Scleralcyonacea; family Coralliidae; genus Corallium; species Corallium rubrum. The sequence goes on from OZ035998.1 coordinate 30,221,621, forward strand.
CACGAAACGAGCATTTTGCTTGTGAGAAGAATTGATTCTTTTAGGCACATTTCTTGTAGCGCAGGAGAATTTCGAAAAGCGCAATGTATTTGTGGGACTGTATAGAACGTTGTGTGCCAAAGACAGCGAAATCAATACAATACAATACAATACAATACAATACAATACAATACAATACAATACAATACAAAGATTTATTAGTATATCCCAAAAGGGATTTTCAATACTAATTTACAAGATAGAGTAGTAATACATCAATAAAATCTAAGCATATAAATCTAAAATATATATTAAATAGAGTTATATCAAAAAGTTACGTTAGTCTAAAAGTTTCATTACATGATATCATACAGTATATAAACGAGACCACAATTCTTTCCTGACAGAACGTTTAAAACTAACAACGTTAGAGCAGTTTTTTGTCTCTTCTCGTACATTATTCCATAATGATATGGCGTGATCAAAGAAGGACCTCTGTGCCGTCGTAGTTCTTTTAGTTGGAATACTAATATCATTCTTTCGTCTCGTATTATAATGGTGAATGGTAGAACGTTTTACTAGCTTCGACTGAAGGTAATTTGGGGCAAGTCCGTTTAGGCATTTGTAAACCATGGTGACATCTCTGAGCTGCAGCATTTCATTTATAGGTAACCATCCTAGATCTTTGATGGATTCAGAGATATAATCGTATTTCCTTTTACCTGTTAATATCCTTGCAGCGAAGTTCTGTAAAAGCTGGAGCTTATGGATATTTTGTTTGGACGTACTCGACCAAACAGTCGAGCAGTAAAATAGTTTGCTGAATACCAAACTGTTCAAAATAACAAGGAGAACTTCTTTGGTAAACAGATGGCTAACTCTACTGATTTGGCACAAATTGCCCAATAAAGATGACGACAGGTAATCTACATGCTCATTAAACGATAGATATCTGTCAAAGATAATTCCTAGGTCTTTGCACGATGGTAAAGGAGACAATTCTTTACCAAGGAAGGAGATGGTAAGGTCCCCCATTCGCCCTAATAACTGCCTTGTACCAAATACAATGAACTTGGTCTTGCCAGGGTTTATGAGCAAATGATTTGTGCAGCACCACTCTGCCACTCTGTGGAGATCGTGAGTTATATGACTAACTGCGTTTACTTTATCATTGATTGAAAACGATAGAAAGATCTTTGAGTCATCAACAAAGGACTCTGCCAAGCTGTTTTCGACGACTTCTGGTAAGTCGTTCATATAGAGGTTGAAAAGCATAGGTCCGAGTATCGAACCTTGAGGGACGCCGTGCGTTACTACAAGCGTTGTGAAAACTGTAGATCCTATTCGAGTGGTTTGCTCCCTATTTGTAAGGTAACTCTTGAACCAATTAAGTGCACTATGGGATGTTCCCAACATATGTAACTTCTTCAGCAGGGTAGAGTGGCATATACTGTCAAACGCCTTACTCAAATCAATGAGTACCATGGCTGTTACTTTCTTATCATCAATTGCATTAAAAAGATGGTCTGCAACCAGTAAGCCAAGAGTCTCGGTGGAGTGGTACCTCTTATTACCACTTTGGTGTTTGGTGAGACAATTCTTCTCCGACAGAAAACATGTATACTGTCGTAGTGCAAGCGTCTCAATCACTTTGGACAGTACAGGGAGGAGCGAGATCGGTCTGTTATCATCAGGTACCTCATGATCACCTTCCTTTAAATGAGGTACAACCTCAGCCTTTTTCCATGCACACGGGAAAACTGACGAAGCAAAGGACTGGTTTATGATGCTGGTGATAATTGGCAATAAATGGGGCAGACAGTCCTTGATGACCGAGACGGACACTTTGTCATACCCTGGAGCTTTGTTGTTGGGCATTTCCATAATCACCTTTGTAACCTCTAAACAGGTCGAAATTCAAAAGGATCGCCGCAAGGGATATTGATAGTGCTACAACTGGGTGTCCTGTGAGCAGTATTTAGGCCATAGGTTTCCGCCAATTTTTCTGAAGCAATTGAAGCCTTTCCTCCCACTGAGATGAAGTACCGGTTAAATTCTTCCGCTAAAACCGACGTTTCTTTGGTATATTCCAGATTGTGGTGTAGTTTGGTCGGTAAGGCATCAAATCAGAGCAGAAAATGGAGGAGAAAATTGCTATAGAGCTATTGAAAGAGTGAAGAATATGCTAATAAATACGTTCCCGAAGGGAGGTTCTTCTCGACGTTTTCAAGTGAGTAAGCTTAGTGAACATCGGACAGCTCACCATTTTGCCTCAAAAATATGTGTGTGTTGTTGTTCTATCGCGATCTCGTATTTTCTGAATTACCAATTTATTTTCAAATAAACCAGAAGGTTCTAGAACTATTGTAGGCTGTAAGTATATAATTATTCATAACTATATTATTCGTTTAAAACCTTGAAAATTTACCGAGTTTTATTGCTGTCTTGTAGTTAACGAGCTTTGTAAAACACAGAGGGGGGCAGGGGTGCTATAACCATAGCACAGGGGTGCACAGGGTGGCAGGAGTGCTGGGAACCATAGCCCTCCAGGCCCATCGGGGGAAACTTACCAATTTGTCAGGGAATCAAAGAACTTTTTAACTGATTAAGCCAGACAAGTAATTACTGTAGTTGACCAGGTAAGCACCCATTTTGAAGCAAGCACTCACCCCCCTGTTTAAGGAAAAAGTAATTTTCCAGGCTATTTTTAAACATTCTCACAGTACAACTGACCACATCTTCGCAAAGGGACCAAAGATGATCTCGTTTCAGGCAACTTTCCTGCATTAGGCAAAGATGACCTACCTGGAGACATTGTTTGGCTTGGACTCGGATTCAGACTTTGATGGGTTTGGCGAACATGATCAGAAGACTTTATAAACGCATATTTTTAAATTCATATTTTGTATTATAGTTTTGTTTGTTTTCATATATTCAGAGTGTTGTGTTGACTTTATACTGTAAAATCAGTTTTTCGCGTAAGGCACATTTTGCTCGTGCACAGTAAGCACCCACTGCTCATGTAAGCACCTAAAGGGGGAGGGCACTTACCCAGTCAGCTATGTAATATATGCTTTAATAGTGAAATAAAACTCCTGTAGAAACACAGATAATTTGGAAAAAGCTATTCTAGACATTTAAGACATTCTCAGATTCCCTGACAAATTGGTAAGTTTTCCCGATGGGGCCTGGAGGTCTATGGTTCCCCAACAGGGGGTGTAGCACCCCTGCCCCCTCTGCCTCAGTGGCACCACCCCTGTGTTTTACAAAGCTTGTTAACTACAACACAGCAACAAAACTCGGTAAATTTTCAAGGTTTTAAAGGAATAACATAGTTATGAATATATACTTACAGCCTACAATAGCTCTAGAACCTGCTGGTTTATTTGACAGGATATGAACTGACCACAACAAAGGAAACAGAAAAGAAAAACAGTAGAAAGTCAGGCAAAAGTGCTTTCTTCCTGGTGTTTTTACAAAGTGCCAGTGTCGTTGCCGATAAAACCGGGTTGCTTCCGCGCCAAAAAATTTAAAGACTCTTTAAAAACATTGTCTTCAGAGGACATGCTGAATCGAACGAATGGCAGACATCATTGCCAAAAGTTGTCAATTTCAACAAACGAAAAAATCATTACAGAACACTTTGGTAATTCAGAAAATACGAGATCGCGATAGAACAACAACACACACATGTTTTGGGGGCAAAATGATGAGCTGTCCGATGTTCACTAAGCTTACTCACCTGAAAACGTCGAGAAGAACCTCCCTTCGGGAACGTATTTATTAGCATATTCTTCACTTTCAATAGCTCTATAGCAATTTTCTCGTCCATTTCTGCTCTGATTTCGCTGTCTTTGGCACACAACGTTCTATATAGTTCCACAAATACATTGCCCTTTTCGAAATTCTCCTGCGCTACAAAAAATGTGCCTAAAAGAATCAATTCTACTCACAAGCAAAATGCTCGCTTCGTGGCGGCCATTTCTCCTGCAAGTGAAGCTTATACCCTGGATAGACCATAATGCATTGCGAGTCAAGATGGCGCCGCTATTGGTGAAAAGCACTGACCTATATATATATAACTGGACTGCGTACTCCTATTACCTTTGAGTTAGGAAAAGTGTCCCCATTTTCAATTTCAAAATGGCGGCATTTATGGGTCCTTTTGCTAATGGTGAAGGTCGCTGACCGATACCTAAGATCTCTAGTTCGTATTGGACATGTTCGGTATTTCGCTTTTTTTAAGAAAACTAAGCTATTTGGTCGGATAAACTGTACGTATGTTGTAGCCAGATGAATTATCTTTCTTCCAGTATATTTGATAGCTTCTACAGTGGTTTATTTCTCGAGAAAACATTCGGAGAAGACATTATAATTCATGCGGGGAAAAAATGCAAAATAGCGGCTATTATGATTTGGACATGTTCGGTATTTCGCTTTTTTTAGGGAAACTAAGCTATTTGGTCGGATAAACTGTACGTATGTTGTAGCAAGGTGAATTATCTTTCTGCCAATATATTTTATAACTCCTACAGTGGATTATTTTTGAGAAAACGTTTGGAGTAGACGGACGAGGCAAACTTTGTCGAATTTTTGCCAAGTCAGCATAATATCGTCCTGGTCTCGCGGAGTTTGTGTAAACAAAATATTTCGGTGGTTTTTCATGTATATTTAATATTTATGTTTGTTGCTGAGCGGCCCGGGATGTTTTCATGAGAAGAGTCTTATTGTAGTTCTGAACTACAATAATAATAATCCTAGACAATTACTGTTGTAGCTTTCTAGCAGTCTGAATTAAAGACGTGCCGGACGGCGCTACCGCACGAACACTTGGCAATAAAATAAACATGCTGTCAATACACATGGTCATGGAAATCTACAAACATTTCGTTTTATGAAGTCGCCAGCTCTATAAAGAACCGCTGAAGATTACGAGAAAATCGTAAAGAAGCGAGGCGTACCGAGTTCTTCTTAGGGGCTCGCCTCCCATGTAAATACATGGGAGGCGATATTCCTAGTATTTGGTCAGACAAATAATCCAGCAGGCCTCTGGAGTCTTTCCACAAGAAATTAACAATGACCAACCTACATGCATTAACCCTTTCCTGTCCGAATTTATTGGTTTTTACTCTTTACTATTTTGTTCTGGCTAACGCCAGACGATTTTATTCACCTCTTGGACAATTTTTAACTATGTCTCTAACTCTTTCCTGTCCGAATTGGTATTTAGTTTTTAACGCCAGACGATTTATTCACCTCTGGGGAAGCCCTCGCATAGGAACGATTTATTAATAAAGTAAGAAAATCGCTTTGTATTTACATAAATATTCTTTTTTCCTACGATAAGTACATGTCAGTGGTCGCTACCATTAGCAGAAGGACCCATAAATGCCGCCATTTTGAAAGTGAAAATGGGGACACATTTTTGGCCAGCACCCGCAGTCCAGTTATATATATAGGTCAGTGGTGAAAAGGTCTATTAGTGGAGTATAGATGACGTCATAATGTATCTTATTCGCATATTTTTAAAACCAAAATATCTTTGGAACGAGATGAGAAATTGAACAAGCGAAGATGCTATTCATCTTTATTTTAAGAACACTTCTAAATAAAATCAAACTTGGGATAGACAATGTTGGCGTCTTACTGCCTCTTTGAAAATATATTGTTGGTAATGTTTCTGCATAATCTTAAACACGGAGCGAGCGCATAAAAGGGAGCGCCCCCCCGGCTACGCACTGACAGTTTGAAATGTCAACAGTCAAGTCAACAACGAGTGAGTGAGCTGGTGAAGTTTTGAGAATTATCTTTTATTTAAAATCTTTTTACCTTTCAATTACCCAAGATAAAAACAATTCTGAAGTGATTATATTTGTTTGGTCAATGAATTTGTAAAATATATAAGCTTATATTATGACCTTGCTTTCAAACGATGTTTGAAGGTCACGTTATAGCTGCTTTGTCTTTTGCCATTTTTTAAAATAGAGTTCCACATAAAAGACAATTACTTTGATATTTAACTAAAACAGACCATTTAAACGAAGACAGTAAATAGTTTATTATATATATTAACTTCGCAAGTCAATATATCACAAATTGAGAACTTTTTAGTAGTCATTTGTCTGGCTTTCCAGACAACATGTACTGTCGGTCGTGCAAAAACAAAGTTGTCGTCGTTGAAAAGTGAGATGATGTTCAGACATCTACATGGATATATTCATTATCAACATTCTTGGTGTATATAAAAGGGTCTTATAATTACAAGGACGGAATATATGAATGAATAAGAAAGAACACCGACATCGTCTGCATTCAACAAGAAAAATGGTGAGACGCTTGGTCTTTTTCGTACGGTTTTCCTCACCTTAGTTTTATTTCGACGTATTGGAAGCGTAATTTTTCCGTCTTTCTACTCAAAATGATGTGTTACACTTGAAAAAGACAAATTCGACGTTTGGGAAGTGGCAAATTTAATTTAAAAACAGTAAACAAGTCTCACAAAAGCTCCACTCTTCAGTCTTAGCCAAAGTTCCTTGGTAAGGCCGGAAGTAATTTTAGCTGTGTGGACCAATCAGATGCGTTTGGGCAGGAATGGCTGAGTACCTCAGCCAGTACTTATGCAGTCGCTCCGTGTTTAAATATATTATGGTAGTTGGTAATTGTGCGAAGTTTCATTCTAAAATTCTCAAAAACAAAGTTGTATTTTACGTGCGAAGTGTGTATTTTGGAGCGCCGCCATTAAATTGGCCGTGTTTGAGAAGAATGAGTCAAGGTCAAGGAGAACTTATGACGTCATAAACTCAACAAAAACAAAGATCATTGTTGTAGTCAACAAAACGGTCATTAATAATTGTCAGTTGTTTGCTGTACAATCTGTGTTAGTTAGTAAAACTCAGAAAAACTCTGAGCTCTAAGCGGGACTCGAACCCACAACCTTCTGAATGCTAGCCAGACGCTCTAACCATTGAGCCACTAGAACTCAGATAGTCGAGCAAGGTTAATTAAGGTATTTATACCTTAGACTGTGCCCAGTCCAGTCCTTAAGGTATAAATACCTTAATTAACCTTGCTCGACTATCTGAGTTCTAGTGGCTCAATGGTTAGAGCGTCTGGCTAGCATTCACAAGGTTGTGGGTTAGAGTCCCGCTTAGAGCTCAGAGTTTTACTGAGTATTACTAACTAACACAGCTTGTACAGCAAACAACTGACATTTATTACTAACATCAAGCTGCAATTTCTGAAACTAATTAAAACGGTCATTGTTGTTATTGAGTCCATGACGTCATAAGCTTCCGCGACTCACTCACGGCGGCGCTCCAAAATACAAACTTCACACGTAAAATATCACCCTTTCAGGCCTTTCTTCAACGAATTTTGAAATGAATCTTTGCACGATTACCGACTACCATAACATCTTTAGGATTATGCAAAAACATTGCCAACAATATTTTCATCTTTTTTCATGATGTCTTACACTGCTAAAGTCAACCGAAAAAGTTTTCGGCTGACTCGAGCGGGATTTGAACTCGCACCTTCGGGATTCCGGTCCGCCGCTCTACCTGTTGAGCTATCGAGACGCACAGGGATTGGAGGCGAGTTCTATCCAACTTAAGTGCGGCTCGATAGCTCAACAGGTAGAGCGGCGGACCGGAATCCCGAAGGTGCGAGTTCAAATCCCGCTCGAGTCAGCCGAAAACTTTTTCGGTTGACTTTAGCAGTGTAAGACATCATGAAAAATTTTCTCATGTCTCTGAGGATGATTCTGAATTAGAATTGAAACACTGCACGTCCTCACGGATAAGCGTTAAGTTGTCGCGAGAATATCTCGTGCACTTAAGTTGGATAGAACTCGCCTCCAATCCCTGTGCGGCTCGATAGCTCAACAGGTAGAGCGGCGGACCGGAATCCCAAAGGTGCGAGTTCAAATCCCGCTCGAGTCAGCCGAAAACTTTTTCGGTTGACTTTAGCAGTGTAAGACATCATGAAAAATTTTCTCATGTCTCTGAGGATGATTCTGAATTAATATTTTCATCAGAGAACCACTTTAATAAAAATTAACTGTTTACATGTTGGGGTTGAGAAACATATAAAAAATCAAAACAAAAATCTATATATAATTACGATTGTTTTTGATCTGATCAGAAGAAATGAGTTTTGAGCGCATATTACGCAAAATATAATACGTTTTGAAAGTACCTTAACAGGAGTTATTCACTAGATGAAAAACTATCATCGCAACATTCCATGTTCCATATGAAGCTACTTACTTACCAAGCAAAAAATAAGTCTAGCAACTCTTGAAACTATTAGAAATAGTCGATGAAAAACTTGTACAACTGGTATGTCACTGTCTGTTTTGGAACGGGCCTAAGAAAAATAATAAAAAGAATATTAATTAAAAAATGTTTAACTATAATATGCTCTGGATTCCCATCGAGCACTCTGCCAAAGGTTTTTACAACATCTTCTACAGTATATATGTATATATGTATATATATATATATATATATATATATATATATATATATATATATATATATATATATATATACACTTATATACGGCAAATCACAAACGGAAGCTTTCAGTCTTACTATACAACTTGTCCTAACTTTTAACGGCTAACTGCTGATTTCGAACTGCAGTTTGCGGTGTGCCGTAAATGTGCAATCTATTCTTTATTATTTAGGGCCTCTAATATAGATGTTTAACGTCTCGGGCAGTAATTAGTAGGACCCTTCAGAAATATATATTTTTTACTTTTAAAAAGTTTTGTCCACATTACACGTATATCAATTATCCTGTAAGGAATCATCCGGGTCGCTCAGCAACAAACATAAATAATATACATGGAAAAACCACCGATTGCACCGAAATATTTTGTTTACACAAACTGGAGATCATGTTCTACTGATATTCCTATTTGGTCAGACAAATAATCCAGCAGGCCTCGTGAGCATTAGTGCTCGTGAGTCGTTCCATAAGAAATTAACAATGATCAACCGTGCATGCATTAACTCTTTCCTGTCCGAATTTATTGGTCTTTACTCTCTAGTACTTTGTTCTGGCTAACGCCAGACGATTTTATTCAGCGAAAAAGTGGGGACTGTAAGTTCCATTTCATGCTCGGCCAACAGAAAGATCTCGATCAATCAAAGAGAAGAGAAGAGGGAGGAAGAGAAGGAGAGGGAGAGGGAAGGGAAGGGAAGGGAAGGGAAGGGAAGGGAAGGGAAGGGAAGGGAAGGGAAGGGAAGGGAAGGGAAGGGAAGGGAAGGGAAGGGAAGGGAAGGGAAGGGAAGGGAAGGGAAGGGAAGGGAAGGGAAGGGAAGGGAAGGGAAGGGAAGGGAAGGGAAGGGAAGGGAAGGGAAGGGAAGATTTATTTGTAACATTTGAAATACAGTTACATAATTTACAATATATAAATTGAATAGGGTACTGGCTGCCCGAAAATAACGCCTATACGGTTGAAAAGCCATAGCTCTGAGTAGACACAGAGTTGCCTGTGCGGAGGAGGCTCTAATTAACCGTGGTACAACCACATCGTAATACTTCCAACAGCGGAAAACCGCAACACTGCTTCGTCACAAAAATATATTAACAATCTTTCTTCTCAACTGTTAAACTCAAATTCTACAATGTTTGCAGACGACACCACTATACTAACTACAGGTCCTTCTGTCAATGAGCTACGTGTAAATCTAAATCTTGTTATACCTCCGCCAGGAAGTTATGTTTTTTCCTATGTATGGATGTTTGTTTGTTTGTTTGTTTGTTTGTTTGTTTGTTTGTTTGTTTGTTTGTTTGTTTGTTTGTTTGTTTGTTTGTTTGTTTGTTTGTTTGTTTGTTTGTTTGTTTGTTTGTTTGTCTGTTTGTCTGTCTGTGAGTCTGACTTTCACCTGACCTGAATGTCAGGCCTTTATTAGCGGAAGGCGGGAACAAATAAAGGCCTGACATTCAGGTTAGACTTTCACCAGGATTTCTCACAAAATACTCTACAGGTTTTTAAGAAACTGACTTTGGTTGGTTGTAGTGATTTTAATGTAGATATTTTTTATGATTGCGACCTGAGATTCATCAGTTCACGCTAATCTCAGGTCGCCTGCTAGACCAAACTGAAATTTTGATGTCGGCCTAACTACAGGCCGGCTTTACGTGCTGTTTAATAAACGAGCAGGAGTGTTTTATCAGATATAAAGACACGAGGCGAAGCCGAGTGTTTTTATGTCTGATAAAACACGAACTGCGAGTTTATTATACGGCTTCAAAAACGAACCACTTGGTAAGTTGATTGGCGGAGTTAGTTTGAAAAATAACCTTGTCTAAGCCGAGAAAATCAAAGCTAAAGTTTATGTAAATCAGGAGAAATCTTTATCACATATAAAGATACGATACGGTCATGATTTTCTTTTGTGTTTTCCTCATGAATTATTAATGAGTTTTTGACGTGTAAATAGAATCCATAAGTCTAATCCGAACCGATTCGGACTACAAAAAACACGCTTCTTAACCCACGTATTAATTAGGAACCAAGGTCATGTAATTTCAAGACCACTGTTCATGGGTTCAGCGCGATTCAACGGTGCACTTTACACCATCCCTGGGAACGAGTGTCAATCTTTCCTGGATTTTTGATGTTTGCCCGGGCAGAAGTTGAAACTTGAACTTTTGAATCAGACGAGCAAGTAGCACTTTTTGCTCAAACATCGAGAACGTTTGACCAATGCAGTTCCGTGGACCAAGCGAAAACGGGAAATAGGTGTAACGGAATTTAAGGATATCTTCTGGGGATTCAAAACGATTGGGGTCAAAAACTTTGGGATTCTTCCAGAAATTTTCACTTTGGCAAATTGCGTATTTATTAGCTCTTAGAATACAGCCAGCTGGCAGTTTATAACCACCGACGACAATATCCTTTGTCAAATCACCCGAAGGTCCACCAGCAATCATATATTTTCGCAAACCCTCCATTATACATTGACCGACGTATTTCAGCTGTGGAAGATCGTCATACTCCACGCAATCTTTTGTGCCAATTACGTCTTGTACTTCTTCCAAGATTTTTTGCTCAATTTCTGGATTGCTGATCACTTCAAATAACGTAAAAGCCAACGAACCCGCTGTAGTCTCATATCCAGCAACAAAGAATGTTATGAACTCGTCGACGAGATCTTCCATGGTCAAAGTACCATCTTTCTCAGCACATTTCACAATGTAAGATAATATATCAATTGGTGTATCCACACCTTTGTCATTGACCTCGGTGAAGCGTTTCGAAATACACTTTCTTGCAAAGTCCATCAGGAATCTCGATTTGGTTTCGTTGAACTTCCGTCTGGAAAAGACCGTATTGGTAAACTTGTAAAAACCAAGACGGAAAAGCGCTTCGGAAGTTGTCCTCTATTGCTTGAAAAAGAAGATCAACTGCCCCGCAAAATGGCGAATTTGTCCTCTATCGCTCCGAGGTCTATACTAAAAGCCACCTGAGCGATGGCATCTAGGGCAGCGTTACCCAGTTCATGCAACATGGAGACTTCCTGTTTTTCGTCTATACAGCTTGCCAACCTTGAAGACAGTTTGTCGCTTACTTCGTTGAACGGAGTCATGAGTTTCTTCAGATTTTGTCTGTGAAATGCTGGAGCGATCGTCTGACGTCTTTGTAACCACGAAGTATTGTTGGTGTTGCTCACCAAACCATAACCCAAAGCTCTTTCCCCGTAGACGAATGCAAGCTTACTGATCCCGGTTTTGCTTTTCGGCACATAGATACGCGAGTCGATGAAAATCTGCTTGATATAAAGTGGATCAGTCACGATGACGAGTGGTATGTGGGCCAGAAACACAACATAAACGGGACCAACCTGTTCGTACATGTCAAGGAAATAATCGTGAAATATTTTGTCTTGTTTGAAATAAACTTTTAACTCCGGAATATTCCCCAAGAAAAAACTAGAGCGACGTGGACCGGGCAAATGTGAATGCCTGTTGTGAATATAGACTAAATACATACATCCACATAAGAGAAGCAGTCAAAATTAGTCCAATAATGCCGAGGATCAAGGAGAAGGCATCCATTGGGTTGAAGTCGAAATGCAAATTGGATTAATGATTGCAATATTGTATCACTGGTCTAAATATATCGTATTTCGATTCCTGCCGACATTCCTGCTTACCCGGTGTCACAGGAAATATGTCCCCCCCAAAAAATGTGTCCCCCCAGGGACACATTCCCCCTCAGAATGATTCCTTACATTTGATTTTAGTTAAACAAGTATTAAACGCGAGTGTTACGCGTCTGTAAATATTTTCATGATTAATCTTTCTGACTTTCTCTTTCATTATTTTGACACCATGCATAACTGAACTATCGACTAACACGGCACACAAATAAACAAACAGCTTGAGGGTGGAAATAACGACTTATAACGTCATTAGTGTTGATGAGGGTGGGCGGTGCATGTATGCCGTGGGAGTAAAGCAGACAGCAAATTTTAATAATAGCGAGGGTCTTTGGTGAAGGAAAATTTCGAGTTTAAGAATATATGCAGTCCAGCATATATATATATATATATATATATATATATATATATATATATATATATATATATATATATATATATATATATATATATATATATACTGTTCTAAGGATTTTGGTGAAGGAAAATTCGAGTGTAGAATATATACATTTTAAGACCAAACCGGGACCAGTTGCGAAAAATGCAACTACACAGGCCTTCCGGCAGGAATTGAACCCACGACCTTGCGATTCTAGTGCAATGCTCTGACCAATGAGCCACGGAGGCCGTTGTTCTACACTCGAATTTTCCTTCACCAAAATCCTTAGAACATGCTATGTAATCGAGTGAAATGCCCAATATTACTTATATATATATATATATATATATATATATATATATATATATATATATATATATATATATAGTGCATGTGCCGTGTATTGGTTCGCCTCTTCCTTTTCATACGCCTCCATTTTTTGCCAAGTCCAATTTCGCAGACGTCTGATATTTTCTCTTACTGAGTGCATATGGCTATCGGACTGTTCCACGTTATTCGATAGTTTTGGTGTCAAAATAATGAAAGAGAACGTCCGAAAGCCAGCACGCGGAAGTGCGTTAGAATTTCAATTTCGTCAGTGGTCATGGTCATGCTGAATTTCCAATTTATTAGTTAAATAGATGTTCAAGTTTCGTTTTTTATTGATTGTAACATCGCTCAGCTGATGTTTCAAAGCGTTGAAATAAACCTCAGTTTTCGGGCCTGGCATACTCTGAAAAAGGCACTATTTCAGCACGGGTTTTTCTCCGAAGCACTGGGCTTCAAAAATAGAAAAACAAATACATTAATCATTGCCGACCAGGGGTGGCGCTAGAGGGGGGGCAGGGGGGGCTACAGCCCCCCTGTCGGGGAACCTTAGCCCTTCCGTCGGGGAAAATTATTACATTTATCGGGGAGCAAAGTCGAAGGAAAAAATGGCTTAAATTAAAAATTAAACTGGTAAAAGATCTTGTTTTTCTTAATGCGCAATAATAAACGCATCGTATAACAACATATCTAATTTGAAAGAGAGAATATAGGAAATCTAGAAACCAATGCCGTAGTCATTTCGCGCAAAACTTACTAAAAAGCTAAGAAACAGTTAAATATTAATTAGTTTGTAATCGGATATTCGAATTACACTGTCAACTACAATGTGTTATTCAGTTGAGTAGGCTAATATTTCATTCTCAATGACTCACTTCTCATGGCGAAAGCTGTTCGTGGTGTCTCTAATAATTATCTGCCCAAATTATAAATCGCTATACAAAACTTTAATTCATTATTATGTATAATAACTATACTTGTTGTTGAATTGGCTAAAAAATAGATTTATCTCCATATCAACCTAAAAATAAATGCCATGCTACCTGTGTTGTTGCAATTATTCCCCTCTCAATACCTCTTGGCACTTTAGGCCATATTCCAGGGGGGTGTAGCTGAAGACCTTCAACATCAGCCCCCTTGTCGGGGACCTTAGTCCCTGCGTCGGGGAATTCCTGGCGCCACCCCTGTTGCCGACTGCGATTAACATTTCTATGGCGCTGTGAGAGACAACGAAAAAAACTCGTATTCATATTCACCTTATATAAAAATAATTATATACACATTGCAATGTATACAGTATTTAGTATAAATATTATTTCGTTCCTCGAAATTAACGGCAGGTTCCTGCTTTTCCATTTTGCTATGTTTAAAATATTAGCCTAGCATGCAAGTTAAGATTGCCGTTTATATATATATATATATATATATATATATATATATATATATATATATATATATATATATATTACACGGACACGAATATTGTAAATAGCTTAAAATACGCCAAGTCTTTGATGTTAATATGAGTAATATTTGTTCAGATTAATTCAGAAAAAGGTCATTTTCAATGTTTTAGAGCGGAGATGGACCTAATATACAACCACTAGTGGTTGTATATCTGTTACAACCACGTGTGGTTTGTATCAGATATACAACCTCCTTCACGGTCATGATTTCTTTTGTGTTTTCGTCATGAATTATTCATGAGTATTTTAAATATATATATATATATATATATATATATATATATATATATATATATATATATATATATATAGATATAGATATAGATATAGATATAGATATAGATATAGATATAGATATAGATATAGATATAGATATAGATATAGATATAGATATAGATATAGATATAGATATAGATATAGATATAGATATAGATATAGATAGATATAGATATATATATAGATATACATATAGATATACATATAGATATACATATATATACATATATATACATATATATATATATATATATATATATATATATATATATATATATATATATATATATATATATATATATATATATATATATATATATATATATATATATATATAGTTAAAGTTCAAAGACTCAACAGGTTTGATTAGACATTTTTTATTTAGTTTCGTGCCACACGTATTGTGTGGTACTCTTCAGATAAAATGGTCTAATGGTCTAAATGGCCTAAATGGTCTTAGACCATTTTATCTGAAGGGTATCACACAATACGTGTGGCACGAAACTAAATAGTAATAAAAATGTCTAATCAAACCTGTTGAGTCTTTGAACTTTAAGGCAAAAAAACCCCATAAGATTTAGTCCTCCTCAGGTCGCTGAATTCACAAAATATTTGCGATTTTCTTTCATTGTTTAGTTGCAAACAACATGGCTGGCAAAATCCGTAATAACCACGTGACGCGTCTCGGCCAATGAGGACACACGATTTCAACGGAAGTAACTTGTGCCATATAATAAACATTTCTTACACTACACCGTGTACAAGAAATTACCTCAAACAACAGACGTTGTAACGTTTCGCTTAAATCCACAAAATATCCACTGGTTAAAAGACCATCTTTTGACTTACTCAAACAATCTCTAGCAGCCTCGACAACCTGCAAGTAGAAACATAACATTGAATCACCTAAAATTCGTAAGATGGGTTCCGCTTGAAACGCCAGTATTTCGTGGCAAAAAATCACGATCCCTCGCCACCTTTTTGTGCTGCTGAAATTCATAAGTCCAGAAACCAATAGAGTGGTGGCAGTTTTAATAACACTTTCCTGTTTATAACAAATCATTTCGAATTCGAATTCCAGAATTTTCAAAAGAACAAGAATAATAGTTTGCTATTATTATAAATAATATCAAAATTTACATCGATATATCCACAATTTTTTTAGTTAAAGGGTATTGGCAATGTAAATTAAGTTTGTCAAACTTGAAACATCTTGTGAAATTGGAAGGAAAGACCTTTTCTTGTATCATTCTTCGTTTTTGAGATATTTCAGTGTGTTGGGTATGTGGTAGGTAAATGAAATGGTCTCTGAAGTAATAAGCAGGGTGTTTGCATTTTCACGCGTTACAAAATCACTTATACCTCCATGATAGCTCAACATGAAATGTTCAGTGTCAAGAGGATTTTTAATGGTCATGCACAGTTTCAATTGATTTTGTCGAACAGAGATATAACTGAGTTTGCTATGTGTGAAAATGCTTTACCCTGCTTATAACGTCAGAGATCTCTATTTACATATCAAACAAATTGAAATATCGCCAAAATGAAGAACAGTTGTAAAAGGTCTTCCTTCACCATTTGAGGCGTTCTTTCAAATTAGGCAATAACTTAATTTCTATTGCCAATAATAATAATAATAATAATAATAATAATAATAATAATAATAATAATAATAATAATAATAATAATAATAATAACATGTATTTATACCGCGCAAATTCAACTTTAAGGTTCTCAAATGCGCCTTACAATAATTTTTGACATAGCCGAGTCGAAGGCATACTAAAGGCGCTCAGGCAGCCACCATACGACACATATCGGCCCACGAATTACAGCTAAGACCTAGGTGTTGGTTTTACGGAGGGAGGAAAACTGGAGAACCCAGTGAAAAACCCTCGAAGAACAGGAGAGACCAACTAAACTCTACTCACACGAGTCTCAAGCTCGAGAACAGGGTTATTCCCAGACGGTCACCCATCCAAGTACTAACCCCGTCCAACCGGGCTTAACTATTGGTGAGAGGCAGCGCCCTAACAGCACACGCCAACCGTGCTCCCCTTCGTGCTACCCTTTAATGGAATAATGGATGGCACACAAGCGACGATTACTCGTTATAAACCTTATTCAAAAATGGCCGCCGAATTAAAATTATTTTATATACATATAAATTAGCCTTTATGAACTCGTTTTCATGTGTGAAATTCAAAATAATTTTTACTTTAAAACGAGGTCATAAGGGTCAATTTATATGCACATAAAAGAATTCTAATTCGGCGGCCATTTTTGAATAAGGTCTATGAGTGGAGCACACACCTGAACTAAGAAAAAATTCGAAACACCATCTGCAACTTTCTTCACTTCGTTATCGTCTTCGACATGGCTTTCGATAAATTCCTATATGCATGCATATCCAAAAAAAATTATAAAATAGTATTAGTAACATTCATCTAGGACATTTAAGTAATATTTAAAACACGAGCAGCAGTCGTGGACCGATCCAGGATTTTTGGAAAGGAAGGGCCATCATGTCGTCGATCGCGTGGGGCCATAGCCGATGTCCGAGGACGAATCCGGAGCCCAGCTGCTAGAGGGGCCATGACTCCGGACTACTTTGAACATTTAGAGTCTCTGAAATGGCATTTCGCGCAATCTGAGAAAGCAAAATGTCTGATTTTAAAATTCGCAAACAACAAAATTTGGGGCGTTTTAAGGCACTCTTGCGCACTGTTGACAACTCCGTCGACAATACGCGCAAGTGAGCTAGCATGAACTAGTTTGTAAGTTATCTGCATGTACATAAAAATAGTATACGTTGTCTTTCTTTCAACTAACACTCGGCTATCAGTGATACCCACAGCGGAGAAAAATATCACAGCTTTAAATATCAGTTCAAGATAAGTCTCTACGATGTAGCATAACCCAAGTCAAAATTTAACAACTCCTTTGATTTAAATTTTTAAAAATCCATATTCTAGCTGCCCAAAAAGAGGTCCCAGGCCCCTGCAACCGCCACTGCCAATGCTATATTAGATTTAAAACACAAGACGATACATAGCCAGGTGTTTTAGAACTGATCAAAGACATATATAATTGGCATAATGTTTTGAATAGCTTAAAAAACGAATCATTTGTATAGGTAATCGCATAGGGCCGAGGAAAATTAAGGTTTAATTTCACGAGTGTTTTCAAAATTGCCCGAGTCGCGAAGCGACGAGGGTAATTTGTAAGATTTTGAAAACACTCGTGAAATTAAACCTTAATTTTACGAGAACTCGTGCGATTATGTGTTAATAGTATAGCGGGCAAAATTATTCAAGAGCTACTGTATGTTATGTCCAGAAAATGTCGAAGTACATGTACCATATCACGGTCGGTGCTCGGTAATTATAACATTCCAATTTTCCTCGCCCTATCGCTGTGCGTGTAGCTTTCTTTTTGTAAACATAGGCAAAAGTTCGTAAAATTTCTAGTGTATTCATTTTCACTAATAGTTTACACTCCTTCAATAGTTTAAATTCGTTCAAAGTAAACAAAAAAGAATTTTCAGACCAAAAAACCTTGCAGATTTGTTGAAAAAAGATCAGTCCTCTGAGGTTCACTGTTGCTAAGTAACAAAACAACCAATCACATGCAAGTACTGCTGATTAAGATTAAGGAACCAATCAAGTGCGAGTAATTTTGCCCTGAATTACAAATAAATGGCCTCTTCATTAGCCAATCATATTCAAGTAATTTTACCCGGTATATTATTAGGTTACAAAAAAACGTTGTCTAAACCGAAACAAGGCTCCTTACGGTTTCTCAAAGAGTGAAAAAATGTAAGTTTCAAGCTTGAAAAGACTACGTGGGTATTTAGCATAAACTTTGGATTTTATCTTAAAAGTTTTCATAAATCAACTATTTTACAGCAAAAGGTTTCATTACTCTAGACACAAGGTCGATTACACGAATTGATATACAATCTCAGCACAGTGACAATCTCAGACCGCCACACCGCACGGCACGTATTCAGAGCTTACAAAACGGGACCAAAGCTTAGCAATAATAGAAAGTTTTTTCGCTGTACAAGCTGTAGTAAGTAAACTCAGAGAAAAACTCTGAGCTCCAGGCGGGACTCGAACCCACAACCTTCCGAATGCCAGCCGGACGCTCTCACAACTGAGCCACTGGGACTCAGATGGTAGACCGAGGTTGAAAAAACTTTACCAACTCAAGCTGAAAACACTAATAACGTACAAAAAACATTTACTGAAAATAAACTGACACAATGCGACTTGTAGCCCAACAAGTACTTGTGACACACGTACGGATTGACTAGTTCCCAGGCGTATAAATATCGAAAATAACCTCGGTCTACCATCTGAGTTCCAGTGGCTCAATGGTGATAGTCTGCGTAGCCGGCGCTGGGATGATTGGGGAAAGGAACGCCTGCGGGCGCCTATTGTTATTTTTCGTGCCGCCCCCTAATTAAAACAGTGTATTTTTGGAAGTTGTCAATTTAAAAATTTAAAAAACACGTATCTAGAATTAACTAAAATGGAACAGTTATGAATAAGCATGTGTATCAAAGTGCTTTCTTGATTCAGGAATTTGTGTGGTATATGTTCGCTGTGTCAGCGTCTGACAACATTATATTATTCTGTGTTGCTATATCTTGTCTGGTTTACGGTTAATAGTGTTCACTGCAAAATCTTTTAAATAATTAAACAACTTATGTTGAGTGGGCTACAGAAAGCTCAGACAGATTATTTTCGTAGTTATAAAACATGTGTACGTAACGACTATGACGATCAATATAAATATAATCATAACATCTCGCGACGTTCGCTGCCGTTCGCACGCATATCAATAATACTGAGTTAAATTTAATAGCGAATTTTATTTTCCACTAATAACTGGCGCTGATGGCCAATGCAGCAGGAGAAGTACGCCTGAGTAGATCCCACTGATTCAATCAAATGCGAGTGTAAGAAATTCTACATGATGTTTTGCTCACGCCATTATGTCAGACAATTCAGTTACTCGCCGTTAAGCCGAAGTCGCCGAAGGGGCCACGTCTTGCGTGAAAATCCTACCGTAATTACCTGTTGGGAAACCAGCGAATAAACGTTTTCCTTCGGATGCACATACAAATGTCAGCTGCCCTGTGGCCACTCTCTTCTCAGTCTCAGTTTATTTTGAGCTCGTTTCCTTATATTATATGCAAGGCACATTTTCACAACGCTCTTCTTCGCCAACGTCTGCAGTGGAAATTCAAACTCTCTTTGATTGATAGGTCATTAGCGTGTCAACCAATAGATTGCGAGCGTTCACCGAACGCTATACACGAAAAATAACAATGGGTGACTGCAGGCGCTCCTTTCACTGTCCGTCCCAATCCCAAGCGCCAGCTACGCAGCCTAAACGGTGAGAGCGTCCGGCTGGCATTCGGAAGGTTGTGGGTTCGAGTCCCGTCTGGAGCTCAGAGTTTTTCTCTGAGTTTACTTACGACAGCTTGTACAGCAAAAACATACGAAAAATCTTTAACAACTCAAGCTGAAAACACTAATAACGTACAATAATAGAAAGGTTAAACATTGAAGCAGGAGTAGAAGAAATAGCGGACTACGGGACCGTTGGTCCCAGAAATAGTTTGGTCAGCAGAAAACACAAGGAATTAGATAGCAAAGAAAAAAGAGAAAAAAAATAATAAATATACAGATATATGTAAAATAAGGGGGCAGAAAAAAGAAACTTACAAAAAAACAAACGAAAAAGAGAAGAGGAAAAGGCACTGGAAAAATAGGTATTACTATAAATACACAGGTGATATAGAAAATCGCGCACGTTGATTGGTCGAGTTACTTCGGACTAATTCTCGGTAATCACCTACAGCGTTTTAACTAAATTAGTTTGAAAAGTAATTGGCAGCGATTTTGAAACGTCATTGTTGCCATAGCAACAATTGTTGCTATTTTTTTATAACAGTTTTTGATTGTCAGAATGTTTAACTATGCGTAACATTTAGTTTTATTCTTTTCCGAATTGTTTATGCACGTGTTTTGGACTCGCAAACTGAGCCACCTTAAATCGTTTCAGCGCAAATTAAAAAAAATATAATTACCTTCAGTTGTTCTTCCATTTGTTCAACAGCCTTAAAAAAGAGAAGCAAGTTTAACATACGTGCAAAAGAATCTCATTGCGAAAACAAAGGAAATCCCACCATCTCATTGCGAAAACAAAGGAAATCCCACTAACCTTAGGAAATCTTTCTTTGTACACAGAAGTAATAGCTAAGATCTCATTTGGTTCAAGATTTTGCTTGGGAGGGCTAAAGAAGCAATTATATATATATTTCACTAAAAAGATTTAAAAATGGAGTAAAAATGGAGTAAAAACAGCAACCAAAAGTTAAAATTCGGTTTCTGAATTCAGTCTGACATCCAGGGTCTTTTTTCCGCTCCTTCGCTAGACAACATAACGTGAAGTTAGTAGCATAATCTTCAGACGATCGTAAATACACAACAGTAATATATTAAACGGCAATTTGTTATGGCTCAATTCCATGGAAATTTTATCAAATTGACATAGGTTCTACAGAATTTAACGCTAAATTAAAAAATGTAGTCATCAAGAGTTTTTTAAGAGCAAGACTGTGTGTTGGAGTTGGACTTGTATAGTTGTATTTCTATCAAAATATTCAGAATTTCGAATCGTCTGCCAAATCACCCGCTAAGTTCACAGGGGTGACACGACCTTCTACCGTGTTGAACAGTGGGTTATTAACATGCATAGTCATAAAATACTTAACTGCCACGATGTAAGCAATCGCGCATTTGTCTATATGCTAAAAGCTTTATTAGATGCAGAGAAGCCACATATTTAACCGTGTTGACCAGAGTGAGTTGACGTCTTATTAAAAGACGTCTTATTGTATTAAAACATCGAATAGTTAACAGCCATAATAACTGTTAACTTAACATCCATTGTTTACAAGTATCCATTCGTAATGCAAACAGCTATGGCTTAGTGCGAACACAATGGCTCCAATAAACAAAAAAGCAAGTAAGACTTATCATGCAGTTTCAAGCAGTCCTGGGCAAACGAACAAAATACATTTGACGACTTCAACCTCCTGTGTTCGTGAGCAAAACAAAATGGCGACTTTTCGACAAACTTTCGTCACGCTCCGTAAAATCTTCGTTCTTCGTTTGTGACGTCAGTGCCACAAACATCACCACATGACGATAGCATAGTTCGCTACTGCGCAGTGGACACAAAAAGCTTGATAGCGGCTGGTCACGTGGCATCCAGAATCTGGATGCGATTATGATGTGTGTTTATAATACTAGCATGTTTATAATGGCGTGTTTATGGTGGTGTGTTTATGGTGATGGTGTGTTTATGGTGATGGTGTGTTTATGGTAATGGTGTGTTTATGGTGTATTTATGGTGATGGTGCGTTTATGGTGATGGTGTGTTTATGGTGATGATGTGTTTATGGTGATGATGTGTTTATGGTGATGGTGTGTTTATGGTGATGGTGTGTTTATGGTGATGATGTGTTTATGGTGATGGTGTGTTTATGGTGATGGTGTGTTTATGGTGATGTGTGTGTTTATGGTGATGATGTGTTTATGGTGATGGTGTGTTTATGGTGATGGTGTGTTTATGGTGATGGTGTGTGACTGTGTCTATGGTGATGATGTGTTTATAATGATAGTGCTCATAATGGTGTTCATAATGGTGTTTATAATGATAGTGCTCATAATGGTGTTTATAATGATAGTGCTCATAATGGTGTTTATAATGATAGTGCTCATAATGGTGTTTATAATGATAGTGCTCATAATGGTGTTTATAATGATAGTGCTCATAATGGTGCATTTATTCTGGTGTGTTTATACTGATGTGTTTATAATGTATGTTTATAGTGATGGTGCGTTTATAATGATAGTGCTCATAATGGTGTGTTTACAATGATGGTGTGTTTATAATGATGTAACTATTTATAATGATAGAGTATTTATGATGGTGTACTTACAATAATGGCCTGTAATAATGTAACGTTTTACCTTAGACTACGAGAACGATGAGAACGGCCAGGTTGTCGGGAAGTACAGTCACTACATCTGTCATCATCAACATCGCTGAAATAGAGTATACGGCAGCCAATAAATATACCATAACGTCAAAAACAACTTTGCTTTGTTTTCGAGAATATAATAAAGAAAGAAAAGGCAAAGTTTGTCGAAAAATTTGGTGTACTTCAAACACTCACTGTAGAAGACAGTGAGACATTTTCCAAAATTTATTGTCCTGAATGCAACTTTGAAGGTGTAAAGTTCATTTTTGCTGCTCCACCTATCACATGTTAATAAATTTTCCCACCAGAACTAAAAAGATTCAATTTCCGCCAAGTTTAACAAGTCCCTTTCAGTTTTAGAGAGACTTGAAGCAAGTCTATAGTCTACCCAACCGCGCCCCATTAGGACCTGTTCAAATGAGACAATTTACCTCGGGAGGTACTGTAGGATTATCCCTGTCACCCAAAATATCATATGACAGTTTGTTTCTACGTTTAAAAGGTAAATCGCTCACATGAGGCCGAGGTAGTTAACCAGGGTCAAAGTTATCCCGCTTTCATGGAAACGCTTCCACCTGAGTTATCTTGGGGAGCTGGGTCAACTTTTGTATAACTATACGCATGTATATATTGTCATCCGGGGGTCTAGCGTTCACATACTTGGGGGCCAGGGATAACTCGGTAGTTGCGTTTTATCATGTGAAACACGGCCAACTTTGACGCAGTCCCCGGAGTTATCCTTCAGAGATAACTTGGTCTCGTGTAAACAAGCCCTAAAAATAGATTGCCAATTGACGTTATTGGAGGATTGGTGCCAAGCCACAGGGGGAATGCCACCCCCTGATCAGAGGTAATCATGGCAACCCAGCCACAGCCCACCTCCAGTCAAGCTCAGACCACGCTGACAAGACTTTGATGAGCGCTGAGATAATCCCCACATATTATAAATGAGTGACCACTGACCAAATATATAATAATAGATAGCGCGCGCAAAACCAGTCAAGCTCAGACCACGCTGACAAGACTATGATGAGCGCAAGTCAAGCTCAGATCACGCTGACAAGACTTTGATGAGCGCAAGTCAAGCTCAGATCACGCTGACAAGACTTTGATGAGCGCAAGTCAAGCTCAGACCACGCTGACAAGACTTTGATGAGCGCAAGTCAAGCTCAGACCACGCTGACAAGACTTTGATGAGCGCTGAGATAATCCCCACATATTATCATGAGTGACCGCTGACTAGCATTGTCTCCTTTTTTACCTTGCCTAAATTACATTTAGCCACATTTAGAACATAGATGCAGTATATATCCCTGGCTACAGTATTAACATTTATGATACTCAATAAACTTAATTATTACCTGAAGTGTAAATCGTCGAAAGAAGGTATATTCGGGAGCTAAAACACATGAACAAAATATAATCAACGATGATTTGAATGGATTTAACCCTTTCATGCACATTGTTGTTGTGCGATTTTATTCGTCTCTAAGGAGACGTCTCGTAAATCATGCGTGAAAGGTATTTCAGAAATTTTTAATTCTAATGTAAGTTACCATAGTTGTACCAGGTTGAGAGGGGGATGGTTAGGAAACCCGGCAAACTTCAAATATATTGAACAAAGAACCCACTTGGAGGTTGAACGGGGTTTGAACGTGCACAAAGTTTTTTAAAGCTCAATTGATATGGACAAACGACTGAACACAAACGTTTTCTATTGGAAGCACGGCTCGAAATATGTCATTATTTGTAATAAGTACTGGAATACCTCGAACCAGAAGTCAAAACAAACACGTAGTGCCCAATCTCTTTTACACTGCTATCTTAGTTCGCAAAGGCAAAGCAACAGTAAAACAATAGAATTTTCAACCGTGACCGTGCACAAGGTACACAAAAACCTAGAACAATGGATTTTATGAAGTTCCCTAACCATCTCCCTATATCAACTATGCTTACACACATTTTAACTTACCTGATTTAGTCCATCTTGGGAAGATACCAAAGACTACAAAAAAAATATACAAAAACAAAAAACAAAGATCATTTTTACCATACAAACATATATAATTTTATGTGCATAGTACAGATAGTAATAGTAGCTAAAATCATGGTCAATAACATAAAGGGGAAAAGTACTCGGCTATGATTGGCCATTGAGGAAGATATTCTTTAAAGTAGAATTACTTGTATGTGATTGGTTAGTTAATAAGCTAGCAGTATTTGCATCAAAAACGTCCCTTACTATCGATTCCAGAACAAACGAAGCAACGATGGGAAAAAAGAACGAAGAAACGAACAAAGAAAGAAACGAAGAAGGAACCAACGAAGAAACGAACGAACGAACGAACGAACGAACGAACGAACGAACGAACGGACGGACGGACGGACGGACGGACGGACGGACGGACGGACGGACGGACGGACGGACGGACGGACGGACAGACAGACAGACAGACAGACAGACAGACAGACAGACAGACAGACAGACAGCAGCTAAAGCCCGGTATACACGTGCGATTTTCTTCTCGCGCTGGTAACGCAACGGGTCAAATATTACTGTGTTGCCGGTGCGAGAGAAGTGGCTACACGTGTGATAATTTTATGACGGCGTCGCAACTACGGATGACACCGTGACATCTCGAAGAACGAAGCGTTGGCTTCGGCAATGCTGTTGCTGTGAAGTCGAAGTTGCCGTGAAGCGTTTAAAATGTTGTTGAATGGAAAGAATGTTATTTTTTTTACCGATTTCCTTTATTAGCTGTCCCTGATACTTTGATTCTTCGAAGAATTCATGCGAATGTGATTTTCATACTTTGAAGGATAGTAAGATTGTCATTCTCGCCGCTATTTTCTCCGAGAATATCGAGGGTCGACCAATCTATAGCTGTACTAAACCGACACTATTCAAGGAAAGAAAACGAGTGCGTTCTACATCAAACTGAACGTTCCAAAGCGAATTTTATTAGCCAATCTAAAATAAACACTGCGTTTCCTGCTAAAACCAAGCTAAAACAATGCCTATGTAATTTAATACTTTCGGCAATCGTTGCAGAAAGTTAAACCATTTTAACTTTTAGCAACGATTGCGGAAGGCGTCAGGGGTTACAATTGCGTTGCCACGCGAGATACGATACATGCGCGATTTCCTCTCTCGCGCCAGCAACGTAATGAAATTTGACCTCTTTCCTGTTTGTGGTGGTCCTCGATGTACTCACCGAAGTTGTTGGCACGAAAGGCATTTGGGAGTTGCTCTACGCAGACGATTTGGTAATTATGGAAAAAAACAAAGGAAGACTTACAGCGAAGGATAGTGGAGTGGCAGAACTGCATGGAAAGAGGAGTGAAAGTTAATGCTGATAAAACAGAAGTGATGGTCAGTGCAAAACGAGGAAGAGATGAACTGATAGAGGTAGAAGACGCCCATCGAAACATTTTGAAACAAGTGGGAAGGTTAAAATATCTAGGACGAATAATAAGCAAAGTGGGAAGAACTGAGGAAGATGTCAGAAAGAGGACAAAGAGCGGATGGGTGAAGTGGAGGGAGGTGAGCTGTGTGGTGTTGGATAAGAAAATACCTAGGAGACTGAGAACGAAGATATACACCACAGTGGTGAGACCAGAAGAAGAAGTTGCCAGCGCGAGAAAAAAATCGCACGTGTATACTGGGCATAACTCGTCAGAGCACCACAATTCTATAAGTCTGCAACGCTGAACTTACTGAGTAAGACGAGTAAGGTGTAGTTCCATAACCAGATGATGCAACAGACCACCTTCTGTTGTCGCCGCGACTGAAAATAAATATAGTGTAAAACATTGTTAGTGAATTGCAATCATTCCACTTAAAACTCAGACAAATTCTCTAGATTTTTTAGCAGCGACCAAAATTTAATTAAATTTTTTTCTTGATATCTTGGTATTTTTTAACTGTTGCTAATGTGACACAAAACGTAAGTCTGTCTTATTTAAAAGAACACTTAAAATGACAGAGTAACATCCTTTGTAGTTTTTGATTTCCAGGCTTCGCATATTTCAGTTTGTTTTGATACTGTCACATGTTGTGACGTACATGTGCATGCAGCGTGTTCCTCCCACAACACCAAACACGTAGAACTTCAAGTGATTTCGTTTGATAATAGTGAAGATTTATTATACGGCTGAGCTTGTTTTCGGGTCATTACGCACGCTGATTGGTTGCTGAGAGGTCCGGAAAAAGCCGTAATGCCCTCTCGGCTCTGTGAGAGGGCATTACGTCATTTTTAATGGCTGCAAGTTTTGGCGGGAAAATTACTGAGTTAATTTGAATGAAAATAAAAGCAAATTAGATATATTCGTTGGAAAATTTTGAACAATAATACGACCTGAAACATTAGTGTTTCTTTTTATAAAAACTTCTTATTTAAAAGCGCGAAAAATAAAAGCCAAACAGGTGTAAACATGAAGCGAAACGAACAAGCTCAAAGGTAAGAACTACGGTGAACAGCGACATCTGATCAAGACAAACGTAGAACTAAAAAACACATAAGAAAACAAACCAAAAGTCATAATAAAAGGCTTATTAACCTCGTTTTCTCGATCTGTACGGGAAAGTATTTGCCCTCGGTTTATCGCACAAACCTCGCTCCTTCGTCGCTCGGTCTGTACGAAAACCTCAGGCGAATACTTTCCCGTACAGACCTCGAACTCGATTAATAAGCCTTTAATATTCCCCGATAAGTCACTATGCACGTGTGACGTCAAACCATTGACACTTACAATCAAACAAACTGAAATATCTCAAAAACGAAGCAAGGAAACGAAAAACTGCAAAAGATGCCACTTTGCCCTTTTAAGAATTTAAGTGTTCTTCCAACTAAGACAGGCTTAATTTTCATGTCATATACATGCACTCTAAACTCGCAACAACACATTACAATACCTTCTCTGAGCAATGGGGAAATTGAAGTGAGCATGAGTGGATAAGATATTTGAAATGGGACATGGACTACCAGATGGACTTTCCCAGCCTGGAATTAAAACAAAACACATCCTTATATAAGATTCATGGGAGAGATACTAACAACGCTGCTTACATTTCGAGTCTCAAGCTGAAGAATCAATACAGGGCTATTACCAGGTGGTCACTTATCCAAATACAAACGCCATCCGAACAGCCTTAACGTCAGGTCCCAGTGGTAAGAAGCGGCGCCCTAACAGCAATAAGCGCGGCCCTCGAATATAAGCGCTTTATCTAAGATTTGACGTACTTTAAAAAACCTATCCTTGTTACTTTGGGAATTTTATGACATGAACACAATCACACGTTTTCAACAAAGTGTTCGTGCCTTCTGTACCTATATGGAAGAGATGGCGAGAGGAGTACTTCCAGTTTGGCTTTACCAAACACCGCAGGCATTCGCCGGGCACACCGGTTTCCCCCTATACAATTCCCCCTATACAATACCGTATATAAAGAGTTCCTAAAGTAGCGCGGTCCGGTTATTATCGGGATTAGCGCCCGTTGGGACCGTTACTTTCGGGTAGCCGTTACTTTCAGGGAGCCGTTATTTTCGGGCAGCAAAAAAGTGTTGGTATGACAGCTAGATATTTGATATATTTATGATGCAAATACAAATGATTAGCCTACGTACAAATGAATTACCACCACGCATAGATATGCTTATTATATTTGGCGAGTTTGTTTCTTTTTCGTCATACAAGGACACGAATTTGAACTGTGTACAGTGTAGTTCAGTTCAGTTCAGTTCTTAAAACCCTACATTACATACATGGATGCATGCACATGGTTTCAGAGGCGGGAGTCTCAAGGTTTGTGGCTAAAGGAATCGGGTCAGTTCATTACTGTTTTGAGCATATTTTTCAGATAAAAAATTTTATTATACAATACTGATATAATCTAAAAACCTACAGACAATTCTTGATGTCTTGCCACCGGATTTGGCACGTTTTGTTGACACCAAAACCAAAAAGAAAAACCAAGCGAGCTACACATACAGCTGTTAGAGTTTAAAGCAGTATTTGAAAGAGAAAAAAGTAAGCGAACCTCAAACTGAAGACGGTATGATATGATTCACTTTTTTGTCTTACTTTCAACTTTGTATAAAACTCCTTACAGGTTTTACATTTATATAATTGTATAATAAAACAACTTTTGAATTCGGTTGTCGCATGATAGCTTGTGTTATCAAGCCTCAGCCTTTGGCTTCAGCAGATAACACTTATCTCGGCATTGATAACACAAGCTATCATGCTCAACCTCATCCAATAATTGTATAATATCGGTTACTTTCGGGTAGTCGTTACTATCGAGGGGAACCGGTACTTTCGGAAAATATTAGAGCCGTTACTTTCCGAGGGCCGCTACTTTGGGAACTCTACCGTAACATTGAACTAATGAGGGATGGACCTAAATGGACTTATCTAGTATTATCAAGGGTTATCTAGTTTAGTCTTATTCTTGCAGGGCTCAAAATAACATTTCATGTTACGCCGGTCATGGTGACTGGTCAGTTCCAATTGTGACCGGTCAAAGGCGATTTTTGACGGGTCAAATTTCACGATGCCCCCCCCAAAAAAAAAAAACCAACAAAAAAACCCCAACAAAACCCAACAAAACCAACAAAAACCAAAAAAACCCAAAAAAAACAACAGAAAAAAACCAAAACAAACCACAACACAACACAAACATGTAAAGTATATTATTCTACGCTATATATATATATATATATATATATATATATATATATATATATATATATATATATATATATATATATATATATATATATATATATATATATAAGCCAGTACTGATATGAACGTTTGTCATAAAAAGGAAATGCATGCATAGTTCACTTCAATATATATCAGACATTATGAAACGGGTCTACAACAGCACAACAATCATTTTAAGTTCCTTCAAGTGGAAGAAATAAAATTCATTGCAAGAATATGACCGGTCAAAATGACCAGCGTTATACAAATTTGACCAGTCACATTAAAAATTTGGCCGGTCATTGACCGGTGACCGGCCGTTATTTTGAGCCCTGTTCTTACGTAGTTACTAAGTATTGGAATAATCTTCCTCTCGATGTTCGTCAATCCGTAAACTTTAATGAGTTTAGAAGCAAGCTCAACAATATTGTATTTTAGCAATACTATCTATATTTTTGAATTTTTTAAATATTTATTATATGTAATGTAATGTAATGTAATGTAATGTAATGTAATGTAATGTAATGTAATGTAGTGTAGTGTAGTGTAGTGTAGTGTAGTGTAGTGTAGTGTAGTGTAGTGTAGTGTAGTGTAGTGTAGTGTAGTGTAGTGTAGTGTAGTGTAGTGTAGTGTAGTGTAGTGTAATGTAGTGTAATGTAATGTAATGTAATGTAATGTAATGTAATGTAATGTAATGTAATGTAATGTAATGTAATGTAATGTAATGTAATGTAATGTAATGTAATGTAATGTAATGTAAAGTAATGTAATGTAATGTAATGTAATGTAATGTAACGTAATTCTCACGATCGTATTTTGAACGAGCTTTAATAGCTCATAGGCGAAACGTGGTTAAATAAATTACTCTATTCTATTCTTCTCAGTCTTCTATATCTTACCTCTGGGAGACTTCACTTGAGGTGGAGTACGAATACCACTAGCAAACTTTTTGCGAAGTCTGCGACTGCCTATAACGCTATAAACACAGAATTATAATGATAAATAAAATAACTAGAAGCTTGTACCGTATATACCTTCTTCTTTTATTTTTTTTTTGCTTTACTTTCCAAAAGCTATCTTCAAAGTAAAGCAATATCATTACAATTAAAATTTTGAGACTTGTTTACACTGGCGGGTTTGTTTTTTTCACCCTGACGCATGCGAATGAGTCATGTCTCAGAAAAGTATTAGACCAATATATACTTTTGAACAAATGATTCAATACATTCGTCAAAAGTCAATCCAATCGATCGCATGCGTTAGAAGCATTAATAATATACATGACAAAATTACTGCATCCTGATTGGTCGAGAGGAGTGCAATTTCAATGTAATACAGTGCAGAAAAGGTGTAATACAGTGTAGAAAAATGAGATACAGTGCAAATTTCAATGAGTATTAAGCATTCTGATTGGCTAATAAACAACCGGAAACTACCGGAAAGCCAATGAAATGCCTATGCGGATTTTGAAGGATGGTTTTTCCTTCACGAGAAAATCCAATATGGCGACCATAACATAAAGTTGTCGAAGAACATTTCGATGAAATACAGAGTGAATTTTGCTTTAATATTGTCATAATAGTCCCTGCAAGAAGACTAGAAGAGGTTAGATGCTATGAGTAAAACGTTTGACGTATTTAGTGAACAAAATGAAGCAGTTTTCAACCATTAAAGCTTCGAGAAGTGGAGCAATGAGTGGTATGTAACTTCGTAGCTGGAAGAACATTTTGTATAACATTTTCATGTACATTATTAATAAGTAATTAGCATGGTTTCGAGTGCAATTTTAAAAAAACACGCACTCGTGAGTTTTTCAAAGACCTCAAATAGCACTCGTCCTTCGGACTCGTGCAATTTTGATGGTCTTTGAAAAACTCACTCATGCATGTTTTTTCCAAATTGCACTCGAAACCATGCTATTACCTATACTACTAATATACATGACAAAATTACTGCATCCTGATTGGTCGACAGGAGTGCAATTTCAATTTAATACAGTGCAGAAAAGGTGTAATACAGTGCAG
Source organism: Corallium rubrum (assembly GCA_964035015.1). NCBI lineage: Eukaryota > Metazoa > Cnidaria > Anthozoa > Scleralcyonacea > Coralliidae > Corallium > Corallium rubrum. The sequence goes on from OZ035998.1 coordinate 30,253,024, forward strand.
AAAAATGAAATACAGTGCAAATTTCAATGTGTATCAAGCATTCTGATTGGCTAATAAACCGGAAACTACAGGAAAGCCAATGAAATGCCTATGCGGATTTTGAAGGATGGTTTTTCCTTCACGAGAAAATCCAATATGGCGACCATAACATAAAGTTGTCGAAGAACATTTTGATGAAATACAGAGTGAGTTTTGCTTAAATATTGTCATAAAAGTCCCTGCAAGAAGACTAGAAGAGGTTAGATGCTATGAGTAAAACGTTTGACGTATTTAGTGAACAAAATGAAGCACTTTTCAACCATTAAAGCTTCGAGAAGTGGAGCAATGTGTGGTATGTAACTTCGTAGCTGGAAGAACATTTTGTCTAACATCTTCATGTATATTATTAATAAGTAACAGCATGGTTTCGAGTGCAATTTTGAAAAAACACGATAGTCTTTGAAAAACTCATTCGTGCATTTTTTTTCCAAATTGCACTCGAAACCATGCTATTACCTATACAAATATCGCAGCATGCATGAGTTATCCCTTTTATAGCGGAACCTCGTTCTATATTCGTATTGCACGCTAGTAGATGACCCCCCCCCATATGGTGTATCAAAGGGATGCCGCCTCATTAAATATTCAGCGTGACTCACGCATGACTCACGCACCATGACTCACGCATGACTCACGCATGACTCACGCCTGTGACATGTTTGGGCAAGATTGGAATATAGCTAGTGCGCATGAAGTTATATAAATTGAATAATATGGAGACTTTGAATATTATATTAACCTAAATGATCAAACGGTCTTATACACGTTTTGTGGCAATAAGTGTTAACAATTTTAGAGAGTTATCGTTTACTTTGGCCTAGTTTGTAGAGGAACGAAACAGAAATGGATAGAGACACTTTATATTTTTTATCTTAAACCTGATTTGTAGGAATTTAGCGGGTTTTTGGTTAAGTAATCTTAGTGTTATTTACGAAGAAATGAATGTTGACAGTTTTGGTCGAATTATCGCTTATCTAACCCTAGTGTATAGAGTATACGAATCCTTGGATGAAGAATCAATTCGAGAAGCCGTAAAAAGAAGAACGATCAATGATTTCATGAGAAAATATAAACGGAATAACTCTTCAAGCTGGTTGCTACGCTTTCTGTTACTAACTGTGATATTTGCATATTTATCTCAGTGCACGTGCAGGAGACAAAAGAGAAACTCATTAGGGGCAATTATGAGGATTAGGCAAGTCTAGGCGAGAAAGTCATTAACAACACGCGTACATGTAATACAGAATTTAAACTATTTTATTGAGAAATATATCTTTACACAAAAAACTCTTGATTATTTAGTGATCTATCGGTAACACTAGCATATGGGCATACAGTACATCTTATAATCCGAAGGCATGGATCATGAGTCTTGAATTCTGTACCACAAACATTACATATCAGATTTCGAATAACACATTTGTTAAAATATTTCCACAAACACGTAGGACACTCAATTACATGTGTAAAATTAACAGGATTCTGACAACGTTCGCAATCAACAGGTTCGTCAATTATAGAATTTTCTGATTCTATTTCGGTGTAATCTTTATCGTGTTCTGAATCTTCTTCGGAGGACGTTTCTTCGTTTTCGCTCTCTGATTCTGTTTCGTCTTCTGCCTGCGCCAACATTGTCAGCACTCGAACATTTTCGATAAGGTTTTTGTCAATGTTAATGTCGGCGAGTCCTTTTACAAATACATTTAGACCAGCTGGTTCGGGAATTCCTGAGACGTAAGGTGATACGCAGTATTCTACCAATTCGGCTATTTTTGTGTTTGGTATAGTTCTTCCTTGATACACAATTTCTCCTTTGGGATTCCATGTTAAGTTGACATAGGACGCGAGTAAACTATTCAGTAAAGAAGACGCTGTCGCTTCATCGACTCCGTAGTCAAAGTGTGACAGTATTTCTTTAACACGAAAATCATCATGTAATCTTTCTCCCATCGTGTTCAGGGTTCGAATGAGGGTCTTTACAAAATATCGTTCTTTTATATTAGTTCTGCGAGTCCGTCTAAAACAGGACCAAGTAAGACATCAAGAAATCCTGCACCTTTTTGAACCAGTATCTCCTTTTTTCTCATAAAACTACTTCGGGGACTAGCCAAAGTTGATATGTCGTCGCTATAAGGCTTAACGTCTTCAAGCAAAGCAGGTGATAATTGATATTGCATTGACCAAAAGTTCAACATACAATCACAAATGCATCTAATTTGCTCGGGGTTTGCAGTCTCCAACAGGGCTCGCTGTTGAATAGGTTCACTTGTACATAAAAGTTCAAGAAACGGTTTGTGCTTTTTCATCAACATCTCTATTTGACAGTCAGTCTCTAAATGAGGAAAACGCTACCAAAACACACATTTTAAGAGGAGGAGGAGGAGGAGAAAGAGGAGGAGGAGAAAGAGGAGAAAGAGGAGGAGAAAGAGGAGGAGGAGGAGGAGAAAGAGGAGGAGGAGAAAGAGGAGGAGGAGAAAGAGGAGGAGGAGGAGGAGAAAGAGGAGGAGGAGGAGAAAGAGGAGGAGGAGGAGGAGGAGAAAGAGGGGGAGGAGGAGGAGGAGGAGGAGAAAGAGGAGAAAGAGGAGGAGGAGGAGGAGAAAGAGGAGGAGGAGGAGAAAGAGGAGGAGGAGGAGGAGAAAGAGGAGGAGGTGGAGGAGGAGGAGAAAGAGGAGGAGGAGGAGGAGAAAGAGGAGGAGAAAGAGGAGGAGGAGGAGAAAGAGGAGGAGGAGGAGGAGGAGAAAGAGGAGGAGGAGAAGAAAGAGGAGGATGAGGAGGAGGAGGAGGAGAAAGAGGAGGAGGAGGAGGAGAGAGAGGAGGAGAAAGAGGAGGAGGAGGAGAAAGAGGAGGAGGAGGAGGAGAAAGAGGAGGAGGAGAAGAAAGAGGAGGAGGAGGAGGAGGAGAAAGAGGAGGAGGAGGAGGAGGAGAAAGAGGAGGAGGAGGAGGAGGAGAAAGAGGAGGAGAAGGAGGAGGAGGAGAAAGAGGAGGAGGAGGAGGAGAAAGAGGAGGAGGAGGAGGAGAAAGAGGAGGGGAAGGAGAAAGAGGAGGAGGAGAAATAAATAATATGACATTCTCTAGAAATTTTTATTCTGCTCATGCTCTTCAACGAGAGATCATCGAGGACGATCAGGTTACGTTGAGAGACTTCAAGAAAATTATCAGAGTCAATGTCGGAAGGTATACCCTCGTAGAATTCGATGCCTGGTATTGTCTTGATCATTTCTAAATACATGGGCTGCCATTGTCCATAACACCAAATGATACGTTCGGGAGGAGGATTAATCGTAGTTTGGGCGTTTTCCAGCAGCGTTTTTACCCATACTGTTTTACCACTCTGTGTGCATCCAGCGACAATGCAAGTAAATGGATGCTGCATGACTGTTGCGTCATTGAGAAGATGTGCTGGTCTTGAATAAGTACTGTTTTTATGGAAATTTTTTATATGACGTTGCATGTTGAATAGTGTAGAAAACGTTTTTCCACAAGTGCTGCAGACATAAGACATGTTCACTCGTTGAAGAGCATGAGCAGAATAAAAATTTCTAGAGAATGTCATATTATTTATTTCTCCTCCTCCTCTTTCTCCTCCTCCTCCTCCTCTTTCTCCTCCTCCTCCTCCTCTTTCTCCTCCCCCTCCTCCTCCTCCTCTTTCTCCTCCTCCTCCTCCTCCTCCTCTTTCTCCTCCTCCTCCTCCTCCTCTTTCTCCTCCTCCTCCTCCTCCTCTTTCTCCTCCTCCTCCTCCTCCTCCTCCTCCTCCTCCTCCTCCTCCTCCTCCTCCTCCTCCTCCTCCTCCTCCTCCTCTTTCTCCTCCTCCTCCTCTTTCTCCTCCTCCTCCTCCTCCTCCTCTTTCTCCTCCTCCTCCTCCTCCTCCTCCTCCTCCTCCTCCTCCTCCTCCTCCTCTTCTCCTCCTCCTCCTCCTCCTCCTCCTCTTTCTCCTCCTCCTCCTCCTCCTCCTCCTTTCTCCTCCTCCTCCTCCTCTTCTCCTCCTCCTCCTCCTCCTCCTCCTCCTCTTTCTCCTCCTCCTCCTCCTCCTCCTCCTCTTTCTCCTCCTCCTCCTCTTTCTCCTCCTCCTCCTCCTCCTCTTTCTCCTCCTCTTTCTCCTCCTCCTCCTCTTAAAATGTGTGTTTTGGTAGCGTTTTCCTCATTTAGACACTGACTGTCAAATAGAGATGTTGATCAAAAAGCACAAACCGTTTCTTGAACTTTTATGTACAAGTGAACCTATTCAACAGCGAGCTCTGTTGGAGACTGCAAGCCCCGAGCAAATTAGATGCATTTGTGATTGTATGTTTAACTTTTGGTCAATGCAATATCAATTATCACCTGCTTTGCTTGAAGACGTTAAGCCTTATAGCGACGACATATCAACTTTGGCTAGTCCCCGAAGTAGTTTTATGAGAAAAAAGGAGATACTGGTTCAAAAAGGTGCAGGATTTCTTGATGTCTTACTTGGTCCTGTTTTAGACGGACTCGCAGAACTAATATAAAAGAACGATATTTTGTAAAGACCCTCATTCGAACCCTGAACACGATGGGAGAAAGATTACATGATGATTTTCGTGTTAAAGAAATACTGTCACACTTTGACTACGGAGTCGATGAAGCGACAGCGTCTTCTTTACTGAATACTTTACTCGCGTCCTATGTCAACTTAACATGGAATCCCAAAGGAGAAATTGTGTATCAAGGAAGAACTATACCAAACACAAAAATAGCCGAATTGGTAGAATACTGCGTATCACCTTACGTCTCAGGAATTCCCGAACCAGCTGGTCTAAATGTATTTGTAAAAGGACTCGCCGACATTAACATTGACAAAAACCTTATCGAAAATGTTCGAGTGCTGACAATGTTGGCGCAGGCAGAAGACGAAACAGAATCAGAGAGCGAAAACGAAGAAACGTCCTCCGAAGAAGATTCAGAACACGATAAAGATTACACCGAAATAGAATCAGAAAATTCTATAATTGACGAACCTGTTGATTGCGAACGTTGTCAGAATCCTGTTAATTTTACACATGTAATTGAGTGTCCTACGTGTTTGTGGAAATATTTTAACAAATGTGTTATTCGAAATCTGATATGTAATGTTTGTGGTACAGAATTCAAGACTCATGATCCATGCCTTCGGATTATAAGATGTACTGTATGCCCATATGCTAGTGTTACCGATAGATCACTAAATAATCAAGAGTTTTTTGTGTAAAGATATATTTCTCAATAAAATAGTTTAAATTCTGTATTACATGTACGCGTGTTGTTAATGACTTTCTCGCCTAGACTTGCCTAATCCTCATAATTGCCCCTAATGAGTTTCTCTTTTGTCTCCTGCACGTGCACTGAGATAAATATGCAAATATCACAGTTAGTAACAGAAAGCGTAGCAACCAGCTTGAAGAATTATTCCGTTTATATTTTCTCATGAAATCATTGATCGTTCTTCTTTTTACGGCTTCTCGAATTGATTCTTCATCCAAGGATTCGTATACTCTATACACTAGGGTTAGATAAGCGATAATTCGACCAAAACTGTCAACATTCATTTCTTCGTAAATAACACTAAGATTACTTAACCAAAAACCCGCTAAATTCCTACAAATCAGGTTTAAGATAAAAAATATAAAGTGTCTCTATCCATTTCTGTTTCGTTCCTCTACAAACTAGGCCAAAGTAAACGATAACTCTCTAAAATTGTTAACACTTATTGCCACAAAACGTGTATAAGACCGTTTGATCATTTAGGTTAATATAATATTCAAAGTCTCCATATTATTCAATTTATATAACTTCATGCGCACTAGCTATATTCCAATCTTGCCCAAACATGTCACAGGCGTGAGTCATGCGTGAGTCATGCGTGAGTCATGGTGCGTGAGTCATGCGTGAGTCACGCTGAATATTTAATGAGGCGGCATTCCTTTGATACACCATATGGGGGGGGTCATCTACTCACGCTACACGTGAAAAATCCAACCAAAAACGGCAGATGAATTTCAACTGAACAGTCATATAAATACTCCATTAAATAGTTTAACTGATAATTTTCTCGCATTTTCCCGAGCCCTGAATATACCCGAACTCGTAAAAACACGGCCGTGTGTATAATCGGTCAAACCATTCAATAAGATAGGTGTATTAAAATTAAAGTATTACCTGCACTTCTTGTTACCAAGTTCCTATGCAAAAGCAAAAATAAATACCGTAAGACTTTACCATTAGGCTTTTTACCATTAGGCTTTTTCATTAGGCTTTACATGTATTTCTACGAAATATGTATTTTAAAGAGGGTCTTATAATTAAATACATTAAGCATCACATTGGTAAAAGACTGCACTGTACTATACTGTAGAATACTGCAACATACTGCACCATATTGTACCATGCTGCACTATATAACACTATATTGCACCACACAACACTATACTGCATTAGCATATACCTCGCAGGCGAATGGTGCTTTTTACGCAATCTGACTGGTTCCTCTAGGTCGGGATATCCTGCACTATTCACATGCGGGCAAAACAAAATGGCCGCCAGTTTTGCTTTGTTTACCGAAGCAAGAGATTTTGTTGATAAACAAGGCTGGTGTAGTAGAATAACGAGAAAAGTCATCAAAATTAAGCAGAAGAGTGTCCGCATGTATGTTTCTTTACAATTTTCTAGCCATTAATATATTCAAAGGTTGTAAAAACGGTTTTGGTGACAAATATCGAGTACGCCAAGTTGCTAGCTGTCATTTGTTACATGAAAGTACGGAAAAATATAAAAATTAATGTACAACTTGTTATTTCATTTATGAGGTATATGCTAAAATAATTATCCACCTCAGTGTCGGTGAATAGTTAACAAATAGATTCCATTTTGCCGTTGTCTGTTCAGTTATAGATGTACAGATGACGTCACAACGTGGTAAGAACAAAAAAGTGGCCCACGAGTCGCAGTCGAGTGGGTCACTGATGTTCTTACCACGTTGTGACGTCTTCTGTGCATCTATAACTGAACAGACAACAAAAAAATGGAATCTATTTGTTTTATACAATATAAAAATTACACAATACTTCTTGCTGGATTTTGGGGCATGAAGAAAGAAAAAAGCAATCAGCTGACGTGATCTGACGTGATCTGACGTGATCCATGTGTCTGTCCTCTAATAGATCATGGGCAACAACCAATGAAAACACGCATAGCAACCAGGGTATTGTATAATGTCTATTAGATACTTAACTCGCCGCTTTGCGGCTCGGTGAATATCCAGCACTATATTCCCCTCCGCTTCGGCGAATAATTGTTAACTATCCTTCTCTCCCTCTCCACCTCCCTCCCTTCCAACCACCCTTCCAACCACCATCTCCCTCCTCCCCTCCCCCCGCCCCTCCCTCCCTCCCTCATTGGATTAAATTAAGTTGTTGGTTAGAGTTATGATTAGAATTTGAATCGGGCTTCGTTGTGTTTCGTGTAAATTTATAAACATCCATTAAGGTTCCGTTAATTAGGCCTCTGAATAGCGTACCGTCGAGCTGCTATTTATAGCACAAAATGCGGACAAACAAACTAAAATTGACTTTCAAATGATTGCAAATGAGCCATTATTTATTGTTCTGACTGCAAGAATTATGGGTAAAAGCAGACAGACTTAAATAGTGACGTCATCACGACGAAGCGCTATTTGAACAACCGATCAGATCGCAATATATATGAATTCTCGCAGAGCCCTTTTCAAAAAAAAGCTCTGGGAGCGAGATTGAGTAAAACAGTATATGCTTTCGAACTTCGTGGGACTGGAAACACTTCCTTCTGTTTTAAAACCAGAGAGTTATTTAAGCGTAACTTTACATATATATTCCATTACCTCCGCCAGACGGTTATGTTTTTACCTCAAATATGTAAATATTTTGTAATTTTTATATGGCTTTCATGTAAAGAAGTTCTTATAACTTATGGAATTACCGTATTCAAATAAAAGTGAATCAATCTATCAATCAATCTAGTCTGTCTGTCTGTCTGTCTGTCTGTCTGTCTGTCTGTCTGTCTGTCTGTCTGTCTGTCTGTCTGTCTGTCTGTCTGTCTGTCTGTCTGTCTGTCTGTCTGTCTGTCTGTCTGTCTGTCCGTCACCAGGATATCTCACTAAGTACTCGCCAGGATATCTCACTAAGTACTGCACAGGTTTTCATGTAAGTTTGGGGAAAGAATGATCATATAGACCAAAGGGCAAGCCATTCAATTTTATTTTGGTTTAGTTTAGTTTAGTTTAGTTTAGTTTAGTTTAGTTTAGTTTAGTTTAGTTTAGTTTAGTTTAGTTTAGTTTAGTTTAGTTTAGTTTAGTTTAGTTTAGTTTAGTTTAGTTGGATGAGAATTTCAAAGAAAATCTGACCACCAGAATCTACGTGTACAAGAAATGAACGAAGACATCAAGACAACGGCTTGATTGCGCTCATTACCCTTATTTTATGCATTTAACATTTTTGCATAATTCCGGTAAGAGTTATAGTCTCCGTCGCAGACGTTCTTATGGCTCGCTCACACTTCCCAACTAACGTCTGCTGAAACGAGCCACACATTCCATTCCTTTTGTGTACATGGACCAATGAAATTACACCATTGTCGTGCCAATATATAAAGCCGCTAGATATATTTCGCCGACACTTGTAGCTTTTTTAAAGCTTTTCGCACAGATTTATTTACACGGCCAGCAAGAACGTATTCATAATACCATTCTTCGCAAATGTTGTAACGCTCTGAGCTATAGCTTGTTTGCACAGGCAGCAAGAACATAACCAAAACAATATTCTTTGTAAATTTCGTGAAGTTCTAGGCTATACTTTTCAAAATATTAGCTTTCGACTAAACAAATTAAATACACATAACAACACTAGCCCAGGATGTCTGGCCATGTCTGGGTAGAAACTTCGACGATGTTACTCAACTTCATGATATACTCCAGACAGTGACGCTTTTAACTTTATTTCATCTACATGTATTCATATCGCGATTCACAGTTACAACATCATCTTATTGATTCTATTTACGCAAAATTTATACTAAACTATAACACAGAATAGTAATACAACCAGAAGTCCAACTCGAGTGAAAAATTGTCCCCATTTCTTCAATGCGCAGGCGCGATACTTTACGCCATCCTACGCGATCGTACACAATGTCCTACGCCATCCTACGCAATCCTGGCAAGTTCCCCCGGCAGTTTTAACCTTCTTTTGAAGGTCCAAACTGCCGGGGGAACTTGCCAGGATTGCGTAGGATGGCGTAGGATGGCGAAGAATCAAGATGCGCGAGGCGACATGCGCGAGGATATAAACTTCAAAGGTTCCGACGCGAGTTGGACTTCTGGTTGTATTACTATTCTGTGACTATAAGCAATAGTCTTCGAAATATTGGTCAAAACGGTCAGCTCAAGCCTCAAGGTCGGCGGCCAGGTTTCCAGAATCTGGAATCCTCGCTGTGATTGGTCGATTTAAGGGAATGGAATGAGTGGCTCGTTTCAGTAGACGTTGGTTGGGGAGCGTGAGCGAGCCATAAGAACGTCTGCGAAGGAGACTAGGTAAGAGTGCAATTATATACACTTAATGTCTGCTCCCGAGGGAAACAGTTAGTTTTGCTTTCCCGAGAGTCTTGATATTTCCCAAGACGAAGTCGAGGGAAACACCGAGACTCGAGGGAAAACAAAACTAACTGTTTCCCGAGGGATCAGGCATTAAGTGTTTTGTTATATAGCTTGAATTTCGCTGAATAATTTCGACGTTTATCAAGGGAAAGTACACAAAAGACAAACGCTACGCTATTAGACTTACCAAAACATTTCGCCTGGCTCCGTAATTTCACTTCAACCAAACAAATATAAGTCTCAGAACAAAAGAACAGCAATACATTTCTCCAGTTAATCTTCACACATGCTTTAAAGACATATAAATATTCTTTTTTTCGTACCAAACAAGCTTTTGTTTATAGGATGCCGTGAAGAGTTCAAAGTTCGAGCGGGCAACAATTGAAAACTTATTGACCGAAAGGCAATAAGTTTTCAATTATTGCCCGCTCGGTAGACTTTGAAAATTAGCTAAGGTCATGTGACCACAAACTAACCAATGCCAGTCATCGTTGCATCCAGTGAAACTCTAGCTATATAACAAAGCCTTTTATTCATTCATACATGTGTAAGATTCGTGAGCCAGCCTGGTTAGCGGGATGGTTCGTTTTCTTTTTAAACATTTCTAATAACCCGCTGGCGGAGGTATATAGCCTCTATAAGTGCTCTCTTGTATATGTATAAAATGCTCAGAAAAACATACCGACAGTGCACGAAGATTGGGCTCAGAGCTTCCCAGTGATGGATGAGCTCGCATTTTAAGTAGATTGGATGTTTCGTCTTGGCTTGTATTAAAGAATGAAAAGCTCTCCATTCTTTCGAGTTTTCTTTCAGAGGAGTTACTTTCCCTTGATATTTTAAAGTCACTGGGTAATGTAGACGACAACTGATTTGATTCAAGGTCAGACTAAATAAAGAAAAAAAGGTTGCAAATCAATCTACTACGCATTAAGAACTTTTCATTATATAGGTCTCCACGCAAAACGGCGCGTTGCTGAGATATATAAAAATAGACACATATTGACCGAGCGGGAAGTCTTTACGTCAAAATTATTCTGCCCGCGGTCATTCAGTACAGACAGGGGCGAGGTTTGCCGGCAGTGTTTCCACTTTCAAGGAAATTTCCTCTTTCCAGGAAATTTTGATCAAAAAAAGGAAATTTCAAGGATAAAAAGAAATCTAAGGAAATCTAAGGAATTTTTGAAAAATCAAAGAAAATCTAAGGAATTTTTGAAAAATCAAAGGAAATCTAAGGATATTTTATCAGAAGCACGACAAAAGTCCAAATATTAGTAAAGAATAGTAAAATATTTCGGGATTCGTGCTTTTTCTAGGCACCATGCCCCAAAATCCCGACTTCCTTCAGCCATGTTTTATGTATTAATTTCCATTGCTCATAAGCACTATGCCGCATGTTCAAAACAGGCCTGATAGGGGCCTGGTCTCTACCTACGCAAGCATGTGAGTGATGTGGTCCAGTAATCAGTAATTTAAGTTCAGGAATATCTATCGCAGAATACATTTCTACTATGTAGTTCTTTTATGTAAATATACTGCCCTCAAAGGCCCTCAATACGTTAATAATACCAAGGAAATGGAATTACCTTCGACTAATCAAGGAAATTTTAAGGAAATTACATCTCATTTCAAGGAAATTCAAGGAATTTTTAAGACCAAATCAAGGAAATTTGAATGTTGCATTGTGGAAACCTGCACTGGGTTTGCGCGAAAAGACCAAGGGCAGAATAATTTTGCCATAAAGACCGACCAATTGAGGTTAACCCCTACGTGACTGGAAGCTCTCCCCTTGACAGGCAAAATCTTCTGACGAAAAACATTCTGCATCAGTCCCAGAAAAATGATTCAGTCAGGAGAGAGTTAACGGTAAATTAATTTTCACGATATTGGAACACTATTTTAACTTGACTTGCTTCATTTTCTCATCCCCCCCCCTCCCCCAATTTTTGTAATGACCGGTGTTTACCGGTTTGTAAGTTACAGATCGTTCACGCGACAGAGCCATATAATAAAAGTAGTAATACCCTTCCGGAACTGTGTGAAGACAATGAAGTATTTTTGACAAGCAGCAAGTTATGGCGGGGAAACATTCTAATTTGGTTTGAACGAAAATATAAATTTTTTTTAATATATTCGAAAAAAATCGAAAAATAATGGGTAATGGAATATTAGTATTTCTTTTTATTATATAAAATAGAGTGTTTTATTGATGTTTCTGCCACTAATAAAAACGATAATATCACATGTGTCATGTGTGATTATTTATGATAATCTCACATGTGTCGATTATCGTGAAAAGTATTAGAGTTTACTGCTCTATTTTTGTGGGGAAATAGGACTATTTTTTTATATAATTACACAACAATAAATTTTTAACCAACAAATCCCTAATTTTGGCTCCTGATTTACGCCATTTTATATATTTTTTTAAAGTGACGGCACAAACAACATTAAGTTTCCTGTTGGTTGGCTTTGTATTCTCCTCACTGTATTAAACATTACTCAGCCTGAAATTGTGACGTCCGAGCAAGGGAGGGGGCGCTTATTCAAAGGGGGCGGTTATTTAGAATTTTTGCTGGGAGGGTGGGTGCTTATTCGAAGATGCGCTTATTAAAGCGTGGGCGCTTATTCGAAGAAATCCGGTATATGAATACTGAAAGTTAGTTAATCTGGTATATATTGGCCTATCTGATAAAGTACTTTCCTCAATATAGCTCTTTATGTCCTGATGATGCCATATTGAACCGATAATTTACTACTACTCTAAACTTGGGGGGGGGGGGGAATAGGTGTAAAAGCAGATAAAAGCAACATTAAGATCTTCTTTATATTAATGCAACATAAAAAACTGTCGTCTAACGGTGGTTTCACTCTGACGTCACAAAATTCTAAAATGTTTCCTATAAAACCTACAAAGCTGGAAACCCCCTGGGTTAATATAAAACCAAGTTATTCTCGATGTTGCATTTGCCTTTACCTCGTCCTTGGATAAATGCCAGGTGATACTTTCCATTTGTGTAAGATCTTACTTGATAAGCTGCGTTTAAAGTATCAGTTTAGCATTGTGCCATGCTGGCCCGTTTTTCCCTGGTCCATACTGCCATGGATAAAGATATACAAGCTGTAATGGTAGTTTCTTCTAGACTCAAAAGTAGAGACGTCAAAATGGGGTTATCAGCAACTTTCTAATGTAGTTCCTAACAATCAGATTTAACCCAGATGTTTACTCTTACAGAAAGATTCGATCTTCCCATGTTATCATTTAGCTCTGATGGCTATAAGTAGTTAGCTTTGTCATTTCCAGACAGTGGAGTAAGTGTATGGAATAAGTGTATGGAATAACTATATGGCTGAGCTTATTTTCAGACCATGGCGCACAGTGATTGGTTGCTGAGATCCCTGGAAGAAAGCGACTACAGTACTGTAGAATTCCGAAAGTAACGTTGAATTTGTGACACATCTAAAATTTCCCGAACGTAGTGACCGCCCCGAAAGTAGCAACCCCCCGAAAGTAGCGGTTACACTTTGTGTTTATTTCTTTTCATTTTGAATCAGAATGTTACTTGATAATGACTTTGGAATTAAGTCGAAATCTTTCCCTTAGTTAATATTTTGTTTTGTCTTGTTTCTAACGCGAATATCACGTCTCAAGATGACATTTTTCGGTGTTTGTTTTAATCTATATCTTGGTAAAAACGTTCAGAGTTTTATATTCTAATATGACAATCTGGTAATATAAGGTCTGGTGATAAAAACGTTGGCAGCTCCATACCATTCATCGCTTGGTAATTAAGTCAATTCAGTAGGTAGTTGTTAATTACAGAATCATCCTCAGAAAAAGATACATGAAAATAGACCTAATGTAGTACATAAATAGTTACTGGTGAACGGAGACTTTTGATATTTCTTCCTAACGTATTTAAACCATCCGAAAGTAGCAAAAGAAGCGGGGGCCGTTATTTTCGGAATTCTACGGTATTTACATATGAGCCGCCGTGTCGGATATACAATAGAGAGCTTAAGCATATTAGGCGTTTTTGAGACACGGACGGTGACCGGAAGAACAGGAATACAATACAGAACTGCTGAACCGCGTATTCTTTGAAAAGACTTTTTTACCCAAAACAAAGGCTATGAATAATCACATATCTAGGCTGTTAACTTATAAGCTTAAATTTCATCTTTATATAAAAATACAGATCCTTTATTTTATATTGTAATGTAAAAAAATTATCCCCCTCAAAATACAAGTTTCAGTCTACTTTAAAAGCATGTCTATTGTAGTAAAACAACGATGACAGACCTCAACGTTCTAGAAGTTCCCGTCGTCTCAAGAACGTGAAAATGCTCTCAATGACGTCTTCAGCCCGGCGCACACTAGTGCAAGTTGCACGCACAGATGTCATTCGTGACCAATTGCGTGCGACGAAAATCCTAGTGTGCGGGGAAAATATACAGGATTTTTGTCACTCGTGTCGTGAACAACAAATATCAAACATGTTTGATATTTTCTGTCATTCGTGACAAAAATTCCTAGTGTGCGGCAAAAACCTAACTCGCAACTCTTCGCAGCAAAGAAGTGCGCATGCGTGTTATTCCCCAAAACAACATGGCGGATAGTGAAGATGATTTGTCAGACGACGAAGATATCTTGCTATTTCTTTTGCTGATACGGAGACGTCGAAGACGTCTGAGGGCGGCTAATCGCCAGTTATGGACGAAACGATGGATTGTGAGAAGACAAAGGCAAGGAGTCTATGATAATCTTATTCAAGAACTGAACGCTTCGGTGACCAGTTCACTACGAGGTTCACTAGAATGTTCACTATCCGCCATGTTATTTTGGGGAATAACACGCATGCGCACTTCTTTGCTGCGAAGAGTTGCGAGTTAGGTTTTTGCCGCACACTAGGAATTTTTGTCACGAATGACAGAAAATATCAAACATGTTTGATATTTGTTGTTCACGACACGAGTGACAAAAATCCTGTATATTTTCCCCGCACACTAGGATTTTCGTCGCACGCAATTGGTCACGAATGACATCTGTGCGTGCAACTTGCACTAGTGTGCGCCGGGCTTTCTGTAGAACGACGACGGCGTTCTCTTTGCTCTTGGAATTTTAAATTGCTCATTATCATTGTTTTAAATGCAAAATGCTATTGAATTCAATCGCCGTCCGTGGCTCTAAAACGCCTGTATGCTTAAGCCCGGCGCACACTAGTGCAAGTTGCACGCACAGATGTCATTCGTGACCAATTGCGTGCGACGAAAATCCTAGTGTGCGGGGAAAATATACAGGATTTTTGTCACTCGTGTCGTGAACAACAAATATCAAACATGTTTGATATTTTCTGTCATTCGTGACAAAAATTCCTAGTGTGCGGCAAAAACCTAACTCGCAACTCTTCGCAGCAAAGAAGTGCGCATGCGTGTTATTCCCAAAACAGGTTCACCAGTATGTTCACTATCCGCCATGTTCGTAGTGAACTGGTCACCGAAGCAATTTTGGAGGATAAATTGGTAGATATCTGGCCCGAATGTCCCTGTTTGTATGATGTTCGGTCATCTGACTTCAAAAACAGAGATTTACGAGATAACGCTGTTTAGAAATATACGGCGAGACCATACGTAAGATATCCTCAAAGGATTGCCTATCAAGCCCGGCCGGTGATATTGACGGAATTTTTCAGGATCCTCTGCGTTCAGTTCTTGAATAAGATTATCATAGACTCCTTGCCTTTGTCTTCTCAAAATCCATCGTTTCGTCCATAACTGGCGATTAGCCGCCCTCAGACGTCTTCGACGTCTCCGTATCAGCAAAATAAATAGCAAGATATCTTCGTCGTCTGACAAATCATCTTGTTCACTATCCGCCATGTTGTTTGGGGGAATTACACGCATGCTCACTTCTTTGCTGCGAAGAGTTGCGAGTTAGGTTTTTGCCGCACACTAGGAATTTTTGTCACGAATGACAGAAAATATCAAACATGTTTGATATTTGTTGTTCACGACACGAGTGACAAAAATCCTGTATATTTTCCCCGCACACTAGGATTTTCGTCGTACGTAATTGGTCACGAATGACATCTGTGCGTGCAACTTGCACTAGTGTGCGCCGGGCTTTAAGCTCTCTAATCTCCCGTCGAAGGCGAGATATGTGCGATACAATAATACAGACGCGAAAATGTACTTGTAATACTCATTGATACAAATTAACGTTCGTAGTCGTCGAAAATCCTAAAGGGAATAATTTTAGCTGAGAAAATCGAACGAAACGTTTTTGTAAATCAGGAGGATTTTGTATCAGCATCTGATTAAACTTCCATTTCTTTTGAATTTTCTTCATGAATTATTAATGATTCTTCGTTGTCACTGCTTTATATACATGAATGTCGCGTGTTGTCCTACCTTCAAGTCAGTATGTACAGTCTCAGGATTGTCGTTGAGAAGTACAGTATCCCAGCCAGTTGAAGTGTCATATAGACCTATGGGAGTTTGCATATTTAGAATATTTACACTCTTCCCATCAAAATTGTAATATATCTTCTTTTGCAAAAACTTTATCTTCGTAGATTTTTTGAACTTAACTTTGTCGATTTTGAAGGTTGACCGTGAGAAAAAAAAAGATTGGGTCTACCGGAAGTGAGGCCTAATAAACATCCTGCACCAGTTTCGCGTTGTTTTTTTAAAACAATTTGTCAATTTGGGAGATATAACTTCGGTAAAACCAGAGAAGAACAAACCTATTGCGTGTTTTCACTATATAAATACTGTTGTGCTATGAGATCGAGTTCTCAATATATGTCGTCACATCAGGTAACTCAAAATCACTTGCTAACTTTACGCGCAAAAATATCTATGAAGATGAAATTTTTGCAAAAATAATATATATATATATATATATATATATATATATATATATATATATATATATATATATATATATATATATATATATATATATATATATATTACAATTTTGAACAGGAAGGTCTAAATATTAGGCACTTAAAAGTGTCTGGGCTTTTTATATATTTTTCACGAGGAAAACACAAAGGAAATCAGTATATTGTCCGTGGTTTTATATCTGATAAAACATTGCCTCCTGATTTACATAAACTTTAACTTTGATATTTTCAGCTTATTGACAACGTTTTTTTCAAAATTACTACACCAATGAACTTACTCAATGGGTCGTTTTTGAAGCTATTCAAAACACTCGCAGTACGGGGAGCACGGTTGGCGTGTGCTGTTAGGGCGCTACCTCTCACTAATAGTTGAGCCCGATTGGACGGGGTTAGTACTTGGATGGGTGAACGTCTGGGAATAAACCCCGTTCTCGAGCTTGAGACTCATGTGAGTAGAGTTTAGTTGGTCTCTTCTGTGCTCCGAGGGTTTTTCGCCGGGTTCTCCGGTTTTCCTCCCTCCATAAAACCAACACCTAGGTCTTAGCTGTAATTCGTGAGCCGATATGTGTCGTATGGCGGCTGCCTGGGCGCCTTTAATATGCCTTCGACTCGGCTATATGTAAGGCGCATTTGAAAACCTTAAAGTTGAATTTGCGCGGTATAAATATATGTTATTATTATTATTATTATTATTATTTATCAGATCGCACACTCGGCTATATATCGCCTCATGTTTTAAATCTGATTAAACATTGCTGCTTATGTTTTAAATATTACATATATTGGCACTTTCTGATATAAATTGCTTAAATTATCACCCACTATGAAAGTTTCAACTTGACGCAGGAAATCACATCAACCCAGAGTCCAGTTACACGCAAAATTTGTGGAGTAACTCAACAGTGAAAGTTTGGGAAGTAAATAATTCTTTCTAATAAGCAGAATTGTTTATAAAATTCAGAGCAGATTCTCTTCGTGTTCCCCTGTCGAATCAGTGTATACCATCTTTGCGGGGAGCGCGGGTGGCGTGTGCTGTTAGGGCGCTGCCTCTCACCAATAGTTAAGCCCGGTCGGACGGGGTTAGTACTTGGATGGGTGACCGTTTGGGAATAACCCCGTACTCCGCCAGCTTGGGACTTATGTGAGTAGAGTTTACATGTAGCTGGTCTCTCCTGTGCTCCAAGGGTTTTTCGTCGGGTTCTCGGGTTTTCCCCCTCCGTAAAATCAACACCTAGGTCTTAGTTGTCTACACATAGGAGTTTGGTGTCAATTGGGACGAAAGTTCTGTTCCTCTCTCCTGCCACACGTTAAGTGGCAAATTTAATAAATTCAAATTCAAAATGGGTGAAGTAATTTCTTGTAAATTATAGTACATGTAAACTAACTTTAGCAGAAGAAAAAGGCATCAAGATGAAACTTTAGTTAATGATAATACTAACCAATTCCTATCTGCCAAAAATTATTAATATTTACCCTATCATTAATAATTCAGGACGAAAACTTATAAAAGAAATGAATGTTTAATTAGGTGTACAGTTGTAAATTAGATACAAATTCGTCCTGATTGACATAAACTTGACAGACTTGAACAATTAAATGGGTGAATTAGATAAATCGTATATTATACACTGAATATTTCCATCCAAACTGCACATGTGGGATTTAAATTCAGCTACTCGTATTGCTTAATATTACTTATCCATGCAATTCATTAACAATTTATGAGGGAAATTTAAAAGAAATTAATATTTAATCAATATTTCTAAATCCTGATACATCACTGATTACTGTAATAACACATAAACGTTGTGTTAAAATTCACAGACGCTGGTGGTTCATATCAAGCTTTTTTGTCACTGTTGCACAGGCTACCTTTTCTACGACTTCCAAACAAAGTATTCCAGTGATGGATTAACAGGGGGTGTGCACCCCCCAGGCCTTGACCAAGGGAGGTGCAGGGGGGGGGGGTGCCAATTGCCTTGTCAAATCCAAGTACATTAAAGGACGCATTCATTCAATGTCCGTGTAAACTTCATAGGACCTAGGTATTAGGTATCATAACTATCTGCTATCATATATGATTCATATGATTCATATATTAGCTATCATATGATTCATAGGTATTAATAGGTATAAAAAAAACTTCTGGTGGGCTTCACCCCCCTACCCCAGCCTGGCTGTGTCCCCCAGCGGCACTCCAGCCGATCTCACTTCGCTCACTCTACCAGATCAAGCTGGATCCATCACTGAAGCATTCAGAATATAAACTCAACATTGAATGAGTAACAATATTCAAGTCCAAACTGTATGGAATTGTTACATTTTGGCCACTCATATTCTATAGAGCAATAACTGCGCAAAAAAGTACTTTCCTTCGTCTTACTTACTTTTTCAATGCTGTTCATATTTTCTTAATAGACCTTTCCAAAATGGATCATGTGATATTTCTTTTTGACAAATCTGATTGGCTAATGTCCAAAGTTGTCCGAAGTTTTGGATGTCAGAAGTTTTGCGAGGGCCAATCAAATCTCCCAACGCGTTATCCACGCACTTTGTATGGAAAGGTCTATTCTCCACCTGCCTTGTCTGCTGGTCTACATGTACATTTCTTTGCATATTTATTACATGTAGGTCCTCATGCAATAGTGGCAAGATACAGTACAGGTATTTATATCATGTGGCATAAAGTTTTCACAAACTGCTTATTTTTTTGATTTTCAGAGACAAATTCTCACAGATCTATTTTCAGATTTACCACTGAGAACAACGTTTCACAAATATAAGGTAAATTCCAATCCGCT
The DNA here is from genome assembly GCA_964035015.1 of Corallium rubrum. Taxonomy (NCBI): domain Eukaryota; kingdom Metazoa; phylum Cnidaria; class Anthozoa; order Scleralcyonacea; family Coralliidae; genus Corallium; species Corallium rubrum. The sequence goes on from OZ035998.1 coordinate 30,272,388, forward strand.
GGTGTTTCACGTACAAGCATACAAGCCATCTGACAAGCATACAAGCCTTGACCATTCATCACATTCACAATTTATCCAGCAATGCTCAGAATTGTGCTACCCCACCCTTCTTGGGATCTTCGCCATCCCACCTGTTGGTTTTCATTTTCCTGGTTCATCAAGCACCTAGTTTGTATAATTCCTTTTCAGCACTGCTCTAATGAGTTGACAAGGTAGTTAGAGTATCACCCCCTTCATTGTTCCTGTCATCTTTGCTTGTCAGGAACAGTAGTTTCCTTAGTGGTTGGGTGCTCTTGACTTCTACCATTGTGAGTATCTGCTGCATCTACATCTCATTTGCACCTCACCAAAATCGAAGTACTGTACCTTTCTTTACTCCTAGTTTACTATTACTTTTCCCTGTCTAAGCAGGTGACTTGCAGATCTTGAGATGGAGGGGTTCTGTTGGTTGGGGGTATCAGCAGGTCCCTGTTGATGTTGCATCATCACTTGTTGCAGTCGCAGCATACTAGCTATACTAACTCCATCCATCCAAATATCTGTGTTTGGACCACCATTATAGGTAGGATAGCAAGTGTGTTTATTATGCTGTGTCGCGTGCTATGGTTTTGCCTTTATATGGTTTTTGCCTTTATTTATTGTTTTTAAATCACAATTTGCCAAAATTGAACTTTGATTATTGATTTAATTAATGGTTTTGCAATGTGTGTGTCAGAATTGAGCATACTGTTTACTACTTTATAAACTAATATTAAATAATTTGCCTTGTTTTTTGACTTTTCATTGCAATTCTTCTCTGATAATAGCGTAGCGCATACCAAAATTGATTCTCAAAACACGCAAAACTAATCATCATGAAACAACTGTTATATTTCAAAAATCTTGCTTGCAATTTAGCAATCCCTACAACATTGCAAAACTGCCCGGGGACTGGTAACCAACAATGTAGCACTAATCAGCATATGCCAATTAATTAGCCGATTAATACAATTAATCGGCCACTAAATAATCGGCTTCAGTAATTGGCAATTTTTGTAATCGGCTCATCTCCACTGGAACTATACATACTTTAGGCCTGGTGAATGAACAGAAGATATCACTCCAGATATATATAGAGCTCACTGGAGTGAACATCTAAGCAGCCACCTTGTTTACATTTAAGTATATTCAAGGTAAAGAAATCAATGTTTGAATACAACTAACATACATTGTAATATCACCAGTGCTCTAGTCTAGTGGATCGAGTCGAATGTCAGGTATGCTCTCGGGTAAAAGAGTCTCTATGTGTCATAGCACAAACAAGAAAATGAGAACTGAAAACTTAAATGTAATGCATTACATGTAAGCTAAAAACAGTAACCCATAAAAGTTTTTATGCTAAAAAGCTCTTCATAAACAGCTCTATATATGCTTATCAATTATCAAAAGCTAGAAGAGAAAATGTATTAAATACTAAATAGAGACATGTCACCTCAAGACACGCCTCTGTTAAAATGAAACAAGATGCTGTACTTATAATAATAACATGTGTGCCTTTCCCTAAGTCTGAATTCGGGCAAATTGTTATTAAATAGACAATAAACCAAAACAAATGTAGTTATGAACTGCCTACAGTTAATAGTCAAAACACAGAGATAGCATTTGTATTGGTGTTTGGAAAAATGCCAGAAAGATTACTGCGACTCGTTATTAATAATAATACAATGTCTGAGGTGGTGAGAGAAAGCGAGCATTTTTAATTTTGACTGGTTTCTACAGAAACGAAAAGCCACACTGTGAGACATATTGCACTCGACCACAACACTGTCTGGCAATCGACCGCACATCTGCAATAAGATACAAATTCTCACAAAATATTTGTCGTTTTGGGGGACAATATCGAGCAAAAATTTAGTAGACATTATTATTATTAAAGTTACATGTAACCGTAGCCTTTCGAGTGATGTGAAATATCATCTTTCACTAGATGTGACAGAAAGTAAACCTCATATTCAAATAGAACTCATGTAATCCTCTTATTCAACAACATGGTATATATTTATTATTTGTTTTCTTATAAATTCTCACCTCATTGTCTTCGTCTTCTTCTTCATCGCTGTAGTCTTCTCTTGACGTGTTAACAGCTCGCATCAGTTCCTCCCGATCTTTCTCATTATCAACAAAAAAACTCTGCTCCAATTCATCTTCGGTCAGTGCACGAAACTGCTGTAAATTCATATCAGCCGGAAAAACCTTGTCCAAATAGCCAAGCGAGAGCCGCTTCAAAAACAAGCGAAGTTGTTCGCGACTCGCCGCCGAACAACTCTCGCTCTCATTAATATTATGGTTCTCCATTGAATTCACCGCTTTATAAATACAGAGAAAACACCACGTTGACGAACATCATCTGTAGAGCAGTACGAGTACACAACTTGCACATAAACGGCCAAGACAAGGCTTCTTGTTTAATACTGTGAATAGCCGGTTGTGGCCGCAACATGCGAGGCTTGCGAGCGTCCGACACAAACCAGAAATATTCACATGTTTCCATCGGCAATCGAGGAATATAAACAAAGGCCCACTAAAGATTATCGCCTTACTTCACACCACGGCTAGTTCATTTCTACAAAAGGTGACTCTTTGATGTGATTAATGTTTGATATTTTAGCGTTTATGTTTGTCTGATGTTGGATTGTAGACAGACTGTTCAGTGTTCACAGGATTTCAGTGTCACCCGGAACAATTAACCTTGTAAAATACGGTAAAAATACCAGTGGCGAATATCCGTGGGATAATGTTGGGTTGGATTTCCGGCTTCTGGACAGTTGTCTGGCGTCGGGTCTTTGTGTTTATAGAATATTTGTCTCATGCCCTTTCAGATATAAGATAAACATAAAATTTTGATAAAACATTAGAAAGTAGAGTGCTGGGTCGGTCTTGTACTGTAATAGAATAATGAAATGTGTTTATACGAATGCCAGGATTTTATAATAACTTAACGAAAAATTTTTAACAGAAAAGATTATAGAAATAGTTATGACGGCTTGGGTTGAGGTTCGAGCCAAAGGCAAAGACAAAGGTTTCGAACCTCAACCCAAGCCGCCATAACTATTTCAATAATCTTTTCTGTTAAAAATAAACTTTATAATATTTTAAATTCCTGTTTTTGTACTAACAGTTAGACTTTCTCAGAGACTTGTAGTATGAAACTTCACCTAAATTTTTCGTTAAGTTACTCTCTATATAAAATCCTGACATTCGTATAAACACATTTCACTATTCTAATACAGTACTTAGGCCGACCCAGCACTCTACTTTCTAATGTTTTATGGCCTTTTATCATCTTACATCTGAAGATCATGAGACAAATATAACCTTGACTCCTTTTTACTCAAAGTACTAAGTATATCCAGATCTTTGGCTCGTAAAGTGAAAATTTCTTTCGCTAGAATTTAGGCAGTTTTCTAAATTCGGTACGGTTATTGATACTCTATAGCTGAGGGGAGCGGCGGAGAGCGAGGGCTAAAAAATACAAAGTACACATGTATGCTTTTCGTCTTTCCCACACATTAATTAAAATGAAGTTCCTTGATGATATTTTAATTTCTTGGATTTTTCCCACAAAACTTGTGAACTTTATCCGGTCTATAACACTCTATTGCATTCGCGTACGAGTCGGGGGGGGGGGGGGGGGGCTTGGGGGGTGTGGATATAGTCCCCGCTCACTGCGCTCAGTTGTCGAACATATTAGTCAAGTGGTTACGGCTCAGGTGAGCGTCTACGACAACCCACTGCTAGTGCCATTATTGTCGGCATTGAATATACCTTATAGTGTTATCATTGTCATCATACTGTAATTCGTGTATGAGATGTACGATGACACTGGACGAATTTGGAACAGGTATCGAATTAGTACGGTTCCGTTTGTTTATACACGGCGAAATAAGACGATTTCGAGACCATGTAAACGTAGCCTAATTTCTCGTCCGCAATTGATCGGTTTTAAGAATCCCGAAAGTAGCGGCCCCCCTTACTTTCGGTTTTATCCGCTGTTGGGGGCCGCTACTTACGAGGGCCCGCTACTTTTGGGTGGTAAAATACGTTAACATACTGTGGGAATATTCTTCTTTGTTCTTTCCTATTTACCACATTTAATATGCTTTAGTTTTTCCTTATGCCATTTCAACTCTGACTGTTATACACTTTGGTACGTTGATAGTTGACTTGGGGGCCGCTACTTTCGAGAGGCCGCTACTTTCGGGGGGGGCGCTACTTTCGGAGACTTTGTAGACATCTCAAATTTGTCGCTCGCTACTTTTGGGATTCTACGGTACTGTACTAACTGTAGACCACTGATCTAGCCAAGAGGCAAGAAGGCGAGTTGTTTAAGTGGAGAATTTCTTCTATGTCGCGTATAACATGTGCTCAAAATTGATTTTTATTGATCTTATCATAATTGTATAATTTTTTTTATGTTTCTCAACCCCCACAGTTTGCCGACTGTATAAGCTACACAATACAAAATAAAGAGATTTTAATTCGAGTGGTATACTTTTTTTATATATTTTTTTTTATTTTTATATTTTTGCCCATATTTATTTATTTTACATGCTTTATTTTTTAGTATTGTATAGGGCTAGGGGCCTACTAGAAATCTGTAAAGACTTTTAATTAAGACCCCTAGTAAACAATGTTTTATATCTATACCTGTATTTTCTAATTTCTTTTATAAGACTTATGAAGTTGTGCTGCATTTCTTGTGTTATGTTGATGAATTTGATTATTTGTTACAAAATAATTTGTGAAAACTTCTGGTAAATTTTTAACATAATGGTATCGAAACATAAATAAACTAGTCAAATAATCATTAATTTTATAAATGTCTAATATTTGTAAGTCTCTGAAAATTGGTTCACTATGTTCCAAATAAGACTTAAATGTCATTAGGCGTACAATTTTTTTTTTGAATATTCATTAATTTATGAATTCGTTTTTTGTACGTATTACCCCATATTAAATTGCCGTAGATTAGATATGGATAGACTAATGCATAATAAATTAGTTTAAGAGAATTAACATTTGTAAAATATACGCTAAAATTAATGGACATGGTCTTGAACAGCAAATTTTGCCGTAGCAATACTAAAACAAGGAACAAATCAAAAACGACCTGACACGATCTAATTAATTCTAAAACAATCTATAACGATGTAAAACGATCTAAAACAACGTACCTAAAACGACCTAAAGTAATTTAAAACGATCCGAACAATTCGTCAGAATTTATGCCACAAAAATAAAATAGATATTGTTAGAAAGCTATGCCGAATTTGTAGAATACAAATTAAATAACAGTTCATTGTTATGTATTGGATTATAACAGCATTGCTTTTTTATTTTGTCTTTTTTGCTGCGTTATCCATCAGCTTCTGAACTATAGGTCGATAAATCTGATAAGAAACATATCCTTCATCACCTAGTTGTTCAGACGTCATTTGTATGTAATAGCTAGCTATCTATAACCATGATTATTGATTGTTTTGTAAGGTAGTCATACAAGTCAGGTTGTACATTGAATGACACTGTATGAAGACATTTTTATATTTTTGAAGAATGGTGAATATAGTCCACCCAATTGATTGAAATAATTAAAAAGCTATACTGAACATAACTATGTGAACTGACAAGTTGGCTATGAGGCTAGAGACCATGCATCATCAGAGATTTTTTCGTCGTAATTTGTTGTTCGTATATTTAACGATGTTGAAGTTCCTATGCAAAAAAGGAAAAAAACAATTTTTAAAATTTTCATTTAAGATTAAGATTTTGTTAATACACATTACACATAAAAATACACCATGCACTAGTTAATGTGAATGCTCACAACAGTCAACAGGCTTAATATAAATATCTGGAAACAAAAGTAACATACCGTACTTTCATTAGACACCAACGTATACCGTAGAATTCCGAAAGTAACGGCCCCCGTTATACTTTCGGATTTAGCAGCCCTTGGGGGCCGCTACTTTCGGATAGTTGAAATACGTGAGGAAGAAATATCAAAAGTCTCCGTTCATGATCAGTAACTAATTATTTACTACATCAGTCCTTAGTATAGAGGATGCGTGCGAGCGATGATGACCTTGACATGATTGTCGACGGCGATGGTGGCAACGTATAAAGAGAAAACATGTTGTAAATATTGAAAAATTAAAGACGAACACGCGCTTTCATCGAACAGAAATGTGGATAATCGAAAAAACATGTGTTACTATTGCTTTAAGTTGATTACGAACATTACTTTTTTTGTTGGATAAACATGTTATATTTGAACATTTAACAAATGCGCCACATTCGAAGGGGCCGCTACATTCGGGGGCCCCCAGAAAGTAGCGCCCCCCCGAAAGTAGCGGGGCGCTACTTTCGGGAAATTTTAGAAGTGTCACAAATTCAACGTTACTTTCGGGGGCCGTTACTTTTGGGGGGGGCCGTTAATTTCGGAATTCTACGGTAGTTATATGAGCTATACTGCAACCTTATTGGCTCTGAACTCAGAAGCTGATATATAAGCTGCGATAACGGTTACTTCGGCCTTTGCTGCTTGTAACTTCCAGATTCAAATAAAACTAAAGAACTTGAGCCATATGATAAAAACCTTATTAACCTCGCTTGGTCGGTCTTTACGGAAAAATTACCCTGCCCTTCGTCTTTCTGCACAAAATCTGTACTGAACTGAGACTGTGGCCGATGCCACTCGGTCATTACTAGTTCTTAGTAAAATGCCCTTCTTCATATGATGTGGAACAATAAGTTTTGGAAAGGGCTCTATTCAATAACGATCATGCGTGCGTATCTGAGCAGTGACTGTCTCTTGGTAACATCAATTTACAACGTGGCTCTAGTTGCCTAGCTGAGACAAATGAATGTCTTACTAATTTATACGTTCATCAGTGATGTGGCACATGCAATGTTTGACATCAGAAAAGTATAGACGACGACGCGTACAAATGATATACAGCTTTGCTCAGTTGTTGTCACCAAACGATTACACGTACTGCGTGATACGAAATAATTTTTCGGTCCCCCGTCAGTGTCGATAATGAAACTGACAGGAATTGTTGCAATTTTGTACATCGCCGGAGTTACAGTGAGTGTCATAGTTCTCACAATGCTGATCCATACAATGGATATCACAGATAAACGATGGGAAGCAGCAGGATTCTTCTTGAACTCGGAAACACTCAGTCAAACGAATGCGAAAGACACGAGCGGTAAGTAAAACTGATCGAGTTTGCAAGGTCTGACTATGTTATTAGCTGTAGTATACGGCTCATAAAACTCCTAAAAAGAGTTTTATAAATAAAACAGCAACAAAAGAAATAATATACCAAGAGATGCTAATCAGAAGAAAAAAGATGCAAACAAACTGCGTGGCGTATGTGTAACTTGGCAAACTTGCAGTTAGGTTGAATAATTTGACAAGCACGACAGTGATTTGTCAATGCAATTTTAATCATATATATATATATATTTTGAATTTGAATTTATTGAATTAATTATTCGTCATACAATCGTTAAATAATAATGTACAGGGAGTGTAATGACAGGAGGAAGAAACAGGACTTGCGTCCCAATTGAGATCCAACTCCTAAAATACGGTTATAATAAATATGGTTATAAATCTATAATCTAGCTATGCCTAACATATATGATCAAAGTATTTAAATAGCTAACAACTACGAAAAGGCTACAAAGCAGCAATATGTTGACATATTAGCGTCGGCATAACTATGGAGGCTGATAGAATGAAAGTTTATCTTTGTAAAAAGCATGCAAGATATTTCTAAAACATTTTAAATTTGGAGCACATTTAAGGTTTTGAGGAAGATTATTCCACAAGGTAATAGTTCTAGGAAAGAAGGAATATCTAAAATAGTTTTGTTTATGATGCGTTATGGCACAGTAATTGTTCTTGTTGGAATAGCGGGTATTGTGTTGGTGGAAAACGGGTTTAAAATATTTGTTGAAGGTAGTATCGATCAAGCCGGCACTGTGTTTGAATAAGAGGATTAGATCGCTAATTTTTCTCGTCTGAATTCAAGTGGAAGCAAGTTTAGGAGAGCAAGTCTATCCGTATAAGGAGTTTCACGAGTAGGATAATTTAGTATAAACTTGGTGGCACGGCGTTGTACGTTTTCAACAAGGCGACGATGTTTCACTGTGGAAGGAGACCAAACGTTAGAAGCGTATTCGAGTTTAGGTCTAACAAGAGTACAGTATAGAAGTTTCCTTGTGTCTGTTAATATTAATTCAGGTTAACGTGCGAAAATAAGAGAACATCATCAATCATCTTGACAGATAGTTATTTATCCAGACGCTCTCTGAGGGGCTTACTTCCTGTTGTTGTAGTTATCTTATGTACTAGACATATAGATTGAACTCTCAGTTGTTTCTATTAAAGTTTATACATCATGTAGTCCATTCAAGCGTCACGCGTTTTCTACACTGTTAAACGTATACTTTAACAGGTTATGGGCCCAGAGCTAAGTTTGGGCAACTTGGATGTACGACACTTATCATTTGCGAAAGTAACCTGAGAATGTTGGTTGGCATGGCTTCAAACGAAGAAACGGCGCTGTCTTGCATCGAGAAGTTCAATGGAACGAATTTTCATTTGTGGAAATTCAAAATGCAAATGGTTCTTGAAGACAAGGATCTTTGGGGCATCGTGGCTGGCGATGAGGTAGAACCTGCCGAAGAAGGAACTACTGAAGCTCAACGACGACAATTTCAACGACGTGCCCGTAAAGCGCTAGCGACGATTTGTTTATCTCTGGGAGATGAACAACTAGCGTTGGTTCGATCTGCGAACACTTCAAAGGAAGCCTGGTGTAAACTGGAAAGCCACTACGAGGTAAAATCGTTAGCGAATAAGTTATTTCTGCGTAAGAGGTATTTTACAATGACAATGGCCGAGAACGATACGATGACGGAGCATATCAACAAGTTGAAAGCTTTGGCACCAGTTTCACTCTAGAAACCACGTGTGTAGTCACGTGGTCAAATATGTAAACAAAGCCGAAAGTTCGTACTACCGTACGAACAGGCACGGGCTATTAAAGCAAATGCAATATGGTTGTCATGAAAAGATTTTCTTGGGGAACGTGCAGAAATGATACGCGGTATCCTCATCTAATAGAGTAAAATGAAAACAATGATCCTGTGACATTTTATCATTTCCCTGGCCCTAAGAGATCGGCGGACGGCGGGGAGACGAAAGAAGTGGATAATAGCGTGCCATCGCGATCGTGGGGACAAATTTGTGTGTACAAAGGACAGCTACGTCTGTAGTTTACACTTCGTCGGCGGCAATGGACCAACTACAAAAAAACAAACAGATCCTATTATATCTGCTGTGGCAAGCAATGAAAAGGTATTGGGCGTATTGCATATTGACGTCGTATGTCCGTTTCATAAATTCTTCAAAGAAAACGACGCAGTCCTGTGAAAAGGCTTGGGAACTTTCTTCCGAAGAGACGACGTGCTTTCGAGAAAGAAGTCGCCCAGTCGCGAATTGGCCTCCATGCAGCGCAGTGAATAAGCAGAGATCAGAAGAAAAGTTGCAAATGGCTGAAAGTATGCTGAATCTGTCTGAGAGCAATCCGACTATATGGGTTCATCGAAGTCAGCTATTGTCAGCGAGATCAAGATGAGATTGTCAAAATGGACATGCAACTGCAAGAAGCTGGCACAACTATTAAAACTAGCAGTACACATGTCTGCGCTTTATTTCTTTTACAGTTCTATAAACTGCTCGCAACAATTAGTAAATTAATAAAGGCAGCCAATTTCATTTTTTATTTAGACTGATTCAGAACTTATGGACCTTTCTCCTATCCTGACAAAATCCTAAAGTGCACCAAACGACTGCGGAGACATTTATTTATGGCTGCTTGAAGACGAAAAATACACAGCTCACTACACAGGTTATCGAAATTTTATCTTCTTTATTCTTTAATAACCGCTTTAATATCACTTTAGTTTATTAAATCATCGAGGAGTACTGGCTAGCCAGTTAAGTTGATATTAAAGGTTATTAAGGAGGATAAAATTTCGATAACCTGTGTAGTGAGCTGTGTATTTCTCGTCTTCAAGCAATACCATAAATAAATGTGTCTCCGCAGTCGTTTGGTGCACTTGAGGATTTTGTCAGGATAGGGAGATAGGTCCACAAGTTCTATATCAGTATAAATATAAAAAATGAAATTGGCTGCCTTTATTAATTTATTAATTGTTACGAGCAGTCTATAGAACTGTAAAAGAAATAAAGCGCAAACATGTGTACTGCTAGTAGTTGTGCCAGCTTCTTGCATGTCCATTTTGACAATCTCATCTTGATCTCGCTGACAATAGCTGACTTCGATGAACCCATATTGTCGGATCTGCTCTCAGACAGATTCAGCATACTTTCAGCCAGTTGCAACTCTTCTTCTGATCTCTGCTTATTCACTGCGCTGCATGGAGGCCAATTCGCGACTAGGCGACTTCTTTCTCGAAAGCACGTCGTCTCTTCGGAAGAAAGTTCCCAAGCCTTTTCACAGGACTGCGTCGTTTTCTTTGAAGAATTTATGAAACGGACATACGACGTCAATATGCAATACGCCCAATACCTTTTCATTGCTTGCCACAGCAGATATAATAGGATCTGTTTGTTTTTTGTAGTTGGTCCATTGCCGCCGACAAAGTGTAAACTACAGACGTAGCTGTCCTTTGCCCCACGATGCCACGCTATTTATTATCCACTTCTTTCGTCTCCCCGCCGATCTCTTTATAGGGCCAGGGAAATGATAAAATGTCACAGGATCATTGTTTTCATTTGACTCTATCAGATGAGGACACCGCGTACCATTTCTGCACGTTCCCCACGAAAATCTTTTCATGACAACCATATTGCATTTGCTTTAATAGCCCGTGCCTGTTCGTACGGTAGTACGAACTTTCGGCTTTGTTTACATATTTGACCACGTGACTACACACGTGGTTTCTAGAGTGACTGCCAGACCTAGCCAAAAATCTGTTTTCTGTTAGTGCCATCACCAAGAAAGGACATGCTATGTCGTTTGATCAGCAAAAGTGTGCCATCATAGACAAGAGTGGAAATCTGGTGGGTTCTGGTAAAGTGAGTGATAACCTCTTCGTTCTTGATGTCCTTGAAGTGAAGGAAAAGTCACATAATGTCAACGCTGCTACCGGAGAGTGCTCAGAACATTTATGGCACCAAAGATACGGACATTTGGGCTTAAAGAACCTGAGGAAGCTACGAGACGAGGAACTTGTCCAAGGTTTGAAATTCAAGTCTTCACAAGAATCAATGTTTTGCGATGGTTGTGCAAAGGGCAAGAAAACAGGATGTCATTTCCTAAAGAACAAGCAACTCGAGCAACCGAAATCCTAGGGATTGTTCATAGCGATGTTTGTGGTCCCATGCAAACGAAGAGTCATGGAGGAAATCGTTACTTCGTAACATTCATTGATGATAAGTCCAGATTCACAGCAGTCTACTTCATGAAACATAAAGATCAAGTCTTTGAGAAATTCAAGGAGTATGAAGCAATGGTTACGAATGTGACTGGAAAGAATATCAAGATCTTGCGTTCAGATAATGGTGGAGAATACACCTCGAAAGTATTTGTTGACTACCTCCGCAAGAAAGGAATCCAGAGGCAGTTGACCATTCCTCGAACACCACAGCAGAATGGAGTCGCCGAGAGAATGAACAGAACCATACAAGAAGCAGCAAGATCAATGATGCACAATGCAGGACTTGATTATGGGTACTGGGGTGAAGCTGTGGCAACTGCAGTTATGCTTAGAGATCGTAGTCCAACCGTTGCAGTGGCAAATATGACCCCTTATGAGACTTTCATGGGCAAGAAAGCAGATATTTCAAATTTGAAAGTTTTTGGGTGCAACGCTTACATGCACATCGCCAAAGAAACCAGAAAGAAGTGGGACGCTAAATCAAAGAAATGCATTTTCATTGGATATAGCCTCGAGAGCAAAGCATATAGACTATGGGATCCTAAAGCAAGAAAAGTGCATTTATCCAGAGATGTCCTGTTCGAGGAGAATAACTTTGACGAACGTGTCAGAGCACCACAGTACACCAAGAGTTTGGAACGTGCACCTGACAACCAAGAACAAGCAATGGAAGAAGAGTCGCCAGAAGAGCCAGAGAAACAACAAAGTGTAATTCGCCAGGATGATGCTGAGGAAAGCAACCAACAAGAAGCTGACAAGCAAGCGGCAGGAGATTTTCCAGAGGAGCCAGTAAATGAAGATCAAAGTTTAGTTACCAATGACGATGCTGAAGAAGAAACTGAAGTACAAGAAACTGACAACCATCAAGAAGAGTCAGAACAATTGCCACGCCGTTCAGAGCGAAGTAGAATGCCACCCTATAGAGATGGTGCAATCACTGGTGATTGGTGGAAACACAATGCTGCATGTAGCAGTACAGAGGGTATTTTTGAAGAGCCTACAACACTTGAAGCAGCTTTAACTTCACCTGATAAAGCACAATGGAAAGAAGCTCTCGACAATGAATACTCATCTCTCGTAAAGAATAACACTTGGACACTTGGACCACTCCCGGAAGGACGCAATGCAGTTGATTGTCGGTGGGTTTTCAAAGTGAAATACAATGCTGATGGATCTATTGAGCGACATAAAGCCCGTCTTGTTGCAAAAGGTTTTTCACAAGAAGCTGGTCTAGACTACGAGGAAACCTTTTCTCCTGTAGCACGTTACACATCAATCCGTACGATCCTCGCATAGCAAATCAGTTGAACTTAGAAGTTCATCAAATGGATGTTTCCACAGCATTTCTTAACGGAGAATTACAAGAAGAAATCTACATGACGCAGCCTGAAGGGTATGTTGAGAAAGGCCAAGAACATTTGGTTTGCAAGTTGAACAAAAGCATCTATGGTCTAAAGCAAGCATCTAGATGTTGGTACAATACAATCGACGAATTTCTCAAGAATTCAAGGTATATACAGTGCAAGTCCGACCCATGTCTCTACATAAAGCGAGAGGGAGACAGTTTCATGTTGGTAGCCTTGTACGTTGATGACTTATTAATAGCAAGTAACAGCAAGAAGATGTTGCGCAGAGAGAAAGAAGCTTTGAAGAGCCGATTTGAAATGAAAGATCTTGGAGAAGTCCACTACTGTCTTGCAATCCAGATCGAACGCAAACGAAACAAGAAGCTCATGCTGCTGCATCAAACCAAGTATCTCACAGGCTTACTAAAGAAGTTTGGAATGGAGAATTGCAAACCAGTCTCAACTCCTCTTGATCAAAGCACAAAGTTATTGCCAAATGAGGGAGATCCGATAGAGAAGACCAAGTATCAAGCACTTGTTGGTAGTCTGACCTATGCAGTAACTGGTACAAGACCTGACCTTGCACATCCTTTAGGAGTGGTTAGTCAATTCTGTTCAAATCCAGGCCTTGAACATTGGAAAGCAAGCAAAGCGGATCCTGCGTTACATTAAAGGAACAATGGATTATGGAATTAAATTCGATGGTTCTAAGCTAGATACAGTACGAGTATCTGGATTTGTTGACGCTGATTGGGGTAGTAACCCAAATGGACGGAGATCTCAGTCGGGATATCTATTTTCTTTGTGTGGTGGAATTATTAGCTGGGCTAGTAAACGACAAAGTACCGTGGCTTTATCTTCAACAGAAGCCGAATATGTTGCAGCATCCCTTGCATGTCAAGAAGCAGTGTGGTTACGTGCATTACTTCATGATCTCAACTTTGTTCAAGAAGAAAGTACAATCATCAAAGAGGACAACCAAGGAGCAATAGCCTTATCCAAGAATCCAAAGTATCATTCCAGAACGAAGCATATCGACATCAAGCATCATTTCATTCGTGAAAAGGTCGACAATTCCGAAATCACCTTGGAACATTGTCCTACAGACCAGATGGTAGCAGACCTATTAACTAAAGCATTAGGAAAGACTTTATTTCAACGTTTCAGAGACCTTATGGGCGTAACTAATGTTATCTGAATAGTTGACGGACACGATAATACTTTATTAGATTAAAGACTTACATATATAGTTCTCTATTTTTGAGAGGGAGTGTTAATATTAATTCAGGTTAACGTGCGAAAATAAGAGAACATCATCAATCATCTTGACAGATAGTTATTTATCCAGACGCTCTCTGAGGGGCTTACTTCCTGTTGTTGTAGTTATCTTATGTACTAGACATATAGATTGAACTCTCAGTTGTTTCTATTAAAGTTTATACATCATGTAGTCCATTCAAGCGTCACGCGTTTTCTACACTGTTAAACGTATACTTTAACAGTGTCAATATCAGAAATGGCCCACCCACAAACACGCTTTATCAGGCCGAGCTTTTTGTTCGACGAAGCGCACATGGATTCGATGTGTTTCTTCCACGTGAGATCGCTCGACACAATAATTCCAAGATCAGTGATATGTTGAACATGTTCCAGAGGTTGAGCATCGAGATAGTAATCATGCTCATAATCCATGTTGACATGCTTTTTCCCGGATATGTGTAGTCCCAGTCTAGGCTCCACTTTTGAAGACACTCAAGATCGAGCTGGAGCGAGTGCAGGTGTGAGCTGACAGAGACGACAGGTCGGAAGAGCTTCGTGTCGTCAGCAAATAGGGCGATATCGGAACCCGCTTGAAGATAATTAGGCATATCGTTTACGTATACGAGGAATAACAGGGGTCCAATATATATATATATATATATATATATATATATATATATATATATTTGTGAAATTTATTACTAATTCATGAGTTTTGCAGCCAATCCAATTTCAGAAATTACGTCACATGTATACCCCTGTAAACCCCATACAAACTAAAACCAATGATGCTAATTAGTTACAACCACTACTGGATGTATACTCTTCTGATACAACCACTAGTGCTTGTAACTAATTAGCATCTCAATATCCCAAAGGGATTTTTACTATTCATTCATTTCACAAGTTGTTTACAACACTCGCGTCCTTGTTGTATTGAATATACAATCACGAGCCTTCGGCTCGTGATTGTATATTCAATACAACACGGCCGCTCGTGTTGTAAACATTACATATATATATATTCGCTTACCTCAAAAGTCTGCAACAGGCTGTTTCATCTAAAAAAGAATCTTCAGGATGAATCTTTTTTAGATGAAACAGCCTGTTGCAGACTTTTGAGGTAAGCGAAAATCTATTTGCTCTAACTATATGTTGTCGAGCACTCTTTGCGTTTCGTAGACCAAAACCCATATATATATATATATATATATATATATATATATATATATATATATATATATATATATATATATATATATATATATATATATATATATATATATATATATAAATATATATATATATATATATATATATATATATATATATATATAGCACTGCACACGGCACTGAAAAAGTTTTTTTAATCGTTCCTACTTGATGACTATCTAATTCCTTGAAACTGATGTCCTGAGCTGGCTCTTTAACTGAATATATATATATATATATATATATATATATATATATATATATATATATATATATATATATATACTGTTTACATAGTAAGTTTTGGTTCATGAAATGTTAGAGTGCTCAATACCATATAGATAGAGCAAAATACAAAGCATGAAGTATAGTTACTAATATAATTCTATTAGATGCGTCATATCCTTGTTATTCAATTAGCATATCGTATATATATATATAAATATACCGCCTGTAAAAATAATTATTCTTTCATATCTTGTACTGAAGATGGCATAACATTGCCATTAAAAAAATTTGTCGTTTACTTGAAGTTTATATATATATATATATATATATATATATATATATATATATATATATATATATATATATATGTATATATTCGCTTACCTCAAAAGTCTGCTACAGGCTGTTTCATCTAAAAAAGAATCTTCAGGCAGATGGCAATTTTCGGAAACAGGGGGTGCTTATATCCTTTCTGTCGGAACGTGGGAGTGTGGGGGCGAAACAATACATGCATTCATGGCTTTGTTGCGCTGTTTGCGCGGAATTTGTTTCGATGACGACATTGACTGATAATTTCTGCTCTTTTGTTGAGTAAACGATTCTTGTTTTTATCTTTCAAAATATAAAATTTTTCTTCTAAACATAAATTACATCGTTTTGAACCTCCCGTGTACGAAATAGAATGTTTTAAAATTTGCCAATTAATACTAAAATCCTTATTGTTTTCTTTCAATGCCCAAATATATTTCGAAAGTTCGGTGTCGTTTGCATGCTTTTTATGCTGAAAAGATTTAGTGTGGTTGGCCAATCGCTCTTTGAATGTGGTTGAGGTCATGCCAATGTAATTCTTGATCGTGTTTGTGTTGTTTACTGTGACTGTTGCTTCAGTTTGTATACTATGTCCCTAGTCATGCATTGTTTTCTAAGTGGACAATTCGTGTTTTTCTTACAATTGCAACTGCTAGTGTCCTTATCCTGTGGCATGTTATTCCTAGATATGTGTGCATTGTGTTTAGTGATTATTGACTTAACATTGTTCATGGACATTGTTCATTGGACAAACAACACAAACACGATCAAGAATTACATTGGCATGACTTCAATCACATTCAAAGAGCGATTGGCCAACCACACTAAATCTTTTCAGCATAAAAAGCATGCAAACGACACCGAACTTTCGAAATATATTTGGGCATTGAAAGAAAACAATAAGGATTTTAGTATTAATTGGCAAATTTTAAAACATTCTATTTCGTACACGGGAGGTTCAAAACGATGTAATTTATGTTTAGACGAAAAATTTTATATTTTGAAAGATAAAAACAAGAATCGTTTACTCAACAAAAGAGCAGAAATTATCAGTCAATGTCGTCATCGAAACAAATTCCGCGCAAACAGCGCAACAAAGCCATGAATGCATGTATTGTTTCGCCCCCACACTCCCACGTTCCGACAGAAAGGATATAAGCACCCCCTGTTTCCGAAAATTGCCATCTGCCTGAAGATTCTTTTTTAGATGAAACAGCCTGTAGCAGACTTTTGAGGTAAGCGAAAATCTATATTTGCTCTAACTATATGTTATCGAGCACTCTGCGTTTCGTAGACCAAAACCCACACGTATATATATATATATATATATATATATATATATATATATATATGTATATTATAATTTTTATAACATTTTGTGTATTTTTTGTTCCTGCAAAAATCGCTAAAAATATCTTTAAGTCAGCGAAATCTGCTCAATTAGCACCAATCAGGAAATTTTAGCACTGAAGAAAAAACAAATTGTTTCTTTTTTGGAAATAAATAAGAGGTCTGGAAACTGACTGTTATATTTCTCATCATGGCAAGATAATTTCTCATCATGGCAAGATAATTTCTCATCATGGCTCATCCCTCCCGCTCGGTATCCAAAACACTGCATACTCCCAGCACTATCATACTTTTTCCATTCTCAGTTAAAATAAATAATTAATTGTGATGCAGTGCGGCGTTTCTGAAACATTTCCATTGTCAGTTGAGGAGGTTTGCACTAGCTCTGTAGCTCATTCAAGGGAGCACGCCAGACCAGACTGACCTGTGTTTCTTCTTTGTTCGGAGACTGGAGTTCCGTTCAGCCATTTTGAATAATGCGGTATATATCATTAGCGTATCGCAGGCGCGGGTTATGGGGCCGAAGGAAACCGGAGCCCGTTCCGAAAATTAATCCGCGCCTGCGATACGTTCATGATATATACCGCATTATTCCAAATGGCTCGGAATAACTCCGAACAAAGAAGAAACACAGGTCAGTCTGGCGTGCTCCCCTGGCTCATTGTCCTGAATCATAATTTGAAAGTTGTGACTTGCAGAAGAAGATATATAGCTCGTGAAGATGTATATACAGCCCCCCACCCCCCACCCCCCCACCCCCACCCCCAATAATTTGCACTGGCCCAGCTAATCAGCGATCGTTCATGTTAATGCCGGGTTCTAGTGTTCGTTTTCGCTGTTCTTATTGTTCTTATTGTTCTTATTTTTGTTGTTAGAAATCTCTTAGCGATAAAGAACATAAAATAGTAAGACCTTAACAATTAAAGATCAATTTTTTATCGGTTTAAATAAACATGCTGGAAATTACTCTCAAAAGCTAGGAAATCCTATTTCACTGACCTTATATTTCAAAAATTTCCGGGGGCATGCATCGGCCCCCCAAGTCAGTGCGGTCACAATGCCACCCCCCCCCCCCCCCCCCCAATGGTTTCGTCTTGTTACGGCCCTGATATAAGAAAAATGCTTACCTAAAACGCAAGGTTCGACACCTAGTCTGTACTAAGGATTCTGATTGGTTTAGATAACTTAACCTATGCAACTGAACAAAAGCCCTAATTCCAATTGACAATGTGATTGGTTACCTACATAGCTAATCAGAAAATTCGTTCAACATCAGGTAGGTCTTTATAGTTTTACAGAAACATAAAACAGAAACAGGTCAAGACTGATGACGGCTGACTGAACGATCATTCATGCATAAATATATGCCAATATACGGTGGTTTTGACAGTTGGTCGATCGATAGAAAAGAAATGCCCCCGATGTGATCTTGATAGATGTAATTTTTATCAATCCATGTAATCGTGTAAGGTAAAGACCATATAATTATGCTAATGATTGAATGAATGAAGATGATTTAATGATTAAAATATTTCAGTAACAGTTCGATATCATAAAGGGGAAGCCGCGGTTCCGTTTGTACTTATATACGTATACCCGACACTTATCGATTCTTCTAGTAAAGCTCAACGGCAACCGTATGTTTAAATATATATATAAGGACAATATCAGTTTGATTACTTAAGTAAACTCCTTACTATGTTCTGGTTTGATTTCAATAAAATTATGTAATTTATGGCTTTCAGATTGCTTTAAATACTTGCTTAAAAATGCAGGAAACAGTGTTTCAGAGACCCTTGAAATCCAAAATTTTCAGGGGGAGCATGTCCCCGGGCCTCTAAGAGACTGAGGCTCTTGTCGTCCAAACCCAAGACGTCGACCCTGGCTACGCCACTGCTCTTTTATACACACCAAATCGTAGTTTCATTCAGGTCCACATGCAAATTAGTCTCCTATTCAATTTGGTTAAAGCATAACGGGAAGATAACATATAGGCAGGGACTATTTTTTCATGTTTTGAGTTCATTATTTTTAGACACTACGTTTAGGATTATTGTCAAGGATAATCGATAAGCAAAGTTTATCCTTATACCTAAAGTCCTAAACATTAAAAAGTTTCTGAAATCAGAAATTAAATGTTATGTTTACTACGGCTGGTTCAGCCTCATGTTATAAATGAACTACGTTTTATCCCGACTCAGACTGTATGACTAATATTCTTGACTCAACGTTTGGTGTCGCCGACTCTCACGCTTTAAGGCGTATAATTTGCAGACAGTGCATGATGTGTCGAGGGTTACTCGAGTTGATACAATCAAGCTCACTGCAGGGATTATTTTAACGTGCAGTGATAAATGAGATTTGTGCAGTTATAAGCGCAATTTTGCGCAGTGATAAATTTTTCTTTAATATTTAAGAATGGGTGTTATTCGTGAAAGGATTGCATCAGAAATTATGTTCAAAGGCACGGTATACATACTACATTCCAACATATACTATTTAATAAACAAATATACACAAATAAGACGATAAGTTAAAGGACCCTACCATAAACTAGCAGCCTTATGCCCTTAATTTCAACTTCCTACCGCCCTAATAAACAAAACGCTAGTGTTCTTACTATTTAGCCAGACTATACCCAACGGTGCCAACCAGCCAACCCCACATAACATGCTTGAGGCTTCTCTCAGGTCGATGCGTCTGTGCCCGCGTGTGCTACTGTTTGACCATTGTTATTTTGAAAATGCGAATGTATGCTGTGCGAAAGGGATTAAATCATTAAAAATGGGAAATGGAGGGCCGCTTGTGTATAATATGACAGTATGGCTAGTTGATTACTGACGAGCTACCGAGCTACTCAGTGCTCCATCGCTGTTTACGTGCTACTGAAGTTAGATTTTATGCCCTTTTCAGCTCTTTGTACAGTGATAAAAATTCCTTAAAATAATCCCTGGCTCACTGACTCGACTAGAGTAAGACACTTTTAATTACTTTACCCGACTTGTAGGCTTATACCCGTCGTATATTGTGACCACAGTTAGAATATAGGGACGTTTTCCTGCGTGAGGAGGGGTCGAGGGTTCTTTGATGTAATCTTCATTAATATGAGGAATGGAATTGTATTAATATTCTATAGTATCAGTTTTCTGGAAGTAATAGATGAAACGTCGGTACTAGCTAATTACTGATTCTATACCGAATAATAGATCAAATAAAACAGTTGTCACTGTCGGTTTACGATGAGTGACCAACTACAAAATTTAGTGTTACGAAATTTTGACGCCGACATCAGATCTCACCAATTTAAAAAGCGGCATTATATTATAACCCTTTTATAAGAGGCCTCCTACATGCAATTGCGTGTATACTTGCATGTATAGCAAGTTTTATTTTTGGAGTCGGAAGTAAAAAATTGTGTATATTTTGTAAACGTTAATTACACGCAGAACGTCGTGGAGAAGAAGTTTTATCAAATAAGATATGTTTGTTGGACGTTCGTCAAGCTCAATTGTTCAGAAACTGGGTTCGAACCTGCAACCTTCTAACTTATTAAATAAGGTCTTTTATTTTAATACTGGTCACAATCAGACAACATAACATTTCTGTTGCTAAAGCGTACTCATTGGAAGCATGTATAAAAAAACGTAGCATCTGTGTAGGACAAAATAGTCATACTCTACAGTATGCGACCAAAACAACTGAAACAGGTATTGCTATTGATCATTGTTATTGTCAGTACATGTTTGTGAAAGTTGCTGTCCAATGTAGCTTAGTGATAGATTCAGAACACGGCAGTCTTCCTTGGAGGTAGTCGCCATTCAAGGTTAGTGTTGTAAAAGGCGACTCTGCCATCGTGGAAGGAAATAACCAGCGCCTAATGCGACACTCGACACAGCGTAATTGTTAGGAAGGGCAGCTTGAAGGGTTGTAGTATCCGGCCGCGTACTACCGCAGGAGCTGGTGAGAAGTGATCAGAAGTGACCAAGTGGTCAGAAGTGATCCAGGACTTCCTATTTGCATTAATGTTTTCTGTTCTATATATATATATATATATATAATAAAGGCCGAAACAAATTATGAACTGATGAAAAACACCTTGAGAACACAAAATTTGCTCGGATACAATTTTGACGTAAGTAAGGAGCCACATTTTCTAAAAAGGCATCTCAGTTAACCCAGATAAAATAAAATACAATAGCACAAATCTTTTTTAGAAAACAATAAAATGTCGTTCCATTGAAAACAATTTATAGAACCATTAGATCTTACTGAATAATATATAGTGTTGTTGGAATGGAGAAAATGCCATTTCCGAGATCCAAATTCTATTTTTTTTGCCTCCAGATGCAGACTCAATTTTTTTTCATCATCTAGGGCCTTCATAGTCTTAAGGGCACGTTTATATGAGCCCGGCTAGTTGGGCTACACGCCTGAACAGACAAACGTTTCCGCGTTCATATCGTTGCTTTCATTTCGCCTCACCGGGACGAAATTAGCGCAATAACAAACAAGCTCAAGGTGGGACCTCACCATTTGGAGTGCATGGCTTGTCTCCAATATCTAAACGAATTTTTTTATGCAAAATATAGCGCATTTATAGTGCATGGATGGGATATTTTGCTCTAGGGTACTTTTGCTCTAGTGTAAACGTAATCTCAGTTGCGTCATACTAATATTGTCATGAATATATGGCATTAATGTACGCACAATTCAAATCGATGGATGAAAGAAATTGCGAGTGTAATAAATTTATGCATTTTTCATATCAACAATGACTGCATATAGTTATTGGTATACGGACAATTCGTAATAATTAAAATGGAATTTTGATGTCAAACTTAATAATGCATGTACAGAGAATTAAAGTGGAACTTCAGTT
Organism: Corallium rubrum; assembly: GCA_964035015.1. Classification (NCBI taxonomy): domain Eukaryota; kingdom Metazoa; phylum Cnidaria; class Anthozoa; order Scleralcyonacea; family Coralliidae; genus Corallium; species Corallium rubrum. The sequence goes on from OZ035998.1 coordinate 30,294,492, forward strand.
AAGAAAATAGATTAAGATGAAAGTTGCTTAACATGTCTGGAATTGTTAATATATAAATTCGCGATATCTGTTCTCATACTCCAGAAAAAAAACACATCATTCCTGAATTTTATGCCTCCATTTTTATTTCAATTTTGATGTCATATCATGAAAGTCAGGTTAAAATTTAAATGGAGATATGATGTCAAAATTGGAAAGAAAATTCGACTGAACACCAAAATTGAGCCGTTATTCAAACTAAAAATGGTGGCATAGCTAAATACGAAAATTATAACGTTATTTCTCAAGTATGAGAGTAGATTATCGTAAAACTATTAACCTTTTCCAGACATGACACTTTCATTTGAAAGTAGTTTAATTATTTTTTGACTAATGTTTCCTTTAATAATTGCAAACACAGAAAACAAAGTTTTAATAACAAACAAAAGTTTTATATAATCAGTTACGATAATAATGAACGGCTCCTCATGAGTTTTAATTTGTCATGTATATTGCAAAGTCCTCCTATATATTAGTTTGTGTTTTCAGACTATGGATATAAAGTGACAACATGTCAAACCTGCAAACTCACCTGGAGCTTGAGTACCAATAGTTTACCAATATGGACACCGGTCTTGAGATATGCGGTCTAATATATGAAATCATTTCGTTTCTAAGACCCCGTTTACACGATGCCAGTACAATTTGAAAACGGAACAAAATCATGCCGGTGTGTAAATACAGGCCAAAAAGTCATATATTATAAAAGAGTTTATAATATAATGACGGTATAATATAATGACGGATTAGCATGTGACTATTCTCTTCCAATGAGAATTGAGAAGACTTTGTGAATACTGCTGATCCGAATACTGTGGTCATATATATCGTGATTACCGTCATCAAACTGTTACGGCACGGGCGTTTACACGATACTGGTTAGTGTTCCGTTTTCATTTCATGCCGTGAAGGAACCCGTCTTCATTTTGTACCGTTTTCATGTTGCTGGTATCGTGTAAACGCGATGCCTAAACAGTAAACGGCATGATTTTGTTCCGTTTTCAAATTGTACCGGCATCGTGTAAACAGGGTCCAAATGCCACTTGATTAGTCGGTTGATGCCGTTGATTGTTTGCAAGGACATACACGGTCTCCTAGAAAAATCAGCATTGATTTTAATTAACGCGAGAAACCAAACATATACATCAACGTAAGATTTAAGATACGGCACCAGAAACCAAACATATACATCAATTACGTAAGATTTAATATAAGAAATTGGGGAGTCTTTAAAATCAATCAAGACTAAAATTATACAAGTTGTTCAAAACGGCACTAGTCTGTCGAGTTAGCGTACACGTCTGGTGACTAGTGCGTTGGTATATCTGCTATAATACAGACTGAGAATATTTTCAGTTTCCGGGCCTCTTATTAATTTCCAAAAACGAAACAATTTGTTTTTTCTTCAGTGCTAAAATTTCCTGGTTGGTGCTAGTTGAGCAGATTCATCACTTACGTAGAGAGCTATGTCGCCATATTTTTAGCGATTATATTTTGCGGGAACAAAATTGTCCTGAAAATACACGAAATTTTATAAGAACGATTTTATATTATATACAAATATATAAAAGAAATAATATAGAAACCTGCACACAGAAGTACGGATGGTCAATATTAAAACGAGATTGAAAGGGATAGCAATTTGCAAATATGACATCTTGATTTCTGTTGGTCTGCAGCAGCAATCACGTTTAGGCCAATTTGTGTAATAAAAGTTGGCAATAAAATGTTCATATATATCCCCCATGGTTGCAAAGTGACTCGTATTTGATAATCGAATTAATTAATGTACAGCTTTAATATTGAGCGATCGAGGTTTGCAGCTCAGAATTTCAACATAATAAGGTAATCGAGGCTAAAAACAGCGTGACATTTCTAGCTTCAACAAATTCTAAACTGAAGTATATGAAATATGCGAACTTGAATTGGCAAAACCACCTGTGTCAGCGACATAGATTTTTGGCAAAAGAAATTAGAGATCTGGAAACCATACTAATGTTATGGCTACACACAATGGACAATGTTCTTCCGTTATAGTGGTCTGTGTCCAAATGCCAAGTTTCAAGCGATTTCATTCAATAATCTAAAAAACTATACACACATGTTAAAACGTTGTGCAAACAATTTGACGACATAGATCGTGAATTTAAATATCACATAATTCAAAATATCTCAAGAACTAAAAAAATATGGAAGACCTGTGAATTGATATCCTTTATTATTTACAAGTCCTTTCACTGCATCTTAAATTTCGGATAAACGGATTGACTTCCAGTTACTTGGTTATGACTCAATTTATATAATTGCTTTTACTTATAAAAAAACACAATCATAATCACAAAATATCACAATTTACGATTTGGAGTTGAGCAAGGCAGGGAAGAACAAGACAGAGCAAGGCAGATTCAAGTAAAATCAAGTGAAGTAGAGTGAAATGAAATGAAATGGAGTGAAATGAAATGGAGTGTAGTGGAATGGAATAGAGTGTAGTGGAATGGAATAGAGTGTAGTGGAATGGAATAGAGTGTAGTGGAATGGAATAGAGTGTAGTGGAACGGAATAGAGTGTAGTGTAGTGGAATGGAATAGAGTGGAGTGGAATGGAATAGAGTGTAGTGGAATGGAATAGAGTGTAGTGGAATCGAATGGAATAGCGTGTAGTGGAATGGAATGGAATGGAATGGAATAGAGTGTAGTGGAATGGAATGGAATAGAGTAGTGGAATGGAATAGAGTGTAGTGGAATGGAATGGAATAGAGTGTAGTGGAATGGAATGGAATAGAGTGTAGTGGAATGGAATGGAATAGAGTGTAGTGGGATGGAATGGAATAGAGTGTAGTGGAATGGAATGGAATAGAGTGAGTGGAATGGAATGGAATGGAATGGAATGGAATAGAGTGTAGTAGAATGGAATGAAATAGAGTGTAGTGGAATGGAATGGAATAGAGTGTAGTGGAATGGAATGGAATAGAGTGTAGTGGAATGGACTGGAATAGAGTGTAGTGGAATGGAATGGAATAGAGTGTAGTGGAATGGAATGGAATAGAGTGTAGTGGAATGGAATGGAATGGAATAGAGTGTAGTGGAATGGAATGGAATAGAGTGTAGTGGAATGGAATGGAATAGAGTGTAGTGGAATGGAATGGAATAGAGTGTAGTGGAATGGAATGGAATAGAGTGTAGTGAAATGGAATGGAATGGAATAGAGTGTAGTGGAATGGAATGGAATGGAATAGAGTGCAGTAGAATGGAATGAAATAGAGTGTAGTGGAATGGAATGGAATAGAGTGTAGTGGAATGGAATGGAATAGAGTGTAGTGGAATGGAATAGAATAGAGTGTAGTGGAATGGACTGGAATAGAGTGTAGTGGAATGGAATGGAATGGAATAGAGTGTAGTGGAATGGAATGGAATAGAGTGTAGTGGAATGGAATAGAGTGTAGTGGAATGGAATAGAGTGTAGTGGAATGGAATAGAGTATAGTGGAATGGAATAGAGTGTAGTGGAATGGAATAGAGTGTAGTGGAATGGAATAGAGTGTAGTGGAGTGCAGTGCAGTGGAGTGCAGTGCAGTGCAGTGCAGTGCAGTGCAGTGGAATGGAATGGAATAGAAATAGAAATAGAAATGGAGTGGCATAAAGTAAAGTAATTGTGAAATGAAATGAAATGAAATGAAATGGAAATGGAGTAGAGTAGAGTAGAGTAGAGTAGAGTAGAGTAGAGTAGAGTAGAGTAGAGTAGAGTAGAGTAGAGTAGAGTAGAGTAGAGTAGAGTAGAGTAGAGTAGAGTAGAGTAGAGTAGAGTAGAGTAGAGTCAGGAGTAAATTCAAGTCAAGTTAATTCAAGTCAAGTCAGTCAAGCAAAGTGAAGTAAAATACAATATTTTTTTTCTTTCATTCAAAATATTAATAATGCACTCATGTTTAACATTTACAGAGTCTTCCTTCAGGAATGTCGTGGAACAAATACAAAAAATTGGAAACGTTTTGAAAAATATTACTAAAGGGATAGAGTCCATAGAAACAAAAAGACAAGTAATAAAAGGCAAGACAAACGCATGTCCTCAAAATTTAAGTGATATAGATACAAAAAATGATTAACAGAGTTGTTCTACTTTTAGAAAATCAACCTGTTCGGAAGTTTTGCCGAATTCCCAAGCCAAATACGATATATCCATTATGTGAAGATAAAGTAGAGGTATAGTATTGTTTGCCTATATATCTATCCATCCATCCGTCATGCATGCATCTATGTATCCATAAAACATTCATGCATCCAGTTCATGCATCCAGCAATCTATGCATCCACACTTTGCATCCATGCATCTAACCAAACAACTCTAATTAAAACATAATCTGAAAATCGTCATCTTGTGACTTGATATTCAAGTTAAAAATAAGATAAGACAAAATGAGAGTAATATTTCGACTATTTCAAAGCTTATTATCAAACCAATAATTTACAAGCTTACTGAGACCTATATATATATATATATATACAATAATCACAAAATGATGTCATCGCTTAGTCACTTGGAAATGTCATCGGGTTGACAAATCAGGATAGATATGTCAGCTAAATTGCTTCAAGCAAATGAAGATAAAAGTAAAAGTTGACAGTGGTGAAAGGATCTATAAATATTACAAGTTCTAAAAATAAAGTTAAGGAAATAAAGAAAGTTCTTTGCTGGCCTTTAGACCATTGTTCAGTTCAGTCTTTCTAAATTTGATTAAAAGAGCTTCTAGAATAAGTAAATGATTTTTATTGCCAAATCTACAGGAATGAATTATTCTAAAGTTATTAAATATTTGGTTTAATAAACTCGGTCCAAGAAGAGGGCAATCAGAGGTGTTATTAACGTAAAGAATGTTGAGGTTGGCAAGGTGTTGAGCATGAGGACATTCAATTAGGTGCTGTGCTACAGCGCTAGTATTGGTGTTAGAGTGTTCAGAAAGGCGAGTTTAAAGATGGTGTTTAGTTTTTCCAATGTATTTGTGGTTGCAACCGGGACAAGAAATCTCGTAAATTACATTGTTTTTAGAAAGGTCCGGTATTTTATCTTTATTTGAAATGAAGAAGGCAGTTTTTTGGTTTGGTAAATAACCGTAAATTACAGCGAAATTGAAATCAACTTTTAGGTTGCGCCGAAGTTTTGATACCTCCCCTCCGATTGCACTGTTCTTGGACCTAGTTTATTAAACCAAACTAAACATAATAACTCTAGAATATTTCATTCCTGTAAATTTGGTAATACAAATCAATTACTTATTCTAGAAGCTCTTTTAATCAAATTTAGAAAGCCTGAAATGAACAATGGCCTAAAGGCCAGCAAAGAACTCTCTTTATTTCCTTAACTTTATTTTTAGAACTTGTAACATTTATAGATCCTTTCATCACTGTCAACTTTTATTTTTATCTTCATTTGCTTGAAGCAATTTAGCTGACATATCTATCCTGATTTGTCAACCTGATGACATTTCCAAGTGACTAAGCGATGACATCATTCTTGTGATTACTGTATATATAGGTCTCATGCAGTAAGCATGTAAACTATTGGTTTGATAATGACTTCGAAATAGAGTCGAAATATTACCTCTTATTTTGTCTTATCTTATTTTTAACTTGAATATCAAGTTACAAGATGACGATTTTTTATGTTTTATTCTTTATTTTTTTAAATTGTCGGCTGGTTATGGTTTATGAATATCAAAGTCCAGCAAGATATCTTGAGAAAAGTCATTCAATCACACACAAGAGTATAATCATAATTTTTAATAAAAATCTAACGTTTCGTTGAGTAACACCACAACATCTTCAGAGATAATATTAAAGTATTATATATTTAAACATGAGCGAGTTTTATCAGATACACAGACACGAGCTGATAGCCAAGTGTTTTATTTCGGATAAAACACGTTACTGGAATATATATCACTTCTAAAATGATCGATTTGGAAAGTTCATTGGCGTAGTAATTTTAAAAAAGAACGTTGTCTAAATCGAGAAAATCGGAGCTAAAGTTTATGTAAATAAAGAGGAATCTATATCACATATATAGAACCTCATTAAACATTGATTTTCTTTGTGTTTTTCTCATGAATTATAAAGAAGGTTTGGAAAATTTCTAAATATATTTCTAAAAGGTTTAGAAATATATGTCATGGATTATTAATGAGGTTTAGAAATATATTCCTATAGACCTCATTAATAATCAATGAGGAAAACACAAAGAAAATTCATGTTTAATGAGGGTCTATATATATATATATATATATGTGTGTGTGTGTGTGTGTGTGTGTGTGTGTGTGTGATATAGATTCCTCTTGGTTCACATAAATTTTAGCTTTGATTTTCTCGACTTAGGCAACGTTCTTTTTCAAAATTACTACACAATGAACTTACCAAATAGATCGTTTAATAGAAGTTACTTAACTGAAACATTCGCAGTACGTGTTTTATCATGTATACACTGTATAAAACACTCGGCTATCGCTTCATGTTTATATATCTGATAAAACACTGCTGCTCATGTTTTAAAAATTACTTACAGAGTTATCAATAATTAAACATGCATTATTGATAACTGGCTGTAAATGTATATTTAGGCATTCTGGACTTATGTTAGGCTATTATCGCTGAAGATTTTGTGAGGTTAACAGCGAAACGTTACATCTTTATGAAATATAATGATTTTACTCTTGTGTCTGATTGAACGGCTTTTCTCAAGATATGTGCTCGGTTTTGATTTTTATATATAGAGTACGTCTCCCGCCTGGTCAATCCATAGCTGATGTTCTAAAAAAACGTCATAAGTGGTTCTGTTCTTGTTCTAACCCTAGTATAGCTTTATTAAGGCTGCCCCTTTTTCTGGAATGGAGAAAAGTACATTTATATTGAAACAAATTTATTTTTTTTGCTTTATTTTTACATAGTACGTACGTCAATTTTGGAATTTTCGCTGTTATGCAGAACAAAATAATGTACGCAACACCGATTTATGTTCAATTCTTATCTACTTGAGCGAGGTAAGTTATGTACCAGCTAGTACTGTAAATAATTTTCTACGCTGTTAAAATCCAACAAGTTGTACTAATTCTGCGCCCGACTGTATGCTACAACTTATGATAACGTTAGCATGGCTTGCTCCGGTTTGTTAAAACCGGTGTTGTGCCATTTCTCAAAGCACCAAACCTGTAACATATTATACTATACCAATTTGTGACAAGCCGGCCATTGACCACTGCTTTGTTGAGCTTGACGAATTTACACTAACAGCACGACTGTAGTTTCAAGGTTTGCCATGACTAGTTCGTTCTTGGAGAAAAATTGGGCTTTCGGAAACAATGCTTATGACGTACGCAGATGGACAACTATGCATAAGAACAATAGATTTCACTATTAATGATCCATCTGCGTACGTCATAAGACATTAGGGAGCTTAAGCAAGCTAGGACGGCAACGGCAATCTAAAGTTCAGTATCTAGCAGAAACCACGAATCATTTGCGTAGATGAGCAAATGAGCAACGTAGATTGGCGCTTTATTGACTTGGCTGAGAATTGCGAGGAAAAGTATGAACGACTGATCTCTACAATTAAGACTGGCTTGGATTTTATTATGCCTGAGAAACACGTGAAATTCCATTGTAAAGATGCTCCCTGGGTAACAGAAAACCTCAAGCACCTCATTAAACAACGACAACTGGCTCTCTCATCTGGAAATACCACGAGTTTTAAGTTCTTTCGTAACAAAGTTAACCGCACAAGGAAGTCCTGTCGAGCTAAGTATTATGCTTCAAAGGTGAGCATTATAAAGTAGTCTAAGCCTAAAAAATGGTGGTCTGAAGTCAAACGCATTTCTGGAATGAAGTCTATATCTGGCCCCGAATGCCTCCTTACGCATTTACAACTGGAGGACACTGACGACCTTTCACCTCAAACCATTGCTGATCTGATCAACAACATCTTTCTTAAACCAATGGAAGATTACAACCCCTTGAGTGATAACGATGTCAAGGAACTTTTCCAAGATAGCCCGTCGGATACCTCTGATGTTTATACTAATATTGCTACAGTCGAGTCTGTCTACAACAAGCTTAGCGCGTTAAACTCCGCCAAAGCACCAGGACTGGACAATGTCCCGAACTGGATTCTAAAGGAATATGCTAACATTCTTGCCTTACCAATCGCAGATATCCTGAATGCTTCATTCTCCGAGCAGTCTCTCCCTACAGCATGGAAACGAGCTAACATCACTCCGATCCCTAAGGAGAAACCTGTGCGGGATATAAACAAGCACCTTAGACCAATATCACTAACACCTGCTTTGTCCAAAGTAGCAGAAGAATTCATAGTCGAGAAGCATGTCGCTCCTGCTATCCTGAGTATTATTGACCCTAACCAATTTGGCGGCATACCACGTTCATCGGCCACTCAAGCACTGATCAGCATGGTTCACTCATGGACAGCAGCCACTGACGGAAATGGTGGGGCAGTCCGTGTTTTGTTATTTGATTACCGCAAAGCCTTCGATCTCATAGATCACCGTCTTCTCACAAGGAAAATTATCCAACTTAACATTCCTTTATATGTAAAGTACTGGGTATTAACTTTGTGATGAATAGAGAGCAGCGCCTAAAACTCTCTAGGGCCTGTTACTCAGAGTGGGGCCGAGTTCCTTCTGGCGTTCTCCAGGGAACTAAATTGGGACCTTGGCTGTTTTTATTAATGATTAATGACCTTACACCTAATCACGTGAACACTTGGAAATATATCGATGACACTTCCATCTCCGAATCGGTACCCAAGCACAGTATCAGTAGAATCCAAGGAGCAGCTGACGATGTTCAGAAATGGTCAGATGAGAACCGACTTCAACTTAACATCTCAAAGTGCAAAGAACTGATAATTTACTTTGGTAGAGGAAATCTTACCTTTCCGAGAGTGAGTCTCAGCAGTGGCGAACTCGAAATTGTACACCATGCCAGAATTTTAGGATTAACGATAAGTGACGATCTTAGGTGGAACGAACACGTAAATAATATTATTAAGAAAGCAAATAAGCGTTTTTATTTCATAGTCCAGCTTAAACGCGCCAAGGTTTCAGCTGATGATATTGTTTTGTTTTACACCACCTGTGTCAGGCCTGTGCTTGAATATAGTTCGCAAGTGTACCATTACGCCCTGCCAGATTATCTGACTAAAGCCTTAGAGCGTGTTCAGAAACGAGTCCTCTCGATCACATATCCCGGCTCACCTTATATTAATAGTTTGAAGTTATGTAATTTAGATAGCCTCTATAATAGGCGCATGTCGGCATGTGTAAAGCTTTTTGATGAAGTACGTTTAAATCCCCAGCATAAGCTCGCACATCTTATTCCAAGTAGGCATACTAACCAGTATAATCTTAGAAGACCTAGACTTTTTAACTTTTCGAAATGTAAGACTGATAGGTTCCGTAATACGTTTATTCCCTCTTCTGTTCGTACTTTCAATAGTATAGTATGATTGACTATTTATATATAATATATTTTATTGTAATTATTTTATATTTCACATTTGGTTTTTGTAATATTTTATTGCTGTACAATCACGCAATTCAGTTTTTTAGCTGTAATGTGATTTAATTTTAATAAACTATCTATCTATCTATCTATCTATCTATCTATCTATCTATCTATCTATCTATCTATCTATCTATCTATCTATCTCAGTATTGAATACATAAACTATGTTTTCCGACATTCAAAAGCTTCAGAGTTCTAAAAGGATTTTTGTCGCGCAGTTTGAAGTGAAACTCAACTAACAGGTTTCGCCGTTTCACGAGTTGACGTCGTCCTGAGACGTGAAAATGATCTGAATAACGTTGTGTGTAGAACGTTATGACGTTCGTTATGATTACTCTTGGGCTAAAAATTATTCATTTTCTTTGTTGTGTGAGGAAAAATATATTGTATTAAGGACGTTGTCAGTTGACGTTCGCGTTGTATTTGCTTAAGCTCCCTATTGTTACCAAGAAGCCCAAATTTCCCCAAAACAAACTATCCAGGGCAAATTTTGAGAGTTGATAACGCGAAAACTACGCTTCAGATTCTCTTGAAATTTTCAGTAAGTGCTCCTGTCATGCTCCTCTGTACAATAAACAACAAAAATGCCAACATATTCTTCACTTCATAGACACTTTAGCAAGAGTCAACTAACACCTGACACAAACTGGCTTAAACTTGATTGTTGTCGGGCCAACAGAAATCAAAATGTCACACTTTCAATCCTTTTCAATTTCGCTTTAATTTTGATTATCTCGCTCACTTCTATAAAACCGTTGTTGCGAGATTTTGTGCAATTTTAGGACCACTTTGTTTTAATACGAATTGCTAAAAATATGGTGAAATAACCCCTTTATCAGCTTAAGTCGTAAATTTGATATATTCATGTCTATCTGATGTTTACAGGTTGAAAAATGGTGCCCTAGATTACCTTGGAGAACAATACCCACAAGTTTGAAAACAAAACAAGAAACAATTAGGGAACAGGTTTGTATACACAATAAAATTGTTGCTGTCAATTTTTTACGCAGCTATCACCCGTATACCTAAAGCCAAAAACTAGGCAGCCAAAAGGAATATTTTGGTAGCTAAAATCGCAATGAGAATAATTCTTAACGCAAAATACAAACAAATAACAATGTACTAAGAAAATTCAAGAGATTCAAAGTTCTTAAAAAACGAACGCCTGTTTACGAAAAAACCGCGTGTTTTTGTACTTGTCAATTATCTGGGAATAAGTGTTATTTCCTTTTGAAGTGTCTGTGTCAAGTGGAAATTCTGATAAAACAAATTTGAAGCTCGTGTTTAATTAAGCAATTTTAAAACAATGGAATAAATGTGTTATGTAATTTTCAAGATATTAAGTGCTAAAATTGGAAAGACTGGGAACGAATATATAGAAAAGTGAAGGAAGCCGTTAGATTATTAATACTAAATCCATTGTTGTTATGTATATAGTTGTCCAATCTCGTGCCCAGAGCTTCGCCGCGCACAAACGAAGGCACTGGGATAATCCATCACCGGGAAATGTTTTGATTGGCTAGCTTAAAGGCGGCTTCTTTTTAAGTCGCAACAGGTTTTTATGTTTTCGGTGATGGATTAGAGCCTTCGTTTGTGCGAGGGGAAGACTCTGGGTACGCGATTGATAGTTGTCCAACGGCATATACGTCATCAAGTAGTCTAATCAAGAAATTATTTTTTTTCAAAATGAATGCACCTCTGTATAGCTTATACTGATCTGTTCAAAACCGCAATTCGAAGACACTTTAATAAAATTTCAGTCATACTTATTCGAAAGGCCTCACATAATTCATATATTTTACCACATTTTATTACAAAAACAGAAAAGTTTTGGCTTACAACGAAAGATCGCAGTAAGTTTGCACAGATTGCGCTTTTTAACAACTTTTGGAGTAGGGACAACTTTTTATAGTATGAGCAACTTTGGGAAACGTTTGTATATATTTTCATTAAGCAACTTTTGAACAATATGAATAACTGAAATGAGGGTAACTCGAAGTCTCCAACTGCTGTCTCCAAGTCTTCCAATGCATGGAGTGCATGGTCCAAGAAATTAACTAAAGGCCGACGATTATTGGGGTAAAAGCGTATATTTTTTGACAATGTTGACGAAACAACTTATTAAAATATAACAACTTATTATTAAGAATTATTATTATTAAAATTGAAAAACTTATTATTAAGCATAAATATTGCACTGCGTGTAACATGGTATAATGCAAGTTGCAAGTTAATGACAGAGTATACGTAAATCTAAGACAATTATTATTATGTTTTAGACAACCATTCAAGGTAATCTTGATGATCTTGTGAGAAATGTGCTGTATGATACTGCTTACAAATGGATGCGAAACAGGATTACGTCAATGAAGGGAGACTGGGAGTCTGCTCTTTCATCGATTAGTGAAAAAAGAGATCTAACGAAACGTTCAAAAAAGAAGGTAAATTGACACTTTGGCATTGCCTAGAGGTTTTGGATAATTAGAGACGAATTGTATAACTTTGGGTATTTAAGATCAGCATGGGTATTTTTGGAGCGTTGGTATAGCGTACATGTAGCGTGCTGCCTCTCATCGCTGCAGTCTAAGGTTAAGCCTTGTTGGACAGGGTTAGTATTTTAATGGGTGACGTGTTAGGATAATGCTATTCTCGAGTTTAAGACAGACGTGCGGAAAGTTGTTGTTATAGTATTTACGTTTTTCCTGTATTTCCAGGCTTTTTACTGGGTTTTTCGGTTTCCTTCCCTCCGTAAAATCAACACCTATAAATCTCAGCTGTGCTCCGTGATCTAATGTGTCGCATGGCGGTTGGCAGGAGCGACTTTAATATGGCATCGATTGGGCCATCAGGTTAATCTGCTTCTTTTGCAATATAGTCACTGACTACTGTACATTAAAGAATGATTAGCCACTTGCTTCTTTCCTTTATATTTTTCTTGCATAAAAAGGCCTATAGTACCTTGGCTGGGTGTACTACTGAAAAAATTAGGCGCGGATCATACAAGACAAGACAATAATATAAAACATGCGTAATCTGAAAATGAACATTGTAAAAAATCCAAGGTATGAATCTAAAACATGACAAAAATATGAAATGGTAATATTTCGACTATATTCTAAAGTCATCTCAGACCAATATTTGAATATCATCAGATTAATTAATTTGTAATAAAAACAAAATATTACTATTTTGTCTTGTTTTTTATCCATATCTTGGCTTTTTAAGATGTTCAATTTCGGATTATATTTTATATTATTTCCTTTAAATTGTAGGCAGGCTGTAACTTTTAGTCTATAGCTAATACAAAACAAAATTGTGAATTTTTTAGTGTAATTGTCAATATATATACAGGGTGTACTGACTATTTTTACAGTTTACTTAGACCGAGTAAAAAGATAAAGTTGTTCCACAATAACAATGCACATAAAAAATTTAAGTAAGTCAGTCAGTCAGCCGGTCAGCCGGTCAGCCGGACGGACGGACGGACGGACGGACGGACGGACGGACGGACGGACGGTTGGATGGATGGATGGATGGATGGATGGATGGATGGATGGATGGATGGATGGATAGTTTATTGTATAAAATCTTGCAAGGAAAAGGCTGAATTATGATAAATATTACCAAGTATATTAAAATACGTACATTAGATGTTACAAATGTTAAAATTACTGATCAATATCATTAAAATATTAAAAATATGCTATAAATTAAAATACACACTAAGAATTATGCTTACATGAAGTATGTATGATAAAACTGTTCCTAAACCTTTGGGTGCAGAAAGTGACATTAAACTTGCGCTCCTTCCTCAAGTTACAAACGTTACTGTTGTAAGGAGTTCACAATGTCTTGAAAAAGTTTGTCTGTTAATTCTTGTCTTCGGATGTGTAAAGATTGAAGACCCACAAGAGATATAGAGCCTCGCTATATGGTTTGCAAGGAAAAATAATTCGCATTGCTCTTTTTTGTACCATTTCCAAATCGTTTGATAAATAAATTGCTAAACTATTGTGAAAAGCCGGACACGCGTAACTCCGTAATAGGCCTAAAACAAGTGCTGTAAAGCTGGACAAGTTCACTGGTGCCAACTTTGGATCTTTTCAGCTGAGTTAGGATATACAGTCTCTTTCGTGCTTTCTTTGTAATTTCGGAATTCGGAAACATGGTCATTCCACCTGAGATCACTGGAGACGTTTAAACCCAATATCTTGGCGCAACTAATTATTTCTAGGGGGATTGTCATGAATTCTGATAGGATCAAAATGTGTCCTAGTTTTACTAAATCCGATACGTAGTTCTTTACATTTTCCTTCATTTAATTGGAACTTGCAAGTCAATGTTTTGTCAGTCAAATCATGGGATGGAGCTGACACCACCCTTTCCAATAACACAATTCTGGTAGTTGTGCCGTTTCCATCCGTTGAACCATTCCATGAGTAAAGCATGCTCATAAGGGCTTGGATGGTACTTAATTTAGGGACCTTGCCATATTGATTTGGGTCAATTCTCTGTAGTACGGAAGGTTTGACAAATTTTTCAACCACCCAATCCTCAGCGACTTTAGATAGAATTGGTATTAAGGATATCGGACGTAAATGTTCGTTAACATCGCGTACCGGCTTTTGTTTTGGAATTGGGGTGATATCTGCATGCTTCCATGATCGAGGGAGACGAGCTTCATTGCAAGAACTGTTAAGAATATCCGACATGGGAGATGCTAAAAGGTCAATATTTTCTTTAAGCACCCAATTAGGGATGCCGTCAGGTCCAGCAGCTTTACTTCGGTTTAGAGCTGCGAGATTCTTAAAAACAGAGAATTCAGGGACGTGAAAAGCTAGCTTGCGGTTCCCTATCAGTGTTTGATTGGAAATAGTAGGTGGTAAAGGACTGAAGTTCTTCCATCGGTTCAAGAAACGCCTGGTTGATAACATTAGCGAGTACGTCAGGGCTAGGAGGTGATGAACCCGAGCCACATTCGATATTATGTAATATAGACATGGTATCTTCACATCTTGTTACTTGGGTAGACACACCGCTTAGTTTTTTTTACTTCTTTCCACCAAACAGCTGGAGCACAGTTTTTCAAATGTTTAACATTAGCTTCATAAAACTTGGCGCGGCAAGCTTTCTTTGATTCCTGAGAACCCGAAATGTTCTTAGATCTCCTTCCGCTAAGGATTTCTGGCGACAATAACGACTCATATGCATGCTTTAGTGTATTTTAAGTGCTTGCTTGCGGTGTGGCATGATTGATAAAAATAATTTCTAATGCAATTTTAAATTTAAGACAAAAATTTCTGAAACTCCAAAATAACGGAAAATACGTTTGCTGTAGGCACTTATACCCCGTTTACACGATGCCATAACAATTTGAAAACGGAACAAAATCATGCCGTTTAAGCCTTGCGTTTACACTATACCGGCACAAAAATGACATGAAGACGCACAAAATGAAGACGGGTTCCTTGACGGCATGAAATGAAAACGGAACACTAACCGGTATCGTGTAAAAGCCTGTGCCGTAACAGTTTGATGACGGTAATCACGATATATACAACCACAGTATTCGGGTCAGCAGTATTCACAAAGTCCTCTCAATTCTCATCGGAAGAGAATATAGTCACATGCTAATCCGTTATTAAATTATACCGGCACCGTGTAAACGCAAGACTTTTTCGCCTGTATTTACACACCGGCATGATTTTGTTCCGTTCTCAAATTGTACCGGCATCGTGTAACCGGGGTCTAAAACTATCAGATTTTTGGAGCATGGCCCGAACCCCCTAAGGAGGCAACCGGATTCGCTTCGTGATACCAACATTAGTAATAGGTTTTCCCCTTCAAAAATAACTGGCACAGTCATGGCACAGGCGCGTAAGCTATTTTGTGTGGCCACACCCTTATTATTCAGCAAAAAATTGTTCACACCCTCTATGTTCTGCCTACGTTACGTCCTTGTCATGATAATTAGGAGTTCCGTTAGCCTGCAGTTGAATACTACAAATTTTCTACTTTCAATTCTATCGCTAAACTATCGCTCATGAAAAACGACGGCAAGTTGTCTAAATTGTTCTTAAAAGTAAACGTTTAATAACTAATATAAAGCATGATTTTGTCGTGGTAGACTAATTTTAAGGTTGTCTTGAGAAGGTTTTGAAAGACTCTGAAAAAAGCATTGAAAAGCTCTTGAAAGAACTTTTGCATTCAGAGAAAAAGAAGAAGCGGAGTAAAAATATTATGAAGAAGCACGATGCATTTGGAAAATGCTACGGCAAATGGGGTTTTGAAAGCAAGTATAAATTTACAAGTTTCAAAACCGAACAAAAAATTGCTGCACATTTTTGATAAAGAACTGTAAACTTTCGTTCGAAAACGTACACGCGCTGTATATTAAACGTAAACGTATAATTAATAATTCATATAAGAAAAAATTTAAAACTAGCGAATGTTAAATCAAGATTTATAAACACTGTTAAAACATTGTTTAATAAAATATCAGTGTTTTATCCTAGATAAAAGACACTAGTGGCTTAAATTCAGCTTTTCGACTCGCCATTGGAATGCCCATAAATATCGGCCACTTAGCTATAATATAACTACTACTTGTTGGTAATTGGTAATTGGTAATAACTGTTGTGGTTACCCTGCCTATATACTTTTATACCATTGTTTATATATATATATATATATATATATATATATATATATATATATATGTATATATATATTTTCTCTGTAAGTTGTAGGCAAAGTATAATAAAATAAAATAAAATAAAAATAAATTTATCTTAAAAGCTCATATAAACAAATGCAAGACTGACCTTATTTTTTATTAGATTCTGGTTTTCCTTGGAGCATTTGCGTTCGTTCCGATGATATTTGAACAAGCATTTTCAGGTGGTCCTTTAGGAGAACTGCTTCAATGGACTGACGTCATTACTTCACTTTACTTACTGGGCCATGAACTGACCATTATAAAGGATTCAAAAAAACTGAAAAGGTAAAATCATGTTTTAAATTAATCAGGAAGTTTTTGTAAGAAGTACTAATAGGCCTGGGTCAAACGTCGCTCATCTAATGCGCCGAACCTAATGATAATGAGCTAAATTCTTTGTTTATGTCGATTTGCATTAGGTTCGTCGCATGAGAATTGCGACGTTGGAGATGAAAATATTGTCGGTAGTATTTCTGTATAATCCTAAAAGGATATTATGGTAGTTGGTAATCGTGCAAAGTTTCATTTCTAAATTCGTCGAAGAAAAAGTTGTATATATCAACAAAAGATCATTGTTGTTATCAACAAAAGGGTCATTAGTTAGTTTCAGAAATTGCAGCTTGATGTTAGTAATAATTGTCAGTAGTTTGCTGTACAAGCTGTGTTAGTTAGTAATACTCAGAAAAACGCTGAGCTCTAAGCGGGACTCGAACCCACAACCTTCTGAATGCTATGTTTCCAGTTTAACTAACAGTGTTTAACTGGAAACTTACTGTTACAACGCGACTTGTAGACCAACAAGTACTTGTAACCGAGCGGTCAAGACTCGTTCCTGGAGGACTGGGCGCAGTCTAAGGTATAAGTACCTTAATTAACCTTGCTCCGCTGTCTGAGTTCTAGTAGCTCAATGGTTAGAGCGTCTGGTTAGCATTCAGAAGGTTGTGGGTTCGAGTCCCGCTTAGAGCTCAGAGTTTTTCTGAGTATTACTAACTAACACAGCTTGTACAGCAAACAACTGACAATTATTAAAAGGGTCATTGTTATCATTCTTCTCAAGCACGGGCACTTTAATGGCGGCACTCCAAAAATAAACTTTACACGTAAAATACCACCTTTTCTTCAACGAATTTTGGAATGAAACTTTGCACGATTGCCAACTACCATACCATCTTTAGGATTATGCAAAAACATAGCCAACAATATTTTCATCAGAGAACCACTTTAATTAATTAAACTATAAAGACGGTGCGCAAAAAGAAATAGAAAAGAATCAGAACCTCGTTAAGGATTGTCCCGCAGAAGGCCTTTCATTAAAAAGGACTCTTCTTGGAGGGTCCGTGGGCATGCCCCGTCAAAAAATTTGGAAATTTAGAGTCTCGGAATTTGGGATTAGAGGGATTTTAAAATATATTTGTTACCCACTTTGCCCTTATTAAATAAAGTCAAAATATTATTATTAGAAATTATTATTATATATCAGATTGCTTCTTCACTTTCTAGAGTTATTCCTTTACCTGACGAATATGGGTGTGTTAACAAAGATATGGAACGACAATCCAAATACGACCTGATATTCACCGATATTACCGGAGTTCAATTTATGACACAGACTGTTGGACCACACTTATCCGAGCTGAGGTAAATGAATTTAAAAAAGAGTAATGATAAAAAGGCGGAGGCTTGAGACATAAAGGACTAGACTGAATTAACAATCTTAGCTCTTCATTCAAGCATAGGTAGTTCAATGGTTGCGAGTTCGATCTCGTGGGTAATATTCAGAGAATATTTGAGCTTGTAATTAACGAACGTGTACCAAAGTCTGTTACATTATACCAAGCTCGCAAACCGTACCACATGCACTACATTCTAGTGCAACTCATCATATTAAGATGTTTTAGATTAGTGTTTAAGATTAGCGTTAGTTGTTACGATTAAAGTTAACGATTGAGGATAGCGCAAGGACCAATACATTGTAAATATCTTTTCTGTATTGAAATCAATACCGACTGCGGTAAAGTCGCTATTTTAACACAAGTTCACATTTCGCAACATTTTTGACGTTGACACAATAAATCGCGTTCAACGAGATACGACTTTCAAATATTTTCTTATTTAAGTTTGTTTCTTTTTTGGTAATTCTTTGCTGATTTTCTGATATTTACAGGTGCAAGTTTAGGGTACTCGATTCATTTGGCACCGAAGCCAGATTCAATTTTGGGAAATTTAGTGATTACGATGAAAAATTAAAATCACTTTGGGGAGGACTGGATCTGAATTTAAGACAATTCATGACCATGTTTCGTATGTTTATTATTATTATCAACACTATTACTATCATCAACATCATCATCATTATCATCATCATCATCATCATCATAAAATTATCCTCATCGTCATTCTAATTGTGATCGTCATTCTCGTTGTCATTGCCATCCTTTGCCACATTCTCATCCTCATTACAGAATAAATAACAACCAGAAGTATAACTCCGTGTCGGCACCTTTATGTAACTGCTCTCGCGCATGTTATTTCGCGCACGTCAAACGTCGTCATTTTACGCCATGCTGGAAAGTTCCACCAGAACCTTTTACCTTCCCTGTGTCTCAGTCGTCAGCATTGTGTTGCCATCATGGAAATTCCAACAACAGGTTTGACAGTCAAAAGTTCCGATAGAACTTTCCGAGATAGCGTAGGATGGCGTAATGCTCATTGACAAAAAAGGACATGTTTTCAGGCGAGTTGGTCTTCTGGTTGTTCTTTATTTCATCCTCGTCCTCGTCCTCGTCCTCACCTTCACCTTCACCTTCACCTTCACCTTCACCTTCACCTTCACCTTCACCTTCACCTTCACCTTCACCTTCACCTTCACCTTCACCTTCACCTTCACCTTCACCTTCACCTTCACCTTCACCTTCACCTTCACCTTCACCTTCACCTTCACCTTCACCTTCACCTTCACCTCAAGCTCCATCTCCATCTGCATCTCCATCTCCGTCTCCGTCTCCGTCTCCGTCTCCGTCTCCGTCTCCGTCTCCGTCTCCGTCTCCGTCTCCGTCTCCGTCTCCGTCTCCGTCTCCGTCTCCGTCTCCGTCTCCGTCTCCGTCTCCGTCTCCGTCTCCGTCTCCGTCTCCGTCTCCGTCTCCATCTCCATTTTCATCTTCATCTTCATCTTCTTCATCTTCATCTTCATCTTCATCTTCATCTTCATCTTCATCTTCATCTTCATCTTCATCTTCATCTTCATCTTCATCTTCATCTTCATCTTCATCTTCATCTTCATCTTCATCTTCATCTAAAGTCCTCATCTTCATCTTCATCTAAAGTCCTCGTCCTCGTCCTCGTCCTCGTCCTCGTCCTCGTCCTCGTCCTCGTCCTCGTCCTCGTCCTCGTCCTCGTCCTCGTCCTCGTCCTCATCCTCATCCTCATCCTCGTCATCATCCTCATCCTCATCTTCATCTTCATCCTCATCTTCATCCTCATCCTCATCCTCATCCTCATCCTCATCCTCATCCTCATCCTCATCCTCATCCTCATCCTCATCCTCATCCTCATCCTCATCCTCATCCTCATCCTCATCTTCATCCTCATCCTCATCCTCATCCTCATCCTCATCCTCATCCTCATCCTCATCCTCATCCTCATCCTCATCCTCATCCTCATCCTCATCCTCATCCTCATCCTCATCCTCATCCTCATCCTCATCCTCATCCTCATCCTCATCCTCATCCTCATCCTCATCCTCATCCTCATCCTCATCATCATCCTCATCCTCATCCTCATCCGGATCCTCATCCGGATCCTCCTCATCTTCATCCTCATCCTCACCTTCATCCTCAACTTCATCGTAATCCTCATCCTCATCCTCGTCCTCATCTTCATCCTCATCCTCACTTTCATCCTCACCTTCATCCTCAACCTCATCCTAATCCTCATCGTCATCCTCATCTTCATCCTCATCGTCATTGTTGTTGTCATCCTCACTGTCATTGTCATTGTTGTTGTCATCCTCACTGTCATTGTCATCCTTATCCACATTCCCATTCTCATCCTGATTCTCGTCCGCTCACTTGTCCTCATCGTCGTCGTTGTCGTCGTCATCGTCATCCCAATCTCTACCCCATCCTTATTCTCCTTGCCTCGTCATCCTCATTCTCAATATAATAAAATAAAACATGTGTAATGTAATGTAATGTAATGTAATGTAATGTAATGTAATGTAATGTAATGTAATGTAATGTAATGTAATGTAATGTAATGTAATGTAATGTAATGTAATGTAATGTAATGTAATGTAATGTAATGTAATGTAATGTAATGTAATGTAATGTAATGTAATGTAACGTTTTAATGATTGAACCTCCCTACATACTGTAAGGGCTTTCAGATACAATATAGAAATAATTTACAAATTACAATTAACTAAAAAATAGAAAGTCATACGCAAAATAATTTACAACATATATCATATATAAAATATTAAAGTAATTTTTTTGTCCATTTATATATAAATAAATAAAATCAGTCATTAATAAAACTTTGCATTAAAAATGTTCTTAACGAACTATTAAAAGATTGTAAAGTTGTTTTATTTTGTAAATCTTTGGCCAACCCATTCCAAAGTTTCGCAGTTCTAAAACAAAATTTCTTTGTCCTTTTTCTAATCGGAAAAAGTGGACGTGAAGTTGATTGGACGGTCTTGTATTTACGTACATTAGTTCAGTATAACTGGGTATTATGTAACAACCATGGGAAGCCAATAACTAAAAAAATTATTGTTTCTCCCTTTTAGCACATAGTCCAGATAATTTCTTTATTGGCTTTGTTTCTGGTGCAAGAAAACCCGGAAATAAAAAATTCACGAAGAAAGATAAGGCATTGGTCTATGGAAAAGTCGACTATTATTGGATAGTAAGTATACATGCACATTTGTAGAGATTTCTGGGGCGTTTTTATATTTAAAGATTGAGGAAACTTGTATTTCATTTTTCAAAATACTATTTTGTTGTTATCTTTTTGTTGGGTTTTTTTGAAGTTACCCTTTTTAGATTCTAATCTGCACTTAAATCTGAAACTATTTAACTTCCGAATATTTTTATGGGTTAACTTTCCATGCCACGGCCAAAACGACTCCTTTTTTATTTTAATCTGTCTAACTCTACACAACGCTACATGTCAAAAAAAAACCCTGTCAGTCTAGGCAGCAATGAGTCAAGACAGTTGAAGAAGTGTGCGTTCATTTAACGTTAATTCTTTTTTGCAGGTAGGAAACAAAAAGTATCTCGATCAGATCCACAAACATGTTGAAATTCACGGGACGTTTAACGTAAGAAAAATTAATAAAGTAAAATACTATTACTCGTTATTCGTATTAATTTCAGGAAAGCAAATCTCTGTTTTGGTAATGTTTTTGCATAAACTAAAGTTAAGAGTACACTCGATATAAAGTTCACGTTTGCTAAATAGTTGGGATCGGTCAGGCGATTTTCAGGTATACGGTATTCAATAGGTTTTTAAATTTGGGTATTTGGTATATTTTAGTTTTGTGAATTTCTGATATAAAGAAAGTTCATAAAGTTGCATAAATTTTAAACTCAAAATTTTAACAACCGTGCTTTAGTTGAAATTAAAGCACGGTTAATAAAGCATGGCTGAGCGTTGCTATGACATATCATAACATAACAGGGCGTCACGTGATAACAATTACCCAACCAGAACTCACGAAATACGCGACGACAATTAAATATTTAACAGTACATAACATTCTATTTTATACAATAAATATGTTTTTGCTTCTGAAGGAATCTCTTGGTAAACGTCCTGATTATATACCACGTTATGTCATCAACCATGGTGTGGTTGAAGGAAGTACGATACAAAACATGTTAAAAGAATCTAAGGTAAAATTTGGTAGAAACTCATCAAACGTTACTGAATCGAAAATGCTGCAAGATGCTTAGGCTCTTTCCATTAAGTAGGATACTGAGTTTGAGTTAAGACCGCAAAACATCTATGCATGGCTTTTATTTCAATTCAATATTTCAATTAAATATTCATATCAATCGTTCTAACCATTCGCTTTCATGTGGTAATGAAAACCGAAAGCGGCAAGAGAAACGTCTCATTTTCAAACTTAGTATACTACACATCTCCATGGTCTTAACGAACTTTTTTAAATTTAATTTCCTACATCTTGTCTTGCTACTATTATTATTACTCGGGCTACCTATGGTAGACCGAGTCTAAGTTTCGGCTCAGTTTCTGTTTCTTTTTTCTCCGCTACCAACTTGCAGATATTTCACAATTATAATACTACTCATGCATGCATGTTGTATTTCGCTTTTGGAGTTGGACAAAAACAACTGATTGGGCGGCGTGTTCTTTTGATCAAGATGTTCTTGTACGTTGTTGGTTGACAGTAGCCCGAGTGAACGCGTCTTGTTCCTTTCAAGTTTCTGTTTTCAACCGCTTTACACCCACTGATAGCCTTTTGAATATTTAGGCTCATTAACTCTCCTTCCCCCACAGTCTGCATAGTTGCCAAGCTATTGCGAAAATAGTAATTTTACTTAACGTTTTTACATCTTATTAATTGCATCTTATTAATTTGTTTACCTTCCCAACATTTGTTTGGCTATTTTTATCTACGTCACTCTTTTGGAATTTTGTATATATATATATACATATATATATATATATACATATATATATATATATATATATATATATATGTATATATATATATATATATATATATACATATATATATATATATATATATATATATATATATATATATATATATATATATATATATATATATGTATGTATATATAGCGTAGTTTTACTTCATTTCATCATATTTCACTGTGACGAAGGGCACCGTTCGGAACGTTAGTATTTCGTTATAAAAACTATTCATGGCGTAGAATGCCCGTTGCTGAGCGGTCGTCAAAATATTTCCCGAGGGGGAGTAGGTTAGTTGTATGGTTTGCCTAATTATCTTCTGTGATTGGCTTGCGTGTTCTGGATGTGCACCTTATATTCAGAATGGCGGTGACAGGGCAGAGGATGTGCTCATTTGGACTCTTTTGAAACTACATCTTACATTCTCGACTACTATTAAAGACTATTATGCCTTTCAAGAACCCTTCGTAAAATCAACCATCGTTTACTCATAGCTGTCGTTTAAAGATCGTCGATGCACTGATGATCGTACAAATGGAGTCAAATCGTAACATGTTTTCTGTCCTGAAAAACCGCAAAAAGCCCGCCGTTTTATTTATACTTTCATTTCCAGGTGGTTCCTATTACAAAGCGACAAACCTTGCAGGTTACGGGCGTTTTGGACATTTACGACAACCAAATTCAGTCAAACTTTGTGGCTCTTACTTGCCGTTAAATACTATTAAGTGCCCGGAGCAGTAATAGTTTATCACCCTTTCACTTTGCTCTACGAACTACACTACTTGCTACCAACACCGCTGCCAAACGTTTTGCGCATGTGCGACGTCCGAGCTCGTCCTCGGAAAAAGAGATGGAAAACACTGAAATATTTGGACTGGTCAGAGTTAAAAATTAAAGAAGTTAAAATTATAAGCATACTACCAAAACGATAAGGTAGGTAATTTGTGCATGGCTTCCTTGTCAATATTGTAACATATTCTGAATTTATCCCTTCGTAATTTTCTTTACCCTTTTTTTAAAACACAAATGAATAGTCGAGTCTTTGTCTTCACTGTCTGGTTGTTGTCGCCACGGCTAGTTCCCACTTCTCTTGCAATGTTTACTCAGCGAATTCACGCATGCGCAAACGTTTGGCAGCGGTGTTCTTGCTACCTCTAAGCAGCTACTGTTTAGACTGATCTGGTCACAAAAAATGTCCCAGATTTAATGATCATACGTTTTTGATGTAGTAAACTTTTGTTAGGTATTTGTTGGACTTGGATTTCCATTCGAAGGACCAGCGCCTCTTGAAGCAATTGCTAACGGAGCGGCATTCTTAAATCCAAAGGTCTGTTATATAGTATTTAATGTTAATAGATATGTATGACGTATATCTAAATAAACATTAACAACAACAACAACAACAACAACAACAACAACAACGACGACGACGACAACGACAACAACAACAACAACAACAACAACAACAACAACAACAACATAATAACAATAATAATAATAATCGTTTTTCCTTCACGGCGAAAAAATCCAATATGGCGACCAAAATATAGAGTTGAAGAAGAACATTTCGATAAAATGCAGAGTGAATTTTGCGTTAATATTGCCTGCAAAAATAAATTGGGGAGTGGGTAGAACAAGTTGGACTACGTCTGCCCTCCACGAGTTTGGGGTAGGACCTTTTGCAAATGTTAGCAACCCAAAGCCTCCCTATGCTGGGCTTACAGCATATCAGGGCACCTAGGAGAAGGAAAATCTGCCTTCAAACCACCACTTATGGGTAAAATAGACGCAACCCAAGATAAGTATCAATCGTGCAGAGGGGTGGATGGCTGCAGCGTAATGTGGTCGTGAACGATAAATCACAGAACTGGCAAACCTGTGGATGTTTTTAACCTTATTCAATGCGGCGGGAAACTTTGGGCAGACTTTCTTAATCCCGACCATTACCGCAATGTCCCTAGCTGCCAATCATGAATAACCTTGATAATAACAAATACGCGTGCAAAAGAGCTTCAAGCTCCGCACAATCTGGGGACCTTGTGTGCAACGAGGGTCTTGCTAGACCCCCAAGCTAGTCGACGACATTACTCAAACAGGAAGGGGAAAGTAACGAGAGGAATGAAAAAGGTAGAAGGAAGTGGGATAAGATAGATTATGAGGTGGCGATGGAGGGTAGAATTATTAGGGCGGAGAATGATAGTGGTAAAAGAGGAATGGGTAAGAAAGTACACATGTATTGGATGGAGAAGAAAATGTCTGAAATTTCTGAGAAGAACCTATAATGAATCAAATTGGGACAATTAAAGCAAAAGGGTGGTTTACAGAAGTGGAGATTGAATCGATAAGGCGAAAGATGAAAAGGGAGGAACAAGATGAAGGAGAGACAGATGGGGTGGACGTTGAAGTGGATGATGTGGAACTGGTTACTGCAGAGGCAGAGGTAGTTGTAGCAAAAGTTCGTTTCCAGAAGTCACCTCAGGAGATGTAGAAGACATGGTGGAACGAGAAACTATCAGGCAAGGGGTAGACTGGATGAGACCGATTTGGATGAAGAAAGCCGAATACTATTGGAGAGACTGAGTGAAATACTTAGAAGTAAAGAAAAGGAGAAGGCAACTGAGATACATTGATCGAACTAGAGTTAGAAAGGAGACTACAAAAGTGAATGGAATATTGAAGTATATACCAGTTGACAATATCACTGGGGTACGCAATGTCATACAAGCAGCGTCGGTACATGTATGTGAACAGTGGTGAAAGAAAGGAATAAGAGAGAAGAGAAGGAGCCATATTGAAAGAGACGTACTGAGGATTAAGAACTAAGAAGACATCTATGTAAGATTGAAGCCTGGTACGTTCAAGGGGAAGTGGAAAAATAGAAGGAAGGGTGAAAAGGAAAAGCTAGATGGAAGATACAGGTTGAAGGCAAAGAGTTTTCACACTGTGATGGAATAGATCAAACAAAGGTTGGTAGCTAAGGCCTCCAAAGTTAAAAGGTATGTAAACAGAGTCAAGCAGTTCCAAGACAATGTTTTATTTTCATCAAACCAAGGTAGGTTTTTTAAATCCCTTCAAGGTGGAGAAACTAGAACAGTATCACCAAACCCTGAAGACGCGACAAAGTTCTGTTCGAGTATTTGGGGAATCAATATTAGCCACAATGATCAAACAGAATGGATTCGGAGGATTGAGGAGAAATTCCAAATAGCAAAGCAGGACGATACTAACATCACACGAGAGAATGTTGAAAACCAGGTCCTGATGGTATACAAGGCTACTGGTTAAAAAACTTTACCTTTCTCCATGAGTGTTTGGCAAAAGCACTGGCCAAAGTGCTTAGTCATAAAACATACTCTCACTTAGAGAAAAACAACCTTCTCCCTGTATGTTCTCAGGATTTTGGGTGAAGGAAAATTCGAGTGTAGAATATATACATTTTGAGACCAAACCGGGACCAGTTGCGAAAAATGCAACTACACGGGCCTTCCGGCAGGAATTGAACCCACGACCTTGCGATTCTAGTGCAATGCTCTGACCACTGAGCCACGGAGGCCGTTGCCGAGAGCTTGATCGTGAGTTCTGTATATATAATAAGGTGGTAATGCCAGGAGAGAATTGGGTATATTATAAGTAATATTGGGCATTTCACTCGATTACATAGCATGTTCTCAGGATTTTGGGTGAAGGAAAACTCGAGTGTAGAATATATACATTTTGAGACCAAACCGGGACCAGTTGCGAAAAATGCAACTACACGGGCCTTCCGGCAGGAATTGAACCCACGACCTTGCGATTCTAGTGCAATGCTCTGACCACTGAGCCACGGAGGCCGTTGCCGAGAGCTTGATCGTGAGTTCTGTATATATAATAAGGTGGTAATGCCAGGAGAGAATTGGGTATATTATAAGTAATATTGGGCATTCACTCGATTACATAGCATGTTCTGTATGTGTTCTGAAATGAAATGAAAACTAAAGTAAAAAATGTCTACTTAAAGAGACTAAGACTTGGAAATCAACTCATGCGCGGTGGCGGTTGTACGTTACAGTGCAGCACTCATTGGGTGGATAAAGAATGAGACCCAGGAATTAGACAGGAAAACCCAAAAAATGATGAGTAAATACCACGCTATCTATCCGAAATAAAACGTACAAAGGATATACATCAAGCGAAAGGAAGGAGGAAGAGGCTTGATCAGGGTTGACGAATGTGTCGCCAGTGAATCGAGAAGCTTGCATTACTATCTAATAAACAGTGAAGAAGCACTATTGGAGGGTCTAGTGAAAGAACAGATGGATGGATGGATAGTTGGTTGGATGGATGGATGGATGGATGGATGGATGGATGGATGGATGGATGGATGGATGGATGGATGGATGGATGGATGGATGGATGGATGGATGGATAGATGGATGGATGGATGGAAAGGAAGAGTTCAAGAAAAGGGTAGATAAAGAGAAGAGGGAGGAGGTGGAGAACATGAAACTCCACGGGCAGTTTGAGAGAGATGCAAAGGATCTGAAAACAGGCGAATCATGTAATTGGTTAAGTAAAGGTAATTTCAAACGCGAAACAGAGAGCCTGATAGTTGATGCATAAGACCAAGCGCTGAATACAAACTCTATAAAGAAAAGTATATATGGGTAGATTGTCTCGGATAAATGTAGATTATGTGGCGAGAAAGTGGAGAGTGTGATGCATATTGTAAATGCATGTAGCATGCTGGCGCAAAAAGATTACAAAAGGAGACACGACAAAGTATGCCTGAACCTTCATTGGACACTATGCAGAAAGTTTGTCTTAGAGGTCAGTGAAAAATGGTACCAGAACAAAGCGGACACTGTGGTAGGGAACAAGAGGGCCAAAAGCCCATGGAACTTCAACATCCAAACAGATCGAGAGATCCAGCACAGAAGACCAGACATTGTCGTAGTGAACAAGGAAAAATACGAGTGTATGATCATAGATGTGGTAATCCCTGGCGATCACAATCTGGAGCAGAGGAAATTTGAGAAATTAAACAATTACCCTGAACTGAGACTGGAAGTAACTAGAATGTGGAATAAAAAGAGGGTTGTGGTACCAATTATATTAGGCGCATTAGGCTCTGTATCAAAGGATCTACAATCCTATCTCAAGCGTCTAGATGGTACCAATTATATTAGGTGCATTAGGCTCTGTATCAAAGGATCTACAGTCCTATCTCAAGCGTCTAGATATTACGCATGATTTGAACATCCTACAACATTCGGTGCTTCTAGGCACAGTCAACATTCTCCGAAAGGTAGTGTTGATGAATTGAAGAACGTCAGAAGTACTCACTGGCTTAAGTTGAATAAACCTGTCAGTGAGGATTAAACACCGGTATCTACATCTTTACCGTGGAACAACAAAAAAACCCAATAATAATAATAATAATAATAATAATAGTAACAACAACAACAACAACAACAACAACAACAACAACAACAACAACAACAACAACAACAACAACAACAACAACAACAACAACAACAACAACAACAACAACAACAACAACAACAACAACAACAACAACAACAACAACAACAACAACAACAACAACAACAACAACAACAACAACAACAACAACAACAACAACAGCAACAGCAACAGCAACAGCAACAGCAACAGCAACAGCAACAGCAACAGCAACAGCAACAGCAACAGCACAACAACAACAACAACAACAACAACAACAACAACAACAACAACAACAACAACAACAACAACAACAACAACAACAACAACAACAACAACAACAACAACAACAACAACAACAACAACAACAACAACAACAACAACAACAACAACAACAACAACAACAACAACAACAACAACAACAACAACAACAACAACAACAACAACAACAACAACAAGGACTTTACGAGTGAAGCCCTCTGGTTTTAATTTAAAAATTTACAACTATTAACGGTTTGTGTTTATCGCGAAACCACCATTGTATTCTACAAATTCATAGCTTTCTAACGATATCTATTTTTGTGGCATAAATTCTGACGAATTGAGAGCGCTTTACAGAAATGACCCTGCAAACCTTAACGAAGACCTTAAGTTGAATAAACCTGTCAGTGAGGATTGAACACCGGTAAATACATCTTTACCGTGGAACAACAAAAAAAGCCATAATAATAATAATAATAATAATAATAATAATAATAATAATAATAATAATAATAATAATAATAATAGTAATAATTGTCAGTTGTGTCTTAGACTGTGCCCGATCCTTCGGGAATTACCTTAAATAACCTTGCTCTGTTACTTGAGTTCTAGTGGCCCAATGGCTAGAGCGTCTGGCTAGCATTCAGAAGGTTGCGGGTTCGAGTCCCGCTTAGAGCTCAGAGTTTTTCTGAGTATTACTAACTAACACAGCTTGTACAGCAAACAACTGACAATTATTACTAATATCAAGCTGCAATTTCTGAAACTAACTAATAATAACAGTAATAACAACAACAACAACAACAACAACAACAACAACAACAACAACAACAACAACAACAACAACAACAACAACAACAACAACAACAACAACAACAACAACAACAACAACAACAACAACAACAACAACAACAACAACAACAACAACAACAACAACAACAACAACAACAACAACAACAACAACAACAACAACAACAACAACAACAACAACAACAACAACAACAACAACAACAACAAGATATCTAGACGAGCATCGTTAACAAACATGTACTAAAACTCCTAAGTTTAACTTTATTTTATTGCATGTGTGTTGTTGCGCAACTTCTATGCATGTTATAAGACATTCGCAATTTTAATATCAATTGTACGTAAATGCTCAATTGCAAAAATATCACCTTTAGACCATGGTTAGATATCGTAAAAAATTGCATGCTCACCAATCAAATTGCAGCATTGCGGCACCTAAGATTTCAACCATTTGATAAAAAATAACGTTTGTTCAGTTTTCAGAACCACGCAACAGATACAATACCAACTTTTTCGCTGGAAAACCGACAAGCAGATCATTGACTTCTCAAAATCCATACGCCGAGACATTTATTGGTGAACCTTATGTTTATACGATTGACATAAACAATTCAACAGACGTAGAACTGGCCATGAGGAAAATCATGAAGACTTCGGTAAGTCATATAATAGCACGGCCACCTCGGTTTTCATTGTTTCCACACGCACATTGACATTTAATATTGAAATAACCCGATGCATTAAGATGAGGTACGATTAGTAATTAATCATACTTAATATTTATGCACAAGGTACAATTCCCGTGAATTTTCAATAGGCAATATTGGCCTAAAACATTTTGAGTAGAGTACACTGGTAGCGCCCCCCAATCGAGAAGTGAAGACAAGTGTTTGCCTATTTCGAAGTAGGTTCGCTGAACCTGTTGTTGTTTTTATATCAATGGTAACCATTGAACCGATCATATACATGTATTGTTATTTAAAAGCGCTTGTAATATATTTACAGATATATAAATGGCGATTGCACTTCAAATAAAGATAGTTACGGTAAAAAGTTGCCAGCCATTACACACACGATACATGGCCACGTTTGGAAGTCGGTTTTATGCCAGATACATGCATTCGATTCCCTCGGGCTTAGCACTCGGGACTTTTACTCTCGTTCTTCCTCGGTAACCGTAATATTACAAAGTGATAGCATAACATATTGGTTGATTCAAGGGCGCAACCAGGATTTTTGAAAGGGGGGTCGTTTTTAGATAAAGTTAAGACACAAATCTAGGGGAGTCCAGGGGCATAGCCCCGCGGGAAATTTTTGAACTTTGGATCTGTAAAATGGCATTTTCTGCATTGAGGACACTTTTGACCCACGTATAAAGGTTTTAAATCACATGATTTAGGCGTCAGAGAGAGTAGAAGTAATTTTTGACATCCAAAATTTCCCTCGCACCCCCCAAAAAGGGGGGGTGTTCGCACCCCCCGACTCCCCTCTCGTTGCGCGCCTGGGTTGATTAGTGATTAAATGTCCCTCAAACCTCGGGAGGTTAGGTAATAGTCCCTTACAGATACATTCCCTAGAAGAGAGAAAAAATATTCTGCTTACTCCCGCACTTGTTCCCGTGCAGAAATCTTCCGTTTCGATCGCGCGCGTACCATAGTCACTTGAAAGTCACTTGAACGTTCACCGCTACTCCGGTTGCCAGATGACCGAAGATTCCATGTATCTGTAATAGTCCCTTACAGATACATTTCCTCGGGAGGTTAAGTAATAGTCCCTTGCCAGATACATTCCCTCGGGCTTCGCCCTCGGGACTTTTACTAAACCTACCTCGGCTTTCGGGTACATTTAATCACTAATCAATCTATATGTTATGCTATTACTTATAATAAATACGTTTTGTGGAAACACCACGTAAAATATTTATTTGCTGAGCTTTCGGTCTTCATCAGGGCAATAACAACAAGTTGTTGGCTCACGTCATTTATAAACTAAGCAACTGGTCAATTAAATCTCGTAAAAATACAATGGCGTATCACGTTAATTTTATTAATTAGAAAACAAAATCAAGAATGTTCTCCTAATAGGGCACACCACATGCTGTTTAACAGCTATCCCTCCTGAGAATTCTCCCTCCTTGTATTTAATTGTGATTTAATTGATCAGTTGCTTAGTTTATAAATGACGTGAGCCAACAGCTTATTGTTATTCCACAAAACTTATTTATGTTACATTATCGCCATGAAAACTTTCAAAAAATTAACTTTGGTAAGTTGTTGGCAGTGCATGGCTGAGCCAGGAATTATATATAGGTAGTTGGGGCACAATATAATTTTTAAGTGTTTGAAAATTTTGGATGCGCTTATGCTAGTGTTCCGATATACAGGATTTTAAGTTTGCAATCAGCATGACGGACTAAATATGTAACTCAACGTTTATTTCTGTTGCTTGTTTTGTATTTTGCTATTTCTTGTATATTTACACCTCACAATAATTATATGTTTTAACATTATTGTATATATTTTTTAACCTTGACTTGACCTTGATGTCATCCTGGACTATCCTGGACTAGGTTATTAGGGAATGGACTAGGTCACTAAGTTGAAGTGTTATTGCTATTTATAAGGCACATATATAAGTTGCACATATATAAGAATATATATATATATATATATATATATATATATATATATTATAGTTTAAGTGGACTTACCTCAAAATGTTGAGTGTCGCAACTGTCAGTTTCATCGCTCATACCATATTCGCTCTACCTTTATGGTATTGAGCACTTTCCGACATTCCGTGAACAAAATCACACGTGCTAGTTTATATATATATATATATATATATATATATATATATATATATATATATATATATATATATATATATATATGTATATATATATGTATATATATATATATATATATATATATATATATATATATATATATATATATAAATATATATATTTGTGAAATTCATTACTAATTCATGAGTTTTGCAGCCAATCCAATTTCAGAAATTACGTCACATGTATACCCCTGTACACCCCATACAAACTAAAACCAATGGTGCTAATTAGTTACAACCACTAGTGGATGTATACTCTTCTGATACAACCACTAGTGCTTGTAACTAATTAGCAAATTAGCATCTCAATATCCCAAAGGGATTTTTACTATTTATTCATTTCACAAGTTGTTTACAACACTCGCGTCCTTGTTGTATTGAATATACAATCACTCGCCTTCGGCTCGTGATTGTGTATTCAATACAACACGGCCGCTCGTGTTGTAAACATTACATATATATATATATATATATATATATATATATATATATATATATATATATATATATATATATATATATATATATATATATATATATATATATATATATATATATATATATTATATATATATTTGTGAAATTCATTACTAATTCATGAGTTTTGCAGCCAATCCAATTTCAGAAATTACGTCACATGTTACCCCTGTAAACCCCATACAAACTAAAACCATTGATGCTAATTAGTTACAACCACTAGTGGATGTAACTAATTAGCATCTCAATATCCCGAAGGGATTTTTACTATTTATTCATTTCACAAGTATGTTCACAACACTCGCGTCCTTGTTGAATTGAATATACAATCACTCGCCTTCGGCTCGTGATTGTGTATTCAATACAACACGGCCGCTCGTGTTGTAAACATTACATATATATATATATATATATATATATATATATATATATATATATATATATATATATATATATATATATATATATATATATATATATATATATATATATATATATATATATATATATATATATATATATATATATATATATATATATATATATATATATATTATATATATATATATATATATTATATATATATTTGTGAAATTCATTACTAATTCATGAGTTTTGCAGCCAATCCAATTTCAGAAATTACGTCACATGTTACCCCTGTAAACCCCATACAAACTAAAACCATTGATGCTAATTAGTTACAACCACTAGTGGATGTAACTAATTAGCATCTCAATATCCCGAAGGGATTTTTACTATTTATTCATTTCACAAGTTGTTCACAACACTCGCGTCCTTGTTGAATTGAATATACAATCACTCGCCTTCGGCTCGTGATTGTGTATTCAATACAACACGGCCGCTCGTGTTGTAAACATTACATATATATATATATATATATATATATATATATATATATATATATATATATATATATATATATATATATATATATATATATATATATATATATATATATATATTATATATATATTTGTGAAATTCATTACTAATTCATGAGTTTTGCAGCCAATCCAATTTCAGAAATTACGTCACATGTTACCCCTATAAACCCCATACAAACTAAAACCAATGGTGCTAATTAGTTACAACCACTGGTGGATGTATACTCTTCTGATACAACCACTAGTGCTTCTAACTGATTAGCATCTCAATATCCCAAAGGGATTTTTACTATTTATTCATTTCACAAGTTGTTTACAACACTCGCGTCCTTGTTGTATTGAATATACAATCACTCGCCTTCGGCTCGTGATTGTATATTCAATACAACACGGCCGCTCGTGTTGTAAACATTACATATATATATATTATATATATATATATATATATATATATATATATATATATATATATATATATATATATATATATATATATATTATATATATATATATATATATATATATATATATATATATATATATATATATATATATATATATATATATATATATATATATTATATATATATTATACATATCTAAATAATAACACATGTAATCTAAGTGATATGTCTGTTCAAAACTTTAAGAAACATTTTACTAGAACAACCTTAAATTCCTTTTAATTTTATGATTGTATACACTTGTTTAGTTATTTTTTTAAAGTATTGCTTTGAATTATATTTATTTATATATATATTCAATGCATCCTTATATAGAGGGCCCTGGGGAAGATTAGCTTCTGCTATAACCAGGTGATTTTAACCCTCTTTAAATAAAGTTTTAATTCAAATTCAATTCAACAACCATAAAGAATATTAAAGACAACTTTTATTTGCCATGTGACCACAAGAAACTACAGTCTCTGAAGTCTGTACGTGAATAACTCAGTACCAAAAGTATAGTCGCTCTGACTACTTTTAGAAATTTACGGAGTATGTTGACTCCTCTACTTTATAGGAACTGAACGCTCAGATTTTGCTCGGCTTTCTCACTTTCTTTTTCTCGCCATCCTTCCCAAGAATACGTCCAATAGCGTAGCCAAACTCATGCCAAAAGCAAAAGGCCTAGAGACTAGGCTATATAGATCATTGAACACTAAGACATACTGCTATAGCACTATATACTAATCTATTTGTCTTGTTATACTTTTCCAGTTGGAGCCATATATTCCTCATGAATACACCCATGAAGGGATGTTGGAGAGGGTCAGTGCACAAGTTGAGAATCTTGTAAGTAATTCAAAATATTATTTTATGGTTGAATTTGTTTTCAGGTTCCCTCGTAAAACGACGCAGATGATACGCTTCTGAGTGGTCGACAACCTACAATGTTGGCAACCTCCTACCCCTCTAACGCTATTTGCTCTGGGTTTTGGCGGGAAAATTTCAAAGTTGATTTGTATAGGTAATCGCATGGGGCCGAGGAAAATTAACGTTTAAGTGCACGAGTGTTTTCAAAATTTTACAAAATTGCCAGAGTCGCGAAGCGACGAGGATAATTTGTAAGATTTTGAAAACACGAATGAAATTAAATCTTTACTGTGAAAATTAATCTTCATGCGACTATGTGATAATAATATAGCGGGCAAAGTTATTCAAAAGCTATGTTATGTCCATAAAATGTCGAAGTACATGTACCTTGTCACGGTCGGTGCTAGAAACATTCCAATTTTCCTCGCTCTATCGTTGTACCTGTTGCTTTCTTTTTGTAAACACAGGCAATTTTCTAGTGTAATAATTTTCACTAATAGTTTATACACTCCTTCAATAGTTTAAATTAGTTCAAAGTAAACAAAAAAGCGTTTTCAGACCGAAAAACCTTGCAGATTTGTTGAAAAAAAGTCGGTCCTCTGAGGTTCACTGTTGCAAAGTAACAAAGCAACCAATCACATGCAAGTACTGCTGTTCAAGGAACCAGTCAAGTGCAAGTAATTTTGCCCTGAATTACAAAAAATACTCTCTGATTAGCCAATCATATTCAAGTATTTTCGCCCTGTATATTATATTAGGATGTAAATAAAAGAGATCTATGCAACTTTGCTAAAATTTTCCGCACAATATATTGTCCAATATATTGTCTCAGTACATAGCTAGACCTTTTCTAACCTTTCACGCGCATTGTTGTTGTTAGACGGCCGGCCAACCTCGATAAAAGTGGCTCAAAAACACCGTTGATGGCATTTTCTGTTACAAGCAGGTAACCATGCCAGATAGTATCGGATAGCGTATATTTTGAAGGTGAGAGGGGTTAATCAGAAATGTATTTGATCTGGTAGATACAGAGAAGTCTCATATTCGCGATTTACTCCGTTATATTTTGGTAATTTGCCTATACCGCCATGTACGTAATCTTAAAGCTAAGCTTTTGTACTACAGTACAGTGTTGCTCATGATATCTTCAGACATTTAACTCACCGGCTCAACAGTGCTATCTTGTGATACACGAATGGTAACCGGCCTAGTCATCTTGATTAAGGTCTAAGCTATATTTCTATGATGGTTACCTGTTTGTAACACAAAGTTGGCTGCTTGTTGTGGCCGTTCTTCGAAGTGTTATATATAGGTGAATTTGTGCCATGTTTCTTGTTTGTTTATGATTGTGAGTTATGCGAATTAGGATAATCAGAACCTCAACCACGCTGATTGGATAGCATTCTGAATTTAGCCAATCCAAATAAAACACAAACGTAGTAGCCAGCACTTTACAGACATCCCATTCATCACATTGTGCTTCCAAAAATCTCCAAATTTTAGAATATAAATCAATAATTACGACTGGTAACCCCCCTTACCTTCAAAGTATACACTATCCGATAGATTTATCATGGTTACTTCCTCGTAACAAAAAATGCCATCAAAAGTAACATTTTGAAGCCTTGGCCGGTCGTCTATATGGAACAACTTTATCTTTTTATTCTGTCTAACGCCAGACGATTTTACTCGTAAAGGAAAGACGTCTCGGAAAGCCATGCATAAAAGGGTTAGTAGTTTACAGTATCTAAAAATACGCGGAAAATGTAAGCGAAACTTGGGTATAAACAAAAGCGATATATAAAAGCTAATAGGTAATTAGGTTACAGCAAACTCTGATTCGAAGACGAAAAAAGCGTTCAAAACTTAAAAAAAGAAGAGAAAACTCTTTAACACTTTGAGGCCTGGACCTCTCCCTGTGCTGAATAAAATCGTCTGGCGTTAGCCAGAATAAACCTTAAAGACTCAGGCCTCAAAGTGTTACGCCAAAAACGTCTTAAACCCAAAAGCCATATAATAAATTCTTCGTATAAGTTCTTATCACTTCAAAAAAACAAACTCTGAGCTCTATACGAGACTCGAACTCCCAACATTCCAAATGCTAGCCAGACGCTCTAACGTTTTAGTCACTACTAACTCAGATGACAGACTGAGGCGGTTAGCATTGGCGGAAAGCTGCCGGTTCGAGTTCCGTCTGGGGCTAAAGTTTTTCTGAGCACAGTGAAACCTTTATATTAAGCGTACATCTTCCAAGCCTTGCCTGGTGTCCGTTTAATAAAGGATGTCGTCTATCATAATTAGAATTTGTGAACTAATACAATACTGTCTGTATAACGTGTTCCTATACATGACAGTTAACAATGCATATTGAGAGTAAGTCACATTAAGAGCAAGTAAAGGAAAAACAAATGTCGCGCTAAGGCCACACACAAACACATATATAAAGCCCTAATCAAACGAGAACGCAAGTCATCGCAAGTTGGCAGTCACGCTATCTCAGCCAGCCACTCTAAATGATTTCCCGAAAATATTATGTACCGTAACAAAGTTAAAACTTGTTTAAAACACTCGTGAAACCTGTATTTTGCTAATCTGGGTGTTCGAACGACCGCCATAGAAATTCGTGACTGCCAACTTGCGACGACTTGCGTTCTCGTTTGATTAAGGCTTAACTAGAAATACATGAATGCAACAACCCCTCGCTCGCTTTTATTAAATGCTTTTTTGAAACCCCCACCCACCCATATACAGCCAATATAAAAACAAACAGATATAAAAACAAATTATAATCCTCAAGATAATTCTATAATTTATGAATTAGATGACTAAACTGATTTAACATTTCAAAGCAAAACTTAGATTTCATTATTAAATTCTGGTTGTACAAAATATGTTTTTAGGAGGTTTCAAAAGGGATTATTTTTAACAAACTTTAAATGGCTTCCCTATGCATACATGTTTTGCAAAGGCAGAATTAAATGTCAACAGCTCAAAAATTACATTTATAATAGAGTCCGGGATAAAAACAATTCGGTAGAATCGGATTCTAGAAAGAAGTATTAAACAGACAACGTTCCAGTCGAAAATTTGGAAATACAGCCAAGAAAATCGCCAAAGCCCATGAGTATTTAATAACAAAAGGTGATTGCAATGCCAATAAAAACATCACGTCTACATAAGCTTATAAAGGTAGTGTTTTAAAGGTAGTGTTTTATACTGCAGTATATGAAGCAGTATATTGTTTAGGTTAAGCGAAAACTTGAAAAGAATCCCACGGAGTCACTGTAATTCAGATCGAGTTTTTGTTTACCATACGGCGTTTGGTTTCTTCAAGTTCTCTGGTTTCTCTTCAAGATATATTAAACGGGTTGTTTGTATCCTTCTTTTCTTCGTGCTCCAGTCCATTTCGTTTCGTTTAAATAGACGAAAGCAAAATACTATTTTATTTGCTTGAGGATTTATAGTTTTCTTCGTCGCTAGTCACCAGTGCCCAACAATTCTTACCCGCGTGACACCGTCATATATATAAATATATATATATATATATATATATATATATATATATATATATATATATATATATATATATATATATTTGGTCACTTTCCTGACCAATATTAAAGACGTAAAAGTTGAACCTGATGAAACCATGGTATCCTTCGACGTAGTTTCTCTATTTACTTCCATACCACTAGACACAGCACGACGAATCACTGAACAACTACTTACTGACGATAAATCATGGCAAACAAGAACCTCACTCGACAAAGAAGACATACTTGAACTCCTTGACCTATGCCTTTCAACGGAATTCTGCTTCCAAAACACTTTCTACCGACAAGTATCCGGTACCCCTATGGGATCACCTCTTTCCAGTTTCCTTGCTGAAGCAGTGATGCAGGAACTAGAAAAGAGAACCGTGACTAACAACAACGACATTAGAACATGGGACAGATACGTAGACGACGTGTTTGCAATAGTCAAGAAAGACAAAACTGACAAAATATTACAAACAATCAACAACACTACGGAAAATATTAAATTTACTAAAGAAGAAGAACAGCAAAACCAACTCTCTTTTCTCGACGTATTACTGACTAAAACTAATGACGGCACCTTGCACACCCAAGTTTACCGAAAGAAAACACATGCACACTGACCAAATACTGAATTACAACAGCAACCACCCTACTCAACACAAAATCAGTTGTATTAAAACATTATTCAACCGAATTGACACGCACTGTAACACAGAACAATCCAAAACAGACGAACGTAGATACCTTTTCTCGACATTCCGTATGAACAACTACCCTAGGAACTTCATCAACAAAGTCCTAACGCGCAAAGAACGAACACCAACGAACATCACACCTGACCAACCTGCTCCTGAAAGGACTAGGATCACTTTACCATACATCCACACTACGTCAGAAATGACAGCTAGACTTCTCCGACCATTCAACATTGACATAGCACACAAACCAACACATAAACTTAGATCTAATTTCACGAAACACAAAGACAAGACAATTACAAGCGATAGACACAACGCTATTTACATGTTTCCTTGCCGTAACTGCGCACAACAATACATTGGACAAACATCCAAAAAGATTGAGACACGACTAACAGAACATCGGAACGCTATAAACCGACATGACCATAATTCACTTCCTGCCAAACACGCTGACGACAACGGACACACTTTTGACTGGTCACGAACGAAAATACTAGGACAGGCGACTACCAAACACGCGCGCGAATTTAAAGAAGCGTGGCACAGCATAGACAAACGTACATTAAACCGATACATCGACATACCTACAACCTACCTTCAATTAAAACGTTCACATAACGATCCTGATTCACACACACCCTCCGTTCCTTCCGAAGAAATCCACCCGTCGAACACTGGACACTCCACGACCACCATCAACTATACACAGA
Source organism: Corallium rubrum (assembly GCA_964035015.1). NCBI lineage: Eukaryota > Metazoa > Cnidaria > Anthozoa > Scleralcyonacea > Coralliidae > Corallium > Corallium rubrum. The sequence goes on from OZ035998.1 coordinate 30,334,497, forward strand.
CCTGGTTAGCAACGCGTCCCATCACAACCAATCAAACGCCATCTATTCCTAGCATCGCACCAATCAGACGCTCTCGTCGAATACAATTACGTGAGGAACAACGCGAACATTCAAATAAACCGTTAAACTTTTCTGAAGAAGACTCGAAGAACCGAGTTGAAAGCTCAAAACTTTAAACATACAATCCGGAGAACACTTACCTACTATATATATATATATATATATATATATATATATATATATATATATATATATATATATATATATATATATATATATATAAACTATTTCCCAGATTTCGTCTTCCCAGATTTCGTCTCCCTCGCTTTTTCTACACGCGTGTAACATTGGGGACAATCGAAACATAGTAAAGGTTTGATAATTACCGTGCCGAAACGTACCGCGCATGCACTATACATGTGTATATGCACACATGCAGTCTTAATATCACTTTAACTCATTTCATATACAAAAGCTAGGGATTTCATTTGACTATAAATTTTATCCGAGCCTCAGTGACTCAAAGGTTGTGACGTCGGTCCCGTTATTGACGAACGTTTGTTACAGAATTATCACTCCATGCAGGCTGTGTATATAGACGTACCTCACGCACTACTTGTACACGCAACTTTTAACATGATCAAGACACTGTAGTTTATATTATTTTGTATTCCACAAACCTTCTCTTTTCCTTCCCTTTCTGCTATCTTGGATACCATTGATGCATAGTCATGCACTATATCATGCAACCATTTCCAAACAACCCTATAAATACACAGTATACAGATATAGATAGATCGTTTATTAAGAAATACCTCAGTTATAACAGCAGAACTGAACTGATAAGATTTGCAATTGAAAAATTTAAAAGAAATATTTCAATTAATCTATTTACATTCAATGGGTTTGTTAATTTATGCATTAAAATTTAATAAAACGTAATCTAATATGTAAAATCCTTAATTAAAATAAAGATTATTGTAACGCTTATCAACGGAATCAATAAAATGAATTTTTATTTATAACCGTCTCACTCTGTTTTACAATCAAGGTATGGCAAATTGCCTGATATTTCTCAAGGAAGTTGTAGACAATTTAATATTGGGATTTTATGAAGTTGAACGAAAGAAGACTGTCACCGAGCTGAGTTTTGGAGAGTAAATGTGTACACATGCAAATATGTTCACTAATATGCTTTTTTATTTCAAGGACTTCTGCCAGGACAGCAGATGGCCACCCTTACAAAATTTAGTACAAGTTAAAGGACCTTTGGGACAATCGTGTAAAGATGCATGCTGGAAAAAAGGTCAGGTGATGGTCTTTGGTAAATTAGTTTTCTTGAGTGTAAATATTCTCTGAGCCATTTTAAAATGGTTCAAATCAAGAACATTTATACTGAGTTATCATATCCAAGCTAGCGTATCGATTTTTTTCTCTTGACAACATGCATTACGACATTAACATATATCACCATACTTGCACATAGCAGTATAATTATAATGTCACACATCGAACTCAATCTATAGGTTGAAATCATCTGGGTCTCAGTAGCTCAATGGTTAGAGCGTCTCATCGGCCATCAGAAGTTTCCTGTGGTTTCGAGCTCTGCTTAGGAACTATTAGGAAAATAATTTTTTGACTAAAATTGCTAAAAGAACAGTTACACTCAATTCTTAAATCCAAGCTAGCATATCGATTTTTCCTTTTAACAATTTAGTTTCATTACAACGCCCAACTTTGGGCAACCAGCAAAAAATCAGGTGCCACTGAATAAGTGAGAGATTACTAAATATCCTGCTCCAATAACTGTTGTAAACTTGTAATATCAGATTAACTCTCTCCCTTGAAATCTCAGAAAATATCATATTTTTTTTATACGGACCTGCCAAGCGATAAATACAATTCATCTATTTTTTGGCGGTCCGGACAGCCCGCGGATTGAAAAATAGGCTCAAAACAAAATCATCTGTTTCGAGTTTACCTTTTAAAATGTTTTTAGTTTTATTTTGTCGTAGAAAAAAGAAACGTGTACACAAAGTATGATACAATTAAGCTAAAAATGATTTAATTTAGAGAAACAATAGTATTTCGGTTTGTTTTCTTTTCGTTACCTTAAAGTGCCTATATGAAACGAGAATTACGTCTGTCCTTTTTGAAATAACACATAAAACGACAAATAACACCTAACGTCTTTGGCAGCTTTTCCTGACGTCACATATGGACAATGAGTTATCAATATAATCACTTGAAATGCTCCTGGTTTGGTGTTCAGTGGCGTAACGCTCATTAGGCAGCCCCGCCCCCGCCAAAATTAGAATACGGTATTATAACGACTAAACATAAAAAATGCAGGTTACAATTTAACAGCAAGATTAAATTTATTGATAGCTAAAAAATTTGGCCTCCAGCTGAGTTCTTCAGCTCAGCAAAGGCAAAAGCCCTGGGTGCGAGCCTGTTGGCTTCTTATTACATGAGGTTTTTGCCTTCCAATTGATGAATGCAAAACGAAATAGTTTAATTTGGTTTCTTGATATATATATATATATTATAAAGTAAAAGACTATATAAGTAATACACCTATAGCATACCGTCGAGCTGCTATTTATAGCACAAAATGCGGACAAACAAACCAAAATTGACTTTCAAATGATTGCAAATGAGCCATTATCTATTGCTCGAACTGCAAGAATTATGGGCAAAAGCGAACAAACTTAAATAGTGACGTCATCACGACAGATTTTTCAACGCTCAATACAAAAACTTCCCTCCCCAGTCTCGATCAGAGCGCGGATTTCCCTATTTTTGAGTCATTCCACACCATTTCCACCTTTCTTCTAAATTCCCCCAATCATAAGCAAATTCCCAACAAGAGGTGCATATGGATCCCGGTTGAGAAGCAGTGATGCCAACCCACGTCTACAGATTGGGTTTACATAAACTTTAAAATTGTCCCAACATTTTCTGGTATAGAAGGTGTTACGAAGGCGGCCAGCATTTTTCATGTAGGGCAAACGTAATAAATAAATTTTAATCAAATGGTGTGCCATAGGTATAACCATATAGTTAATAGAACGTATACATGGTTTGCAAAGTCGTCCAAAATCATTGTTCTATATTTTTGTTCAAGTTTATGGAAATCTGTGCAACTTCACGGGTTTAATTAGTGTGGTCCTTCGTCGTCACGTGTTGTGGTGCTTCGTCCTTAAGCCTGGTTCTAATATGTCGCCGATGGTCGCCGATCGTCGGCGATTTGTGATTTATTAGATGCATGCATGTTAAACACGGAGCGAGCGCATAAGTACCGGCTGAGTACCTCAGCCAATCCTGCCCAAACGCATCTGATTGGTCCACACAGCTAAAATTACTTCCGGCCTTACCGAGGAACTTTGGCTAAGACTGAAGAGTGGAGCTTTTGTGAGACTTGTTTACTGTTTTTAAGTTAAACTTGCCACTTCCCAAACGTCAAATTTGTCTTTTTCAAGTGTGTAACACATCATTTTGAGTAGAAAGACGGAAAAATTACGCTTCCAATACGTCGAAACAAAACTAAGGTGAGGAAAAACCGTACGAAAAAGATCAAGCATCTCACCATTTTTCTTGTTGAATGCAGATGATGTCTGTATTCTTTGCTTATTCATTCATATCTTCCGTCCTTGTAATTATAAGACCCTTTTATATACACCAAGAATGTTGATAATGAATATCTCCATGTGTAGATGTCTGAACATCATCTCACTTTTCAACGACCACAACTTTGTTTTTGCACGACCGACAGTACATGTTGTCTGGAAAGCCAGACAAATGACTGCTAAAAAGTTCTCAATTTCAGTGATATATTGACTTGCAAAGTTAATATAATAAACTATTTATTGTCTTCCTTTAAATGGTCTGTTTTAGTTAAATATCAAAGTATTGTCTTTTATGTGGAACTCTATTTTAAAAAATAGGCATGTCTAGACATGCATGTATCTACTGCGTTCAATCATGCCTATAGCTACTATGGTGACTTGTACTGATGTTGCATTCAGAGCTGAACAAGGTAATTTTTGTCGATGCTAGCCATGCTGTATTTTTACCTTAAGAAAGGAACTCAGAGTAAAGCCAGCAAAGCACAGGAGGTTGAGCACTAACAACTCTACTCATATCCAGCACAGAACCATGAGTCTCAAGCCCATGCAGATATGTGCATGGTCACCCATTCAAATACCAACTCAATCAAACTGGGATTTACTTTGGTCCTTGTGGTGAGAGGCAGTGTGATAATGGCCTGACTATTATAGCTATGGTACTATTTAAAACCTATGGTAATAAAGTATGGTTATTGTTTAGTAGGTCAATCAAATTTTAATACACCAATAACTCACAAAATTTGACTAAAGTACTTAAATAACTTTGTTGCAACAATTTGTCAAATAACAATGGAATCCAGTTGGTAGGTAAAGGAAAATCGTTTGAGATAACAAGCATCTGAAGTATGACTGCTGTAAAGTTTAGAAATAATGAAGTTTGAACGAAGATCTCCAGCAATTGTCATCAAAATTATGAAAGCAACTTAGCAACTATACATTAATTATTCTTCAAGACTCAAGAGTAGACGTATACTGTATATGCATGCATGCTGTAAAAGGTAGCATAGCATCTACTCGTAGATACAAAAACGGCAAAAGACAAAGCAGCTATACGTGACCTTCAAACATCGTTTGAAAGCAAGGTCATAATATAAGCTTATATATTTTACAAATTCATTGACCAAACAAATGTAATCACTTCAGAATTGTTTTTATCTAAGACTCTTATGCTTCTTCAATTTACATGGGTAATTGTCTAATTGAAAGGTAAAAAGGTTATAAATAAAAGATAATTCTCAAAACTTCACCAGCTCACTGACTCGTTGTTGACTTGACTGTTGACATTTCAAACTGTCAGGCGTAGCGGAAGGGGGGGGGGGCTCCCTTTTATGCGCTCGCTCCGTGTTTAAAACGGGAAGTGCAGCAGCATGTTAAGTAATAAAGAACAATGCAGAAAAGCAGTGCTTTTATTCTTTTACTAGAGCCTGGTTCTCATGTCGCCGATGGTCGCCGATCGTCGCCGACCCATGATTTAGATGCATGTTAAGTAAAAGAATAAAAGCACTGCTATCCTGCATTGTTCTTTATTACTTAACATGCTGCTGCACTTCCCGTTTAAACATGCACCATCGGCGACATATATGAGAACCAGGCTTAACGTGTCCATAGAATTAACTTCTATTTAAGGAACTCCAATGTCTTTCAACATGACCATTACTTCGAGTTGAAAGACAGTAGAGCTTCCAAACTATATGTTCCAATGTTCTATTAACTATGGTATAACCAATATTGTATTTATCATTGTGTTTGCATGCGCTACTTGCAAAATGGCGGCCGCTAGCTGTCGTTAAACGTTCTATTTGGACCGCCATTTTGTTTATTAATTACTCACCTGAATGTACATTATTGAGTCGGTTTTCTTTCTTCTTTCAACGAATTTATTGGATGAATAAAGAATAAACCTTACAAGAACGAAAGAGAATAATATAGCTGTTTTAATTAAATAATTGATGCAAAGACAACGATCACATAGTATAACACACAGATCTTGAATTAACAACCGTTCAAAGATATTACATCTCCTGATCTCGACAATTGCAAAATTATTCAACACTACTATATCACACCCATCATTTATTAATTTAATCACATAAACTGACTGAAGAACATACAAGTGAACGTGATACCTCATTCATCGAACCAGAGAACGAGAAAGCACGTTGTATAGACCGTGTTGGCATTCATTTTCCTCGCTCTTTAGTCTGTTGGCGGTTAACCTTAATTTCGAACAAGTTCGACAAATGTACAGTCATCAAAACTAGCAACATCAGATGTATGGTAGTCTCCTGTTATCAAAATACCGCTCTCCTTGCATCTTTCAATATAACGATATCAAAGAGCGAAGTTTACCACGTACGATTTGTTTCGCAAGAGTGCAAACAAAATTCTTTTCTCTCAGGCCAATCCTTTGGGGAATGTTGAATTGTGTTTTATGTCAGATAAATATGTTTCACGGCAAATAAATCCCTTGGGGCCTTCGGCCCTCGGGATTTATAATATCGTGTAAAGTCTCCGTTCTCGGTACACCACTTGCACTTTTTTCCTTGCATGATGGAAAACAAATGATTCTAAATAATGAAACTTTGATAAATAATCTGCTTTGTTGAACGTTTTGATATCATGTACGTGCAACCCAAGAAGGTTATACTCAAGCACTTGGAAATCAGCTGAAGTGTATAACCTGAAGCTCAAAATATTTTTACTTAAATTACTAGATTTGGATTAAGTCCATCTCTCCAAAAGGATCCTTGTTCCAGTAAGCAAGAAAAGCCTTGGTCATATGTGGCATTTTGAATCTACTTAACACGGCTGTGTTGTCAACTGTTAAGCCAAAACTATTAGCAAAAACATAAGCCAAGAATATTGCCAATTATATGCCGTTAAATTCTAGTCAGTCTGACATATATTTTTTTAATTTTTAGGTCTTTTGTGCGAACCATCTTACTGGAATATTGTAAACCAACTTATTTCATTCAGAAGGTGAGCTTGATGTCCTGGAAATACATAGAATGGTTTCTAAAAATTCTCGAAATTCAGTTACTCGTCTTGATTAATTTATTTGATGAAGTTCGTTGAATAAAGTCCTGCTTTGACTTTGATTGGTTTTAAAGCCTGGGTTTCACTAGAGCATAATCATAGGCACGTGGGTGAACATCATGGTCATCTTAAATATCATCACCCTCGTCATTGTGATCGTCATCTTAGTCACCATCACTATTACCGAATAAAGTTACCATTACTATTACAATTATTATTATTACCATTACCATTACGTACCATTCCCATCCCCATCACCATTCCCATTACCATCGCCACTACCATTACCATTGCCATCACATTCCCATTACAAGGCGTTTGGTGGACGTTCGTCAAGCTCAATGACTCAGAAAAGATTTTTGATCCCAAGACAGGATCGCTCCCTGGGCTGTGACCAAGCTCGCAAACGTACCACATGCACTACATGTATACGTACAACTTATCATAATTATTATACCATTACGATTACCATTACCATCGCCAGTACCATCATCATCACCGTCTTTGTCGCCGTTCTCCTCTTCCTTCTCTTCTTCGTCTTCCTTGCCTTCCTATGTGTGAGCGTGTGGGCGACGAGACAATGAACCTCCTCCTCCTCCTCCTCCTCCTCCTCCTCCTCCTCCTCTCCTCCTCCTCCTCCTCCTCCTCCTCAACTTATCATCATCTTTATCATCGCCGTTGTAGTCTTTATCGTCGTCAATATCATTATTCCCAGAAGACACAAAAGTTAACATCGTAAAATTATCTATAAATATAAATAAAAAAGACTACCAAACCTTAGGCCCGCGCTAAACGTCACAGAATAGACGAATTTAATTCAGACGAATTTAATTCAGACGAATTTAATTCAGACGAATTTAATTCAGACGAATTTAATTCAGACGAATTTAATTGTTTGAATTTTATTCAACGAAACTACGACGTATAACTCGATTAAATTCGACACACGAATTAAATTCGTCTCATCAATTAAATTCGTCTGAGTGAGACGGATAACTGATGCGACGATAATGAGTGTTCGAGTTACACGTCGAATTATCGTCGCGTCGAATTAAATGTTTCTCATCTGTCTGTGACAATTCGGTGCCATATTTTCAAGAAGTCATTTTCAGGCTCCACGAGTCCAAATAAAAATAATTATACTGATTCGACTGAAATTCAACGTTTAACTCGACGTCGCTTTTACGTCGCATTACCGACGAAGTTAATTCGAATTAAATTCGTCTGTTTTGTGACGTTTAGCTCAGGCTATTATTATTGTTTTTACTTGGACTCGTGAAGCCTGAAAACGACTTCTTGGAAACATGGCGCCGAATTGTCACAGACAGAAGAGAAACATTTAATTTGACGCAACGATAATTCGTCGTTTAACTCGAACACGCATCATCCATCTGACTCAGACGAATTTAATTGCTGAGACGAATTTAATTCGTGTGTAGAATTTAATCGAGAATATACGTCGCAGTTTCCTCGAATAAAATTCAAACAATTAAATTCATCTGAATTAAATTCGCCTATTGTGGGACGTTTAGCGTAGGCCTAACACACTTATAGAGAATAATACATGGATGTGCGGAAATATGAAATGTATTTCGAGTGTTCAACACGAGAAATAAATTTCATATTTCCAAGCATCCATGTATTGTTCTGTTTAATATATAAAAAATTTGTCCTATTGCCTTGCAAAAATTGCATTAAACTATAATGCTGATTCAGCGATAATCATCACATGTGCGATTATCATAAATAATCGCACATGTGAGATTATCACTTTTATTAGTGGCGGAAAAATCAATAAAACACTCTATTTTATATAATAAATAATAATATAACATACCTAAATGCATGTATATCCACCGTATCTTTTTATCTAAAGTGAGTAAAAAAGTAATTACAATTTGCACGCAAAACAACCATAGTGGAAAGAGCTAGGCCAAAGTGCACGCCCAACAATCACCCACAAAAGCAATAGACCTGTTTTATTTTGAAATTACTAAAAGGACCCTAGCTAGGTTGAAAGTTAATAGATCATAATAAGTATAAAATTAAAGAAATGTAATGTGAATTTCTTTATATTTTTTACAATTGTTTAGAGAAGGAATAACATGCGAAGATATCCAATATGTTGAACGAACCATCGCGCCATCATACCAGCCCAAGTCAAAAAGATGTTATTTCCAAAAACAACCATTACTGTACAGTTGTGTGTCGTCGGATGATACCCACCTTCGACTTTGCCCATGTCGAGATTTCGTCAAAGACCAAGTTGCACTTTGCAAGGGATGTTGGTGAAGAGAAGCACATTTTTGACCATCGTTGAACAGAAATGGTTAATGTTCGAATAGCATTGTATCGATCGATATTTATCGATGTAGCTTATAGACTTTTCTAATAAGGGTCTGTTTATATGGAAGCCATCGAGTTATCTTACTAGCCGGGCTATTTGGCGCAAGAATGTAATTTCCCTGTTATAGTTTAGACAAGTAGAGCAATTGCAAAATACCACACCACATACCTTTCAACTGTGTAGTGGATTGCGCACTCATAACCATATTTCACAAATCTGTATGATTGCCACAAAAACATCTAGCTTATACGCAGTCATATGCATGGCTATATGCAGTGAACCAGCCTGTGAATTTGTTATGCAGTGAACTGACTACGCAGTCACTAGCTAGCAGTCAATTACATTTTTATACACAGTCAACTAGGTATACGCGGCAACTGGGTGTGCAGTCCTTTTCGAGTTAAAAAAAATTATTGTATGGTATGGTACGATACGGTACGGTACGGTACCGTACCGTACCGTATTGTATTGCATTGCATTGCATTGCATTGCATTGCATTGCATTGTATTGCATTGCATTGCACTGCACTGCACTGCACTGCACTGCACTGCACTGCACTGCACTGCACTGCACTGCACTGCACTGCACTGCACTGCACTGCACTGCACTGCACTGCACTGCACTGCACTGCACTGCACTGCACTGCACTGCACTGCACTGCACTGCACTGCACTGCACTGCACTGCACTGCACTGCACTGCACTGCACTGCACTGCACTGCACTGCACTGCACTGCACTGCACTGCACTGCACTGCACTGCACTGCACTGCACTGCACTGCACTGCACTGCACTGCACTGCACTGCACTCCATTCCATTCCATTCCATTCCATTCCATTCCATTCCATTGTATTGTATTGTATTGTATTGTATTGTATTGTATTGTATTGTATTGTATTGTATTGTATTGTATTGTATTGTATTGTATTGTATTGTATTGTATTGTATTGTATTGAATCTAATCTAATATATATATATATATATATATATATATATATATATATATATATATATATATATATGCAAGCATGCAAGCTTTCAGGTAACTATATATTCTACTTGTGAGTTGGTTTGTTCGTTCGTTCGTTCGTTCGTTCGTTCGTTCGTTCGTTCGTTCGTTCGTTCGTTCGTTCGTTCGTTCGTTCGTTCGTTCGTTCGTTCGTTCGTTCGTTCGTTCGTTCGTTCGTTCGTTCGTTCGTTCGTTCGTTCGTTCGTTCGTTCGTTCGTTCGTTCGTTCGTTCGTTCGTTCGTTCGTTCATGCGGAATCAAAGCAAGCGACATTTTTTACGCCAAGCATAGTACCGCCCTCATAATATGGTGAGTATGTAGACGGCTACAGTGGGATGGTATAGTGTGTGGCGGAATATTCTGCAATTCTATATAAAAAAACAATGGGTAATTTTTCTGTCAATGTTCTACTCAAGCTAGTGCCTGGTTCACGTCCTTACACTAGTGAATGTGGAATAGAATGCAATGGAAAATTTTCTGCTCTCTATACTCTTGAGTGCTTTCCCAACTTTCCAAGTGCGTCCATATCGACAAATGGAGCACGCGCGACATCCTATTAGATACGTAGCTTTATTAAATTTGTTATAAAATATATAACCTTTGGGTTTCGCAATAACATAGTAGTTCTCAGTGCAGCACTGCAGTGACTATTTACTGGTTGACACTCTTTGCTGAGACTTGGAAACGTTTGTTTACGTTCTCAAGTTATATACGACACTATGCAAGTAAGGAGGGTACAAAATACTGGACATCAAACTCACGCGAGGCTTTACTGCGCATGATAACAGCATCGTTAACGTTCTTGTGGTCGCGGCTCCAACTTTATTTATGTTCCTTTGGCGTTGTAGACAACACGATCAAAAAAATATTGTTTTCAGCAGCACAAAAACTACTTGAACCCCTTTTCACAGATTTTTACAAGTTAATTAATGAACACGGTCGTATTTTAATGATACAAACTGAGACAACGGCATTGATTGTAATGAATTGTGGCAAAAGGAGATAGCGAGGAAGTAACTGTACCGGGAGGAGAGTGTCCTGTCCGGCGGCCTCAAATGGGGATCGCGCATTTTAGAGACACTAACTAAGTCTGAGGGGTGCTCAGCACTCGTAAGGTCGATGTCTCACCCATCCAAATCCTTCACGTGGGTGACGTGTGTGAGGCACAGCACTTCTGTGAAGTGATAAGGATGACAGCGCGTCCTGCCACTCATTTATTAGATATAGTATAGTTAAATTATTACATTTTTTAAATTTGTTTTATTATTTATTTATTTATTTCTACTTATTTTTATTTATTTTTATTTATTTATTGTAATTGATGTATATAAGTATGGACTATTTATATGTTGTTACAAAAGGGTTGTGGTGGGTGAGATAAAAATAAGCGAGAAATATAGATTACAATTTTACGCTAAAGACTTTCGATAATGTACAAATTAGCATTTTAAAAGGACATTAATTTGAAAGTTTGCTAAATTTATGTAATTTCTCCGTTCGATATCCAAACCGACTTTCTTTGTTTGTCTAAAAATTATTAACGAGTTTGAGATATATTATTTCAATTTGAGCAAAAACCTCGTTTTCAATCATGATCACTGTCGTGGTATGAATAAAAAACGTTCGTTGTGCTACTGGTAAAATCAATAATCTTCGAAATAAAAAAGCGAAATTAATAAGGACAAAGAATCGAACAAGCTTAATATGATCTCGGTAGCTACGGATAGCGTTATAGCCAAGATCAATAATTAACGATTGGTAATCAGTTTATACAACTACTTTTCCTGTCTAAACACAAGCTTTTCGATAACCTGGCGACACCAGAATCTGACAATACTGCTGATCAGTTGCTCAGATCCAGGGTCCAATTCTAGAGGGAAACTAGGCCATCTGGAACAGAAAATGTTGCAGGACCCATGTTGCAAAAGACTATTTGAGTGATGTCACAATGCGATGATACAACAATGCCAAGGCGATCGAGCCCTGGGGCGTCCCCCAGAGAATTTTTTTAAAATCTGGATCCCATCATTTACTTATTGAAAATAATACAATTAGATTTACTTCAGCTTAGCAATTAGTTAACGAGACAGCAAATAAATTTTATTTATGGAGTGATCGTGTTATGCGACTATACTAGTTGAATAGAAAAGCAATGTGATGGTTGTATAGTTACAATCAATTTCTTAAGTGAGTAGGAGAATGTTAAGCCGTCAAATCACTGAATTCAGTACGTTGACTAGGTCTCATAAAGTGGGAAAATATATATATATAGTATAAATGTGCTTTGACTATTCCGCGAAATGGAATGGCCGCTTAAGAAAGGAGTACATCCGCTAGTGGGTCTTATTTACGTTTAAATTGGCCGCATGTGAGAAGAGTGCTTCCAATTTGACTCTACCTAACATCGCAGGTTTCCTCCGGGTACTCCGGTTTCCTCCTGTAGAAACACTGGACCAATGAGGGATGGCCCTTACTGGACCTCTAGGGAGAACAGTTAGCTATTAACTGATAGAGCTATCCAGTATAAATAAGATTAGTTTTAATCGGAAAATTACGCGACCTTCCGTGGAATGCATGAATGAATATAATAAATATTTAACCATAATTGAAAAAATAAATGACGTTCATCTTTTTCCACCGTTCGTTTTTTGCGTTATTATCAGTAACCGAGTCGTTTGTTTGGGCTTTTAGCCCATGTAATTATTCTAATTATTATTATTATTATTTTAATTCTTTACTCTAATTCTCTATTCATAATTTAATTCCTATAATTCTCTAATTAATATTAAATTTTTTGTGCGTATTTTGACCTATGTAATTAATAATGAAAATTAGTTGAAAAAAAAAAAGAAAAGATAATTATTCACTCTTTGTTTTCTTGTGTAATTAATATCAGTACCTGATTCAGTTGGTTGGGTTCCTGAGCTCCACATGCGGTAGCCTGCGGGCAGGCCCTCCTGTTGCTGTGCAATGTGGGCCTGCAACAAAGCATGATGTTTTTTCGTCACTCGCGGCCGTCAGAGGCCGCGTATTTCTATTGGGCGAATTTGGCGGCCGCGAGTTTCTATTGGTCGAACAAAATTAATGCAGAATAAATTATTTTTAAAGTTATTGTTTACGGACTTCAACAATGCATGGAGTGAGACATATTTCAACAAGACGGCTATTAAAGACGCCGTAGCTCTTAATATTTTTAAAACACATCGCTGTGGAACAAAAGAAAAGAAATAGCAAAGTCGATCTGGGTTGAAACTCCATGAATCTCTCTGTCTGTCAGTGTCTGGCTTTATAATACAGAAGCAAGTGTCATCACTTTCATCACAAATCGAGCCCCGTGTGTCGCCTTGACTCAATAATAATGTGCCGTTCAAAACGTCAAAACATATTAATAAGAGGAGATTACACATTCACTTAATTCGTGTAATAAAGATTATTGCTGAATGAGGTAAGCTCTTTTTCAAACGAGGTTTCTTTCTGCCATTAATAAATGTCTGCTATTGTCTGGAACTTTATAATTGATATATTATCCAATTTGTGCGCCAGTGTGTCTAGTATTATTTATATTATCGAAGCCGACTGGCTCGAGGCTACCAGTTATTCAGTTCAGAATGACCCAGTTTTTTAACTCAACAGCCAGAAGGAAAGTCTTGCTAAATTTGATGAAAACACTTGAATTTCTGAACTATTAATATGTCGCCGTTTAGACTATAATGATACGCACCTGGTTCTATATGTCGGCTATCTTTGAAAGCGTCTGAAAGTGTCTATATGCTCATTTAAGTTAGGTTTTCGCACCTTCCCGAGCTACGAAGGAGCGTAACTCATTTCATGTTCGTTCGTATACAGCAGTTCGTGAAAGTCTTCGTTTTGACCTCTTGCAACTTGCACATTTACACGAGAAGCGCTATCTTGACGATATTCTGTCGCCATCACCTGGTCAGTGAATGCCGTTCAGTGAATCACAAACACCTAATCTCGAATAACGATTTGTCAATGTTTCTGTACAAAATCAAAGTTATGTTCGTCTTCCACAAATTAGAGATAGCAAACTTATAAAGCTAAGATCTGAGGTTGTCATGACCCAATCTTTAAAGTACATTCAATTTGATTCAAACTGAGACGTTTATAGCATGCATCGCTAAACTGTTTCGCTACATGTTTTTAGTCTAAAGTTGAATATTTTGAACTCCTAACTACATACTCGATAATCGTTAGATGCGTTACATTGCTTCTGGCTTTCTTATAAACAGATTTTGAGTTTCCAGTAACGAGAAAAGTTGATAGTGTGAAATTTACATCTTCGGATTGCGCTTTGAATGAGGGTTTTTACACAGACTTCCGGAAGAATGTGATTGGTTTGATTCGCGACATTTGCATATTAATTAAGTGGGCGTTATCGATTTACCCTAGGATTGTTGCAGGCTCTCAGCGCCGCGTTGAGAGAGCCTGCTCGCAGGCTACACATGCGGTGCAGGAACATGCCTGAAATGACAGGGTAATAGTGGATGTATGTAAATCCAACGGGACATACCATCTGGGTAGATTCCTTGGTGGAATTACAACATTGACAGTCGGAAACGATGGTCAGATTACAAAAAACAGAGACAGTAGCATTTGAATTGCAAGGACCACTACAGAATGAAATCTTGGCGTTGCCAGCCATTGATATCCGTGACAACAGAAGATGTGTAAGGAACTAAAGACATCGAACAAATTGAAAACGGTTTACGGTTGTTTGTTACGTATAAATGATATTAGTGATATCTACAGCACGGATGCTTGACTAATCCCTCAATCGCTTGAGAATCATACTCAAACCGGAACTCACCACAGGACAATTTTTCAATAAGAATTTTTCTGCAATAAGAAATATAAAAGGGGAAGATGTTAGTAGCCTATGAAAAGAATAATATATCGCGATATAAACCAAATCATATTTAAGTACTGTATAGCTAAGTACTAACAAACTTACCTTTGAAAAGTTTCCCGCATAAATTTTGCAAAATCTTAAAGTATGTATGTATATATCTATATGTATAAAGACTAAATAAAGTGTAAAAATAGTATTTACTGAATATTACATAAAAATGTTAAGAAAATGCGAGATAAAATCGGCCTAAACAGGTGACATTTGGTTTACACTAGGTAAATATAATATCACGAAAAGACGTGAATTGCTTCTTTCTGGTAATCATGAAAACATTACATATGTGCAACGAATGCAGGAATGCTTAAATATATTAAGGGAGCTACCCTAGATGAAAGCAGAATAAGAGACAGTCTGGTCCAAAAGCTGATAGCAGTGATTAAAGTTCTTCCGGTTTCTGTAACTTTATTGGAAATCGGTTCAAAGCTCAAACGAACGCCGCGTCTGTTTCTCAAATGTGGATTCTTTAAGTTTAACAATTTGTTTAAATACTCGTGGTAGGTAGAGACACACATTATTTTAATATAGATTAACATAATTGGGCATGGTTTTTAACGTAAAAGGTAATTTCAACAATACTAGCTGTGGGCGCGCGGATGGACAGCTTGCTGCAACACATTTGTTTGATTCGTCACTGGTGCATGGTACAGCAGGAGAAGCTTTAGTCGTTACTGGTGACACAGAAGTGAAACTTTAATCGTCACTGGTGGAACGGCAGTGGACAATGGTGGTATAACAGTAGAAACTTTAGTCGTCACTGCTGGAACTGCATTAGAAATTTTAGTCGTCACTGGGGGAACGGCAGTAGAAACGTTAGTCGTCACTGGTGGAAGAGTCCAGGCTGTGGAAGCTTTAGTCGTTACTGGTGGAACGGCAGTGGAAGCTTTAGTCGTCACTGAAGGAAGGGCAGTAGAAACTTTAGTCGTTACCGGTGGTGATACTGCTGTAGAAACTTTAGTCGTCACTGGTGGTACAGCAGTAGAAACTTTAGTTGTCAATGGTGGTACAGCTGTAGAAACTTTAGTCGTCACTGGTGGTACAGCAGTAGAAACTTTAGTCGTCACTGGTGGTACAGCAGTAGAAACTTTAGTCGTGGAACATCAGTAGAAACTTTAGTCGTCACTGGTGGTACATCAGTAGAAACTTTAGTCGTCACTGGTGGTACATCAGTAGAAACTTTAGTCGTCACTGGTGGTACATCAGTAGAAACTTTAGTCGTCACTGGTGGTACAGCAGTAGAAACTTTAGTCGTCACTGGTGGAACGGCAGTGGTCACTGGTGGTACAGCAGTGTAAGTTTTAGTCGTTATTGGTGGTATAGCAGAAACTTTAGTCGTCAATGGTGGTACATTAGTAGAAACTTTAGTAGTCATTGGTGGTACAGCAGTAGGAACTTTAGTCGTCACTGGTGGAACGGCAGTGGTCACTGGTGGTACAGCAGTATAAGCTTTAGTCATCACTGTGGTACAGCAGTAGAAACTTTAGTCATCACTGGTGGTACAACAGTAGAAACTTTAGTCGCCATTGGTGGAACGGCAGTGGTCACTTGTGGTACAACAATAGAAATTTTAGTCGTCGCTGCTGGTACAGCAGTGGTCACTGTTGGAAGGGCAGTAGAAACTTTAGTCGTCACTGATGGTACAGCAATAGAAACTTTAGTCGTCACTGGTGAAACGGCAGTAGAAATTTTAGTCGTCACTGGTGGTACAGCAGTAGAATCTTTAGTCGTCACTGGTGGTACAGAAATAGAAACTTTAGTCGTCACTGGTGGTACAGCAGTAGAAACTTTATTCGTCATTGGTGGTACAGCAGTGGTCACTGGTGGAAGGGCAGTAGAAACTTTAGTCGTCACTGATGGTACAGCAATAGAAACTTTAGTCGTCACTGGTTGGAACGGCAGTAGAAATTTTAGTCGCCACTGGTGGTACAGCAGTAGAATCTTTAGTCGTCACTGGTGGTACAGAAATAGAAACTTTAGTCGTCACTGGTGGTACAGCAGTAGAAACTTTATTCGTCATTGGTGGAACGGCAGTGGTCACTTGTGGTACAACAGTAGAAATTTTAGTCGTCACTGGTGTTGCAGCAGTAGAAACTTTAGTCGTCATTGCTGGTACAACAGTAGAAACTTTAGTCGTCATTGCTGGTACAACAGTAGAAACGTTAGTCGTTACTGGTGGAACAGCAGTGCTCATTGGTGGTACAGCAGTAGAAACCTTAGTCGTCAGCGCTGGAAAGGCAGTAGAAACTTTAGTTTAACCTTTTATGCCTGAAACGATCTGAAACAGCAAACTATCTAAAATATTTAAATTATATAATATAAAACAACAGAAAACGACAGAAAACGATCTAATATTACGACCTGATTTTACATAACAATTCATTGTTATGTACTGGATTGAAAAGCATTGCTATTTTGTTTTGTTTTTTCCCCTACGTATCCATCAGCTTCTGAACTAGTTGTTCAGACGTCACTTGTATGTAACAGCTATCTATAACCGTGATTATTGATTGTTTTGTAAGGTAGTCATACAAGTCAGGTTTTACAGTGAATGACACTGTATAAACTTTTAAAACATTTTTATATTTTAAGTATTGTTTAATAAACGAGCAGGAGTGTTTTATGAGGTATAAAGACACGAGGCGAAGCCGAGTGTTTTTATATCCGATAAAACACGAACTGCGAGTTTACTGAACGGCTTCAAAAACGAACCACTTGGTAAGTTCATTGGCGTAGTAAGTTTGAAAAATAACTTTGCCTAAGCCTAGAAAATCAAAGATAAAGTTTATGTAAATCAGGAGGTATCTTTATCACATATAAAGACACGATACGGTCATGATTTTCTTTTGTGTTTTCCTCATGAATTATTAATGAGTTTTTGAAAGAATGTTGATGTGAACTGAAAATATAGCCCACCAAATTGATTGAAATAATGAAAAAGCTACTGAACATGATAACTATCTGAACAAGTTGGCCATGATTTTAAACCACCAGAGATTATAGACCACCAGAGATTTTTTCGTCGTAATTTGTTGTTCCGTATATTTAACGATGTTGAAGTTCCTAAGCAACAAAGAAAAAAACAATGTTTTAAAATTTTCATTTAAGATTAAGATTATTAATACACACAACATATTAAAATACACCACTAGTTAATGTGAATGCTCACAACAGGCTTGAAGAATAAATATCTGGAAACAAGAGTAACATACTTTCATTATAGACACCAATTAAAGTGGTATACACTAGAAAACACTTGATGACGTGTTATAAGCATGTTGTACGTCGACGTGTTTATACGACAGGTTGACGTGTTATGAAAACCTTGCTTTGTGAAGTTATAACACGTCAGTGTGTTGTTTTTTCAATATGCAGTTGGAAGAACACGTCTAAATAAGTTCTAGCGTGTTGTAACAACACACCAAATTCAAACAACACGCCATGGAGAATCCAATCTGCTTGGAACATTGTTTTCGGTTTTGGAACACTATTTTCTGTGCTTCCCTCAATGTCTGTCAATTAGCATGCACGACAAGCACAAACTTCACTCATGCATAATATCAAGTAATTTTTAAATCAAACTAACCCTGGAGATTAATCAGATTGGAGAGTGATTCAAGTCGATCCTTGCTGAAATCTCAAGTCAATCCACTCCACTGCGTGGATTGACTTCAGGGGCAGATACAGGGGGGAGGACTGGGTGGCTATATAGTCACCCCCCTTCCCTGCCACAACCAATACAGGATTATACAGGCGATACACTAGCAGCTGTTTATACGAATCACAACAGTTACTCGTGTGTAAAACGTGCATAAATTATATTGTATAACAATGCTTATTGATACAGGCCGTAGCTATGGCCTCTCCTTTGCAATAAAATTGGACATCATGATACGCTAATTAACATCTTGTAAACTTGAAACCCCAATTTTAAATCAGTAAGAATCACGATTATATAAACGTATTGTATACAATCTCAATCTGAAATCTGAATATACATAGTAATTTTGGAACATAAACGTATAAAACATATCCCCATGAGTCCACGACAATGATGACATATGGTGTATTCATGTATTTGGGTATTTTGTTTGGTAATTCTTATCCTTGAAAACTCTTTCAAATCCCCCTCAAAATGCAGGAAATGCTATTTCAGAGACTCTAAAATTCAAAATTTTTCCGGGGAGGCATGCCCCCGGACCCCCTGGAAGTTTGTCGCATCTTCGGCGCCACCCTGCCCCCACGTAGTAAGTATTGCCTGCCCCCCCCCCCCCCGCGCCCTTGTTAAATATTCTGAGAAACAACTGAGCACCTTATAGTCGCCCCCCTTGCAAAAATCCTGTATCCGCCACTGGACTTCAGTCATCCGTTTCGATCAGATCGAAAACTTCCAATCTTTTTCATGTAAACACAACAAGGAGAAACAACATGTGTGATTTGACTTGAACACGCAATCCGCTTCATGCAAACAGGGTCTAAAACGATCTAAAACCACGTAAAATTATGACCTAAAACCATTAAAAGCTCTAAAACGATCCAAATTAACCTAAAACTATACGTATATATGCCTAAAACGATCTAAAACAACGGAAAACTATCTAAAATGATCTAAATTATATAACGTAAAACAACGTAAAACGACAGAAGAGTAGAAAATTATCTAAAGTTACGACCTAACACCATCTGAAATGATCAAGTTGACTTAAAACAATTAATCTAAAACGACCGTAAAATACTCGAAACGGCTTAAAACCGATTGTCATTAAACCTGAATTGGCTAACGCTGTCTAAAGTCTATAAAACAGAATAACGCACATATATAATATACACTCATTTTATAAATGTATACTTAACTGTATACTTAACAGTAACATATAAACAGTATTTGAACAAATTGAGAATATTTTTTTCCAGGTGATATTCATTGCTGCTACCTGTACAACATATTCATGTTCAAATAAATTAACATCAATTTTTTAAACTAATTTTACATAACAGTTCGTTGTTATGTATTGGATTGAAAAGCATTGCTATTTTGTTTTGTCTTTTTTCCTACGTTATCCATCAGCTTCTGAACTAATCTATAACCGTGATTATTGATTGTTTTGTAAGGTAGGCATACAAGTCAGGTTATACAGTGAATGACACTGTATGAACTTCTAAAACATATTTATATTTTAAGAATGTTAATGTGAACTGAAAATATATAGTCCACCCGATTGATTGAAATAATTTAAAAGCTACTGAACATGATAACAAGTTGGCTATGAGGCTATAGAGACCACCAGTGATTTTTCCGTAGTAACTTGCTGTTCCGTACATTTAACGATGTTGAAGTTCCTATGCATTTAAGATTAAGATTATTTTAATAATCTTAATCTTAAATGAAAATTTTAAAAACATGTTTTCAAAAACAGTGTGTATTAAAATACACACTGCACATAAAAATACACCGCTAGTTAATGTGTATGCTCACAACAGTCTAGCCTGGTACTCTGGCCCAATCAAAGAATATATAGGCCAGGTAACCACTAAAAACTTCTGCTTTCCTATTGGATGAAATTTTCGCGCGTTTTTTTTTGCTATATGAGTATAACTGCAATCGTCATAAGTGGATTTAGCCCTGATTACACGAGAATGAGATTAGTGATTACCTGGCCCATATTTCTTTTGAAATTGGGCCAGGGCTACCAGGCTAACAACAGGCTTGAAGAATATGGAAACAAGAGTAACATACTTTCATTAGACACTAATGTATAGTTATGAACTTTTCTGCAACCTTAATGACTCTGAAGTCGGAAGCTGATATAAGCTGTGATAACGGTTACTTCGGTTTTTGCTGCTTGTAACCTCGACATTCAAACAAAACTAAAAAACTTGAGCCATACGATAAAAATCGTATTAACCTCGCTCGGTCGATCTTTACGGCAGAATTACCCTGCCCTTGGTCTTTTTGCACAAATCTGTATTCAAAGACTGTGGGCAAGTATGGCCTTATCCCTCCCGCTCGGTCATCACTAGTTTGTAGTAAAATGCCCTTCATATAATGTGGAACAATAAGTTTTTGAAAGGGCTGTATTTAATAACAATCATGCGTGCACAGGCCCGCACAGAGACTAGAGTGGGCCCGGGGCAAAATAAAGAATTGGGGCCCCCCTTGCAAAAATTTCGCATGCCATTTTACGGCATTTATAATTAGGGGGCCCCTCTCGAGCTGGGGGCCCGGGGCAAATTGCCCCAGTTGCCCTCCCCTCTGGGCGGGCCTGTGCGTGCAGTATCTGAGCAGTGACTGTCTCTTGCTAACATCAACTTACAACGTGGCTAGTTGCCCAGCTGGGACAAATGAATGTCTTACTAATTTATACGTTCATCAGTGATGTGGCACATGCAATGCTTGACATTAAAAAAGTATAGACGACGACGCGTACAAGTGATATACGACTTTCCTCGGTTGTTGTCACCAAAGCATTATACGTATACTGCGTGTTGCACTATTATACGTATACGTACTAATTTTTCGGTCATCCGTTACGTATCGACAATGAAACTGAAAGTAATTGTTGCAATTTTTTACATCGCCGGAGTTACAGCGAGTGTCATAGTTCTCACAATGCTAATGCATGCAATGGATATCACAGATAAACGATGGGAATCAACAGGATTCTTCTTGAACTCGGAAACACTCAGTCGAACGAATGCGAAAGACACGAGTGGTAAGTGAAACTGCTCGAGTTTGCAACGTGTGACTATTTTATTAGCTGTAATATACTGATCATAAAACTCCTGAGTATACTAGAAAGAGTTTTTATAATGTAAAACAGCAACAAAAGATTAAAAAGTCACGCAAATTTTTGTGGATAATTTTTGGGTGACGAAAAGTGCGGTTTTCTGGAGGTAAGAGGCCCCAGGAAAAGCTGGAGAAGCGAAAGACAGAGTGAGAGTAAAGGCCCTCACTGTTATGGACCTTGCTCTCATGTTCCAGCCGGCTTCCCCGTGGTGAAGTTATGGAGAGAAGCGAAGATCAGGGTGAAGGTAAGGGCCCTCACCATTATGGACCTTGCTCTCCGTCGCTGGTGTCAAGCGAAATTTGTGACCTTGGCGAAATACCTCACTAAGTGTGACGAGTCATAAATTCCGTACGTGTAGGCGCGAAGTCGATGATATTGTAGCCTGCGGGCAGGCCCTCCTGTTGCTGTGCAATGTGGGCCTGCAACAAAGCATGATGTTTTTTCGTCACTCGCGGCCGTCAGAGGCCGCGTATTTCTATTGGGCGAATTTGGCGGCCGCGAGTTTCTATTGGTCGAACAAAATTAATGCAGAATAAATTATTTTTAAAGTTATTGTTTACGGACTTCAACAATGCATGGAGTGAGACATATTTCAACAAGACGGCTATTAAAGACGCCGTAGCTCTTAATATTTTTAAAACACATCGCTGTGGAACAAAAGAAAAGAAATAGCAAAGTCGATCCGGGTTGAAACTCCATGAATCTCTCTGTCTGTCAGTGTCTGGGTTTATAATACAGAAGCAAGTGTCATCACTTTCATCACAAATCGAGCCCCGTGTGTCGCCTTGACTCAATAATA
>OZ035998.1:30362028-30399528 GCA_964035015.1 Corallium rubrum
TTTAATGAATCAGAAAACACCTGCCAAGTGAAAAAAGTCTGGGCACAAGACACAGCTCAACCTCGTTCTCAGGGCCTTTTTGAAATTGGTAGTGTGGGAAAAGGTTCTGCCATCGGCTGTTGGATTCGGCATTTTCATTGGTTGATTACTTTTCTTAAACATTCCTCGTGAAACATATTTATGCATAGTTTTGTGCCAGTTACGATCAAAAAGCTTCAACGGGACAATGGGACAAGGATGTTTCCCACCCTCCAAATTTCAAAAACGCCCTGAGAACGAGGTTGGACACAGCTAACCTAAGGCAAAATTAGTTTGCTGCCTCTGCATGGTCTGCAGTAATAAGTTAGCCTGTGAGACATTTGAGGTATCAATACAAAAGTCATTTAATGCAATAATACAAATGGCAATTCCTGTAGAAAACATTCCTCTTACGTGAAAGGCAATTGGTTGCCCCCGTGCTGCCCCCGCGCTGTGAGGGCAAGGGGGGGGCAGCTGCCCCCACTGCCCCCTGTGGCTCCGGCGCCCCTGCTTGTGGTTTCATCCCAGAGCCTTAATTTGTTCCCAGAGCCTTTAATCGCAAGGTGATGGTTGTGGCAGCTGATCAAGGACAATGCGAAGGCGATTGGTTTCAGTAAACATGGACTATGTGGAGATTGACGATTTGTACGAGGCAGTTTTTGAAGGCGATGTTGTTGTGCATAGGGTTGACTGAATAACTTAGAATTGATGCTTTGAAGAAGGCGATCAAAACCTGAATGAGCTAGCCTGGTTTTTGACATGCCTTTCACGCTTGTAGGCTTGGGATATCCGGTTTAATTAGATCATATTATTAGATAACTTATGGGGTTTTTTTTACCCTTGTTTTTGCCAAATTGCTAAGATAAATAAAAGTGACATAACGCAGGAAATGTTATCATTTTCGGGACCAGAAACGGGTGAAGTCTGCACGCAGGCTATAGAATATTAAGACGTAGCTTCTCATTAATCCCAATTTATCTAGTAATACAAATTTGCCCTACAGTTGCCGTTGAACTACTAGAAGAATCGATAAGTGTCGGATATACGTATATATTAGTACAAACGGAACTCGATCTTCCCTTCGAACTGTTATTGAAATATTTTAATCATTAAATCATCTTCATTCACCATTAATCACATACATTAGCATAATTATATCGTCTCACACGATTACATGGATGGATAAAAATTACATCTATGATCACATCGGTGACTGATTTGTTTTCCATCGATCGACTATAACTGTCAAAACTACCGTATATTGTTTGTGTGTATAAATACAGTATATATATATATATATATATATATATATATTTGTGAAATTCATTAATAATTCATGAGTTTTGCAGCCAATCCAATTTCAGAAATTACGTCACATGTATACCCCTGTAAACCCCATACAAACTAAAACCATTGATGCTAATTAGTTACAACCACTAGCTAGTGGATGTAACTAATTAGCATCTCAATATCCCGAAGGGATTTTTACTATTTATTCATTTCACAAGTTGTTCACAACACTCGCGTCCTTGTTGAATTGAATATACAATCACTCGCCTTCGGCTCGTGATTGTATAATTCAATACAACACGGCCGCTCGTGTTGTAAACATATATATATATATATATATATATATATATATATATATATATATATATATGTATGTATATATATATATATATATATATATATATATATATATATATATATATATATATATATATTGTTCAGTTGGGTCAAGTTATCTAAACCAATCAGAATCCTTAGTATATAGGTAGGTGTCGAACCTCGCGTTTTAGTTAAGCATTTTCTTATACAACTTCACGAGCTATATATCTTCTTTTTCAAGTCACAAATTTCAAATTACGATTCAGGACATTAAGCTAGCAAATCTCCTCAACTGACA
Organism: Corallium rubrum; assembly: GCA_964035015.1. Classification (NCBI taxonomy): domain Eukaryota; kingdom Metazoa; phylum Cnidaria; class Anthozoa; order Scleralcyonacea; family Coralliidae; genus Corallium; species Corallium rubrum. The sequence continues at coordinate 30,363,953 of OZ035998.1, forward strand.
ATGGAAATGATTCAGAAACGCCGCACTGCATCACAAATAATCATTTGTTTTTACCGAGAATGAAAATGTATTATAGCGGCGAAAAGATGATAAACTGTCGAAAACGAAATACTAGACGTTTACTCGGATGATCGATCGAGTCTCCGCTCGAAACGTCTCAATTATTATCTTTTCGGCGGCTTTGCTAATTTTTTCGCGTTTGACGCCATACAATCTTGTTTTGAATTGAGCTTGTTGTGCATTTAGAACAAATGGAAACGTCTGAAGTTACAGGGAAAGAAATTAATATGTGAAACGAAAAATTGGTAGTAAATTATAGTGTATAGTTTGCGAAAGGTTATTCTGTACTATATTTGCAACATGGAGAGACCGTGCGTGAAGTTATCGCTTTTTACGGAGCGTAACGTCACATTTATTCATTATTTAGTAATGAGTAATGATTTATTTAACGTCGTAAACACAGGATGTGGTCGCCCAATCATCCGAGCCAGAGGCTCATGTTAAAAGTGCACGACATAAACTAAGACCTTTAGGAATGTTAACGAATCAATGATCACCTATCACTCTCGTGCTTGTCAAATTATTTAGCCTAACTGCAAATTTGCCAAGTTACACATACGCCACGTAGTTTGTTTGTTTGTATCTTTTTTCTTCTGATTAGCATATCTTGCTATATTATTGGTTTAAATATAGATACTGTATGGACAATATCAGTTTCACTTCTTACTAGTTAAACTCCTGACTGTAAAATGCATCATGACATTATATTTTTTCAAATTCCCTCGTAAACGACTGGAACATAGGCCTTAAATTTAATTATTGGAATGTACGCTCAACTCTATATCAAAAAAATATCACTCAACTAATTTGTTTCATCATGTTAATTTTGCCATTTGGTGTCGCCGACTCTCGCGCTTTAATTTGCAGACAATGCATGATACATCGAAGATTGTTACTCGAGTTGATTCGATCAAGCTGACTGACTCGACTCGATAATTCAAGCCGAGAAATTGACTTGACCACTAGAGTAAGACACGTTTAATCACTTTACTCGACTTGTAGGCTTATACTCGTCGTCTATTGTGAGCACAGTTGGAATATAGGGATGTATAGCTTGTTGGTCCTCGATAGATTTGTGACGTAATATGAGGAATGGAATTGAATTCTATAATAGTATCAGTTTTCTAGAAGCAATAGCTGAAACTTTGTTACATACTTACTAATTAGTATACCGAATAGTAGATCGAATAAAACAGTTCTCACTGTCGGTTTACGATGAGTGACCAGCTACAAAATTTAGTGTTACGAAATTTTGACGCCAACATCAGATCTCATCAATTTAAAAAGCGGCATTATATTATAACCCTTCTATAAGAGGCCCCCTACATACAATTGCATGTATACTTGCATGCATGTATAGCAATTTTTATTTTGAGAGTCGGAAGTAAAAAAGTTGTGTATATTATTTTGTAAAAATTAATTGTACACGCAGAACGTCGTGGAGAAAAGTTTTATCAAATAAGAGACGTTTGTTGGACGTTCGTCAATTATTTAGAAAAGATTTCTGAGAGGTTCGAACCTGCAACCTTCTATACCTTCTAACTTATTAAATAAGGTCTTTTTTTTAACAGTGGTCTCAATCAGACAACGTAACATTTTTGTTGCTAAAGCGTACTCATTGGACGCATATATCAGAAAACGTAGGCCTGCCGTGTAGGACAAAATAGTCATACTATACAGTATGCGACCAAAACGGCTAAAATAGGTATTGCTATTGACCATTGTTGTTGTCAGTACATATTTGTCAGTACATATTTGTCAGTGAAAGTTGTTGTCTAATGAAGCTAAGTGTATAGATTCAGAGCTTTCCAATTGATTCGAAAGATCACTGCCCCACTACCACCAACAGTCTTTCTCCAGACTACGCTAGCCTAGACGAGCAATACTATTATATTCACACCATTTACTTTATTGCTAGTGCTGTGAGCCTGTCATTGTCGAAAGTGAACATGCAAAAACGCTGTCGTTTTTTGCCGATCTTTATTGCCTTTCGTCAGAATTTCAAAGCTAAGCAGCTGCTTTGTCGCACCAAAAAAAGGTCATCTGCCGACTGTCGCATTACCTCTGTTATGGCAACACTGTTGCCAGACGTTTTGCGCCTGCGAAGTCCCAGTTCGAATCTCCAAAAAAGACCGAGAAATCACTAAATAAAATATTTAGCCTTCTCCTAGAGTCCCACACAAAAGTTAAAGTTATAAGCATATGTTACATGGATTCTTCTTGTTAATTAATTTCTACACGAAAGCTGACAAACGTTGGTTTGAATCACTTTTATTACAGATTTAACGAGGAAAAACTAGCCTCTATACTATTTCTTGAAACGTTTTCCATGCGGTCTCAATACACTGCGCCTGCGGTCCTACTAACCGTTTATGAACTACTTCGTGTAATTTCAACCAATTCACTCATCTTACACTCTCCTCCTCCTGAAATAAATGGCATCCTTGACATTTGTTATCTCAGAGGATCTAAAATTCTAAATCAGTTCTTGAACATACGTAACTTTATTCTACAGTTTTGCTGACATTAGTTCTATCACAATAGAACAATGGTTGGGTTGATCAGGCCCTCCCGCTGTCATATCTTCTTTTATTACATGTTAACTGATCTAAAAGTATCTTAATAATACTGCTAGAAGTCAGGATTATGAAAAACCTTAAAAGTGAAACTACTAACCAAACTTTTCTGTCTTTCTTATCTATAACAACAACAATGTAAATGAATCCCTAAGTATCCCTAAGTTAATGTTCTTGTCTTACCACTGCATCAGAAACATAGGATAGTTGCAGTGCCATTGATACGGAGTGGGTATCGGGATTTGTTCTGGCTGATGGTAAAGGAACTGAGGTGTTTGTTGGTTGAACTGTGTAATCATCGCTCCACAGTAGAAACAGGCTGGATGTCCTGGTGCATAATACGCTAATCGTTGTGGAGCTTGTCTATTTCTTTGAGGACGATCAGCGCCATTATGCCCAATGGTTTCTTCCTCCATTCGAGGTACAGGCACATCTTCAGGTACAGGCACGTCTTCAGGTACAGGCACATCTTCATTCCGGGCTTCTAGCGTTTCTTCAGCTGGAGCTTCTTCTTGTGTTTCGTCAGCTTCTTCCGGTCGTTCTTCAATAGGGTTGTCTTCAGCAGCTAGTGGATCTTCTTCGTCCGACATTTCTGACTGTAGTTCTACTGGCTGTTCTGTGTTTGTTGAATTTTCCTCGACTTCAGCAACGTTGTCATTCAACTGTACTTGCGGTCGATGTGAAACTGTAGGGAATTCGTCCTCGTCGTCAGATGAGCTGTCACCAATTGCAATAGATGTATCACGGGGAGGCGGACGGTCCTGGACACGGCGTTGTCGAGACGCTGGCACGGCTGACTCACTCAAGAGATAGTCACATGGGAGCAACATGTTGCAGTGTAATGTACGAGGTTTCTTTTTCTTAGACTCTGATGTAACGTCGTACACAGGGCTGTCTGGGCCTTTTCTTGAAACCACAATGTGCACCTCATCCTCCCAAAAAGATCGCAACTTCCCAGGGCCTCCTACTACCCCCTGTATCTTGAAATCTCTATGCAGGACACTCTTCTCAAGATTAACCAATGGTACTTTAAGGACATCCTGTAGTTGAACACTATTTTCCTCACTAACATCAGTTCCTTTGTTCTTTTTCTTCTGAGCATCTACCAACTTTGACTTGATTTCTTTCTGTTTACTCAACAATTTATCAATCTCTTCCTGTAATTCTAACATTTCCTTTTCTTCTGGGGATCCCTCCTCGTTACTCTCTAGCTCTCCACTATTATCTTCAAGGGGAGGTGGGCCAAGGAAGGCTTTGATGCTTTCCAAGTACATGTACTCCATGCTCTCTTGTTTCTCGGTTAAATCACTCACTTGCTGTCCAATAGCTTCTCGAATCAACTTTGAAACGGTAAATCTACTCTTCTCTTTTATACTCGACTCATCAAGTTTCATATTATGGGCCAACTCTAAAACTCCGTCCAGGTTTAACGTGAGAATTTCCGACTCTAACTCCATTAACTTTTCTTCTATCTGATCAGACATTTTGGCTCGTAGAATATGTTTATCTGTTTAAATGTCATACAAATTTACCTTCCATTGCAAGTCCTGTCTTTAATACCAGTCCATTCTGAGTGAGAAGCACTAGTTGCACACAATCGTTGACGAAAATACAAGCATTTCACCCCCAGTACACGAGTGTTCACCTCACAATAGTTCCATAAATTTAAATCCTATTATCGCCATTAGTACTCTTCTTCTGCCGTCGTTGTTTGTCGGTTTTCACTGTAGAAATTCCCGCCTGAGCCCCCAAAATGTTACATGGATTCTTCTTGTTAATTAATTTCTACACGAAAGCTGACAAACGTTGGTTTGAATCACTTTTATTACCGATTTAACGAGGAAAAACTAGCCTCTATACTATTTCTTGAAACGTTTTCCATGCGGTCTCAATACACTGCGCCTGCGGTCCTACTAACCGTTTATGAACTACTTCGTGTAATTTCAACCAATTCACTCATCTTACACATACCAACCAAAACGTTAAGGTAGGTAATTTGTACATGGCTTTTTGTCAATATTGTAACATATTCTGAGATGCGATAATTTTCATGGCCATTTTTAAAAACACAAATGAATAGTCGAGTCTCTGTAATCGTCACTGTCCGGTTGTTGTTGCCACAGCTATTTCCCGCATCTCTTGCAATGTTTACTATTGTAAATTCACGCATGCGCAAACGTTTGGCAGCTGTGTTTATAATGGCACCATTGTACATGTACACGGGTACTTCTACATCCCCACAATGCTGTCCGGTTCCTACACCTATACATTCGGTTCTTATCTTAATGATTACACTGAAATATTCATTTTATTTTGATTATGATCTCATCACCCGGCGCACAAAATTATCAATTATTTAATTTCACGTTTTAAGAGTGTAAATTAATGGGTGCAGTTTTCGCAAACATTTTCGCAAAAATACGTTTATTTAGTTTGATGTTTGCCAGTTTGGTCTGCTCAGATTGCGGAGAAGTGTAGTTATCTCTGATACATCTGGTTGCATTAAATTAGGTCTGATCCAATTTCAGCGATTTAAGACTGGGCAGACTAGGCAGCCACCCAAAGGACTCTTGAAAAAGAAAATGATAGTCGGATATTTAATTGGGCATCGTTTCTTGTTTACGTAGAAAGTGCTACACGAAACAAATTATGAACCGATAAAAATTTTCTCGGATACAATTTTGACGTAAGTAAGGAGGCACACTTTCTAAAAAGGCATCTCAGTTAACGCGGATAAAATAAAATACAATAGCACAAATATTTTTTTAGAAAACAATAATATGTTCCATTGAAAGACAATTTACAGCTATAAGATCTTGCTGAATAGTGTTGTTGGAATGGAGGAAATGCCATTTCAGAGACCCAAATTCTAAAAGTCTTAAAAATGCAGACTCAAATTTCCCCCCCACGGTCTAGGGCCTTTACAGTCTTGGGCCCTGTTTACATGAAGCGGATTGACTGAGATTCAGGCAAGAATCGGCTTAAATGTCTCCAATCTGATTCATCTAAACACGGTTTGATTTGAAAATGGTCGTATAAATTCATTGGTCATTTCTCAAGTACGAAAGTAGATATCGTAAAACTATTAACCTTTTCCAGACATGGCACTTTCATTTAAAAGTAATGCAATTATTTTTTGACTAAAGTTCCCCTTTCACAATTGTAAACACAGAGAACAATGTTTTATATAATCATTTACGATAATAATGAACGGCTCCTCAGTTTCAATTTGTCATGTGTATTGCAAAGTGCTCATATGTATTAGTTTGTGTTTTCACACTACCAGGTGATCTGACCGTGAGGGAAAGGCCTGGAACTAGCAACCTAATAGAAATCCATTTTGCTGTATTGAATAACTTATTTCTTTCATTTTCCTTGATCAAACTGGTTGAAACTTTGTATTTATGTTCAGTGTTGAAAATGATAAGTCTATGCTAAATTTGGGAACAAAATAAAGTATATTTCACGAGATATTAAATAGTTTAATTCGAAAAATGGATTTCTATTTGACAACTAGTCCCAGTCCTTTTCCGTGTTTTCAGATCACCTGGTATGAATATGAAGTGAGAACATGTCAAACCTGCAAACTCACCTGGAGCGCATGGAGTACCAATAGTTTACCAATATGGCCACTGGTCGTGAGATTAGAGGTCTGATATATATGAAATCAGTTCGTTTCTACATGCTAGTTGATTAGTCGGTTGATATACACCGTTGATTGTTTGCAAGGACATACACGGTTTCCTAGAAAAATAAACATTGATTATAGTTAACACGAGAAACCAAACATATATATATACATCAACATTAAAGATTTATTAGAAGTAATTGGGGTGCCTTGAAAATTGCTAGACTTCAAAATTTGACTAAAAACAAAAACGCACTAGAATAAAATGATACAAGTTCAAAACAGCACTAGTCTGTCGAGTTAGCGTACAAACCTGGTGACTAGTGGGTTGGTATATCTGCTACAGGCTAAAAATATATTGAGTTTCCGGCCCTCTTATTATGTATTTCCAAAAAAAGAAACAATTTGTTTATCCTTCAGTGTTAAACATTTCCTGGTTGGTGCTAGTCGAGCAGATTTATCATGGACTTAAAGAGCTATGTTATCATATTTTAGCGATTTTTGCAGGAACAAAATTGTTCTAAAAATACACAAAAAATTTTTTAAGAACGGTTTTATATTATAAAAAAGGACGGGTGGTCAAAATTAAAGCAATATTGAAAAGGATTGTAATTACATTTAAGTCAATTTGCGTAACAACTCGGTCATAAATTGTTCAGATATCCTCCATGGTTGCAAAATGAATCGTATTTCATAATGGAATTAATGTACAGCTTTAATATTGAGCGAGGTTTGCAGCTCAGAATTTCAACATAAGGAAATTGTGGCTAAAAACAGCGTGACATTTCTAGCTTCAACCAATTCTAAACTGAAGCATATGAAATTTGTGGAAAACCACCTGTGTCAGCGACAAAGATTTTTGGCAAAATAAATTAGAGGTCTGGAAGCAATACTAATGCCATGGCTACAATGGACAGTGTTCTTCCGTTATGGTGGTCTGTGTCCAAATGCAAAGATTCAAGTGATTTCATTCAATAATCAAACAGACTATACACACACGTTGAAATGTTGTGAATTTAAATATCACATAAGTCAAAATATATCAAGAACTAATACAATATGGAACACCTGTGAATTGGTATTCTTTATTATTTATAAGTTTTTCACTGAAAAAGACAATCTTAAATTTCGGATAAACGGATTGACTTCCAATTATTTTTTCGTACGTCAACAGTTGCATGGTTATGGCTCAATTTATATGTTTTTACGTATAAAAACATATATGTTTTTACGTATAAAAACACAAACATTTAAACGTACAACGTAAAAGTAAAGTAAAGTAAAGTAATATAAAGTAAAGTAAAGTGAAGTGAAGTGAAGTGAAGTGAAGTGAAGTGAAGTGAAGTGAAGTGAAGTGAAGTGAAGTGAAGTGAAGTGAAGTGAAGTGAAGTGAAGTGAAGTGAAGTGAAGTGAAGTGAAGTGAAGTGAAGTGAAGTGAAGTGAAGTGAAGTGAAGTGAAGCGAAGCGAAGCGAAGCGAAGCGAAGCGAAGCGAAGCGAAGCGAAGCGAAGCGAAGCGAAGCGAAGCGAAGTGAAGTGAAGTGAAGTGAAGTGAAGTGAAGTGAAGTGAAGTGAAGTGAAGTGAAGTAAAGTAAAGTAAAGTAAAATGGAATGAAAATAGAAGTGGATTGGAGTAGAGTCAGGAGTGTAGTGAAGTCAGGTCATAGAATAAGTCAAATAAATTTTTCTTTCATTCAAAATATTAATGATGCACTCATGTGTGACATTTGCAGAGTCTTCCTTCAAGAATGTCGTGAAACAAATACAAAATATTGGAAAAGTTTTGCAAAATATTACTAGCAGGATAGAGTCCATAGAAACAAAAAAACAAGTAATAAAAAGTAAGACAACTTAAACAAAGGTAAATTGTCCTCCAAACTTAAGTGATAGGCATACAAAAAAGTTTAATGATTAACAGAGCTATTTTACTTTTAGAAGATCAACCTGTTCAAAAATTTTGCCGAGTTCCCAAGCCAAATACGATATATCCATTATGTGAAGATAAAGTAGAGGTATAGTATTATTTGCATTTCAAAAACTCATTAATAATTAATGAGGAAAACACAAAAGAAAATCATGACCGTATCGTATCTTTATATGTGATAAAGATTTCTCCTGATTTACTTAAACTTTAGCTTTGATTTTCTCGGCTTAGACAAGGTTATTTTTCAAACTAACTCCGCCAATCAACTTACCAAGTGGTTCGTTTGTGAAGCCGTATAATAAACTCGCAGTTCGTGTTTTATCAGATATAAAAACACTCGGCTTCGCCTCGTGTCTTTATATCTGATAAAACACTCCTGCTCGTTTATTATACAGTACATAACTATCCATCCATTCGGCATCCATGCATCTATGCATCCATAAAACATTCATGCATCAATCTATACACCCACATCCATGAATGTATGCATCTAACCAACCATCCATCCATCCATCCAACAATCGACCCATCCATCCATCCATCCATCCATCCATCCATCCATCCATCCATCCATCCATCCATCCATCCATCCATCCATCCATCCATCCATCCATCCATCCATCCATCCATCCATCGCGACGATGTAAAAGAAGAACCATCATTAAAGGTTCATTAAAAAGACTTGAATCAACATCTATATGCGCCAACATAAATTAATGATTATTATTTTTGACTGTACATAATTATTTACTTTTATATAAACCTTGAAAAATGCAAACATATAGTATATTATATTATACGTAAACACGGCTTTTACGAAGACCAAGTGAATGTATTACAATCAACAAATAAATTCCCAACGCAAAAGAATCTGACATATATTTAACGATACTCTGGCTTAAAAGTTTCTTGAACGTAGCGTTAAAAAGTTACTGTTCATGACGGCCCAACGTTTCGACACTCCGATCTAGTGGTTTCAACAGGGGTCATTGTTGTGAAGACAGGTCCCATATTTATACTCTCATAGAACCATTGATGACATTAACAATGGATCAATCCGTTGTCTATTGCATCTTGTTGATAGATATAACGTCATCAATGGTTTTAAGTTACGTATATATATATATAGTGGACGTATTTTAATATCGGTGAATATGTTGTGATGTTAACAACGAAACGTTAGATTTTTATTAAATATTATGATTTTACTCTTGTGTCTGATTGAATGGCTTTTCTCACGATATTTTGCTGGACTTTGATATCCTTAACTAGATAACACTTCCCAGTTCCCGCCTGGTCAATCCATAACTGATGTTCTAAAAATGACGTCATAAGTGGTTGTATTCTTTTCCTAACCCTAGTATAGCTTTATTAAGGTTACCCTATTTTCAGGAATGGACAAAAGTACATTTACATTGAAACGAATTTTTATTGCTTATTTTTACATAGTACGTGCGTCAATTTTGGAAGTTTCCTTGTTATGCAGAACAAAATAACGTACGCAACACTGATTTATGTTCAATTCTTATCTACTTGAGCGAGGTAAGTTATGTACCAATGTAAAGCATTTTCTACGCTGTTAAAATCCAATAAGTTGTACCAATTCTTCGGCCGACCATATGTTACAACTTGTGATCAAACTAATATATCAAAAACGTTCGCATGGATTACTCCGGTTTGTTAAAACCTGTGTTGTGCCATTTCTCAAAGCACCATACCTGTAACATTTTTTATTTTATTTTATTTATTTATTTATTTATTTATTTATTTATTTATTTATTTATTTATTTATTTATTTATTTATTTATTTATTTATTTATTTATTGATTTACTTATTTATTTATATATTTATTTATTTATTTAATTATTTATTTATTTGTTTATTTATTTATTTTTGCCCATATAAAGTATTTTTTTCTGTTATGTCATTGTAATTTTTTCTAAAATTACATTAGGACTAGGAGTCAACTAGAAACCTTGTCGCGCTTTTTATTAAGACCCCTAGTTCTGAATATATTCTAATTATTATTTACAAAAAATCAGTTCAAAAAATTATTTAAGAAAGTCTTTTATCTAATTAAGAAAAAAAGAAGAAGATCTCGTTTTAAATACTATCAAAAGATTAATAATTGTGTGTGTATATATATAAAGTACAATGGGTTGATTAAAATTTGCCTAAATAACTACTACATAAATAATACTCGATACCTTGGTCAGAGATGACCCACCAAATCCCAACCAAAATACAGTATTCTAAACTATATACAAGCTATATATATATATATATATATATATATATATATATATATATATATATATATATATATATATATACATTTCTAAAGCTCAATAATTTTTGAGGAAAATTCAAAAGAAATTAATGTTTAATCAATGTCTGTTTACCCCGGTACAGAACTGATATCAGTGTCTGTAAATGTGATACAGAACTGTTTAATAAAACATCAGTTCTGTATCACATTTACAGACACTGATCATATCAGTTCTGTGGCAAGCGTACAGAACAGACACTTCGCATTCAACTATCTTGAGTGAGGTACGCTGGTAGCGTCCTCATACAAGTTGAAGATGCAAACATTTGTTGCCGAACAACATTTGTTGAATAACAAATGATGATCAGTATGGCCATTTATATCACGTCACGTAGAATAGAAAATGTGGGACTAATATTAAGTTAAAGCGCATGCTCGTATCACTAATTTAATATTCGTAGCCTATTAAACCTTACCTCGAAGGTTTATCAGCTGTTAACATGATTTATTTTTGTTTAGTTACCTTAATAGGCGCTTTAGAAGACATTTACAGAATTCGTGTCCGTTCTGTATCGGGATACAGGCACTCGGCTTCGCCTCGTGTCTGTATACCCCGATACAGAACGGTCACAACCTCGTCCCCAAGGCATTTTGCCTCCACGTTGGGAGTCGACGGCGAAAATGGCCCTGGCATCGGCTGGTCGATTCTATAATCGGATTGGCCGGTTTAAAAACATGATTAATTCAGATACAGTGTAATTTATTCATCAAAATATGAATTGCAATAAATCCACTCTGCGAAGTTCATCCAAAGAATTGTAACGATAGCTTTGGTTAAAGTCAAGAACAACATTAGATATATGTTTCTTCCCGACATTTAAATGTATCCTGGATAATCGTGGGGAGCTGAGTATCATGATGAATAATGCTAGCCAGTTGCATTTATGATAAAGGTTCACATGAGTGATTCGGCAGAACGTTAAATATTTCTTATTTATTATTCATGTATACGTATTATACGAAAACGAAACACAAAGACCGCATAAATTTTCTTGCCAAAACACCCCAAAATTCTGGGTGTCACGTGACCAGCCGATGCCAGGGCCATTTTCGCCGACCTCCCAACGTGGAGGAAAAATGCCCTGGGGACGAGGTTGAGAACGGTCACTCATTCTGTAAATAGTACATATATATATATATATATATATATATATATATATATATATGTATATGTGAAATCATTACTAATTCATGAGTTTTGCAGCCAATCCAATTTCAGAAATTACGTCACATGTATACCCCTGTAAACCCCATACAAACTAAAACCAATGATGCTAATTAGTTACAACCACTAGTGGATGTATACTCTTCTGATACAACCACTAGTGCTTGTAACTAATTAGCATCTCAATATCCCAAAGGGATTTTTACTATTCATTCATTTCACAAGTTGTTTACAACACTCGCGTCCTTGTTGTATTGAATATACAATCACGAGCCAAAGGCGAGTGATTGTGTATTCAATACAATACGGCCGCGAGTGTTGTAAACAACTTGTGAAATGAATAAATAGTAAAAATCCCTTTGGGATATTGAGATGCTAATTAGTTACAAGCACTAGTAGTTGTATCAGAAGAGTATACATCCACTAGTGGTTGTAACTAATTAGCATCATTGGTTTTAGTTTGTATGGGGTTTACAGGGGTATACATGTGACGTAATTTCTGAAATTGGATTGGCTGCAACGCTCATGAATTATTAATGAATTTCACAAATATAGTATATTACATGGTATATTTTTAGTAATGATTTTAAATTTGTAGGAAATACTCTTTTATATTTCCCTTTTATAAATATTATAAGATTTAATATTTTTCATATTAGATTCCAAACTATTCCAAATATCTACTTCTTTATTAGAAAACATATTATAGTACCAATTTGTGACGAGCCGGTCATTGACCACTTCTTTTTTGAGCTTGATGAATTTACAGTAACAGCATGTTGCAGTGTTGGGCTGTTAAAGGGGCTTTTGTTAGCCCAAATATCTACTTCTTTATTAGAAAACATATTATAGTACCAATTTGTGACGAGCCGGCCAATGACCACTGCTTTGTTGAGCTTGATGAATTTACAGTAACAGCATGCTGTAGTGTTGAGCTGTTAAAGGGGCTTTTGTTAGCCTCAATTGTCTTGAAATTCTGAGCGGAATGCTTGGAAAGGAAGGCTGCACATTAATTTAAATGGAAAATATATACGAGTCACCTAACACCAAACACCTAACACCTAACACCTAACACCTAACACCTAACACAAATTAGCCTAAACTTGATTGTTGTCGGTCTAACAGAAATCAAGATTCCTTTTCAATTTCGCTTTAATTTTGATAATCCCGCTCACTTCTGTGCAGGTTGTTATAATATCTTTTTGTTATATGACAATTCTGTTTTAATAAGAATTGGTAAAACTACGGTGACATAACCTCTTTCTCAGCTTACGTCATAAATTTGATATATTCATGTGTATGATGTTTACAGGTTGAAAAATGGTGCCCTAGATTACCTTGGAGAACAACACCCACAAGTTTGAAAACAAAACAAGAAACAATTAAGGAAAAGGTTTGTATACACAATAAAATCGTTGCTCTCAATTTTTTACGCTCATATACCTAAAGCTAAAAACTAGACAGCCAAAAGGAATATTTTGGTAGCTAAAATCGCAATGAGAATAATTCTTATCGCAAAATACAAACAAATAACAATGTACTAAGAAAATTCAAGAGATTCAAAGTTCCTAAAAAAATGAACGCCTGTTTTTAATAATCCGGCAATAGGTATTATTTCCTATTTTTTTAAGTGTCCGTGCCAAGTGAAAATTCTGATAAAACAAATTTGAAGTTCGTGTTCTAATTAAGCAATTTAAAAAAATGGAATAAATGTGTCATGTAATTTTCAAGATATTAAGTACTAAAATTAGAGACTGGGAACGAAGATATAGAGAAATGAAAGAATCCGTTGTTATGCATATAGTCGTCCAATCTGGTTGATGTTTCATGTACCGGTCACTAAATTAGCTAGATAAATTTCCATATATATTAATGTCTTAGTTATCTTAGTTACCTTAGTTATCTTAGTTAACTTAGTTATCTTAGTTATCTTAGTTATTTTATTTATCTTAGTTATCTTAGTTATCTTAGTTATCTTAATTATCTTAATTATCGTGGTGTTTCCACAAAACTTATTTATATATTATTTATCTTAGTTATCTTAGTTGTTTTAGTTGTTTTAGTTATCTTAGTTATCTTAGTTATCTTAGTTATCTTAGTTATCTTAGTTCTTTTAGTTATCTTAGTCATCATAGTCATTTTAGTTCTTTTAGTCATCTTAGTTATCTTAATTATCCTAGTTATCTTAGTTATCTTAATTATTTTAATTATCTTAATTATCCTAGTTATCTTAGTTATCTTAGTTATCTTAGTTATCTTAGTTATCTTAGTTATCTTAGTTATCTTAGTTATCTTAGTTATCTTAGTTATCTTAGTTATCTTAGTTATCTTAGTTATCTTAGTTATCTTAGCTATCTTAGTTATCTTAGTTATCTTAGTTATCTTAAAGAATAAAACATAATCCGAAAATCGTCATCTTGAGACTTGATATTCAAGTTAAAAACAAGATAAGACAAAATGAGAGGTAATATTTCGACTCTATTTCAAATTCATTATCAAACCAATAGTTTACAAGCTTACTGAGTCCTATATATATACAATAATCACAAGGATGATGTCACCGCTTAGTAACTGGAAATGTCGCCAAGTTGACAAAACAGGTTAGACTGACATGTCAGCTGAATTGTTTCAAGTAAATATAGATAAAAATAAAAGTTGACAGTGGTGAAAGGATATATACATATTAAAGTTCTAAAAATAAAGCTAAGGAAATAGAGATAGTTCTTTGCTGGCCTTTAGGCCATTGTTCAGTTCAGGCTTTCTAAATTTGATTAGAAGAGCTTCTAAAATAAGTAATTGATTTGTATTACCAAATTTACAGGAGTGAATTATTTTAAAGTTATTAAATATTTGGTTCGATATACTAGGTCCAAGAAGAGGGAAATCAGAGGTGTTATTAAGGTTGTCATAAAGAATGTTGAGGTTGGCAAGGTGTTGAGCAAGAGGACAGTCAATTAGGTGCTGTGCTACAGCGCTAGTGTTGATGTTAGAGTGTTCAGAAAGGCGAGTTTGAAGGCAGCGTTCAGTTTTTCCAATGTATTTGTGGTTGCAACCGGGACAAGAAACCTCTTAAATTACATTGTTTTTAGAAAGGTCCGGTATTTTATCTTTATTTGAAGTGAAGAAGGCAGTTTTTTTGGTTTGGTAAATTACAGCGAAATTGACATCAACTTTTAGGTTGCGCCGAAGTTTTTTATTTAGGTTACGTACAAGAAATTCACCTTGTCTACCAAGATAAGGTAGTCTTAACCAAATTTTGGGAGAAGCGTCGTCAAACGTTTTGGTAGTGGTGGTTGAATTGGCGAAATGCTTAGCTTTGAGTTTAAAGATAAGGAAATTTCTAATGTTGGCCGGAAAACCATTGCAAGACATAAAATAGTTAAGGGAGTCGATTTGACGGTTGAGTAACAAAGAACTACTACAGATTTTAAAAGCACGGTAAAACAAAGAATTAATCCAAGTAGTTTTGCGGGAGAAAGGTTCGAAACTGGAAAAATGTGTGTATTGTCCGGTATGAGTGTTTTTTCGATAAACATCAATGCCATCGTCGGAAATTCTTAAATCTAGGAAATGGACATCATCATCGGGAAAGGTATCCACCGTGAATTTAAGGTTTTTATCAAAGCTGTTAAATTTAGATAGCACAAAAGGAATATCACTTGGCTTGATAAGTGCCAAAGTGTCGTCAACATAGCGTCGGTAAAATTTTATTATGCCTGATTGGATTAATTCCGAAACAATAATATTTTCAAGTTCAGTAAGTATTATATTTGCAAGAACCGGACCTAACGACGAACCCATAGAAACACCATCTACTTGTTCATATAATTGATTATTAAAAGAAAAAGTGGTTTTGGCACAAGAATTTAAAATCAGTTTTTTTAAGGTGCGCTTAGTTTTTTTAAGGTGCGCTTAGTAACTATTTACAGACATATCTTTCTACTCTTTTCAAACGTGGCGAAATTTCCGACAGCGAATTTAGATTTTTACGGCCAAAAGCTGCACATTTCGGACGAGCACATGGACTCCCAAAAGTTCACAAAACTTTCGATCACATTCCTAAATTTCGGCCGATTATTGACACGACAAACACTCCTCATTATAATGTCGGCAAATTTCTTTCCAATTTATTAAACCCTTTGACTCTGAATGATTATACACTTCGTGACACATTTCAGGCAGTTGATGCCATTAAAGCTGTCCCTACACAACTTTTCTCTGAAGGTTACCGCTATGTTTCGTTTGATGTTGTGTCTCTTTTTACCAACGTTCCTTTAAAGAAAACAGTCGACATTATTTTAAATCGTATTTTCGTTGATAACCAAGTTCAAACCACTCTTACTAAGCGTACCTTAAAAAAACTGATTTTAGATTCTTGTACCAAAACCACTTTTTCTTTTAATAATCAATTATATGAACAAGTAGATGGTGTTTCTATGGGTTCGTCGTTAGGTCCGGTTCTTGCAAATATAATACTTACTGAATTTGAAAATGTTATTGTTTCGGAATTAATCCAATCAGGCAAAATAAAATTTTACCGACGCTATGTTGACGACACTTTGGCACTTATCAAGCCAAGTGATATTCCTTTTGTGCTATCTAAATTTACCAGCTTTGATAAAAACCTTAAATTCACGGTGGATACCTTTCCCGATGATGATGTCCATTTCCTAGATTTAAAAATTTCCGACGATGGCATTGATGTTTATTGAAAAAACACTCATACCGGACAATACACACGTTTTTCCAGTTTCGAACCTTTCTCCCGCAAAACTACTTGGATTAATTCTTTGTTTTACCGTGCTTTTAAAATCTGTAGTAGTTCTTTGTTACTCAACCGTCAAATCGACTCCCTTAAATATTTTATGTCTTGGAATGGTTTTCTGGCCAAAATTAGAAATTTCCTTATCTCTAAACTCAAAGCTAAGCATTTCGCCAATTCAACGTTTGACGACGCTTCTCCCAAAATTTGGTTAAGACTACCTTATCTTGGTAGACAAGGTGAATTTCTTGTACGTAACCTAATTAAAAAACTTCGGCGCAACCTAAAAGTTGATGTCAATTTCGCTGTAATTTACCAAACCAAAAAAACTGCCTTCTTCACTTCAAATAAAGATAAAATACCGGACCTTTCTAAAAACAATGTAATTTACGAGATTTCTTGTCCCGGTTGCAACCACAAATACATTGGAAAAACTGAACGCTGCCTTCAAACTCGCTTTTCTGAACACTCTAACATCAACACTAGCGCTGTAGCACAGCACCTAATTGACTGTCCTCTTGCTCAACACCTTGCCAACCTCAACATTCTTTATGACAACTTTACTAACACCTCTGATTTCCCTCTTCTTGGACCTAGTATATCGAACCAAATATTTAATAACTTTAAAATAATTCACTCCTGTAAATTTGGTAAAACAAATCAATTACTTATTTTAGAAGCTCTTCTAATCAAATTTAGAAAGCCTGAACTGAACAATGGCCTAAAGGCCAGCAAAGAACTATCACTATTTCCTTAGCTTTATTTTTAGAACTTTAATATGTATATATCCTTTCACCACTGTCAACTTTTATTTTTATCTACATTTACATGAAACAATTCAGCTGACATGTCAGTCTAACCTGTTTTGTCAACTTGGTGACATTTCCAGTTACTAAGCGGTGACATCATCCTTGTGATTATTGTATATATATAGGACTCAGTAAGCTTGTAAACTATTGGTTTGATAATGAATTTGAAATAGAGTCGAAATATTACCTCTCATTTTGTCTTATCTTGTTTTAAACTTGAATATCAAGTCTCAAGATGACGATTTTCGGATTATGTTTTATTCTTTATTTTTTAAAATTGTCAGCTGGTTATGGTTTTTAGTTATCTTAGTTATCTTAGTTATCTTAGTTCTTTTAGTTATCTTAGTTATCTTAGTTATCTTAGTTATCTTAGTTATCTTAGTTATCCTAGTTATCTTAGTTATCTTAGTTATCTTAGTTATCTTAGTTATCTTAGTTATCTTAGTTATCTTAGTTATCTTAGTTCTTTTAGTTCTTTTAGTTATCTTAGTTATTATAGTTATCTTAGTCGTTATCTTAGTTATCTTAGTTCTTTTAGTCATCTTAGTTATCTTAATTATCCTAGTTATCTTAGTTATCTTAATTATTTTAATTATCTTAATTATCCTAGTTATCTTAGTTATCTTAGTTATCTTAGTTATCTTAGTTATCTTAGTTATCTTAGTTATCTTAGTTATCTTAGTTATCTTAGTTATCTTAGTTATCTTAGTTATCTTAGTTATCTTAGTTATCTTAGTTATCTTAGTTATCTTAGTTATCTTAGTTATCTTAGTTCTTTTAGTTCTTTTAGTTATCTTAGTTATCTTAGTTATTATAGTTATCTTAGTTATCTTAGTTATCTTTGTTATCTTGGTTCTTTTAGTTCTTTTAGTTATCTTAGTTATTATAGTTATCTTAGTTATTTTAGTCATCTTAGTTATCTTAGTTATCTTAGTTCTTTTAGTTTTTTTCGTTATCTTAGTTCTTTTAGTTCTTTTAGTTTCTTAGTTATCTTAGTTACCTTAGTTATCTTAGTTAACTTAGTTATCTTAGTTATCTTAGTTATTTTATTTATCTTAGTTATCTTAGTTATCTTAGTTATCTTAATTATCTTAGTTATCGTGGTGTTTCCACAAAACTTATTTATATATTATTTATCTTAGTTATCTTAGTTTTTTTAGTTATCTTAGTTTTTTAGTTATCTTAGTTATCTTAGTTTCTTAGTTATCTTATTTATCTTAGTTCTTTTAGTTATCTTAATTATCTTAGTTCTTTTAGTTATCTTAGTTATCTTAGTTATCTTAATTATCTTAATTATCCTAGTTATCTTAGTTATCTTAGTTATCTTAGTTATCTTGGTTATCTTTGTTATCTTGGTTATCTTAGTTATCTTAGTTATCTTAGTTATCTTAGTTATCTCAGTTATCGTGGTGTTTCCACAAAACTTATTTATATATTATTTATCTTAGTTATCTTAGTTGTTTTAGTTGTTTCAGTTATCTTAGTTTTTTAGTTATCTTAGTTATCTTATTTATCTTAGTTCTTTTAGTTATCTTAATTATCTTAGTTCTTTTAGTTCTTTTAGTTATCTTAGTTATCTTAATTATCTTAATTATCCTAGTTATCTTAGTTATCTTAGTTATCTTGGTTATCTTGGTTATCTTAGTTATCTTAGTTATCTTAGTTATCTGAATTATCTTAGTTATCGTGGTGTTTCCACAAAACTTATTTATATATTATTTATCTTAGTTATCTTTTGTTTTAGTTGTTTTAGTTATCTTAGTTTTTTAGTTATCTTAGTTATCTTATTTATCTTAGTTCTTTTAGTTATCTTAATTATCTTAGTTCTTTTAGTTATCTTAGTTATCTTAGTTATCTTAATTATCTTAATTATCTTAATTATCCTAGTTATCTTGGTTATCTTGGTTATCTTGGTTATCTTAGTTATCTTAGTTATTATAGTTATCTTAGTTATCTTAGTTATCTTAGTTATCTTAGTTATCTTAGTTATCTTAGTTATCTTAGTTATCTTAGTTATCTTAGTTATCTTAGTTATCTTAGTTATCTTAGTTATCTTAGTTCTTTTAGTTCTTTTAGTTATCTTAGTTATTATAGTTGTCTTAGTTATTTTAGTCATCTTAGTTATCTTAGTTATCTTAGTTCTTTTAGTTTTTTTCGTTATCTTAGTTCTTTTAGTTCTTTTAGTTTCTTAGTTATCTTAGTTACCTTAGTTATCTTAGTTAACTTAGTTATCTTAGTTATCTTAGTTATTTTATTTATCTTAGTTATCTTAGTTATCTTAGTTATCTTAATTATCTTAGTTATCGTCGTGTTTCCACAAAACTTATTTATATATTATTTATCTTAGTTATCTTAGTTGTTTTAGTTATCTTAGTTTTTTAGTCATCTTAGTTATCTTATTTATCTTAGTTCTTTTAGTTATCTTAATTATCTTAGTTCTTTTAGTTATCTTAGTTATCTTAATTATCTTAATTATCCTAGTTATCTTAGTTATCTTAGTTATCTTGGTTATCTTGGTTATCTTAGTTATCTTAGTTATCTTAATTATCTTAGTTATCGTGGTGTTTCCACAAAACTTATTTATATATTATTTATCTTAGTTATCTTAGTTGTTTTAGTTGTTTCAGTTATCTCAGTTTTTTAGTTATCTTAGTTATCTTATTTATCTTAGTTCTTTTAGTTATCTTAATTATCTTAGTTCTTTTAGTTATCTTAGTTATCTTAATTATCTTAATTATCCTAGTTATCTTAGTTATCTTAGTTATCTTAGTTATCTTGGTTATCTTGGTTATCTTAGTTATCTTAGTTATCTTAATTATCTTAGTTGTCGTGGTGTTTCCACAAAACTTATTTATATATTATTTATCTTAGTTATCTTAGTTGTTTTAGTTGTTTCAGTTATCTCAGTTTTTTAGTTATCTTAGTTATCTTATTTATCTTAGTTCTTTTAGTTATCTTAATTATCTTAATTCTTTTAGTTATCTTAGTTATCTTAATTATCTTAATTATCCTAGTTATCTTAGTTATCTTAGTTATCTTAGTTATCTTGGTTATCTTGGTTATCTTAGTTATCTTACTTATCTTAATTATCTTAGTTATCGTGGTGTTTCCACAAAACTTATTTATATATTATTTATCTTAGTTATCTTAGTTGTTTTAGTTGTTTTAGTTACCTTAGTTTTTTAGTTATCTTATTTATCTTATTTCTTTTAGTTATCTTAATTATCTTAGTTCTTTTAGTTATCTTAGTTATCTTAATTATCTTAATTATCCTAGTTATCTTAGTTATCTTAGTTATCTTGGTTATCTTGGTTATCTTAGTTATCTTAGTTATCTTAGTTATCTTAATTATCTTAGTTCTTTTAGTTATCTTAATTATCTTAGTTCTTTTAGTAATCTTAGTTATCTTAATTATCTTAATTATCCTAGTTATCTTAGTTATCTTAGTTATCTTGGTTATCTTGGTTATCTTAGTTATCTTAGTTATCTTAGTTATCTTAATTATCTTAGTTATCGTGGTGTTTCCACAGAACTTATTTATATATTATTTATCTTTGTTATCTTAGTTATTTTAGTTGTTTTAGTTATCTTAGTTTTTTAGTTATCTTATTTATCTTAGTTCTTTTAGTTATCTTAATCATCTTAGTTCTTTTAGTTATCTTAGTTATCTTAATTATCTTAATTATCCTAGTTATCTTAGTTATCTTAGTTATCTTGGTTATCTTGGTTATCTTGGTTATCTTGGTTATCTTGGTTATCTTGGTTATCTTGGTTATCTTGGTTATCTTGGTTATCTTGGTTATCTTGGTTATCTTGGTTATCTTGGTTATCTTGGTTATCTTGGTTATCTTGGTTATCTTGGTTATCTTGGTTATCTTGGTTATCTTGGTTATCTTGGTTATCTTGGTTATCTTGGTTATCTTGGTTATCTTGGTTATCTTGGTTATCTTGGTTATCTTGGTTATCTTGGTTATCTTGGTTATCTTGGTTATCTTGGTTATCTTGGTTATCTTAGTTATCTTAGTTATCTTATCTTAGTTATCTTAGTTGTCTTAGTTGTCTTAGTTGTCTTAGTTGTCTTAGTTATCTTAGTTGTCTTAAAGAATAAAACATAATCCGAAAATCGTCATCTTGTGACTTGATATTCAAGTTAAAAACAAGATAAGACAAAATGAGAGGTAATATTTCGACTCTATTTCAAAGTCATTATCAAACCAATAGTTTACAAGCTTACTGAGTCCTATATATATATACAATAATCACAAGGATGATGTCACCGCTTAGTAACTGGAAATGTCACCAAGTTGACAAAACAGGTTAGACTGACATGTCAGCTGAATTGTTTCAAGTAAATGTAGATAAAAATAAAAGTTGACAGTGGTGAAAGGATATATACATATTAAAGTTCTAAAAATAAAGCTAAGGAAATAGAGATAGTTCTTTGCTGGCCTTTAGGCCATTGTTCAGTTCAGGCTTTCTAAATTTGATTAGAAGAGCTTCTAAAATAAGTAATTGATTTGTATTACCAAATTTACAGGAGTGAATTATTTTAAAGTTATTAAATATTTGGTTCGATATACTAGGTCCAAGAAGAGGGAAATCAGAGGTGTTATTAAGGTTGTCATAAAGAATGTTGAGGTTGGCAAGGTATTGAGCAAGAGGACAGTCAATTAGGTGCTGTGCTACAGCGAACAATGAACAATGAACAATGGTCTAAAGGCCAGCAAAGAACTATCTCTATTTCCTTAGCTTTATTTTTAGAACTTTAATATGTATATATCCTTTCACCACTGTCAACTTTTATTTTTATCTACATTTACTTGAAACAATTCAGCTGACATGTCAGTCTAACCTGTTTTGTCAGCTTGGTGACATTTCCAGTTACTAAGCGGTGACATCATCCTTGTGATTATTGTATATATATATATAGGACTCAGTAAGCTTGTAAACTATTGGTTTGATAATGACTTTGAAATAGAGTCGAAATATTACCTCTCATTTTGTCTTATCTTGTTTTTAACTTGAATATCAAGTCACAAGATGACGATTTTCGGATTATGTTTTATTCTTTATCTTTTAAAATTGTCGGCTGGTTATGGTTTTTTAGTTGTCTTAGTTGTCTTAGTTATCATAGTTATCTTAGTTATCTTAGTTATCTTAGTTATCTTAGTTATCTTAGTTATCTTAGTTATCTTAGTTATCTTAGTTATCTTAGTTATCTTATGATGTCTTACACTGCTGAAGTCAACCGAAAAATTTCGGCTGACTCGAGCGGGATTTGAACTCGCACCTTCGGGATTCCGGTCCGCCGCTCTACCTGTTGAGCTATCGAGCCGCACAGGGATTGGAGGCAAGTTCTATCCAACTTAAGTGCACGAGATATTCTCGCGACAACTTAACGCTTATCCGTGAGGACGTGCAGTGTTTCAATTCTATTACAGAATCATCCTCAGAAACATGAGAAAATTTTTCATGATGTCTTACACTGCTAAAGTCAACCGAAAAATTTCGGCTGACTCGAGCGGGATTTGAACTCGCACCTTCGGGATTCCGGTCCGCCGCTCTACCTGTTGAGCTATCGAGCCGCACAGGGATTGGAGGCAAGTTCTATCCAACTTAAGTGCACGAGATATTCTCGCGACAACTTAACGCTTATCCGTGAGGACGTGCAGTGTTTCAATTCTATTACAGAATCATCCTCAGAAACATGAGAAAATTTTTCATGATGTCTTACACTGCTGAAGTCAACCGAAAAATTTCGGCTGACTCGAGCGGGATTTGAACTCGCACCTTCGGGATTCCGGTCCGCCGCTCTACCTGTTGAGCTATCGAGCCGCACAGGGATTGGAGGCAAGTTCTATCCAACTTAAGTGCACGAGATATTCTCGCGACAACTTAACGCTTATCCGTGAGGACGTGCAGTGTTTCAATTCTATTACAGAATCATCCTCAGAAACATGAGAAAATTTTTCATGATGTCTTACACTGCTAAAGTCAACCGAAAAATTTCGGCTGACTCGAGCGGGATTTGAACTCGCACCTTCGGGATTCCGGTCCGCCGCTCTACCTGTTGAAATTTTTCGATTGGCTAGCTAAAGGCGGCTACTTTTCAAGTGCCAACATGTTTTTCTGTTTCCGGTATGGATTATCGCGTCGAAGGCTCTGGGACAAGATTGATAGTTGTCCAACTACATACGTCATCAAGCAGTCTACTCAAGAAATTATTTTTATCAAAAATAGATACGCTACGGCAAACTTTAAGAGTTCATAGCTCAATATTAATTTTTATCAAAATTTATATTTGTTTGAAATTTTCAGTGAATGCTCCTCTGGCTTATACTGATCTGTTCAAAACCGCTAAAAGGTTTTACAGTTTAGACACTTTAATAAAATTTCGTCATACTTATTCAAAAAAAGGCTTTGCATAATTCATATATTTTACAACATTTTATTACAAAAACAGAAAAACTTTGGCTTACAACGAAAGATCCTAGAAAGTGTACACAGATTGTGCTTTTTAGCAACTTTTGGAGTAGGAACAACTTTTTATAGTATGAGCAACTTCGGGAAACGTCTGTATATATTTTCATTAATGAACAATATGAATAACTGAAATGAGGGTAACTCGAAGTCTCCAACTTCATCCAATGATACATGGAGTGCATGGTCCAAGAAATTACCTAAACGCCGACGTTTATCGGGGTAAATGCGTATATGCATGTATGCGTTTTTAACAATGTTGACGAAACAACTTGCATAAATATTGCACGGCGTGTAACAGAGTATAATGCAAGTTGCAAGTTAATGACAGAGTAAATCTAAAGCCCTAATCAAACGAGAACGCAAGTCATCGCAAGTTGGCAGCCACGCTATCTCAGCCAGCCTCTATGAATAATTTCCCGAAAATATTATGAACCGTGACAAAGTTAAAAGTTGTTTAAAACATTCATGAAACCTTTATTTTGTTAATTTGGGTGTTCGAACGACCGCCACAGAAATTTGTGACTGCCAACTTGCGATGATTTGCGTTCTCGTTTGATTACGGCTTAAGACAATTATTTTGATGTTTTAGACAACCATTCAAGGCAATCTTGATGATCTTGTTAAAAATGTGCTGTATGATGCTGGTTACAAATGGATGCAAAACCGGATTACGTCAATGAAGGGAGACTGGGAGTCTGCTCTTTCATCGATTAGTGAAAAGAGAGATCTAACAAAACGTTCAAAAAAGAAGGTAAATTGCCACTTGGTAGTGATAATAATCAGCATTGCATGCCTAGAGACTTTGGATAATTAGAGACGGATTGTATAACTTTTGGTATTTAACCGATCAGCATGGGTATTTTTGGAGCGTTGGTATAGCGTGCATGTAACGCGCTGCCTCTCACCGCTGCAGTTCAAAGTTAAGCCTTGTTGGACGGGGTTAGTATTTTAATGGGTGACGTGTTAGGATAATCCTGTTCTCGAGTTTAAGACAGACGTGCGGAAAGTTGAAAGTTATTTACGTTTTCCTGTATTTCGAGTCTTTTCACTGGGTTCTTCAATTTTCGTCCCACCGTAAAATCGACACCTATAAATCTCAGCTGTGCTCCGGCCGGTTTAATATGCCGCATGGCGGATGTCAGAAGCGACTTTAATACGGCGTCGACTGGGTCACCGCGTTAATCCGCTTCTTTGCAATTATATATTCACTGACTACTGTACATTAAAGAAGATTAGCCACTCGCTTCTTTCCTTTATATTTTTCTTGCATAAAAAGGCCTATAGTACCTCGACTGGGTGTACTACTAGTAATAAATTGTACTTCGACTGGGTGTACTACGGGAAAAATTAGGTGCGGGTCATACAAGACAAGAAAGTAATACAAAACATACGTAATCTGAAAATGAACATCGCAAAAAATCCAAGGTGTGGATCTATAAAACATGACAAAAAGATGAAATCGTAATATTTCGATTATATTCTAAAGTCATTGTCAGACCAATATTTGAATATCATCAGATTATTATTATTTGGAATAAAAATGAAATATTACCATTTCATCTCTTTGTCTTGTTTTTTTATCCATATCTTGGATTTTTAGGGTCTTCAATTTCGGATTATATTTTATATTATTTTTTTTAAATTGAAGGCTGGCTCTAACTTTTAGTCTAATACAAAACAAAATTGTGAATTCAGCTTTAGTGTATTGTTAAGATACAGTGGTGTACTAACTACTTTTACTTAGATCGAGTAAAAAGATAAAGTAGTTTCACAACAACAATGCGCATAAAAAATTTAAACAGTGTATTTTTGGTGTCAAGAGGCGAATCCGGTTGCCCATTCGGGGCATGCTTCAAAAAAATTGATATTTTAAGTGCATACAGCAATCGTATTTTCCGTTGTTTTGGAGTTTAGAAATGTTTGTCTTAAATTTACAATTACATTTATCAATTACTGGACGAGTCTGAGCAAAATATCATGATTTGTCAGTGGCAAGTTACTAGTTATTTGCCGATGCTGAAGGCAGAGGCAAATAACTGGTAGCGAGACACTGACAAATCATGATATTTTGCGATAGACGAGTTCAATAATTGATTTATCATTCATAAAATAGTTAAAAATCTGAAATACCTGAAGTTAGAGATTGCCACTCTTCTCTCTGTTTCGGCATACTAAAATCTTCGTAAAACTTACTTTTTTATTGGCACGAGTCTTGCTTTTTATCTCACTAAAACTTCCTTTTCAATATTTCTTTTCTGAAGTACATTGTCGTTATGGATGCTTCCAAATACTCCCGATTATTTCCTCGGATGGCCGAAGAACTAGCCGCCATGTTTTCGAAAATTATTTGCCGTCAGCAGCGTTATCGCTAGTGCGCATGCTCATAAAATTATTTGCAGGTAAATTAACGAATCAGAATGCGGGATGGAAACGAAATGAATGATAATAGAATTTATTTTTATGAATCATGGCACACAAGCAAGCACACAGTCATGGCACAGCGTGTAGGCAGGCTATTTTGTGTGACCACTGTCTTATTATTCAGCAAAAAATTGTTCACACTCTTTAATGTTTCTGCCTACGTTACGCCCTTGTCGTGATAATTGGAAGTTTCGTAGCCTCAGTAGAATACTAATTAAAAATTTGCTACTTCAATTCTCATGAAAAAGGACGGCAAGTTATCTAAATTGCTTTTATCTAAAATATCTAAAATGATTTTGTCGGTAGACTAATTTTAAGGTTTCCTTGAGAAAGTTTTGAAAGACTGAAAAACGCATTGAAAAGCTCCTGAAAAGAAGAAGCGGAGTAAAAATATTAAGAAGAAGCACGATGCATTTTGGCAGATAACTTATCAAGTGCTACGGCAAATGGGGTTTTCAGAGCAGGTATAAATTTACAAGTTTCAAAACCGAACAAAACATTGCTGCACATTTTTGATAAAGAACAATAAAACATTCGTTCGAAAACGTTCACGCGCTGTATATTAAACGTAAACGTATAATCAATTATTCCAAAGAAAAATTCAAAAGAACTAAATGTTAAATCAAGATTTGTAAACACTGTTGAAACATTGATAAATACAACAGTGTTTTATCATAGTTATAAGCCTTAGTGGCTTAAATTCAGCTTTTCGGCTCGCCATTGTAAATGCCCATAAAGATTGGCCACTCATATTTGAACTACTGCTTGTAAATTTATCTTAAAAGCTCATATAAACAAGTGCAATTACTTTATTTTTGACTAGATTCTGGTTTTCCTTGGAGCATTTACGTTCATGCCCATGTTTCTTAAACATGCATTTTCAGGTGGTCCTTTAGGAGAACTGGTTCAATGGACTGACGTCATTACTTCACTTTACTTACTGGGACATAACCTGACGATTATTAAGGACTTCGACGAACTGAAAAGGTAAAATCATGTTTTAATCAAGTGGTAATCTTAGGCCAAGGTCAAACGTCGCTCCCCTAATGCGCCGAACCTAATGATGAGCTAAATCCTTTGTTTATGCTGATTTGCATTAGGTTCGTCGCATGAGAAGAGCGACCTTTGACCTAGGCCTTATTTAAAGTGGTTCTCTGATAAAAAATATTCTCGGTAATATTTCTGCATAATCCTAAAGATGTTATGGCAGTTGGTAATTGTGCAACGTTTCATTCCTAAATTCGTTGACGAAAAGGTTTAATTTATGACATCATAGCCGCAATGACAATAAAAGATCATTGTTGTTGTCAACAAAAGGGTCATTAATCTCATTGAGGCTATGACGTCATAAGCTTCCTCGACTCATTCTTCTCAAGCTCGGCCACTTTAATGGCGGCGCTCCAAAATACAAACTTTACACGTAAAATACCACCTATTCTTCAACAGATTTTGGAATGAAACTTTGCACGATTACCAACTAACATAACTTCTTTAGGATTATGCAAAAACGATGCCAACAATATTTTCATCACAGAACCACTTTAAAATAAAAAAGAATCAGAACCTCGTTGAGGATTGTCCCGCAGAAGGCTTTTCATTAAAAAGGACTCTTCTAGGAGGGTCCGTAGGCATGCCCCGTCAAAAAATTTGGAAATTTAGAGTCTCGGAATTTGGGATTAGAGGTATTTTAAAATATATTTGTTACGCACTTTGCCCTTATTAAATAAAGTTAAAATTAGTATCATAACACTTGGTATATTATAAAAGTAGATCAGTGCTGTATAATCAGTTTGATTATTAGAAATATTATTATTAGAAATTATTATTATATATCAGATTGCTTCTTCACATTCTAGAGTTATTCCTTTACCTGACGAATATGGGTGTGTTAACAAAGATATGGAACGACAATCCAAATACGACTTGATATTCACCGATATTATCGGAGTTCAAGCTATGACACAGCCTGTTGGACCACATTTGTCCGAGTTGAGGTAATGAATTTGAAAAAGAGTAATGATAAAAAGGCGGAGGCTTGAGACTGAAAGGACTAGAGTGAATTTACAACCTTAGCTCTTCATCCAAACATAAGAAGCCCAATGGTTAGAGTGCATAATAACCAGACATTAGAAGGTTGCGAGTTCGAACTCTCGTGGCAAATATTTACAGAATATTTGAGCTTGTAATTAATGAACGTGTACCAAGAATTTTTTATAAATCAGCCTTATTGATTACTCATACTTGAAGAAAAGTTTCAATGAAAAAAAAATTGGGGGTCACCAAAGTTTTTTCCGAATAAAAATTAATTTGAAGGGTAATTGGCAGCCATTTTGAAACGTCATTGTTGCCATAGCAACAACTGTTGCTATTTTTTTTGGTAGCAGTTTTTGATTGTCAGACTGTTTAACTATGCATAACATTTAGTTTTATTCTTTTTCCGAATTGTTTAATCACGTGTTTTGGACTATCAAACTTGTATTTTCCATTTTTCAAGAAACTGTATGGAGCCAACATAAGATTAGCGTTTTGTTACGACTAAAGTTAATGATTGAGGATAGCGTAAGGACCAATACATTGTAAATATATTTTCTGTATTGAATCAACATCGACTGCGGTAAAGTCGCTATTTCAATATACAAGTTCACATTTCGCAATATTTTTGACGTTGACACAATAAATCGCGTTCGACGAGATACGACTTTCAAATATTTTCTTATTTAAATTTGTTCCTTTTTTGGTAATTCTTTGCTGGTTTTCTGATATTTACAGGTGCAAGTTTAGGGTACTCGACTCATTTGGCACCGAAGCTGAATTCAATTTTGGGAAACTTAGTGATGACAAATTAAAATCAAATTGGGGAAAACTGAATCTGAATTTAAGACAATTCATGACCATGTTTCGTATGTTTATTATTATTATTATTATAAATTTGCATGTTTTATTATATAGTCATTAGTTGTTATTATATATTATTAGTTGTGATTCAAGTAGCCAATTGTAAATTACCTTAATAAGCGAGATTTATATATGTAGATAAGAAAAACATTTAATAAAGTTTCCATTATTGTTATTATTATTATTATTATTATTATTATTATTATTAATACTATTACTATTACTATCATCAACATCATCATCCTCATAAAATAATCCTCATCGTCATTCTAATTGTCATCGTCATTCTCGTTGTCATCGCCAAACTTGCCAACATTCTCATCCTCATTACAGAATAAATAAGAACCAAAAGTTCAACTCCGTGTCGGCACCTTTAATGTAGGGAAGTTCCACCGGCACTTTTTACCTTCCGAGATATCTCAATCGTCATCATTATGTTGCCATCACTTCTTATCTTACGTCATCCTGGAAATTCCACCAACAGATTTGACAGTCAAAAGTTCCGATATAACTTTCCGAGATAGCGTAGGGTGGTGTAATGCTCATTCACAAAAAGGGACATGTTTTCACGCGAGTTGCATGGTCTTCTGTTTGTTCTTTATTCTGTGTCCTCATCCTTATCTTCATTGTCATCATCATTGTTGTCTAGTCATCGTCATCGTCATCCTCATTGTTGTCGTCATCCTCACTGTCATTGTCATCCTTATCCACATTCCCATCATAATCCTCATTCTCGTCCGCGCACTCGTTCTCATCCTCGTCGTCGTCATTGTCAGCGTCATGCCTATCGCTAATTCTCAATATAATAAAGTAAAACATGCTGTAATGTAATGTAACGTTTTAATAACTGAACCTCCCTACATAAGGGCTGTC
This sequence comes from Corallium rubrum, assembly GCA_964035015.1. Taxonomy (NCBI): domain Eukaryota; kingdom Metazoa; phylum Cnidaria; class Anthozoa; order Scleralcyonacea; family Coralliidae; genus Corallium; species Corallium rubrum. The sequence continues at coordinate 30,393,877 of OZ035998.1, forward strand.
AGGTACAATATAGAAATAATTAACAAATTACAATTAACTAAATAATTTGCAATATATATCATGTTTAAAATATTAAAGTAATTTTTTGTTCATTTTTAAATAAATAAATAAATAAAATCAGTCATTAACAAAACTTTGCATTATATAAAATGACGAAACTAAATTAACGAACTTTTGAAAAATTGTAAAGTTGTTTTATTTTGAAAATCTTTGGCCAACCCATTCCAAAGTTTCGCAGCTCTAAAACAAAAGCTTCTTTGTCCTTTTGCTAATCGGAAAAAGAGGACGTGAAGTTGATTGGACTGTTTTGTATTTACGTATATTAGTCCAGTATTATGCAAAAACCGTAGGAAGCCAATAACTAAAAATATTATTGTTTCTCCCTTTTAGCACATAGTCCAGATAATTCCTTTATTGGTTTTGTTTCTGGTGCAAAAAAAAAACGAAAATAAAAAATACACCAAGAAAAATAAGGCATTGGTCTATGGAAAAGTCGACTCTTACTGGATAGTAAGTGGCAAATTAATGCACATTTGTATAGATTTATGGGGCGCTTTTCATTTAAAGATCAAGGAAACTTGTATTTTATTTTTCAAAATGATATTAGAAAAAACAATTTTGGAGTTATCTTTTTGTTACCCTTTTTAGATTCTAATATGCACTTAAATATGAAACTAATTTAACTACGGGATATGTTTTATCCGTTAACTTTACAGGTTCCAAACCTAGTCGACAACCACATTGTAAAAGTAATAAATACAATATGAGCCGTTGAACTGTATGGGATTTACAACGGCGAGCCGAACAAATTATTATAACAAGGAAAAATGATATTTCCATATGATCTCAAAAGCACAAGACTTAAAATACACTTCAAATAAACGACAAATTTTTTAAAAGTAAACATGTTTCGGCAACACTTATGCCATCTTCAGTACTAAGCAGTAATGGATTAAAATATTTACAAGCAGTATTTATATAACTTAACCTAATTTGTATTACAATGGTGATACTATTCTAAATATAAAATTCTAACACGACGTGACAAAATGAGGAGAATATTGACAATACAAGGTGACATGTCAATCTAATGAAAGTGTCGAACGTAAAAAAACAAGTAAAGAAATTCTAATTATAGTGGTGGAGGGAGAGAGAGGAGGGGAAATAAAAATATTATAAAATTATAAACTAGATATAGTGTTAAAATGAGAGACTTGAACGTTTAGGTTAGGTTTGGTTTTCTTAATGTAAAGAGCTTCCTTTAGTTTCAGTGTGATGGCAGACTTTGCCGTGTCTAGAATGTTAAAGCATGATGAGTTGTATTGGTTTTTACATGAAGGGGATTGTTGAAGATGTTTATATATGTGCGAGTTTTTGTCGGTCTGAGTGTGTTCTTTAATCCGTGTGGTGAGGTGACGAGTGGTTTCGCCTATGTAACGGGAGTTACATCCCGCGCAAGAAAATTGATATACCACGTTAGATCTAAGTTCACTAGGGATGGGATCCTTAAAACTAAAAAGGTTTTTTATTTTGTATGAAGAAAACACATTATAAACATCTTCAACAATCCCCTTCATGTAAAAACCAATACAACTCATCATGCTTTAACATTCTATAGACACGGCAAAGTCTGCCATCACACTGAAACTAAAGGAAGCTCTTTACATTAAGAAAACCAAACCTGACCTAAACGTTCAAGTCTCTCATTTTAACACTATATTTAGTTTATAATTTTATAATATTTTTTTCCCCCTCCTCTCTCTCCCTCTTTACATCTCCACCACTATAATTAGAATTTCTTTACTTGTTTTTTACGTTCGACACTTTCATTAGATTGACATGTCGCCTTGTCAATATTCTCCTCATTTCGTCACATCGTGTTAGAATTTTATATTTAGAATAGTATCACCATTGTAATACAAATTAGGTTAAGTTATATAAATACTGCTTGTAAATATTTTAATCCATTACTGCTTAGTATTGAAGATGGCATAAGTGTTGCCGAAACATGTTTACTTTTAAAAAAATTGTCGTTTATTTGAAGTGTATAACAAGGAAAAAGCTAAATTTGAGCTAATTGGTCCTAATTAGTATGCTGTAAATCGGATACAGCATTGATGTTTTGTTAATCAATGCTGAATCCGATTTACAACACCTGTTTAAACATTCCTTTCTTCTGAATTTTCCTCATGAATTATTAATGAGTAGTTTAATTTTTTATACTAAATTTGTAAACAAATGATAAACTACAAGTAATTTGAAATATTGCATGTCGATGTTTTGTTATTATAATAAATTTACGGCACAATCAGTGAAGAAAAGTCTTTTAATTTGCTTAATAATGAACTGTTTATCATTAACCCATGCCACGGCCAAAAACGACTCCTTAATTTATTATTTTACTCTGCCTAACTCTACACAATGTTACTCGTCAAAAAGAACTCTCAGCCTAGTGCGTTCATTTAACGTTCATTTCTTTTTTGCAGATAGGAAACAAAAAGTATCTCGATCAGATCCACAAACATGTTGAAATTCACGGCACGTATAACGTAAGAGAAAACTAATAAAGTAAAAGATTATTCGATTTATGTTTATCTTCCTTTTTAATTGGTTGAGGGACTACGTCACCTGCAAATAACTGCCAACAAATAACAGTCTGCTCATGCGCATTAGCGGGAAATGTTGTTTTTTACACTCAACTTCGGTAAACGTAAATCACTCGTTCATCCAAGCTGCCAAGAAATGAGTGGACATATTACGGGTAAACAATATCAAGTAAAAAACAAATCGAATAATAAAACAATTACTGAACTCGGTTTTCACAAAATATCGTGATTTGTCAGTGTCTCGCAGTTCAATTGCCTCTGCCTTCGACATCGGCAAATAACTGGTCTGCTCGCCACTGACAAATCACGATATTTTGCTCAACCTCGTCCAATAATTGTTAATAAAATTCATTATTCGTATTAATTTCAGGAAACAAATCCCTGTTTTCGTAATATTTTTAAATAAACTTAAAGTTAAGAGTACATTAGATTTAGTAAAGTTTACGTTTGTGAAATGAGTGGCAATATACCCCAACATTTTCAAAGCATTCTTGTTTAGTTCCCTCGCTAAACGGGACGAGTCTCAAGTTCATATTCGTACAAAAAATTATAAATTACTAGTTTACTTTACGAAATAGTAATACTCCTCCCTGTTCACTTTTTTGTATTCTTCGATATGGCATCAAACTTTCAAAATTTTGAGAACCGTGCTTTGGTTGAAATTAAATCACGGTTAATAAAGCATGGCTGAGCGTTGCTATAACACAACACAACACAACACAACACAACACAACACAACACAACACAACACAACACAACACAACACAACACAACACAACACAACACAACACAACACAACACAACACAACACAACACAACACAACACAACACAACACAACACAACACAACACAACACAACACAACACAACACAACACAACACAACACAACACAACACAACACAACACAACACAACACAACACAACACAACACAACACAACACAACACAACACAACACAACACACCACACCACACCACACCACACCACAACACAACACAACACAACACAACATAACATAACATAACATAACATAACATAACAGCGCGTTACGTGGTAGCAATTACCCAACCAGAACTCACTAAATAAGCGAGGGTACGAAAATTAAATATGAACAATACATAACATTCGATTTTATATAACAAATGTTTTTGCTTCTGAAGGAATCTCTTGGTAAACGTCCTGATTATATACCACGTTATGTCATCAACCACGGTGTGGTTTCAGGAAGTACGATACAAAATATGTTAAAGGAATCCAAGGTAAAATTTGGTAGAAACTCATCAAACGTTAATAAAAAATGCCGCAAAATGATTATCCTCTTTCCATTTAAGTACTATGCATGGGATTTTATTTCAATTCAATATTTCAATTAAATATTCATTTCAATCGTTCTAACCATTCGCTTTCAGAGATAAATGTCGCGCCATCCTTCCCACCTTAGGCGGTAATGAAAACCGCAAGCGGCAAGAGAAACGTCTCATTTTCAAACTTAGTACGACACTTCCCCATGGTCTTAACGAAGTTTTTTTAATTTAATTTCCTACCTGTTGTTTTGCTACTATTATTACTCGGGCTACCTATGACAGACCGAGTCTAAGTTTCGGCTCAGTTTCTGTTTCTTTTTTTCTCCGCTGCGAACTTGCAGATATTTCACGATTTACTTCCGCTATACTACTCATGCATGCATGTTAATTGTATTTCGCTTTTGGAGTAAGACAAAAAGTTGGGCGGCTGGATCTTTTGATCAAGATGTTCTTGCACGTTGTTGGTAGATTTTGAAATAGACTGACTGACGTTGTAGTTTATCAATGACTGACAACAGAGCCCTTCACTGTCTTAATCATAAATATTTTCCCCAGTTTTCTTACCTTCAGTCTCCGATTCAGTCTTAAATTTTGCAATTGCTTTTACCCATTGCTTTTAACCTTTGCTTTTAACATTTTACCCATGCAATCATCTCCGCGTTTTGCCAGTAGCCCGATCGAGTAAACGCCTGACCCAGGCGTCTTGTTCCTTTCAAGTTTCTGTTTTCTACCTTCGATGACGACATTGACTGATAATTTCTGCTCTTTTGTTGAGTAAACAATTCTTGTTTTTATCTTTCAAAATATAAAATTTTTCTTCTAAACATAAATTACATCGTTTTGAACCTCCCGTGTACGAAATGGAATGTTTTAAAATTTGCCAATTAATACTAAAATCCTTATTGTTTTCTTTCAATGCCCAAATATATTTCGAAAGTTCGGTGTCGTTTGCATGCTTTTTATGCTGAAAAGATTTCGTGTGGTTGGCCAATCGCTCTTTGAATGTGGTTGAAGTCATGCCAATGTAATTCTTGATCGTGTTTGTGTTGTTTACTGTGACTGTTGCTTTGTATACTATGTCCCTAGTCATGCATTGTTTTCTAAGTGGACAATTCGTGTTTTTCTTACAATTGCAACTGCTAGTGTCCTTATCCTGTGGCATGTTATTCCTAGATATGTGTGCATTGTGTTTAGTGATTATTGACTTAACATTGTTCATGCAGCTGTAACTTACTTTGACTGTGTTTCTGTTAAAAATTTTATGGAGCTTACGGTGTGGTGGGAAGTGTTTGTCAATTAGGTTTAGGAAATTACGTCCTATGTTTGTGCTTACACTCTTGCTAAAAGGTGGGTTGAACCAAGTGATGTTGCGTTGCCTATTCCTGCGTGGTTGCTGTGCTGTATGTTGAGTGTAGCTAAGATCATGATCAAAGTTGCTGTGCCTAAGTGCGTTCTGATATATGGGTGCAGATTCCTGAAAAACTTGTTCATCTGATGAGAGAAGTGCAATGCGCTTGTTGATTGATGTAGGTAACTGTCTTGTGATGCTTGGTGGGTGGTTAGAGTGCTTATTTATGTAAAGCGGATCGTCATTGGGCTTCCTATAGGGCCTATAATTTCCATTGTTGAGGTCGAAAGTTACATCTAAAAAGTTTACTATGCGTAAATTTGATTCGGCGGTAATTTTTAGGTCAAACTGCTCGAAAATTTTGTGGAGTTCTTTCCTTGTTTTGTCTGCTAAAC
>OZ035998.1:30404528-30472028 GCA_964035015.1 Corallium rubrum
TAGCAAATTATTTTTGCTATGTTAGATAAAGTGCGAGGAGTCCGTAAATAAGATAAGTGGGCGGTGATAGTCCACCGTACCAAGTTTGGATCAGGTGCTCCGGGACCCCTGCTAAAGCCGCAGACGTAGCCGCACCAAATCGAAAAACTGTGGTTCCTAAATGACCGGTAATATCAGCAGCCTCGAACAACTTGCGTAGACGCTCCGTGAAGAAAGCACGTGTAAGTGGTAGACGAAGGCAATCTTTCAAAGGATCGCCAAAAGCTTTTTCAATATGCAGAGCTCGGACTGCAAGACACAGCGTCCATTCGGTAGCTGGGAGCGGGGAGCCGTTAGTGTTTACCCGATTGATAGCACGGCAGAAATGTAAAACGACCGTTGGGCAGACGAGTAAGTCCTGTGGGTCGACGACGCCAAGCCGTGTTTCATGTAATTTTGACATTGTAGTTCTAATTCGCGGGATCCAGTCGGTCCAAGAGCCAGTCCGGAATTGGGATTGGCAATGGAGCACAGTCGGGTGCGAGTTAGTGGAACGCCTGCCAATTAAAACGGGAAAGTGCGTCCGCAACGAGATTGTTTAGGCCAGGGATATGTTGAGCCTGAAAAATAAAGTTGAAGCGAGCGGCTACCCAAGGAGGGAACGCAAGAGGTGCATGATATGATAATCCCTCGAGGTGTGGGAATTCAGGATATGAACAACGGACAAATTATCCAGATGAATGCAAACGCGTAGACGAGCCCACTGGGAGCCCCACAACTGAGCGGCTAGCTATCACAACAGGAAAAACTCTTTATGGCGGTGGACAGTGGGACCTGAGATGGTAACCACTTGTGATTAAACCACTGCTACTGATACACAGCACCGTAACCGATAGATCCGGCCGCGTCCGAGGTAACATGTAGATCAGCCAATGGAACGAGCCCTGGGAGGAGGAAATTGATACCATTCCCTTCCTCAGCAAATCACACCACCACTGAAGATCAAGCCGAAATTTTACGTTAAGACGAATCGGATGATTACGACTGCGGAATGCGTAAAGCAAATTGATCATACGGCGTAGAAAGGTACGTCCCGGCCAAACGACTAAGCACGCGTGGTGTACTTTCCCGATTAGGGATTCTAGCTGTCCTCGTGCACCAATTCCGCTGCCTCCATTCAACGAGGAGTTGTATGAGAGCCGCAAGTTTGGCCCCAGGTAGGCGAGCGATCTGGTGGACTGAATCAAGCTCGATGTCGAGAACAATTAGACAGGTGGTGGTACCTACGGATTAACCGGGGTGTAAAACGGAATTATCGGGGTGTAAGGTAACCTAACTCTTACAAAGCGACGAGCAACTGCTCATTACGAGCACAGAGGGTCGACTGCGGAGGACCAGCAGTTATGAAATCATCGAGATAATGCAAAAGATCAGGACTAGCGTAGTTGCAGTGCAAATCCATTCGACAAGGTCAGCCACCGAATTGAATATAAAGGGGGGGGGGGGGGCGAACGTAAGCCAAACGGTAAGGTGAGATCAACGTAAAATTTGCCTCGCCATTTCATGCCAAGCAAAGCCGGTGGGAAGGTAGGACAGCTACATTCCGATAAGCACTTGAACGTCGAACTTGGCCATCAAAGCCCCCCAACCAAGTGCCGAACCATCACGATTACATCGTCGAACTTAAAGTACTGAAGAGAAAACCGTTCCGGATCAAAACCATCATTAACACAAACCCATGTTGGGAGGAAAGATCCAAAATCAACCGCCACTTTCCTGATTGACCAACTTTTGGAATAACACCAAAACCGCTAACGTGTAATTCCGGGCCCAAGGCGACTGCATTATTTAAATAGGCATCCACAAACTCAGGGTGCTCATACGCTGAAGCTTTGTTCTTACGTGCTGAAGTCAGAGGAACGAGGGGTTGAACCCAATATCAAACCACGAGCAATGCCGTTGAGAACATAAACCACCTTCAAGCGGTCCGGATGTAGTTGGAGCTCGGTAGTAACTGTTGCAATTAAGTGGGGGACCCGCAAACCAGAGGCAGGGAGCCTAAAATTAAGATTAGATAGACCAAGCGAAAACAAGGCTGAACCCCAACCAACGATAGCCTACGACCCAACAAGGGGAAAGAACCAAAGAAACGGATCCGCTAGCAGAACCTTCGAGTGACGCGATAATTATGGTCAGCGGCGACCATGTACCCCGCGCGTGACAATCACGTAGGTCCTGACTGTGCGGAAGAAGCTTGTATCTGTTGTTTATACGGAGATTAAAGCTAACATTAATCATTCAAGTACTCATTCTTGACGTGTTCGACGCGGGAACATAAGCAATGGAAAGGTGCTACCATGCTACTATGAGTATAGGCTATACGGCTAAACTGGCATTTGAATTACCAGTTGCAACATGCCAAGAATTGGCAAGAATCCGGATGCTAAGCTAGAGGCTAACCATATAAGACTAGAAACCGCATTAATGGAACGGCGCACACCTTAACAAGATAACCTATAATCATTACCCCATCATGCAGCTACCCTAGCCCCCCCCCCCCCCCCCATCTAACTATCCGAGAACCGAATGTGATAACAAAAAGTGCCGACGACAGAAAGTCTGCGAGCAAGCCAATTAGAATGATCAGACCGGACTAATTCAACCAACCCTCCGAATATGGAGTTGTTTACGAGCTAATAAGAGGTAGCAAGCAATAGCCCAAGAACAGGCGACAGCTATTAAAGTAACCGTCTAAATAACAAGAACCCAGCAAATCGAGCTAAAGGACAACACATGCAAGTGGTAGATTAAACGGTATAATCATGGCCTGCGAACCCAGGCCTTGCAACAGGCAATACGGAATAACGTGAATCAAGCTTCAACTATCGCAGTGTCTGGAAGACGAGCCAAGCCAGGAATAGAATAACTGAGCTAAAATATCGAAGTCCGAACAACCCGAACCAGTGCCATATGCATAGCAGCAATCTGAACCGAAGCTGAGCTAGAATTGTGATGATAAACACGAGCAAACCGCCATCGCAACGGACATATATACGCTATAATTCACAAAAAACGTTAAACATGCAAACTAGAATAAGAACACACACACAACTGTAGTAATGACCCTCAGAAACTGTAACATAGTCATAAAATCACAAAACATACAATGAAGCAGACTAAAGTAACCCATGTATAAACAAGGCTCTACATTAACTAATGCTAGGACAACAAAATATGAAATTAAATTAAAAATTTCAAAATGCCTGTAACATCTACTGCTCTGTACAGTCTGACAGTCTGTATAAATAGTTTCCCCTGCAAGACAGCTAGAGAGACTAGAGTCAGTGGTAGACACTCTTCATGGTTGAGAAACCTCTTCACATGAAGCATTAGCCAGTGGATAGATAGCTGTTAGGTGTATCACTTTCATGATGTTTGAGTAATTCTTTATCTCTGAATTTTCTTGGCTTAATCTCTGCCATACAAGAAGTGGGTGCTTTCTAGTGAGATGAGAATTGGATTTAACGTAGACTTCCAGGTCTGACCATTCAGTAAAGGCTGCTGGAGTGCTGGGATGTCACATCCACAATTTGAAGAACAGTCTGACAAACTTCAAACTACCCAATTTGGGTCACACTCGCAAACCTTTGCTAGTGAAAAATTTATTTCTTTTTTTACTCGCTAAAACTCGCCAAAGCCAAAAGTTCACTCGCATTTTGCGAGATTGCGAGCGGCAATTCGAGCCTTGTGTATAAACGCTATCGCTATCGATGTAACGGTGCATTCAACTGATCGGTGCGGTCCTAAACCTCTAGAGCATGAATGCTTAAACCGACACAACGCCGTGGGCGCCACACAGTGCCCTCTGTTCCAAGACGTTCATATAACCGAAGAAACATGGGTACCAATCGCCTCATGCTCCGACCAGACCCGGCAATATTTAGATAAATCGAACGACTAGACTCACCTGGTAAATTATCCTAAATTATGGCGTCCAACGACTTGACAAACGTTTGGCCTTACGAACTCGTACGCCAGAGCGGAACAGTACCGAGATCTGAACAGCTAGCATGCTGTCAAACATACGCGAGTCGGTCAACATACAAAGGCTTAGCCGATAAACACAAGCAGATTGAACAGCGCCGAGCCAGAATAAACAGTCTCCTTCGATAAGGCGATAGCTCAAAAACGCAACGAACAAGCTGTTGGGGAACTACGAAAAACCTACAACAAAATTCTCCGGTAATAATTGTGGAGAGAACAAACAACTGAACAAGCCACGTAAATGAAGGCAAGCAAGCTAGCGGCAAAACGGCAGCGTATAAAATTGCAGCAAATCGATGAGACGCGACAAACTGATAAATTAAGCACAACGTGGTAATGAGCCACAGCTAAAAACGCCTGAAAGCTAAGCTACAGTGTACAAACCGTAAAACCGGCACAAACCGGACGGAGTGAAGAGCTAGTTGAACCAAATTCTAAAGCAGCATATCAAGCGACGAAGCACGGCCAACAAAGGGCAAAGAAACCCTAGTTTCAGAGCACAAGCTGAGCAAGACGCTACTTGCAGCAAAGCAACAGACGCTCAATGAACCTCAAATGCGCGGGAAACCCCTTAACGTACGTGACGTTAGGGACTCCCCTAATAAGGGGAACCGCAGGCCAACTACATCAGCAGTTAACTTCGCTTAAATATATACTATATTTAACCACATTATATATATATATAATTACAAAAAGAAAGAAATTATTATAGAGTTTAGTCATAAAATCTGACATATGAATGTTAAAAATCTCATTATATTGTTCCAAAATATACTTTCGAAGAGCTCTTTTAAAGGAGTAAAACGAGTGGAATTAATCCATATAACGTTTACATTAATCCACATAACGTTTGTTACTTATTCACCTCCGACCATTAAGATTCACGTTCAACAGATTAGCACACCTTGGTTTCTGATCGACAATAACTAAAAATAGCAAATAACCTTTCATTTCACCATTTGTATCCAATTGGCATATTTTTATCGCATGATTATTCCACTGCACGATTAGCACTTTGACTTTTTATACACTTTACGTTTCTTGGACGGTCGCACACAACGTTAGACCTCCTACAATTCATTCGAGGTGCCCTTACAATACAATACAATACAATTCAAGTTCATTCCATTCCAATCTACTACAATTCATTCCAATCCAACACAATCCGTTGCATTGCATTGTAATGAATTGCATTCAATTGCACTGCATGCATTCCATTCTATTCCATGCGACGTTTGACGATCAACGCAGACTGGCTTAAACAACTCAAGCTTAAACAGAACGACACAAAAGTACTGTCTTATTTATGAAACTTTTACGGTTGAGCTGCGTGACCTGGTCAGAGTTAAACGTCAAACGTCGTGCAAAAAGATATTCTGGCACACATAACAATGGAATGCGTTATAATGCATTAATGCCTTTCAAATACGAATAGTTTGATTCAGTTTGCAACTGCATGTTTCTAATGTTTTTAAAACAGCAAAAAGAAACAGTAATAAACTGGATTTTAATTTTTAAACGCAGTGCTGTGATAATATTGGAAATTATTTTAGAAAAAGAAACTATTAATCAGAGAATGAACATAGCTATCTTTTCCTTCTACACTTTAGACTTAACTAATAATTACATCCTTTACTATTATAATTTGCTTGAAATTACTCTATGATCATACGCTTTTAATGTAAACTTTTGTTAGGTATTTGTTGGACTTGGATTTCCATACGAAGGTCCGGCGCCTCTTGAAGCAGTTGTTAACGGAGCGGCATTCTTAAATCCAAAGGTCTGTTATATATTAGTATTTAATGTTAATACATATGTATGCCGTATATCTAAGTAAACATTAACAAACAACAACAACAACAACATAATAATAATAATAATAATAATAATAACATATCTAGACGAGCAACGTTTAAAAACATGTACTAAAACACCTAAGTTTCACTTACAATACACTTGTTGACGGGCGCCGAGGGAAACATCGAGTTTTACGGACTCGAAGGCTTCAATGTCACCTTCGGGTAACATTGAAGCCTGAGGGACCGTAAAACTCGATGTTTCTCGAGGCAAAAGTCAACAAGCGTTTTGTTATAAACCAAAGACTTTTAAAATACAAACTACCAAATTGACTCGAAACTTGCAAAAGGCAAAACGATTTACCAAAACACTTTGACCTTGTCTTCGTAATTTAAATTCAACTAAACAATATACCAGACTCAACAAGTACAAAGAATATCTTTAAGTTTTTCCAGGTTTTTTTCAGGCCTTCTTTGAAGATATGTATAGGTATTCTTTCTTTTGGAAAATGGACTATTTTAAGGTCGAAACAACTAAACAAGCTCTTGTTTTCAAAATGCTCCCAAGAGTTCAAAGTTCTTGATCTGATGCAATAGTAATTGTGTATTCACGTGAACAATGCATGATTAAAGCTGACGTCAGAAGGAAACCTTGCACTGTTTCCTTCTTCATTATCGACGTCAGAGGGAAACAGTGCAATGTTTCCCTCGGCAGAAAGAAACATTGCATTTGTTAAAGAACACGTGACCAAGATTTGACCAATAGGATTTCAGTTTTGGCAAATGAAAATCTTTGGTATATAACAATTTACTTTAATGCATGTGTGTCGTTGCGCAACTTATATGCACATTATAAAACATTCGCAATTTTAATATCAATTGTACGTAAATGCTCAATTGCAAAAATATCACCTTTAGACCGTGGTCAGATATCGTAAAAAGCTGCATGCTTTCGAATTGCAGCATTACGATGCCTAAGATTTCAACCGTTTGATAAAAAATAACTTTCCTTGCAGTTTTCAAAACCACGCAACAGATACAATACCGCATTTTTCGATGGAAAACCGACAAGCAGATTAGTGACTTCTCAAAATCCATACGCCGAGACATTTATTGGTCAACCTTATGTTTATACCATTGACATAAACAATTTAACAGATGTAGAACTGGCCATGAAGAAAATCATGAAGACTACGGTATTAAAAGTTATATAAATAAGTTTTGTGAAAACACCACATAATATATTTATTTGCTAAGCTTTCGGCCTTCATCAGAGCAATAACAGCAAGCTTCTGGGTCACGTCATTTATACTAAGCAACTGATCAATTAAATGACGCAATAATACAATGGCGTATCACGTTAATTTTATTTATTAGAAAACAAAATCAAGAATGTTCTCCTAATAAATAGGGCACACCACGTGCCGTTTAATGGCTGTCCCTCCTGAGAAAACTCCCTCCTTGTATTCTTACGTGATTTAATAGTTTGTATTCTTACGTGATTTTTTATTTTGGAAATGACGTGAGCCAACACGCTCATCAACACGCTGTTGTGATTGCTCTGACGAAGGCCTGAGTCAACAGGCCAAAAGCATAGTAAATAAATCTTTTACGTGGTGTTTCCACAAAACTTATTTATATTACATTATCGCCATGAAAACTTTCAAAAAATCAACTTTGGTAAGTTGTTGAGAGTGGCTTAGCCAGGAATTATATATAGGTAGCTGGGGCACAAAATAATTTCTAAGTATTTGAAAATGTTGGCTAGTGTTCCGATATACGGGATTTTAAGTTTGCAATCAGTATGACGGACTAAATATGTAACTCAACGTTTATTTCTGTTGCTTGTTTGTGTTTTGTTATTTTTTGTACATTTATACCTCACAATAATTATATGTTTTAACATTATTGTATATATTTTCTAAGATTATTTTGGCTAAACCTTGACTTGACCTTGACCTCATCTTAAGGAAGTGGACTGGGTCACTAAGTTGAAGTGTGATTGCTAAGGCACAAATATAAGTTGTTGGGGTCCGTGCCCCATGGTTGTTGAAGTAATTACGTCACTAGTTTCAGACCCTCTCCCAGACACGTAAAAAGGGATTACTACGAACACGAAGACGTGCTATATGTGGGTATTGAAATATAGTAATAAAGATAGTTAAAAACAGTTGTTAAACTAAATGTGTAAAAAAAATGATTAGCATGATCAAGTCACTTTGTTATACCAAAGGTAAAACGCAACGTAAAAATTCTTCTATATTTAATTAATTAAACTATAGACGATATATAGTGCAAAACATGCACAGACAAAATTTTGTAACTGGAAATCTTGTAAAACTAAAATGGCGAATCGTCAGAAATGTCTTCCGAAGATCATGTGAAGATGTTCGATTTCGACAAGAATATGTTTTACACAAATCCAAGCAAGATATTCTGCCGACTCCCGCACGTGTTCCCGTGCGCGTACCACAGTCACTTGAACGTCCACCGCTGACCGGTAGCCAGTGCATGGCCAAAGATTCCTTGTACAAGGTGCGTTCAGTCAGAATAAGCGAACAACAAGCTTATAACTTTAAGGTATTAAGATTTAAACCCTTGTAGTGTGGTCAACAAGCACACAACCATGAAGAATATTAAAGCAGACAACCTTTATTTGTCATGTGACCACAAGAAATTACAGTCTCTGAAGTGTGTACGTGAATAATCTGTACCAAAAGTATAGTCACTCTGACTACTTTTAGAACGTTACGGAATATGTTTACTCCTCTACTTTATAGAACCAAAGAACTCAACGCTCAGATTTTGCTCGGCTTTCTCGCTTTCTTTTTCTCGCCATCCTTCCCAAAAATATGTCCAATAGCGTAAGAAACCAGGCTATACAGATCATTGAAGACTAAGTCATACTGCTACTGCACTATATAAACTAATTAATTTGTTTTTGTTATACTTTTCTAGTTGGATCCATATATTCCTTTTGAATACACCCATGAAGGGATGTTGGAGAGGGTCAGTGCACAAGTTGAGAATCTTGTAAGTAATTCAAAATATTATTTTACGGTTGAATTCATGTTTAGGTTCGCTCGTAAAACGATGAAGATGATACGCTGGTGAGCGGTCGACAACCCACAATATTGGCAACATCCTACCCTTCTAATGCTCTTTTCTCTGAGTTTTGACGGGCAAATTGTCAAAGTTAATTTGGATATAAATGAAAGAGATCTGTGCATCTTTGCTAGAATTTTCCGAACAATATATTGTCCCAGTAAATCGCTAAACTTTTTCTAAACCCTTTCACGCGCATTGTTGTTGAGGAACAACTTTATCTGGAAAATGTAAGCCAAACTCGGGTAAGGTTACAGCAAACTCTAGTTCGAAGACGAAAAAAGCGTTCAAAATTTAACAAGGAAAAGCTCTTAAACCCAGAAGCCATTTATTAAATTATTCGTAAGTTCTTAATAATTCAAAAAACAAACTCTGCATGAGCTCCAGACGAGACTCGAACTCCCAACATTCCAAATGCTAGCCAGAAGCTCTAACGTTTTAGTCATTACTAACTCAGATGACAGACTAAGACGGTTATTATTGGAGGAAAGCTGCCAGTTCGAGTTCCGTCTAGCCGGGGCTAAAGTTTTTCTGAGCACAGATATAATAGATACATTTTCATGTAGGTGGCTGAGGAATAATTTAGCAAAATAACTTGATTGCCGTGAATAGCCGTGCACAAGAACAGAGAGGACTTTGATCGGGTTCAGCAGAAAATATAAGAGCGCTTCCTTCAAAAGTTTATGGACGACTATAAATGCATGGACTAGAGAGTAGTGTCTGTTTAATAGAGGTTCTTAACAATGAAAATTAACAAAAAGGCTTTTAGAGGTGTCTGCTGAATAGAGGTTCGTTATACAGCAAATACTAGGGGGGGGGGGGAATTCGGAACTTGAGCTAGTGTCCGTTTAATAGAGGGTGACCGCTTAATCGAGGGTCCGCTAAACTGAAAATTCTAGATTAGCCAAGTCTTGAAAAACTGACAAATTCACTTCAAAGGCCATAATTCAACAGTTCCATCTAAACTACTTGGTCTATCAAAATAGAAAAATACGCAGACGTACTGCGCATGCACTATACATGTGTATATACACACCAGTCTTAACATCACTTCAACTCATTTCATATACAAAAGCTAGGAAGCTCATTTGACTATAAATTTAAAATATCCGAGCGTCAGTGACTCAAATTTTATGACGTCGGTCCCGTTATTGGAGGGTTATTGCTTGACAAACGTCTGTTACAGAATTATCACTCCATGCAGGCTAGCATATATAGGCGTATACGCAACTTTTAACACGATCAAGACACTGTAGTTTATATTATTTTGTATTCTACAACCTCTTTTCCTTCTCTTTCTGCTATCTTGGATACCACTGATGCATCGTCATGCACTATATCATGTAACCACGTCATTTCCAAACAACCCTATAAATACACAGTATACAGATATAGATAGATCGTTTATTAAGAAATACCTTATAGTTATAACAGCAGAATTAAAGGGCTAGTTAAAGTGCTTATGACACGAAAATTAAGTCTGTCTTATTTGAAAGAACACTTAAAATGATAGAGTAACATCTATTGAAGTTTTTCGTTTCCTTGCTTCGATCTTGTGATATTTCAGTTTGTTTGATATGCAAATTAAACATTTTAATGTCACATGTGCATAATGAGTTGCTGAAAAAAGTTATATATCTTTGCTATTATCAAACCAAAATAATTCGAGGGAAGCATGTGCGTGTGTTTCGCCCAGAACACTAAACAGGTAGATTTTCAAGTGATTGTATTTGACAATAGCAAAGAAATATAACGTTTTCCGATAACTCATTATGCACGTGCGACGTCGCAACAATCAAACAAACTGAAATATCTCAAGAACGAAGCCAGGAAACGAAAAACTAAAAAATATATTACTCTATCATTTTAAGTGTTCTTTCAAATAAGATAAACTTAATTTTCGTTTCATAGGCACTTTTACTTATGCGTTATAAAATTTAATAAAACTCAATCTAATATGTGAAATCCTTAATTAGAATAACGATTATTGTAACGCTTACCAGCAGAATCAATAACAAAATGAATTTTATAACGATCTCGCTCTGTTTTACAATCAAGGTATGGTAAATTGCCTGATATTTTTAGACAATTGACTATTGGGATTTTCTGAAGTTGAACGAAAAACCGAGCTGAGAACGCTGTTTTGAGAGTACACGTGTACACATGCGAATACGTTCACTAATATGTATTTTCATTTCAAGGACGTCTGCCAGGACAGCAGATGGCCACCCTTAGAAAATTTAGTACAAGTCAAAGGACATTTGGGCCAATCGTGTAAAGATGCATGCTGGAAAAAAGGTCAGGTGTAAAATGTAAATGTTCTCTGAGCCATTTTAAAATGGTTCAAATTAAGAACATTTGCACTCAATTATCATATCCGAGCTAGCATGTCGATTTTTTCTCTTAACGACATGCATTACGACATTAACATATATCACCATACTTGCACATAGCAGTATAATTATAATGTCATACATCGAACTCAATCTATACGTTGAAATCATCTGGGTCTCAGTAGCTCAATGGTTTAGAGCGTCTCATCGGCCATCTCAAGGTTGTGGTTTCGAGTTCTGCTTAGGAATTATTAGGAAAAAACTTCCTTGAGTAAAATAGCTCAATTCTGCTCGTGTAAGAAGAAACTGCGACTTTCTGAAGGTATTGACCCAGTGTAATCCACGTAAGAGCCGTAATAGCACCCAGTAACTGCCTTTTGTTGGGTTTTTCCTACTGAAAATTGAGAAATTTAAAACCCAACTATTTTAATAAACAAAGTCTTTATTTTAAACCTGGCATTCTTATGTAATTTTTTTATATTTGTCCAAACCATGGCATTTTTGGTTGCGTATTGTCGACTTTTATTTGAGAGCTTATATTTTTACTGTTTTTCTTGTTTTTACTCATTACGTCAGTAATGTACCTACTCTACGGTATACTGGAATTTGATCTAAAGCTAAAAGTGGTTAACAAGTTTTTATCTGATTTCAAGCTGTTTTTGCAACCCTTTTCACCAATTTTTCTCAGTTATAAAGTAAAAGGAACTGGGGATGACGTGCATGGCGGCCTCCATGTCCCCCATTTTTGGCTTCAAAACGTACAAGCGAGTTATCGTTCCAGTCTCCTTAGATGATTCAGGAAGACTAGGGTAGGCATTAATGACGTACTAGACACGCGGTACGCCACGCCACGCATCACGCCACGCTACGCGTTACGCCACGCTGAATATTATTTTATTTTATTTTATTTATTTACCTTAAAGTGCCTATGAACTGAGAATTAAGTCTGTCTTATTTGAAAGAACATATAAAACGACAAATAACAAATTAACCCATTTTGAGTTTTTCGTTTCTTTGTTTCGTTTTTGAGATATTTTATAGTTTGTTTATAAATACAAAAATTAAACATCTTGACGTCACATGTGGACAATGAGTTATCAAATATAATCACTTGAAATTCTACATGTTTGGTGTTGTGGGACAAACACATCCACATGCTTCCTTTGGATTAATTTGGTTTGATAATAGCAATGATATATAACCTCTTGTAACTCACTGTGCACATGTGACGTCAAAACGTTTAATTTGCTTATGAAACAAACTGAAATATTTCCACAACGAAATGAATGACTGCAAAAGATGTTAATCTGTCAAGTGTTCCTTCAATTTAGACAGACCTAATTTTTGCTTCGTAAGCACTTTAAAGAAATGCAAGCGAACTAAGACCGCATGAAATTATTTTGTCAGAACATCCCAAATTCCTGGTCATATGTCACCAGCTAATGCCGGAACCATTTCCCCTGACCTTCCATCCCGCACGATGGCAAAGTGGTTTCAGTGCAAAATTGGTTTCCAGGGCATTTACCAAAATTGCAAGGGTACGAGGTTGGGCCAATGCTGTATAATTTTAGCCACCGTAACCAAACATTCGAACGATAAAAAGATAAGCCATAGTTATTATCATTCATTTCGTTTCTATCCGGCATTCTGATTGGTTAATTTACCTGCAAATAACTGAGTGCAAATAATTTTCTGCTGCAAATAATTTTATGAGCATGCGCACTAGCGGTAACACTGCTGACGGCAAATAATTTTCGTAAACATGGCGGCTAGTTCTTCAGCTATCCGAGGAAATAATCGAGAGTATTTGGAAGCATCCATAACGACAATATACTTCAGAAAAGAAATAGTTCAAAGGAAGTTTTAGTGAGATAAAAAGCAAGACTCGTGCCAACAAAAAGTAAGTTTTACGAAGATTTTAGTATGCCGAAGACAGAGAGAAGAGTGACGATCTCTTACTTCAGGCATTTCAAATTTTGAACTATTTTATGAATGATAAATCAATTATTGAACTCGTCTATCGCAAAATATCATGATTTGTCAGTGTCTCGCTACTAGTTATTTGCCTCTGCCTTCGGCATCGGCAAATAACTAGTAGCTCGCCACTGACAAATCATGATATTTTGCTCCGACTCGTCCAATAATTGATAATTATCATTCATTTCGTTTCTATCCGGCATTCTGATTGGTTAATTTACCTGCAAATAACTGAGTGCAAATAATTTTCTGCTGCAAATAATTTTATGAGCATGCGCACTAGCGGTAACACTGCTGACGGCAAATAATTTTTGTAAACATGGCGGCTAGTTCTTCAGCTATCCGAGGAAATAATCGAGAGTATTTGGAAGCATCTTTAACGACAATGTACTTCAGAAAAGAAATAGTGAAAAGGAAGTTTTAGTGAGATAAAAAGCAAGACTCGTGCCAACATAAAGTAAGTTTTACGAAGATTTTAGTATGCCGAAGACAGAGAGAAGAGTGGCGATCTCTTACTTCAGGCATTTCAAATTTTTAACTATTTTATGAATGATAAATCAATTATTGAACTCGTCTATCGCAAAATATCATGATTTGTCAGTGTCTCGCTACTAGTTATTTGCCTCTGCCTTCGGCATCGGCAAATAACTAGTAGCTCGCCACTGACAAATCATGATATTTTGCTCCGACTCGTCCAATAATTGATAATTATTTGGATAAGGAGGCCTTTAATCTTTTTGGGCGGCATCCGTCTCTCAAGTCTTAAGCCGGTTTTCCACTAGGCGACTTTTCGCGCGAAGCGACCTTTTGTTTTATCTCATGAGCTCTGAGCTGGAACTAATCAGAAAATGTCGCCTAGTGGAAAACCGGTTTAAGGCTGGATTTCCACTAGGTGAGAAATGCCGCGCGAAGCGACATTTTGTTTTGTCTCGTAAAGCCTGGTTTCCATACGATCGTCTCGATCGCCGCAATCGCCTACTAATAATAATAAATAATAATATTTATTGCCAGGAACTCTCACATTAGTGATTTTTAGAGAGGTCCTGAGAATTCGAATAAAAATTATTTACAAAATATTTATATAGTACTATAGTACTCTCACTCTCACTCTCACTCTCACTCTCACTCTCTCTCTCTCTCTCTCTCTCTCTCTCTCTCTCTCTCTCTCTCTCTCTCTCTCTCTCTCTCTCTCTCTCTCTCTCTCTCTCTCTCTCTCTCTCTCTCTCTCTCTCTCTCTCTCTCTCTCTATATATATATATATATATATATATATAACAGGTATGCTACGCACGCTCTGATTGGACGAGAGCCATTTTCACTCAGAGTACAGAGACACGTTTGACGTCATTTTCATTTTATATTGTACAACGCATGCTCTGTTTGGTTAAATCTCACGAAATCACTGGCGTATTTATTTGATTACGCCATCATTCGTCAGCTGAGTCTCGGTCACTTTGGTGGCTTCTCCTTGGTTTTTTACATCGTAAAACGGTTAGTTATTTTATAAAACAAATAGAAAATAGCTTTTGTGTCTCTGTACTGTGATACAAACACGAATGACGCAATTTCAACCGGAAAAAATGTGTGAAAACACTCGGCTTCGCCTCGTGTTTCCACTAGGCATTTTTTCCGGTTGAAATCACGTCATTCGTGTTTGTATCACAGTACAGAGACACGCAAGCGATTTTCTATTTGTTAATTATATATATATATATATATATATATATATATATATATATATATATATATATATATATATATATAGTTTAAATGGGCTTACCTCAAAATGTTGAGTGTTGCAACTGTCAGTTTCACGCAGGGCGAACCTTGGGCGACTGGGTAGTTTCGATTCGTGGGCCGCTTAAATGGTTTGGGCGGTGGGTTCCTCAAATTCCTTTCCTTGTTTTGATTGTTGTTTAGATTGTTGATATTAAATTTATTTTTATGCCTGCATGTCGAAATTATTTCTGATCTTTTATTGAGTAAAAAGTGTTTGTCTGCGTTCATGATACAAAGTTTCTCTTCCGAACATAAATTGCATCTGCCGGATCCTCCTGAGTAGGGAGCCGCGCGTTTTAAAATAGACCAGGTTATGTTGAAATTTTGTTTCTTTTCTTTTAAATTCCAGACGTGTTTCGAAAGTTCGGTTTCGTTTGAATATTTTTTGTTTTGGAAAGATTTAGTGTGATTTCTGTATCGCTCTTTGAAATTGTTTGCTGTCGTGCCAATGTAGTGTTTGGTGTTATTTATGTCACTTGTGGAAACAGTTGCTTTGTATACTATGCTATTTGTCAGGCACTGTCCATGAAGTGGGCACTTGCTTTTATCCCTGCAGTTGCAACTGGCTGTGTTTTCATTTTGTACCCGATTTTTTTTAAGTATGTATGCGTTGTGTTTCATAATTGTGGCCTTGGCGTTGTTCATGCAACTGTAACTGACTTTCACTGTATTTCTGTTGAAAATTTTATGGAGTTTGTTTTCTGGTCGGAAATTAATGTTTGTCGATTAGGTTAAGAAAGCTGCGTCCTATGTTTGATCTTACGTTTTTGTTGTATGGTGGATTGAACCAAATGATATTGCGATGTCGGTTTTTGCGTGGTTGTTGTGGGTTTTGCTGTGTGTAATTTAATTCCTGTGTCTTAATGCATTTTGGTAAATTGGTGCGGATTCCTTAAATGTTGTGTTGTCCGATGAGAGAAAGGAAATGCGTTTGCCGATTCATGTTGGTAGCTGTTTTAAAATGCTAGGTGGGTGGTTTGATTGCTTGTTTACATACAATGGATCGTCATTGGGCTTTCTATAAGGCTTGTATTTTCCGTTTTGAAGGTCGAAAGTAACGTCTAAAAAGTTTACCACATGTAAATTTGTCTGGGCTGTTATTTTGAGGCCGAGCTGTTCGAAAATTTTGTGTAAATCTTTTCTTGTTTTTTTCTGCCAATCTTGCGGTTTTATTCTTTAAAATAGCCAATCCGTCATCCCTATATAGGCCGATATTTTCTTTGCCAAACTTTATCCCAAGGCCGTTTAAAATAAAAAGGCCAACCAGTTCGCAAATTTCGGCGCCGTCATAGCTACCCATGGCGACATCAAATAAATCTTGGCTGTCTTTTTTAATCCACTGTTTCTCTTTGTTGAAAAGGAGTGATTTTCTCGCATGTTTAATAACTGTAATTTCACCACTGTCCATATTTGTCAAATTTCTGGCCCAAGATAATGCTTGGTCCAGTAGGTTTTCAGATATTGATGGATAGAAATCGACAATGTCAAATGAAATAAAAGCGTGTCTATTTTTTTGACATTGTCGATTTCTATCCATCAATATCTGAAAACCTACTGGACCAAGCATTATCTTGGGCCAAGAATTTGACAAATATAGACAGCGATGAAATTACAGTTATTTAACATGCGAGAAAATCACTCCTTTTCAACAAAGAAAAACCATGGATTAAAAAAGACAGCCACAAAAGATTGATTTGACAGACACAAAAGATTGATTTGACGTCACCATGGGTAGCTATATGACGGCGCTGAAATTTGCGAACTGGTTGGCCTTTTTATTTTAAACGGCCTTGGGATAAAGTTTGGCAAAGAAAATGTCGGCCTATATAGGGATGACGGATTGGCCATTTTAAAGAACAAAACCGCGAGATTGGCAGACAAAACAAGAAAAGATCTACACAAAATGTTCGAACAGCTCGGCCTCAAAATAACAGCCCAGACAAATTTACATGTGGTAAACTTTTTAGAAAGCCCAATGGCGATCCATTGTATGTAAACAAGCAATCAAACCACCCACCTAGCATTTTAAAACAGCTACCAACATGAATCGGAAAACGCATTTCCTTTCTCTCATCGGACAACACAACATTTAAGGAATCCGCACCAATTTACCAAAATGCATTAAGACACAGTAATTTCAATCAGGAAATAAATTACACACAGCAAAACCCACAACCACGCAAAAACCGACATCGCACTATCATTTGGTTCAATCCATGCACCATACAACAAAAACGTAAGATGAAACATAGGACGCAGCTTTCTTAACATAATCTACAAACATTTCCCACCATGCAGAAAACAAACTCCATAAAATTTTCAACAGAAATACAGTGAAAGTCAGTTACAGTTGCATGAACAACGCCAAGTCCACAATCATGAAACACAACGCACACATACTTAAAATTTCAACATAACCTGGTCTATTTTAAAACGCGCGGCTCCCTACTCAGGAGGATCCGGTAGATGCAATTTATGTTTGGAAGAGAAACTTTGTATCATGAACGCAGACAAACACTTTTTACTCAATAAAAGATCAGAAATCATTTCGACATGAAGGCATAAAAATAAATTTAATATCAACAATCTAAACAACAATCAAAACAAGGAAAGGAATTTGAGGAACCCACCGCCCACACGCCCACCTTTCGGCCAAAACCATTTGAGGGATGCATCATTGTTTCACCGCCCATGCACACGCCCACCTCTTGACCAAAACCATTTAAGCGGCCCACGAATTGAAACTACCCAGCGCCTGAGGATCGCCCCGCGTGAAACTGACAGTTGCGACACTCAACCTTTTGAGGTAAGCCCGCTTAAACTATATTCGCTCTACCTTTATGGTATTGAGCACTTTCCCACATTCCGTGAACAAAATCACACGTGCTCGTTTGTATATATAGAGAGACACATGTGAGTGCTCAACTACATTGGGCAGATCATTGATGTACACCAGGTACAACAGCGGACGTAGGATACTACCTTGTGGGACGCCTATTTCACACGAAAGAGGATCGGACAATTCAGGACCACATAAAGTCCATAAATGACGACAGTTCAGATAGGACTGAAACCACAACAAATCGTCGCTGCAAACCCCATTTGTTCCCAATTTATTAAGTAAAATCCCGCGGTTTACCGTGTCGAACACTTTCGACAGATCTAAAAAGACGGTTCCACACAAGTTACCATTTTCTATTGTTTCATAGAAATGGAGATGATGGACATCCCATCCCTTTCAAGTAATTTACTCAGAGTTGGTAAAATTGAAATAGGGCGATAATTGGTGGTTCTGTTCCTATCACCAGACTTAAATAGGGCGACGCATATTTCCAGATGAATGGGAAAGTACGACACTGGATGGACAAATTCAGCAGATATGTAATTGATGGCGCTATTGCAGGGCAATTCGAAATATCTCTAGCCTAATTGGAGAAATTTGGGCAACCGGGAGCGACCGAGAGGATCGGGACGATCGTATGGAAATCAGGCTTAAGCTCTCGGGTGGAACCAGCCTAGACCTAGGCCTTCTATTTCCTATTTGGGAGTTATAAATTTGAGGCCGAGATGGCCAAGGGGACTGGGAAGAGACAACGGGAAATAGAAGGCCTAGTAGATTTCCCAATTCAAAACTGTCCCAAAACTGCCCCACTCTAGATTCTCAAAGTTGGTGGCGCCAAATCTCAAGTTATTGATATTTTTGTCGAGTTAATGGAAGTTCAAGGTATTGTTGAAGCATTTACGATATAAACTGAGTATTTCTGCTATTCTGTGAAAGTTATTTGATTTCCCGAACGAATCGAATGCATTTTATGTCAAATGAAGGTGAATTCGTGAGTGTATTGTAAACGTTCGCCACATGCATGGCCCAATGCTTCATGATTTTCTGTTGATGTTTCTCTGAAGATGATTCTGAAATGGTAATATATTTACTAGGAGTATTTTACACTTGAAAGATGTCATATTTTCATGTGTCTATAAATAGTCGAATCCAGAGCGTGAAGTTGATAGGAATCGATCAGAGGACAATTGCTAAACATCATTTTAACTTAATATTATGGTTGTGAAATATAGATTTGATATTTAAGTGGTTGCTCGATGCCAATATAGTTATAAGACTTGCAACTGTGAGAAAAATGAATAAATACAGTGGTCTGGGATTTGGCAAATCTACTAGGCTTTTCCGGGGCATTAACTCTGCCTACGTCATGAAGCAAATTTAGTTCCCAGTCCCATAGGCCACAGCTCAGCCAACGGAAAAGCCTATGTCTAGGCTGAGGTGGAACTAATCAGCAAAGACAAAAGCAAAAAGTTGCTTCGTTCGAAAAATATCGCTTCGTGGAAAACAGCCGTTATGTATTTTACTCCGGCTAACGCCAGACGATTTTTCTCGTCACAGGGAAAACACACCGATGGGGAAAAATTAAAGTGCTAATAATATAGATGAGTGCATTTCAAGTCTTTCATCAGATTCCCCATCTGGGCGAAAAGGCCTTTGTCATTCTGGCTAGTTATAAACGATATAGTCTAAACGATATATGGTTCATTCATTTTCATTTCACTATTAGGCCAAAATTCAGCGGAACCCAGAATGCAGAGTGCACACATATCATTAAATATTGAAAGGCTGATATCATGGCTTTTAAACCTGAGTAGCCAAATTTGAAAACATTTTTCTCTTCGACAAGCCGGACATTGTTTTTAAAAAGTAATAGAAAAATTAATGGATGAACCAGCTGAGTTTTCGAAGTCTATCCATCACTATAGATTATATGTAGCAACCCTGACACTGAAGTCTTGATATCAATTTCCACTGTGCTTCCGCATGCATGCTATTTTCAGATATTTCAACGCTTAATACGAAATTTCCCTCAGTCTCGATCAAAGCAGATTTCCCTAATTTTGAGCCATTCCCCACCAATTTCTATTCCCTCAATTATAAGCAAATTCCCAACAAGGGTGCATATGGACCCCAGTTCAAACTCTCGTCTACAGTTTGGGTTTACATAAACTTTAAAATTGTCCCAGAAAGGTTTCACGAAGGCTGCTACCATTTTCAAGAAGGGCAAACATAATAAATTTTAATCAAATGGTGTGCCATGGGTATAACCAATATTGTATTTATCGTTGTGTTTGCCCTACTTGCAAAATGGCGGCCGCTTGCTATCGTGAAACTTTCTATATGGACCGCCATATTTTGTTTATTAATTACTCACCGGCCTGAATGCAATTACTGAGTCGGTTTCCTTTCTTCCTTCAACGAATTTATTGGATGAATAAAGAATAAACCTGTCCAGAACGAAAGGAATAATATAGCTGTTTTAAGTAAATAACTGATGCAAAGACAACGATCACATAGTATAACACAGATCTTTAATTAACAACTTTTCAAAGATATTACATCTCGTGATCTCGACAAAATTATTCAACACTACTATATATCGCACCTATCATTTATGAATTTAGCAACATAAACTGACTGAAGAACATACAAGTGAACGTGAACCTCATTTATCGAACCAGGGAACGAGAAAGCACGTTACAGACGTGTGTTGGCATTCGTTTGCCTCGCTCTTTAGTCTGTTGGCGGTTAACCGGTATAATTTCGAACAGGTTCGACAAATGCACAGTCCTACGTATAGCAGTCACTGTTATCAAAATACCGTTCTCTTTGTATCTTTCAATATGATATCAAAGAGCGAAGTTTACCACGTACGGTTTGTTTCGCAAACATGCAAACAAAATGCTTTTCTTTCAGTGTCCAATCCTTTGGGGAATGCTGAATTAACTTAATTGTGTTTTATGTCAGATAAATACGCCGTATGTTTCACAGCAAATAAATGCTTTGGGGCCTTCGGCCCATGGGATTTATAATATCGTGTAAAGCCTCTCATGTGAAGTCTCCGTTCTTGGTAGACCATAATATGCACCATTTCCCTTGCATGATGGAAAACAAATAAATAATGAAACTTTGATAAAAAAGTTGATTTGTTGAACGTTTTGATATATATCATGTGCAACCCAAGAGAGTTATACTCAAACACTTGGAAATCAGCTGAAGTATATAACCTGAAGTTCAAAATATTTTCACTTAAATTCCTATATTTGGATTAAGTCCATCTCTCTAAAGAGACACTCCCCAAGCGTAATAGGTCCTTGTTCGAGCAAGCAAGAAAAGCCACGAGCCGGACAGGCAGGCTTGGCTCATCTGTTGTATTTTGAATCTAACTAACACGGCTGTGTTGTCAATTGTTAAAGTGCTTATATCACTTGTGGGATATTAACATATTTAAATAGATAAAAAAGTCAGTTAATAAGTTATTTTGCCGTTTTTGATTTAGTTTAATAGTTTCTGAGATATAGGCCTTTAAACACGCCAATTTGGGCCTTAAGCCAAAAATTTCCGTCGTTCATTTTTAAGCACGGGGGCATGAGACTCAGGAACCTAAGACGACCGTCTTCTTAGTTGGAATCAATGTGCGTAGTGGAAAACGGGTGTGAGCTCGACATTTCGATTTTTCAGTCAAATATATGTGTTTTTGTGAATCAATAAGCCGAAACGTAGTTGTTTTGAATTGACTCGTTCCTGAGTCCCAGGCCACCAAGGTGTTAAAACGAACGACGGAAATTTTTGAAAATTGCCATGTTCAGAAGCCAATATGTCAGGAACTATTTGACCAAATAAAAAACGGCAAAATAAGTTATTAACTAACTATTTTTGCTTTATTCAAATACATTAAAACCCCACAAGTGATATAAGCACTTTAAGCGAAAACCATTAGCAAAAACATAAGCCAAAAATATTGCATAAAATGTGACGATCTACTCCAAAATAGATTGCTTAATTCAAAATAATGGAATTGAATATTGGACAATTATATTCAAGAGCAATTATATGGCGTCGAATTCTAGTCAGTCTAACTTATGTATTTGTTTTAAAATGTTAAGGTCTTTTGTGCGAACCATCCTACTGGAATATTGTAAACCAACTCATTTCATTCAAAAGGTGAGCTCAATGTCTTAGCAATACATGGAACTGTTCCTAAAAATTGCCACAAAAGTTCAGTTCCTCGTCTTGATTAATTCATTCGATGAAGCTTGTCGAATAAAGTCCTGCTTTGACTTTGATTGAATTTAGAACCTGGTTTTCACCAGAGCATGAGTATAATCATGAGCATATGCACGTGCATCAGAATCATGGTCATCTTAAATATCATATTAGTGGTAATGGCAACTTCATTGGGTAATGGTCATCGTCCTCTTCGTCACAATCACAATCACCATCACCATTACCCACTGCGAAGTTGCCATTAGCACTACTACTATTATTACATTACCATCCCATTACTACCATGACCATGACCATGACCATCACCATGACCATCACAATTGCATCACCATCATCGTCGTTCTCGCCGTTCTCCTCTTCCTCCTCTTCTTAGTCCTCCTCGTCTTCCTCATCACCATCTTCACCATCGTCGTAGTTGTCGTTTTTAGTACCATCGTCGTTAATATCATTATTCCCAAAAGACACGAAACATGGTATATTATCTATAAATCTAAATTAGATACCAAACCTTACTTATCTAAATAACATACCTGATTGTATATCCACTGTATCCTATTATCTATAAAGGTAAATAAAAAGATTATATTAGATTGCAATTTGCATGCACGCAACACAATCGTAATGGGAATAGCTAGACTAAACGTACATGGGCAACAATTACGCACAAAAGCAATATAGATCTGTTTTCGTTGAAATTAGAAAAGACCATAGGTAAGTTAAAAGTTAATAGTCAATGTTTGTTTATGTCAATGTTTAAGGTTAATATTTTACAATTGTTTAGAGAAGGGATAACATGCGAGGATATCAAATACGTTGATCAAGGAACCATCGCGCCATCATACCAGCCCGAGTCAAAAAGATGTTATTTCCAAAAACAACCATTACTGTACAGTTGTGTGTCGTCGGATGATACCCACGTTCGACTTTGCCATGTCGAGATTTCATCAAAGACAAAGTTGCGCTTTGCAAGGGATGTTGGTGAAAAGAAGAACACTTTTAACCATCCTTGAATAGAAATGGTTAATGTTCGAATAGCATTGTATCGATCGATATTTATCGATGTAGATGATAGACTATTCCAAAGGCCTGTTTATATGGAGGCCATCGAGTTATCTTAGTAGTTGGGCTATTTGCTGCAGGAAATAGGAATACCTTTCAACTGTGTAGTTGATTGCGCACTTATGACCGTATTTCACAAGTCTGCATGGATGATTGCGCCACGGAGACACCTAGCTTATACGCAGTCATGTGGCTATGCATGGAACTAACCAGTCAATTTGTTACGCAGTGAACTAGCTAATGAATTAATTACGCAGTGAGCTGACTACGCAGTCAACTAGCTAACAGTCAATGGGCTTGTCTCACCCGCCACGTGACCCTCACCTCTGCCTTATTGTGATTGGTCAATTAGCGTTTGAGGGCAAAACATTTTGCCCATTCCGACCAAGCGCAGTAAGGAAGAGGTCAGGGTCACGTGGGGGTGAGACAAGCGCATTAAATTTCTACACGGTCAACTAGGTAGGCGGCAGTCAACTGACTGTGCAGTCGTTTGACTACGCAGTCATCTGACAACGCAATGGCCAATGAATAGTTAGTCAGTCATTGTAAGTAGTAATATATACAAGAAGAGGCGAAACTCGAAATTGTCAATATAAAGTAACTGATAATTGCGGTACCTTGACAAGTTAG
Source organism: Corallium rubrum (assembly GCA_964035015.1). Taxonomy (NCBI): domain Eukaryota; kingdom Metazoa; phylum Cnidaria; class Anthozoa; order Scleralcyonacea; family Coralliidae; genus Corallium; species Corallium rubrum. The sequence goes on from OZ035998.1 coordinate 30,428,300, forward strand.
CTGCGCAGTCCAGCATGCAAGCTCTCAGGTAACTATATATTCTGCCTGTGAATTGGTTTGTTCGTACGTTCGTTCGTTCGTTCGTTCATGTGGAATCAAATAAAAGGCAAGCGACATTTTTGACGTCAAACATAGCACCGCCCTCTGGTTCGTAATAAGATTACGCCCGTAGTGGTTATTTTTTATAATATGGCGAGGGTGTAGCCGGCTACAGTGGGATGGTACAGTATGTACCGGGATATTTTGCAATTGTGTCTAAAAAAACAACGCCGGGTTAAACCCCTCACACAGGCGGGAAACTTGCTCTTACGAGAACTTGGCACTTCCAGTCAGAATCTTGGCAAGTCGGGACAAACATTTCCCCACGTAAAAGCTTCTTCCTACTCAAAATACCGGGATGAATTATCCATACCCGTTGCTCTGTCACTTTCTTTGATGATAATCTTGATAGGCAACTCGCTTTCATATAAACAGATCGTCAAGTTTATTTGGAAAAAAACCCGGCTAAATTGACCAAGCACGTAACTCGCCTCTATATAAATATTCCCTAAAAAATTAGCTTATATCCCAGTAATAATTGTCGCGGGTATTTTTCTATTCATTTCTACTCAAGCTAGTGCCTGGTTCACGTCCCACACTAGTGAATGTGGAATGCAATGGTATATTTTCTGCCTTTATTCGATTAAAAATGGTTCATGGTTTGGCGGGCTCTATCGAGTTTTGAATACACGCTGGAAGTTTGCTCTCCCAACTTTCCAAGTGCGCTATATATTCATCCGAGCACGCCAAACCATGAATCATTTAATTTGTAAAAGGATAGGACTTAAAACAATGATAAACACGGCCTTAAATCAACTTATGTCACAAGTGTTTCGGTTGTGTTTTCTATTTGTTGCTGGAACTGCTTGATTAACGAGTTTATTTCTGAATTCTTTTCCTTGTATTCTAACGAGAAATGGAGTACACGAGACCACCTATTAGAAACGTTGTTTTATTAAATTCGTTATAAAATATAACCTTTGGGTTTTGCAATAACGCACTAGTTCTCAGTGCAGCACTGCAGTAACGATTTACTAGTGGACTCTTTTTTGAAACTTGGAAACGTTTGTTTACTTTCTCAAGTTATACTATGCAAGGAGGGTAGAAAACGACGACATCTCAAACTCACGCGAAGCTTTACTGCGCATGACAACAGTATCGTGAACGTGCTTGTGCATGGTCACGTCCCCGACTTCGTCGATGTTGCTTAAAGTGCCACTAACCCCAAAAACTTTTTCTCGCAAATCTAAGAGCCCTTATTGAGTGGATTAGGCCAGTTAATAAATTATTGGTATTGGACGTTTCGTTGATCTTCTGTAGACGTCCAAAGTTGCATCTGCATGTCCCATGGCGGAGTAGGAAAGGGAATGGGTATATTCCTGGTGTTACGTCACACAAGTCAAACAAGGAACTCTTTGAGCTCTGTCTGGTGAATACATAGAATTTTTTGAGTTGAAAAATCATTTTCCCAACTAACTCAATGTAAAAATTCTATGCATTCAGCAGACAGAGCTCAAATGAGCTCCTTGTTTGGCTTGTCTGACGTCACACCAGGAATGTACCCATTCCCTTTCCTTCTCCGCCATGGGACATGCATATGCCAATTTTTGCAACTTTCGTGGTCTACAGAAGACCAAAGAAATGTCCAATATCAATAATTTATTCACTGGACTAATCCACTCAATAAGGGCTTTTAGATTTGAGAAAAAAAATTTTTGGGGTTAGTGGCACTTTAAACGTTGTCGACAACATGATCAAAATTGTTTTCAGCAGCATAAAAATCTACTTCAACCCCTTTTTACAGATGTCGTGGTATGAATAAAATACGATCGTTGTGCTATTTTAGAAAAATCAATAATCTTCGAAATGAATAAGTGGAATTCATAAAGACATGCATGTACAAAGAATCAAGCATAGCTATGAAGCCAAGATTAATAATTAGCAACGACTGGTTATTATTTTACACAAATACTTCTCCAAACACAAGCTTTTCGATAATCTGGCGACGCCAGATCCTGGTAACACTGCGGATTGCTCAGATCCAGGGTCCAATTATGGAGGGAAACTAGGCCATCCGCAACAGAAAAATTTGCGAGACCATCTTGCAAAAGTGATGCCATAATGCGATACAGCAATGCCAAGGTGAGTCCTGGGGCGTGCCCCAAAGAAAATTTTTAAAATCTGGGTCCCATCATTTACTGCATTTTTAAAGCATTTTTAATGGGACGGGTGGTTGTGGAGGTCTTATTGAAAATAACATAACTAGATTTACGTCAGCTTAATTTGTTAACGAGACATTTATGGAACGATGGTGTTATGCGACTACAAGTTAAGTAGAAAAGCGATGTGGTGGTTGCATGCAGTTACAATCAATTCGCTAAGTGAATAGGAAACTGTTAAACTGTCAAACATAAGACACTCATTCAAGTGTTAACCGCTGAATTTAGTTTGCTAGGTCTAATAAAGTGGGACAAATATGTATGGTATAAAGGAGCCTCGACTATTCCACGAAACGGAATGGCTACTTTAGAAATATGTAAATCCGCTAGTGGGTCTTTAATATTTACGTTCAAGATTACCAATTAAGGTTTCTCTTGGATTGGGCGATCATTGAATTGTAAACATGGAAAATTACGCAACCTTTCGTGGAATGCATTACACGATTTGCATGGACAAGACCAAAAACCGATAGATGCGGCCGAATGTTCCTAGTACTTGCCATGCAAGTAACCATAAACTTGACCGAATTATATACTATCTGTATGCAAGTACCTCAACCGGATTTCCACTGGAAGAGAGTCACGCGGACCAAAGTTTTCTTTTGAAAAAATGAAATCGAGTTTTCTAACGAGCACATTAATATAGAAGGGTGGGCACCTAGCTATCCTAAAGTTCTATTGGTTTAGATAACCTCCGAACAAACGCTCTAATCAGTAACGGGCATGGGAACGACTTGGTAATTGACAGTTATAATTACCGAGAACCGAGGCGTTAAGCCACATACTTCCCGAGAGAAGTATAAGCTTAATATGCAGAGGGCTCGAGGTAATTAACTAATTTAGTTCAAATTTCACAAGGTTTTGTATTTATCTGTAAACTTCCCAGGGCTTTACACAGATAAAAACCGTGCATTTATAATGACAATTCAGCTCAATTCAATTCAGTTTGTATGGGAGATAAAGACCTCTGAATAATAAAGAAACCGCGTGAAATTTTAACTAAATGTGCTTATATTAGGGAGGTCTTTACCAAGATATAAAGGTAATTATACTCTATTACAACGAGTATAAAGCACTTTATAGTTAAACTGCATTAATACACAATAAGAACAGGAACAACAGACTAGGAAGCGCACAACCAATCACACTTACAAAAGCTAGAACTTCGAATTGAGAGAGATGCCTACGAATGGCATTATTTGCTACTATAGCACACTTAAATACTCTACACAAGCTATACCCACGGGACGGGTATGACGTAACTGCATACATTCCGTAACGCTACAAAGTAATTTGTTTGTACACAACCTTTCTTACCTACCAAGGGACAAAAATATGACTGGTAAAAACGCAGTTAGGGTACACAACTGGGCGGCCAAATCTTATAAATAGACACGGAAAACAGAAACAGTTTTGGAATAATTTTATTGGATAATTTGAGTACATTGTACGCCAGCATACAAGTAGTTTTCCTCCACGATAACATAATTTATAAATACTAATCTCATAACATCTCTATTTGCTTTCTGTATGTTTTTTATCTATGTAATTAATAAATATCTAACCATAATTGAAAAAATAAATGACGTTCATCTCTGTTCACCCTTCGTTTTTTTGGGATTATCAAAGTCATAAGTCGTTTGGTTGGGCTTTTTAGCTCTATGTAATTATTTATAATCTAATTATCTATTCATAATTTAATTCTATATTCCTAATTCTCTTATTTAATATTAATATTTTTGTGCATATTTTGACCTATATACTTAATTGGAAAACTTATTGAAAAAATCTAATTATTCACCCTTTGTTTCTCGTGTAATCAATTTCAGTAACTGTGTCGGTTGGTTGGGTTCTTGAACTCCACACGCGGTGCAGGAACATGCCTGAATGACAGGGTAATAGTGGATGTATGTGGATCCATCGGGACATACCATCTGGGTAGATTCCTTGGCCAGGACGGTGGGCTTACAACATTGACAGTCGGAAATGATGGTCAGGTTACCAAAAACAGAAACAGTAGCATTTGAATTGCAAGGACCACTACAGAATGAAATCTTGGCGTTGCTGCTTACGCAGCCATTGATATCCGTGACAACTGAAGATGTGTTAGTTGCCCTGCACTTATTGATTGGAACTAAAAAGAATAAAAACAAATATAACAAACGGCTGTTTGTTGCATACAAATGTCATTAGCGATGTAATATATCATGCACGAGGAGGAGTGTTTCATTGAGGAGAGTGTTTCATTAAAGAAATACGAAATGGTTTTCCGTGTTTGGATATTCTGATCCAAACACTTGGGAAATTGCGAGACTGGAGAAAAGCGTAACAAAACACGAGCCGTAGGCGAGTGGTTTTAGCTTTTCGAAGGTCGAGCAATTCCCCAAGTGTTTGGATAAGAGTCTCCAAACATGGAAAAAACCATTTGGTATTTCTTTTATAAAATAATCACAAGTCAATATGATATACTGTCCGACATTTTCAAAAAATCGTTTTGGTGGGAATTTTCCGTGTTTGGATACTCTGATCCAAACACGGCAATTGACCAATCAGGGCTCGCGTAGTATACATTTTATTTTATAACAGGATATCCAAACAATGAGACGTTTGTTGAAAACCGAGGCGAAGCCGAGGTTTTTGAACAAATTTCGAGGTGTTTGGATATCCTGATGAAACACTCCTCCGAGTGTATGATATAGCATCTCAAACAAATCAGTATTTTAAGAGAAAATCGTGGTAAAAGTTTGATTACTTTATGTAATTTCTTCCTCCGATATCCAAACCACCGACACAGAACTGATTTCCTTTGTTTTCCTCAGGAAATATTAAGGAGTTTGAGATGTCTAAAGCATGCTTGCTTACCTCTGCCTGGTTTAAAGACAGACGAAGCACCATGCACCTAATATAATGCACTTACCACATTCAGGACAGCATTGGTCAGCAATGACACGACTTTCATAACCCTAAAATAAATAAAGAAATTTAGCCTGGATCGAGTATTAAGATAACTGTGATAAATAAATGATAAACAACCCTTTCATTTAACTAAAGCAAAGAGAGAATTATATTCAAACCGGAACTCACCACAGGACAATTTTTCAAACATTGTTCGATGCGACAATTCACCCGGCCTTCTGCAATCTCGTACCCAGAGCCTGCGATCCTTTTGGTCAGTACCAAGGAACGGAGACTCTGGGAAACTCCGATGAAAAAGTCCCCAAATCGGGGTCTTTGGTCCCAGTCCTCTGGTTCCAAGTTCCTCATAATTTGTAACTGTTATGTTGACGTTCGCTAGTCCGAAGACCAGGGAAATATTGTTTACCGAATACCGATGAATAAAATCAACAGGTTTTACAAGGCTCTCGACAAAGCATTTCGTGTAAGAATGGCCATTCATTGCTTTTCTCCTAATCGTCGACCGGACGATTTGAGCCGTAGGTTTTATTTGTCCGCGTTGGCCGTGATCGGCTCGGCTCAGCTGCTCAGGTAAGGAATTGTACTTTCTGTTATAAATTTTGGCAAAATTCTATCGACCTTGCATTCTCTAATGTTATTTTTAAAGTTCTGAGACGAAACTGCGAAGAAATACGAGACGAATCAGACGACAGATGTTTGTTGGCGACAAAGCGACAATAATAATAGTTTTAACTTGTAAATTATCGGGATTTTCACTGTTTTGAATTATTTCATGTGTTCAATTGTATATTGGGTTTGTCGTTTATAATTATGTGTTACAGAACGTTGATAAATCAATTAAACAAGTTAGCAACGTGCACAGAATTTTAATTTTCACTGTTATTTATTGCTGGGTCGAGATTGATTGAACTAACCAATCAGATGCCGAGTTTCATCGGAGTTGCCCAGAGCCTCCGTTCCTTGGTACTGACCAAAAGGATCGCAGGCTCTGGGTACGAGATTGGGCCTTCTGATGAACACGAACAATCTTGACAAGAATCAGGCTTCCACGATTCGCCAACCTTGAAAAAAGGAGTAAGTAATTTAAAGTGGACGAGTAAGCCGCAAGTCATACGTTCTTATGTTAAGTGTAGAGATTTTATATATCGTAATCTTGAGGTTTTCCTGAGCAAAATTGCAATATATCTTGTCGTCCCAAAATTTTATCTTCAGACTTTTTCGCTGTCAAAGTTGGTAACTACTTCTAGAAAGTGACGTTGGAAAAGGAATGGGCTTTCAGAAAGAAACAGTTCAGTTTACAATACTATGCATGTAGTTCGCACTTCATTCTCTTCGTTATTGCGTAAGTAAAAGAAACGACGAGAAACACGTATAATCCTGTCGTAGAAACTCTTTCCAAAAACTCATTACTTTTTCGACGTCGCTTCCGACAAGTAGTTACCAACTTTTACAGCGGAAATGTTCATAAAAGATGAAATTTTGGGATATGTACTGTACTCTACCCTGCGAGTCAGAGCCCCTTTCCTACTTCGGCTTCGGGGGAAAGTGGGCTCTGCCAACAAACTCGATATTTCTTTTTGAGCACGCGTGAACGGTTGCCAAGATACTATTTTGGGCCCAGGTTCTAACGCGTCACTTCCTATTTTCCTGCTTACGCGTGTACGTAAACTAGAACTTGTTTGACCAGTTTAAAACCCGACTGACTCGCCCCAAACTTGGGGCGAAGATCGAGTTTGTTGGCAGAGCCCACTTTCTCCAGAAGCTTGCGTGGGTCGGAAAGGCGCTCTGACTCGCAGGCTAACTGTACTTTAGATATGTGCTGTAATTTTCTGATGCATCGTATGTATTTCTTTTCTTGTGGAAAATCTATTAAACTAAAGTATGACTAACTATTGCAATTTTGCTCAGGAGAATCAAAGATCGCAAACATGTAATAAAATTCCCACATATGATATACGCACTTCAAAATATAACAGCATAATGTGAACTTACTTGGTACGTAATTCCATTGTCAACGCAAACAATTGGCGTTGGTGTGTATGACTGAGGAACTATAATCGAAGAGAAAGTTTAGTAAAATTAAAACGAGATTGCAAGAATCGTATCAAGTTCACGAAATGTTTAGGAAAAAAATTACCGCATTCGTTACAACATTTTCCTGGCGTCTGTTTAATTTTGCAACCCTGCAATAAGAAATGTGAAAGGGGAACATGTTCAGTTTGAAAAGAACGATTATCGCGTTAAACCAAATCATATTTAGTAATGTGTAGCTTTTAAAATAAAATATTGTCATGGGATAGTCAATCATTAAATCCAGTCATTGCCAACTTAATTTAAGGAGAGTTACATACACTTAAAAGTACAAAGCACTAATAGACTTGTTGCCCTTAAAAATTTTACAAAATGTAAAAGTATATATATGTATATATCTATATGCATAAAGAGTATGTAGTATAAAAAATAGTATCTACTGAATATTACATAAATGTTAAGATAATACAAAATAAAATCGGCCTAAACAAGTGACAGTCTAATATTACGAAAAGACGTGCTTCTTTCTGGTAATTATGAAAACATGTGTACAACGAATGCTTAAAAGATATTATAGTAAGGCAGCTACCCTAGACGAAAGCAGATAAAGTGGCAGTCTGGTCCAGAAGCGGATAGCGGGGTAATTAAAAAGTTCTTCCAGTTTCTGTAACTTTATTGGAAATCGGTGTTAAAGCTAAATGAGCGCTGTGTGCGTTTCTCAAATGTTGATTATTTAAGTTTAACAGTTTGTCTAAGAGACACACTATTTTAATATAGATTAACAGCATTGTGCATTGTTTAATGTAAAATTTAATTTCAGTAGTTAGTCAAAAAAACAAACGTAGAATATGTAAATGTATAAACAGAACTTATATACCTGTGGGCACGTGGATGGACAGCTTGTTGCAACACATTTGATTTGATTCGCGTATTCACAAGTACAATTTTCACAAAGATCATTCGACCAAGTTTCGCCAACCTATCAAGGACAATTTACAGTACAAATTGGCACGTCAAGGGAGAATTTTCGCGTACAGTATATTGCATTTTTAGCGATTTATCTGAATCAAATAAATTTGTGGTTTCAAATACTTACATTCTTGAGAGTGTTATTAACAATACATCCTGGAAGTAGAGTCGTGGTTATCACAGTGGTCATAGGACTTGTGGTGACTAAAAACGAAAAAGAAAAGATATAGAAATCGATAGAAATAATAGGTGAGAGATAGAAAGATTAATAAGAAAACCGTGGCCAGAGACGTCGCTTAATTGTGAACTTTGGAGTGTCGTTTGTCGGTGGTACTGCAAAATGGTATATTTAACAGACACTAGTGGCAGCTTAAATGAGATTTTCCTGAGTTAAAATTATTTGTTTTTCAAAAAATCTACGACTTCCAAAATATAGACTGTATTCGTCATAAAGACTCGGGGTTTGATCGCCTTATTATTATTATAATTATTATTATTATTATAATTGTTATAATTGTTATAATTGTTATAATTGTTATAATTGTTATAATTGTTATAATTGTTATAATTGTTATAATTGTTATAATTATTATAATTATTATAATTATTATAATTATTATAATTATTATAATTATTATAATTATAAGTGCCCAATATTTAGATCGAAAATACATTTATTTACCTCTCATGATACAAGTACAGCAGCCACCATATGGAGTAACTAGCTCATAGCCCTTTTTGGAAAAAAGATTATAAAATAGATTCTTGAGTCATGTTCAAGCAACGCATTTTCAAAAATCATATGATTATAAGCTCAATCTGGAGGAGCCAACAAAGAAAAAATGGTTTCTATAGCAGAAACATAAATGTAATTTCAAATTAGTCAGTCTTCAGAAAAACAAGTATAGAAAGTAATTCTTGTATTAAACATCTTCAAACACGTTACAGTTATGTTATGGTTACAATAAAATCTACCGGCTAAATACTAAATATAGTAAAACACGATCTTCTTAATTACCGTCAGCACACAACTAACCTGGGGACAGTTTGTAATGTTGCACGTCTTGTTACATTGTTCTGAACCATCCTTACACGAACAAGTCAAGCAATTGCCCTTATGCCAACTCTGACCACTCTGAAATCAAACAATAATTCAACTGTCAAAGTTACGAAAACTATAGTAATGAGTTTAAACAGTCACTGTATGAAAGAGACGGAGATGTTGGTTTACCAGATTATGTTACATAAGACGAAGTAATGGTTAAACAATGGTCACGAGTGTGATAAAGGGATTTATTAGCGATTGGGTCTCGAGTAGACGTTAAAGCTCTACGAGCGATGGTAAATTCGTTATCACACGAGTGTATGAACGTTGATTAATCGTCTAATGTCATCACTGTACTGGAATGAAATATATTTTTTTTAATTTAATTACCGAGAATGAACTTCAACAGTTAGAAATCGAAATATCATTAGTATGCGATAAACAGGGCGATAAGTGGTTATCGCGCTTTAGTTCTTATAAGTTTTTATCTCCCATACAAACGGTCTTTGTCTGTATAAAGCCCAGGGAAGTATACAGATAAAGACAAAACCTTGTGAAATTTGAACTAAATTAGTTACCTCGAACCTCGGCATTAAGCATATACTTAGTATGCGGCTTAATCTATGTGGCTTAACGCCTCGGTTCTCGGTAATTAACTCTTACTTTTTAATTCACTTATCACACTTATAATAAGTTGAATAAAAGATTTAACTCGTCTTTTAAAACAATTACATGCATGTGGGTGTGTCATGAGATGATGGATAATAAACTACTTTACAGAAAGTTTGAAGTAAAGTTTAGCAATTTACATGCAGAGCTAAATTAAACGTTTAGTTAGTAAAAGATATCAATTTAGATATAAACGGTCCACACACCTCAACACGTCTACCATCGACAATGCAGTAACAATCGGACGGCGGTACACATTTTGCTCCATCATCGTACTGTTCAGGAGGACATTCGCACCCAGGTTGGCATGTTGTAGAGTCGCAGCTGGTGTTTTGGCAGGTAACGGGGCAACTACATTGTTTGTAAATCATACCTGAACGACACTCTAGACGAAAAAACAAAGTTTGTATAGGTAATCGCATGGGGCCGAGGAAAATTAAGGTTTAATGTCACGAGTGTTTTCAAAATTTTACAAAATTGCCCGAGTCGCGAAGCGACGAGGGTAATTTGTACGATTTTGAAAACACGAGTGAAATTAAACCTTAATTTTACGAGAACTCGTGCGATTAGGTGTTAATAATATAGCGGGCAAAATTATTTAAGAGCTATATTATGTCCAGAAAATGTCAAAGTACATGTACCTTATCTGCTCAGCGACATTCCAAATTTCCCTCGCTCTATCGCTGTGCATGTAGCTTTCTTCTTGTAAACACAGGCAAAAGTTCGTAAATTTTCTACTGTATTCATTTTCACTAATAGTTTACACTCCTTCAATAGTTCAAATCAGTTCAAAATAAACAAAAAAGCATTTTCAGACCGAAAAACCTTGCAGATTTGTTGAAAACATTGTCAGTCCTCCGAGGTTCACTGTTGCTAAGTAACCAAGCGACAAATCACATGCAAGTACTGCTGATTAAGGAACCAATCAAGTGCAAGTAATTTTGCCCTGAATTACAAAAAAATGCCCTCTTCATTAGCCAATCATATTTGAGAAATTTTGCCCTCTATATTATTAGTATTGAAAAATAACAGCAAGCAAATTCAAGTTAATTTTAGCGAGGTTGATTTTAAAGTGCCTATGAAGCGAAAATTATTATTGGCTTAAATGAAAGAACTCTTAAAACTACATGTACAACGTAACATCTTTTGCAGATCTTCGTTTCCGTGCTTCGTTGCCGAGATATTTCAGTTTCTTTGATATGCAAATTAAACACTTTGACATCATACGTGTATAATGAGTTATCAGAGAAAGTTCTACAACTTTGCTATTATCAAACGAAATCACTTCGAAGCCGATCCTGTGCGTCTATTTCGCATACAGCATTAGACATACAGATTTTTAATTGATTTCGTTTGATAATAGCAAAGATGCCGAACCTTCTCTGATAACTCATTATATACGTGTGACGTCAAGTGTTTAATTTGCATATCAAAAAAATTGAAATATCTCAACAACGAGGCACGGAAACGAAGATCTGCAAAAGATGTTACTTTGTCGTTTTGAGAGTTTTTTCATTTAAGACAATAATTTTCGCTTCATAGGCACTTTAAGTATTGTTTTTTACAAAACAAATTATATGTGTAGATTTAGGCCATGTTTGCATGAAGCGGATTGAGTGTTCAAGTCAAATCTCCCACGTTGTTTCCCCTTGTTGTGTTTACATGAAGAAAATTGAAAGTTTTCGATTTGATCGAAACAGATGGCTGAAGTCAATCCACGCAGTGGAGTGGTTGATTTGACTTGAAATTCAAGCTTGAATCGGCTTGATAGTCTCCAATCTGATTCATCTAAACACGGTTTGACTTGAAAATAGGGATCTAAGATGCTAGGACGACGACGGCGGTTAAAAACCAACTCAAATCTTAGCATTAAAAAGAAGTCACCGTTACTGACTATACGTGTATTCAGTACTTGAAGCTGGTTTTATAATTTTCAAAGTGTGCTAAAAAGTTTTAGAAGTTTCAAAGGGTTAAAACGGTCGCAGTGTCCGTGTTAAGACAATCTCAGAAAACAGTCCTCATCACCCCACGAGTCAACGTCGTCCTGAAGACGTGAAAATGGTCCGAGTGGCGTTGTATACAGAGCGAGGACGGTGTTCAGATTACTCTTGGAACTAGAAATTATTCATTATCTTTGTTTTGCAAGAAGAATGCTTTTGTTTGAAGGACGTTGTCCTCGAATAGCTTGACACGCACGAGTGAAGTAGGTGCGTGTCGCGCTAAATGGCATTTAGACCCCATCCACACGTATACGTTTTCCTAGCGTTTTGATATTGTTTCAAGTAATAAGACCATTGTTTTCTGCTCCCCTGAGGACTGAGAACAATATAAAAACGCTATGAAAACGCATACGTGTGGACATGGCCTAAAGCCTAGTTTTCATATGTCGCCGATCTTCGCCGCTGATCGGCGATTTATGATTTAGATGCATGTTAAAACGGGAAGTGCAGCAGCATGTTAAGTAATAAAGAACTTCTGCATTGTTCTTTATTACTTAACATGCATCTAAATCATAAATCGCAGACCATCGCCGACATATGAGAACTTGGCTTGAGGGAAGCACAGACAATAGTGTTCCAAAACCGAAAAAAAATGTTCCAAGCAAATTTGATTCTCCATGTGAACATGTGCCCAGATTGACTCCACTAGCGTTGTTCGATCCGATTAGACTGTCAATCCGCTTCATGTGCACAGGGCCTTGTTTGTACTAGTGACTACATTTTTTTTGAGAGCATTTGGGGATAAATAGCCCGAGTTAGTTTTCAGAAACATGAAATTTCCCGAATGAAGTGAGGGCAATTTTAATGTTTTTTTGAAATTAAAGTGATTTCTGATTAGTTCCAGCTCAGAGCTCATGAGACAAAAGAAAAAGTCGCTTCGCACGAAAAAAGTCGCCTAGTGGAAAACCGCCTTTACAAGAACAACATTTTATATAAAAAAGAAAGAAAAATACACTGGCTTACTTTCTTTACAGTAACAGCATTGATCAGGATGAGTAACGAGTTCTTCGTGCTAAAATAAAGCATACAAGACAGATTAGCGAACCACCTGACATTTTTATGTAATAGATGAAGCAGGAGCAGCGAACTGTAACTGATTTACAAGGCGAGCTGCAAGCGAGTCGTACCGGCTACGAATGTTTTATATATTACTTCTCAAATGGACGCCATGTTTTCGAACTATTTTTCAAGTTGGAGTGAATTTAGCGAAGTAAATTGAGGAGAAAGTTTGTAAATCAGGACGGACCTGTATTTCGATTTACAGATATTGATTAAATTCTTTTTTTTTTTAGTTTTCACTAGTTTTCTTCATGAAGTTTTAATGAGTTTGATAAGCTTTAATACAGTTAGTTGCAAGATATTTGTGATACTCAACTACATGCACTTTTACTTCTTAATTATAACATCAATTAACGATGTTTAAAATTCTAACAGTCCAGAAACAAGTGCACACCTTTGGAACAATAAATAGACTTGGACGTTTGTGGACGCTTGGTAGTCGTTTGTCGTCAAGCTTAAATACTCAGAAACTCTTAACTCTAGTGAGACGTCGATCGAAACAACTGCAACATTAATTCTAATGCTCTAACAACTGAGCGATCAAGGCTCTGATGGAAGGCTCAGTTTCCTAATTCTTAGTCACGTGTACTTGCAGCGTTTGCATACAAGATGTATAGTTAAAGCATAGTGAAATTGGTGCAATGTAACAGATATTTGGTACACACGTTCGTCAAGCTAAAATATTCAGAGAAACTCTGAGATTCAGAGAAAGATGGAACCTGAAGCCTTATAATAGAGAGTTTTAGATTGACGTTTTTTCTTGATAACCGCAAACCGCTAGAAAGCACCTGACCAACGTCCAGCGGTCAGGTTACACGTTTGCGGTTCACGTTTGTACTGCTAGAACGGCTTCTTGAGGTAAGTGAATTACAGCAAGGTTTTTATGTAACTTTTACTCAACCAACCTACGTTTGGGGTGTAAATTTATACTCTTACATGTCTGTTCTTGAATCACAACGTTTTTGAATTGAACACTGAAGCTCATGTCAATTTTTGGTGAATACGTATGAACGATTGAAAACCAAATATGGCGGCTCGCAACAAGTGAAAATACGAACGCCAATCTAAATGCTCTTTGACATGTTAACGTCAAACTTCCAACCGCAAACGTCTAACCGCGGTTTGCAGTTTGCGGTTATAAAAAAGAACGTCAATCTAAAATTCTCTAATTAACTGGTTCTTCCGAACACCAGTTCGCAATGCCCCATAACTTGCATCCGGATTTTGAATATTTCTAAAGTCAGTTTCATAATCTGAAACGGCTTATTGTTGTTACATTGATGGTATTTTAAATTTGTTGAAACGTTTTAAACGTATTTATAAAATAAGGTGTCCTCTACGCACGCTCTGATTGGCTGGGCTGCGTGCATTTATAAGAGTATGAAGATCATGAATGACGTAAAATGGCGTGAAGTGGCGTAGGATGGCGTCACCTGGCGGGAAAATCTAGCGAACTTTCAAAACTACCCCACTTTTAGCTTGTTTTTTCTTCTTATTTTATAACTAAAATTTTTTTTATAAACTATTTGTAACTAACTATTTGTAACTAACTATTCTATAGAAGAAAATTATAAGAGAAACACTATAGATTTCAAAGTGAACCAATCTTACTTACCGGTGAACACGATTTATTACACTTCTTCTGGCACGAGAATCCATCTTGCAGACACATACAAGAAATGCAGACATCTTTTTCATAATGTTCTCCAAACTGAAAGGAAGTAAGAGCATATGTGGGTTTCTCGTTACCAAGGTGGGATTGGACAAGTAGGTTATCCTTGTCCAAACTCGTTCCCATAGCCCACGTTCCCCACCTGGGAAACGAGAGACTCTGGGATAATCCGTTTCACATCGATAATTCATTGGCTGATAAACACAGTGAACTCTATATAACTCTTCTTCCGGATAACAAGAATCCTGTGATGGGGTGGACGGATTATCCCAGAGCCTCTCGTTTCCCGCCCGCTGGGTAAGGGGAACGTGGGCTCTGGGAACGAGATTGATCCTTGTCATAATAGTATTTCTGTAAAATTTCATTCAAAATGCAACCGTTTGATTGTTTGAAATTATTTTAATTTGTACTGGTTTCATGGTGCAAACATGCAGAATTCATACTAGATGTGCAAACACAAAATCAGTGAACTTTACACCGCGACTTTTTTTCGTTAGCGTTTCTGAAGTTTCTGTCTTATTAAATCAGTTGACACAAACGCACTCACCCTAAATGAAGAAATCTCATAAAACCCACTCCTTAGGAGTAACCATAAATTACCAGCTGGTGGCCTTAGCTCCTTTTTTGTACACACGCGGAGAAGCTTTAGGCTCAAGTATTTTGTTCGACCCTCTATGTCAGAGATGATATACAGCTATTTCAATAAACGTTGTCGGTAAGATCGGCGTAAAGCCTACGCGATCAGACCGAAAGGGAGTATGGGTAGAAACCACTGAAACAAAATATTTGAATTTCTAAAAATAAACTATTGAATTTCCATTTCTACCCACTCCCTTTCGGTCTGGTCGCGTAGGTTTGACGTCGATGTTACCGACAACGTTTATTGAAATAGCTGTATACAGTAACTAACGTTACCTTGAAAACCTTGCCTCCGTGGTAGCATGGACAACTGTTGGGTCCTAGACATAGATCATTTTCCAACACAGTACCGCTAGGACACTGACAGTTAGGTTTACAATCCGACGTGCTACAAGCAGAACCATCAGCTATGGATTCACAGGTTTGTGGACATGAACAAGTAACATTGATGCAACCAATTACTGGAGCTGGAGAGAAAAATATGGTAAATTAGGTTTTTAAAAATAAAAACTTGTATGGGTTATTAACCAGACAAAAAACAGTTAATATCCAAGTTCACCGTCTGGCTTAAACGCTAACTTGACCCACTAACAGTTTGTGTGTACTGCATAGACACTGTACAATACTGGAAGCTAGAAACCCCAAAAATTGTGTAACTCCGGAGGTTGTGCAACTTCGGGAGCTGTCAACTCGGTTAGCTGCCAACTCCGAAAGCTGTGTGCAGCATTTATCGATACGAGATATTAGCCTTGTTTGATCGAGTTTACCGAAACGTATTTGTTTCAACAAAAATGTAGCAGAGTGAAAGATCATGCAGTATCGCTAATACTAAAATTATCATGAAATACTTGAAAGTTGTCTTGTTCGAGTATCGATTGAGTGTACATACATGTGGACTGTGGGGCAACGAAGAACAGAAAAGGCGCAAAAATTATACTGCTAGCAAACCTCGACATAAGCTAGCACGACAATTATTTTCTAGGTTTTTTGGCTGAAACGGGTTAACGAAAAACAATATCAATTCGGGGATTCAAAATTGCAGAGAATTGTAAGTCTCAATCTGCGGAAATCACCAGCCTCGTACCCAGGCGTCTTTGGGGATGTTGCGCTGAGCGCGCGGGGGCTTTTGGGGAGGACGTTCCTCCCCAAAAGCCCCCGCGCGCTCAGCGCAACATCCCCAAAGACGCCTAGGTACGAGGCTGGGAAATCACTGGGAATTTATTGAATGCATATATGCATATCTTTCTACAGCGACAGACAGAAAAAAAGGGGGGGAAAAGGAATGTGCATATCTAGCGAAAATACCTTGTGTTGTTTGTGGTGCGATAGGACCGGTTGTAGTTAGCACTGAGAAAGAAAAGAAGGTCACACGGTAAATTACGTGTTGTAAGCGTGTTCATATAGCCAGATAAAAGTTTACACTTTTACGCCTGTATTCTAAAAGCTCACTCGCACTCGCACTCAATGAGTGGCCCATCACACTCATTGGGTGTTGAGTTGCACTGAGTCTTCAGTCACCCTCACTGAGTACGAGACTACACTCACTCTCCAACCATTCAATTGAATGGTTATAGAGAGTGAGTGTAGTCCCATACTCAGCGAGGGTGAGTGTAGACTCATTGAGTGTTGAGTTGCCCTTATTGTGTGAGGGACCACTCATTGAGTGCGAGTGCGAGTACGAGTGCGAGTGAGCTTTTATAATGCAGGCGTTAGTTGTTTTTGCTGTACAAGCTGACGTACAAGTAGTTAAACTCAGAACAATCGGAGCTCCAGAAGAAACTCGTACACACAATCAAAAGTAGTAGCTGGACGCTCTAATCATTGAGCCACCTGGAGTGAGATAGCAGACCGAGGTTGTTTTATACATCATTTATATCTGGAAACGAGCTCAGAGTTTTCCGAGTTCAACTATTTACGACAGTTTGTGCAGCAAAAACAACTGAAACTTTAACGACTTCAAGGTGGAAACACTATACTAACGTAGATGATAGTTTCAGAAAAATTTAGAAATTAAAGCGTTTCAAAATTAAAAACGGTAAAAGCGGGTTATGATAAAACGGGATAAAATGTCACTATTGTCGCGGTATCAGCTGAAACTCTATTTTGTTACGTGTTTATATGCTGAGACTGTTACCAATCTGCAATATTTGCTATATCTTCTCAAAGAACTAAAAAGTATAAACGCTGAGATTAAAAACAATGTCAAGATGGTTGCTAGATCCTTTCCATAGACAGCTTACCTGCTTGCGACATTGCAGGTCTTGTTGAGGGTGTCATCACAGCTCCTGTTCCAATGACTGGAGCAGTTGTGGTTGGAGACTGACACTTACAGCATTCAGTTGGTGAAGTAACTAATACTTTTCCCTAACAAAAACAGTAACTATTAGAATTTAGGCCCCGTTTACATGGAGGTAGGGTGACCCTTCTAGAAGGGTTACCTTTTGAAGCGAGTCAAAAGATAGCCATTATTTACATGGAGTAGGGTGACCCTCGTAGCAGGTTAACTCTTCCAGTAGGGTATTACTTCTCCGTGACCATTTTACTATATATTTTCGGTTTACATGTTATTGTTGGCGTCATTTGCTCGGTATGTTCAAAAGACTTCACAAGGTGTATAAGAACAGGAAGGGCAGCCACAAAAGCGTAAGACATTTTGTCCGGTACGCGTTTTTTTCCCTCATCGAAACATAACCCGGCTGCCAGGGTCGCTCTAGCAAACGCGTTTATATGGCTTAATGTGTAAACAAAAAGATAGCCCGGCCGCCAGGGTTACCCTAGCACTCATGTAAACGAAACACGGAAATACAATGAACTAGGGTAACCCTTTTACTAGGGTAACCCTTCTAGAAGAGTCACACTACCTCATTGTAAACAAAGCCTTAGTTAAGGGACAATAAAGGCGCAAAGTCAAAGGAGCAAACAAGTTTTAAAAACTAAAAATAGAATGGAATAGTGGAAACCTTTGTACATTATTCAAACAATTAGCACACTAGCTGGTAATACTACAATCGGTGAGAACTTATCCTAAACTGTTGCAGAACCCCCGTGTTTCAATGTTGAGTAGCAAAGTATCGCTTTCTACATTACACATTGCTTTCCTGCAACGATGCTGTGGTACGCCAACATTGAAAAGGGGGCTAGGGGGTCAAAGAATTACGTTTAGTTAATTTTCTAGAAAATAGAGGACGTTCTGTCGACGATTGTACCTTATCACAACATTTGTACATAGAATAAAGAATTATTCATAATTTATGCCAGTATAGGCTGTCCCGGTATTCTTTCAACGTAAATTTAATACAAATTTCATGCCAAAAACATTAAACATTTTTGTATTGGCATGAAAAGTCAAAAAATCTCAAGAAGTGGCAAAGTCGAAACGTTAGTATGTCGTTCTCTACACTATCAGCAATTTTCTTCTTTAAAAGAAAAAAAGAAGTTAAAACTGAATTTTCTATAGATTTATTCAAAAATGGTCGTCGAATTACAATTCTTATGTGCATATAAATTATCCTTATAATCTCGATCGTTTCAAAGTAAAAATTCATTTTCCACATGAAAACGAGTTGATAAGGGCTAATTTATATGCATATAAAATAATTTTCATTCGGTAGCATTTCTCAATAAGGTCTATACACCGTCTAAGCAGCTTTCTACTTTTGTATCACACTTGTTGTTTTCTTTGTACTAACCTGTGGACAAGAAACAATTGGACAAACCAAACTACATTTCGATAAACCTTTGTCAAGACAGCTGCATTTGTAGCATGGTTCTTCAAACCAAGTATCGCCAACCTATCAAGTTCAACAAAATTTTGTTAAAAGTCAGGAACAAGTAATAAAATAGATAAATTAGTTTCAATACGTAATAAATAAAATTACTACGGGCCATTTTTGAATAAGGTCTATTATCTTGAGTCAATGTATTATAATTAACAGTTAGACAACGAGTCCGAGTTATCTATTTAACAATTAGACAACGAGTCCGAGTTGTCTATGAGCGAATAGTCAACGAAGGCGAAGCCTGAGTTGATTATTCGCGCATAGATAACGAGGACGAGTTGTCTAATTGTTTTAGTATACACCCTGTACCTACTCTAAAAAATACAGTTTTTCTAGTGCAAACTGACGAAAATGTTGTGTTATTTAACCACTCGTGAGCGGCAAGTAAAAGCAGATTTAATAAAATACGGTTTAATTGTATTTCGTTCCTTATCATTAAAATCTTCATGCCATATTTTGTGGCGTTTTTAGTTTTCTCAGGGATAGAATTTTCTATCAAACTCTCAAAAAATTCCTCCGAAACGTCTGCAAAACGAGAGTTTACTGCCATATTTTTTCAGGTTTGTTTTCATTTTTCTCAAATGTTGTCCATCACGAATAGACAACGGTTGAGTAGCCAATCGGAATGCAGGATTTGTAATAGACGATGGTTGGGTGTATACTAAGAACTGATAGAAGAGGAGTTGTCTAATTATTTTAGTATAAACCAACTAGTCTGACAAACTATTATTTTAATATAAAGAAAGAAACTAAAACCTCAGCAAAATCCGAGTTTTCTGCCATTGTTTTGCATTTCAAAACTAGACTCTTGGTTTTTGTGGTCTAGCGCCAATAAACAATTAGTGGCTCAGCCAATCAGAATGCAGCATTTGAAATAGTCCAATGTTAGTTTATACTAATACCGTATATTCATGCCTTGAACACTCCTATTGATATTTCTAGGTTTACTAACCTTGTACCTCTTTCCCTCAGCAATACAGGGTATTGGTGCTACCGTGACCGGGGTCGTAAAGTTGGTAATGGGTTTCACAGTGGTGGGAATACTTGGAACAGTTGAAGCAATTGTAGTCGGTAAAATCGTAGGACAGTTCTCTTCATCTTCACCGTCCGGACATTCCACAGTTCCATCACAGATGTAATCAATGGCAATACATTTTTCACTCCTTGGGCATCTCCACTGTGTTGTGTTGGCACAAGTACAGTTGATTTCGTCGACGCTATTGTTACAATCTTTGAAATAATCACAGATCCATTTTCTTGGAATGCATTCGCCGTTTGGACAGAGAAATTCGCACACAGGTGCTTGCGTAGTTAATAAACAGTTCTTTGGGTCTTCGTCCTCTCCACTAGAACAATCTTTTTCACCATCGCAAAGGAATCTGACAAAAAAAGGTCGAGTATTTTAGTTTGAATGACTTCATAGTGCGATTAATTTGTTTTGATACGTTATCCAAACAAAATCCATATATTTGAACTTATTTTCCCAAAGAAGAACCGAATAAGGTTATTTAATGTGGATTTTAAAATCTATGACAGCAACTTAAACGGCGGCCTTTTGGAGGTTGGGTTGAGCCAAAAAAAAACCAACAACCTGGGTTTCTTATTTCTTTTCGCAAGAACTTAGGTACGGTATAGGTCGGATTTTTATTTAGGGCATAGGCATGACAATATTCTTTCCAAAACCAACATAGTATCCAACTGCGGTACTACCAAATTCTGCCATCATGGTTGCTATCCCAAGATGCAAACCATGCAAACCATGCAACTCGGGCCTACGCTCCGCAAATATTCAACAGAAAGATTAGGGTGGGCATTTTGTAGTCCAAAAACTGAGTAGGGTAGGAAAACCTATAAATCGTTTTTAGCCTTACGCCATCAGCTGGGCTTTTCGAGTTCGCGGACACAAAATTAGTTTTTAATGATTTTGTCAACGTGACTGATGTTCTTACACATTTGGTCTTTGTGAAGTCTTGATACCAAGCAAATGACGCCAATAATGACATGTAAACCAAATATAAGCTAAATGGACACGGAAAGAGAGGATGACCCTACTAGAAAAGTTAACCCTTATACAAGGGTCATCCTACTCGATATAAAAATACTGTAGGTTATGTCCTTGACTCGTCTGGAAGGGTCACCCCGCTAAGAGGGTCACCCTGCTGCTTTGTAAGGAGGGCCTTACCTGTTAGGTACACAGCGACTGTTATTGCACATGAACTGCGTTGAAGGACAAGTGGGTTTAACACATCCGGGAGTTTCGTCAGAGCCATCACCACAGTCATTATCTCCGTCGCACACGTGATCGATTCCGATACATTTACTGTTATTGCACGTGAACTGATCAGACGAGCACGTGGTTGGGGGACAGTTTAGTTCATCCGAGTTATCTCCACAGTCATCGGTTCCATCACATTGCCATTTTCCATTGATACAATGATTATTGTTACAAGTGAAACCAGGACAAGCTGTGGTGGGAACTGCGGTGACCGAGGGAGCTTGAGTAGCCGTGACATTTAAGCAGCCGTATACGACGTATCTTGAACAAGCCAGGATGGTCCAGTGCTTTGGTGTAATTTGCAAGTAACGCGTTTGAAAAGGCTTTTCCAGCTTGAACAGAAAAACATCGCCACTCACGTTGGAAGTCTATAATACAAAAAAACGTAACGTAAAGCGTTAAAAACCATGATAAAACCAGTGACAAATGTAACCAACCTCGTACCCAGGGTCTTATCTCCGCTCCCCCGCCAGCGCAGCGGAGATAAGAACCTGGGTACGAGATTGAAATGTAACCAGAATGACTGCAGGTTCTCTATACTAATGGATGACAAGGAGTGAAGCCAGTTTTCCACTAGGCGACATTTTTCGCGCGAATCCACGTTCCACTGTTTATAATAAATTTCTAATTAGTTCCAGTCCAGAGCTCATAAGACAAAAGGAAAAGTCGCTTCGCGGGCAAAAAATCGCCTAGTGAAAAATCGCTTTAAAGCAGCTTTTATCGCAAATAAGGAAAATTGATTTTTGGTCGAGTTATTCCTTCAGAATCATATGACCAATTATAATTTTTTTAACTACTTCTAAGCATTGTAATGCGGCAGACAATAAAGCTAATTGAGAAGAGAAACTGTAGTTATGTCTCTAAGTATCGTGTTAACATTAGTCTATATGCAATAAGTCAATCAATGGTTACGACTGCGATAAAGAATTAAACATCAATCGACAATTAACTTATCTTTCGACTCACCCAAAAGAAAACTGTATTGTAATAGACAGTTAGAAATCAAGATACTCATTATAGTAGGCGATAAACAGTGTTGTAAAAGTCATCACACTCGCTCTAAATAGCGACGCCATGGATAGTGTAAAAACTAAGTAAGAAGCAAATAGTCACGTGAGGTGTTTTGAGCGTTTAAATAAATTACATTTTACTCAGTTTCTGAAATGGTTAAAACCCAATTAAAAATTTTGCAGTTGGCGTGGATATGCTTCTTTCACACTGAGATTTTCAAGTAAAATTTCCTTCAATATTTTTTTATTCCCATATTCACATAACTATGTCAACATTTCAACTAAGTTGAAATTTGCGATGCATAATTTAAGCTAGTAAACCTTTATCTTTTCGTTTATCTTTTCGGCGAACATTGAGCATAAAAGCAGCTAACAATGAGCAAAAATTTATGTTGATTGTGGCAATAAGGTGCATAAATCTTTTGTTTTACGTTCATTAATATTTACAAAGCAACGTTATAGAAGGTGTTCAGCAAGCACTAAGCCTTAAGGTGAACAAAAGTGAACAAAAACAAGAACAAAAAGACTTGGACGGCATTTCCAGACAATTTATTTCTAGGGACTTTGTTTAAAATAGTAAATGAAAAACGTACATTTTGTCGTAACTTAGCAATGTTGTTTTTACAGGCAGTTCGATCGTCATTTTAGGCTGTAATACGTAGTTTCCTACGGCACGAAGAATAGTAGGAAAGTATATTCATTACGTCAAGTAGCAGTATTCCCAGGAGGTGGGCGTGTCAGAAACAAGTGTATAAAAGAAGTCGTTTTCCAGATGAAGCATCTCGGTCAGTCAGTAGGCATGCAGCTCAAACTAGAAACATTGAAACTAGGAATCACAACGTTTTGATGCACTATTTGCAGAGCGGGCAGTGAGCTGGTTATCTTGGTCCCGCCCAGATTTCCTGGCCACCTCGGTGGAAGTTTTTTTCTGGCCTCCCTGATACCAGCTATGGCGCTGTTCGGAGTCGCGCATTGACCAGGACTGAAGCGAATTAACACTAATTGTGAACTTTCGGCAATCCTGATAGTCGAAAGAACATTTCTTACTACTCAATTTATAATAAACGATTGTAATACGATACGAATTATCGATATAGTTACAGTAAAGAGCTGTCGTCTACTACACTGGACCACAGCAAGGTTTCTCCAACAGTTGTTGTCGTGCCGTCTATTGCGTCCAATAGTAATGAATATTGCTAAACTTTGAATATATAATAGAAACAATTTCAACTAGGTTATCATGCTCACCCCATCAAGTTTCCTATCCAGTCTCTTTGCTATACTATGGTTACACTACATATGCTAATGCATTGAATATAGAATTCAAGGCGTTTGTTGAATAAACAAGTTCGTAATCTCGACCACCGCGCATCAAAATTGCCACTGATCCTGCCTCTTCTGCAGGTCCTCATTGCATCATGGACAGGTCACACTTTTGAGAGGGCCTGCCAGATTCTGTAAACAAAATGGTGACCGACCATTATGCACAGCGAGACTAGGCCCTAGAGGCGATAGTTTTGAGAGGGACTGCAAATTTTTTCCAGCTGCTGTTCGACAAACGTACATCCAAGTTCTTTTAACACTGTGACCCACCAGGAAATTCGGTCTAAACTTTCTTACAGATCATGACAATGAAGAAACCAATATGTTTTAGAATTACTGACCTTCTGCCAATAATATTTTTAGCGACAAAAAGGAATTGAAGGAAAAAATATCTGCCGAACAAAAACAAATTGACGGTCAGGAAAGTACAGGTTTTTCTTATTGTTTTTTGGTTTATCTAGCTATCAAAGACTGTCAACTGAGTGATCAAGAGATTTAATTTTGTTAAATTGTAGGCTATAGTGTAGCGTAATTCAAGTTTCAGTTGTTGTGGAAACCGAAAAAATATAAACCCAAGAGTCTCTGGATAGACTAAAGTGCATTTTCGTTGATATGCTGGCCGAAAGTTGACAAAGTTCAACCGTAATTGCTTTTTTCAACAATTCCTTCATTTTTAAGCTAGGATTCGTTCGTATGTCACAAGTCTTCAATGGCCTTCAAAATCTTCGGAAATAGCCATGGCTATTGACAATGGTAGTTAATTATGCAAATTTATTCCGTGCCAAGTTTTGCCAAATTTTTTACAGGACCTTGCAGGCCCTAAATTTGGCGTGTGTGACCTGTCCATGATGCAACGAGGGCCACCTGCGGAGGAGGCAGCTACTGATCTGAAAAATAGGACTGGATCGAGTTTTCTATTGTGTCGGATGAGCAGATTTTGAAGCCAGCATATTTGCATTGACCAGAGATCATTAGAAACTGCGA
Organism: Corallium rubrum; assembly: GCA_964035015.1. Taxonomy (NCBI): domain Eukaryota; kingdom Metazoa; phylum Cnidaria; class Anthozoa; order Scleralcyonacea; family Coralliidae; genus Corallium; species Corallium rubrum. Next base: position 30,452,929 of record OZ035998.1, read on the forward strand.
TTGTGCAAGCAAATCAAACTGAGACACTTCGGAAAGGGATTCAGAGTCTGGCCAATATATTTACTTTGCTAACCATAAATGCACCAGTTGGCTTTTTTCACCAGATAATTAGAGCCAACGGCGGCCATATTGGAGTGACCTCATTACAAAATCAATGGCTAATCTGAGAGGAAAAGCAAAACTGACCGACATCAAATAACTGTCCAACCAATACGTCCCTTCACTAACATTAAATAAATGCCCTCCAACAGGTCTGCAAGGCCACAGCAATTGTTAGGTGGTCACTCCAACATGGCCGCCGTTGGCTTCATTTTCAGTAATAGAAACTCGATCTGGTCCAATTTTTCAGATCAGTGAAAATTACGCTTTCTGGTGGAAATGAACCATGCGGTTTTGGCCTCATGTTACAAATAAATGTATCCGGACCAGAGCGCGACATTTTGATGCGCAGTCGAGGTTGTGAACTCACTTATTGTCGGTCAGCATGTGCCGCGAGATAGAGCTGTAGTCTTGTACACAATATAGACAACTTACCACAAGTTTCAAGCCATAGTTGTAAGCGTTCCAAGTATTACCATCCAAGCTGTACTTTACTTCAAACTCTTCATAATACACTCTCCCAAGCCAAACTTCAGATTCTATCATCCTCACCTCCGATCGGGAACCAAGATCGGTTTCAAATACTAAACTTTCATTGTACTCCCTCAAGCAATATCTGGTATTTCCTTCACTTGTTGTTACGCTGTGCCAGCTTGAACCAGGCAGACCATGGACTTCGCCTACAAAAACGAACGGTTAGCTCTTCATCGAATCGTATTAGTTATTTTGGGATCAAAATGAAAAATAGTGCATTGATCTCAAACCATTAAAGTTTAACAAAAATCTTAACATATTTTAATGTACAATATTATAATAAAAAGATGAAATTGAGACACAAACATTGCAGTGTGCTAATGTAAGAAAGAAACGAACATTCCCAAGGAGCAGCTGACATACTGTAGTTTAAGGCTGCTCTGTCTTATAAGTTTTACTACTTTGTGAGTATTAATAACTAACACAGATTGTACAGCAAACAACTGACAATTATTATTAACATCAAGCTGCAATTTCTGAAACTAACTAACAGTGTTTAACTGGAAACTTACTGTTACAACGCGACTTGTAGACCAACAAGTACTTGTAACCGAGCGGTTAAGACTCGTTCCTGGAGGACTGGGCACAGTCTAAGGTATAAGTTACCTTAATTAACCTTGCTCCGCTATCTGAGTTCTAGTGGCTCAATGGTTAGAGCGTCTGGCTAGCATTCAGAAGGTTGTGGGTTCGAGTCCCGCTTAGAGCTCAGAGTTTTTCTGAGTATTACTAACACAGCTTGTACAGCAAACAACTGACAATTATTACTAACATCAAGCTGCAATTTCTGAAACTAACTAATATGACCTTGTTTTGAAAAGGAAGATTGAAGTTCTCGAAAATCTCGGCACATTACTACTTTTAACAAGTTTGTCGAGAGAGCACGCTACGTTTAATATGAGAAGGAATTTGTATCAAGAAAAGTTATGACTTACCAATAGTACGATTGCAAGGAATCGCATTCTTACAGTTCTTTTCGTCTTCGTTAAGTGAACAATCATTGGTGCCATCACACACCCAGGAGTCAGAAATACACGTGTTATCACCATAGCAAAGGAATTCGTCATCTCTACACCGAAATGAAGTGGTCGGTGCAAACGTCGTAGGTGGAATGGAAACAGGAACACAAACATCACAGCAGTTGGCACTGGATATCTCAAAGTCTGGGCCAGGACAGAACAATAGAGGAGGACACGATTTCTTGTTACAGATAACTTTATTCTCCCAGCAAATACAATCGCTGCAATTAGATTGCCACGTCGCACCAGCTTTGTGGAATACATTGTTGGAATAGCACGGGCAGTCCGAAGGCTCGACACAGTACGTGCCATTGAAGACCAGATCAGAAGAACAAGTGCAACCGGGAGTACAAACGGCATTGCTCGGGGTAGAACAATTCGCGTCCAAATACTGACAAGAAGCCGCGCATACCGGTAAACAATCCGTAAAAACCTAAAAAAGGAAAACACAAAACGAATATAGTAAAATATCCATTAAAAACCACACAAAATGGTAACTTACCATGCCATTAAAACAAAGTGTAGGTGTTACAAGAACAGTAGGAATGGTGGTCACATTTGGAGGTAGTGATGGAACAGTCGTCACTGGTGGAACGGCAGTGCTCACTGGTGGTACAGCAGAGGTCACTGGTGGTACAGCAGAGGTCACTGGTGGTACAACGGTCGAAACTTTAGTCGTCACTGATGGTACAGCAGAGGTCACTGGTGGTACAGCAGAGGTCACTGGTGGTACAGCAGTAGAAACTTTAGTCGTCACTGGTGGTACAGCAGTGGTCACTGGCGGTACAGCAGTAGAAACTCTAGTCGTCACAGGTGGAACGACAGTAGAAACTTTAGTCGTCACTGGCGGAACGGCAGTAGAAACTTTAGACGTCACTGGTGGAACGGCAGTGGTCAGTGGTGGTACAGCAGTAGAAACTCTAGTCGTCACTGGTGGAACGGCAGTAGAAACTTTAGTCGTCACTGGTGCTACACCACTGGTCACTGGTGGCACAACGGTCGAAACTTTAGTCGTCACTGGTGGTACAGCAGTAGAAGCTTTAGTCGTCACTGGTGGAACTGCAGTAGAAACTTTAGTCGTCACTGGTGGAACGGCAGTAGAAACTTTAGTCGTCACTGGTGGAACGGCAGTAGAAACTTTAGTCGTCACTGGTGGAACGGCAGTAGAAACTTTAGTCGTCACTGGTGCTACAGCACTGGTCACTGGTGGTACAACGGTCGAAACTTTAGTCGTCACTGGTGGTACAGCAGAGGTCACTGGTGGTACAGCAGGAGAAACTTTAGTCGTCACTGGTGGAACGGCAGTAGAAACTTTAGTCGTCACTGGTGCCACAGCACTGGTCACTGGTGGCACAACGGTCGAAACTTTAGTCGTCACTGGTGGTACAGCAGTAGAAACTTTAGTCGTCACTGGTGGAAAGGCAGTAGAAACTTTAGTCCTCACTGGTGCTACAGCAGTGGTCACTGGTGGTACAACGGTCGAAACTTTAGTCGTCACTGGTGGAACGGCAGTAGAAACTTTAGTCGTCACTGGTGGAACGGCAGTAGAAACTTTAGTCGTCACTGGTGCCACAGCACTGGTCACTGGTGGCAAAACGGTCGAAACTTTAGTCGTCACTGGTGGTACAGCAGTAGAAGCTTTAGTCGTCACTGGTGGAAAGGCAGTAGAAACTTTAGTCGTCACTGGTGGAAAGGCAGTAGAAACTTTAGTACTCACTGGTGCTACAGCAGTGGTCACTGGTGGTACAACGGTCGAAACTTTAGTGGTCACTGGTGGTACAGCAGTAGAAACTTTAGTCGTCACTGGTGCTACAGCAGTGGTCACTGGTGGTACAACGGTCGAAACTTTAGTCGTCACTGGTGGTACAGCAGAGGTCACTGGTGGTACAGCAGGAGAAACTTTAGTCGTCACTGGTGGAACGGCAGTAGAAACTTTAGTCGTCACTGGTGCCACAGCACTGGTCACTGGTGGCACAACGGTCGAAACTTTAGTCGTCACTGGTGGTACAGTAGTAGAAACTTTAGTCGTCACTGGTGGAAAGGCAGTAGAAACTTTAGTCCTCACTGGTGCTACAGCAGTGGTCACTGGTGGTACAACGGTCGAAACTTTAGTCGTCACTGGTGGAACGGCAGTAGAAACTTTAGTCGTCACTGGTGGAACGGCAGTAGAAACTTTAGTCGTCACTGGTGCCACAGCACTGGTCACTGGTGGCAAAACGGTCGAAACTTTAGTCGTCACTGGTGGTACAGCAGTAGAAGCTTTAGTCATCACTGGTGGAAAGGCAGTAGAAACTTTAGTCGTCACTGGTGGAAAGGCAGTAGAAACTTTAGTACTCACTGGTGCTACAGCAGTGGTCACTGGTGGTACAACGGTCGAAACTTTAGTGGTCACTGGTGGTACAGCAGTAGAAACTTTAGTCGTCACTGGTGCTACAGCAGTGGTCACTGGTGGTACAACGGTCGAAACTTTAGTCGTCACTGGTGGTACAGCAGTAGAAGCTTTAGTCGTCACTGGTGGAAAGGCAGTAGAAACTTTAGTCGTCACTGGTGGAAAGGCAGTAGAAACTTTAGTACTCACTGGTGCTACAGCAGTGGTCACTGGTGGTACAACGGTCGAAACTTTAGTGGTCACTGGTGGTACAGCAGTAGAAACTTTAGTCGTCACTGGTGCTACAGCAGTGGTCACTGGTGGTACAACGGTCGAAACTTTAGTCGTCACTGGTGGTACAGCAGAGGTCACTGGTGGTACAGCAGGAGAAACTTTAGTCGTCACTGGTGGAACGGCAGTAGAAACTTTAGTCGTCACTGGTGCCACAGCACTGGTCACTGGTGGCACAACGGTCGAAACTTTAGTCGTCACTGGTGGTACAGTAGTAGAAACTTTAGTCGTCACTGGTGGAAAGGCAGTAGAAACTTTAGTCCTCACTGGTGCTACAGCAGTGGTCACTGGTGGTACAACGGTCGAAACTTTAGTCGTCACTGGTGGAACGGCAGTAGAAACTTTAGTCGTCACTGGTGGAACGGCAGTAGAAACTTTAGTCGTCACTGGTGCCACAGCACTGGTCACTGGTGGCAAAACGGTCGAAACTTTAGTCGTCACTGGTGGTACAGCAGTAGAAGCTTTAGTCGTCACTGGTGGAAAGGCAGTAGAAACTTTAGTCGTCACTGGTGGAACGGCAGTAGAAACTTTAGTCGTCACTGGTGGTACAGCAGTGGTCATTGGTGGTACAACGGTCGAAACTTTAGTCGTCACTGGTGGTACAGCAGTAGAAACTTTAGTCGTCACTGGTGGTACAGCAGTGGTCACTGGTGGTACAACCGTAGAAACTTTAGTCGTCACTGGTGGTACAGCAGAGGTCACTGGTGGTACAGCAGTAGAAACTTTAGTCGTCACTGGTGGAACGGCAGTAGAAACTTTAGTCGTCACTGGTGCCACAGCACTGGTCACTGGTGGCACAACGGTCGAAACTTTAGTCGTCACTGGTGGTACAGTAGTAGAAACTTTAGTCGTCACTGGTGGAAAGGCAGTAGAAACTTTAGTCGTCACTGGTGCTACAGCAGTGGTCACTGGTGGTACAACGGTCGAAACTTTAGTCGTCACTGGTGGAACGGCAGTAGAAACTTTAGTCGTCACTGGTGGAACGGCAGTAGAAACTTTAGTCGTCACTGGTGCCACAGCACTGGTCACTGGTGGCAAAACGGTCGAAACTTTAGTCGTCACTGGTGGTACAGCAGTAGAAGCTTTAGTCGTCACTGGTGGAAAGGCAGTAGAAACTTTAGTACTCACTGGTGCTACAGCAGTGGTCACTGGTGGTACAACGGTCGAAACTTTAGTGGTCACTGGTGGTACAGCAGTAGAAACTTTAGTCGTCACTGGTGCTACAGCAGTGGTCACTGGTGGTACAACGGTCGAAACTTTAGCCGTCACTGGTGGTACAGCAGAGGTCACTGGTGGTACAGCAGGAGAAACTTTAGTCGTCACTGGTGGTACAGCAGTGGTCACTGGTGGTACAGCAGCAGAAACTTTAGTCGTTACTGGTGGAACTGCAGTAGAAACTTTAGTCGTCACTGGCGGAACGGCAGTAGAAACTTTAGTCGTCACTGGTGGAACGGCAGTAGAAACTTTAGTCGTCACTGGTGGTACAGCAGTGGTCATTGGTGGTACAACGGTCGAAACTTTAGTCGTCACTGGTGCTACAGCAGTGGTCACTGGTGGTACAACGGTCGAAACTTTAGTCGTCACTGGTGGTACAGCAGAGGTCACTGGTGGTACAGCAGGAGAAACTTTAGTCGTCACTGGTGGAACGGCAGTAGAAACTTTAGTCGTCACTGGTGCCACAGCACTGGTCACTGGTGGCACAACGGTCGAAACTTTAGTCGTCACTGGTGGTACAGTAGTAGAAACTTTAGTCGTCACTGGTGGAAAGGCAGTAGAAACTTTAGTCGTCACTGGTGCTACAGCAGTGGTCACTGGTGGTACAACGGTCGAAACTTTAGTCGTCACTGGTGGAACGGCAGTAGAAACTTTAGTCGTCACTGGTGGAACGGCAGTAGAAACTTTAGTCGTCACTGGTGCCACAGCACTGGTCACTGGTGGCAAAACGGTCGAAACTTTAGTCGTCACTGGTGGTACAGCAGTAGAAGCTTTAGTCGTCACTGGTGGAAAGGCAGTAGAAACTTTAGTCGTCACTGGTGGAAAGGCAGTAGAAACTTTAGTACTCACTGGTGCTACAGCAGTGGTCACTGGTGGTACAACGGTCGAAACTTTAGTGGTCACTGGTGGTACAGCAGTAGAAACTTTAGTCGTCACTGGTGCTACAGCAGTGGTCACTGGTGGTACAACGGTCGAAACTTTAGCCGTCACTGGTGGTACAGCAGAGGTCACTGGTGGTACAGCAGTAGAAACTTTAGTCGTCACTGGTGGTACAGCAGTGGTCACTGGTGGTACAGCAGTAGAAACTTTAGTCGTAACTGGTGGAACTGCAGTAGAAACTTTAGTCGTCACTGGCGGAACGGCAGTAGAAACTTTAGTCGTCACTGGTGGAACGGCAGTAGAAACTTTAGTCGTCACTGGTGGTACAGCAGTGGTCATTGGTGGTACAACGGTCGAAACTTTAGTCGTCACTGGTGGTACAGCAGTGGTCACCGGTGGTACAGCAGTAGAAACTTTAGTCGTCATTGGTGGAACGGCAGTAGAAACTTTAGTCGTCACTGGTGGTACAGCAGTAGAAACTCTAGTCGTCACTGGTGGAACGACAGTAGAAACTTTAGTCGTCACTGGTGGAACGGCAGTAGAAACTTTAGTTGTCACTGGTGGAACGGCAGTAGAAACTTTAGTCGTCACTGGTGGAACGGCAGTAGAAACTTTAGTCGTCACTGGTGGTACAGCAGTCGTCACTGGTGGAACGGCAGTAGAAACTTTAGTCGTCACTGGTGGTACAGCAGTGGTCACTGGTGGTACAACGGTCGAAACTTTAGTCGTCACTGGTGGTACAGCAGTAGAAACTTTAGTCGTCACTGGTGGTACAGCAGTGGTCACTGGTGGTAGAGCAGTAGAAACTCTAGTCGTCACTGGTGGAACGGCAGTAGAAACTTTAGTCGTCACTGGTGCTACAGCACTGGTCACTGGTGGTACAACGGTCGAAACTTTAGTCGTCACTGGTTGTACAGCAGAAGTCACTGGTGGTACAGCAGTAGAAACTTTAGTCGTCACTGGCGGTACAGCAGTAGAAACTTTAGTCGTCACTGGTGGAACGGCAGTAGAAACTTTAGTCGTCACTGGTGGAACGGCAGTAGAAACTTTAGTCGTCACTGGTGGTACAGCAGTAGAAACTTTAGTCGTCACCGGTGGTACAGCAGCGGTCACTGGCGGTACAGCAGTAGAAACTCTAGTCGTCACTGGTGGAACGACAGTAGAAACTTTAGTCGTCACTGGTGGAACGGCAGTAGAAACTTTAGTCGTCACTGGTGCTACAGCAGTGGTCACTGGAGGTACAGCAGTAGGAACTTTAGTCGTCACTGGTGGTACAGCAGTCGTCACTGGTGGTAGAGTAGTAGAAACTCTAGTCGTCACTGGTGGAACGACAGTAGAAACTTTAGTCGTCACTGGTGCTACAGCACTGGTCACTGGTGGTACAACGGTCGAAACTTTAGTCGTCACTGGTTGTGCAGCAGGGGTCACTGGTGGTACAGCAGTAGAAACTTTAGTCGCCACTGGTGGTACAGCAGAGGTCACCAGTGGTACAGCAGTAGAAACTTTAGTCGTTACTGGCGGTACAGCAGTAGAAAATCTAGTCGACACTGGTGGAACGCCAGTAGAAACTTTAGTCGTCACTGGTGGAACGGCAGTAGAAACTTTAGTCGTCACTGGTGGAACGGCAGTAGAAACTTTAGTCGTCACTGGTGGTACAACAGTGGTCACTGGTGGTACAACGGTCGAAACTTTAGTCGTCACTGGTGGTACAGCAGTAGAAACTTTAGTCGTCACCGGTGGTACAACAGTGGTCACTGGCGGTACAGCAGTAGAAACTCTAGTCGTCATTGGTGGAACGACAGTAGAAACTTTAGTCGTCACTGGTGGAATGGCAGTAGAAACTTTAGTCGTCACTGGTGGAACGGCAGTAGAAACTTTAGTCGTCACTGGTGCTACAGCAGTGGTCACTGGAGGTACAGCAGTAGAAACTTTAGTCGTCACTGGTGGTACAGCAGTGGTCACTGGTGGTAGAGCAGTAGAAGCTCTAGTCGTCACAGGTGGAACGACAGTAGAAACTTTAGTCGTCACTGGTGATACAGCAGTGGTCACTGGTGGTACAACGGTCGAAACTTTAGTCGTCACTGGTTGTACAGCAGAGGTCACTGGTGGTACAGCAGTAGAAACTCTAGTCGTCACTGGTGGAACGGCAGTAGAAACTTTAGTCGTCACTGGTGCTACAGCACTGGTCACTGGTGGTACAACGGTCGAAACTTTAGTCGTCACTGGTTGTACAGCAGTAGAAACTTTAGTCGCCACTGGTGGTACAGCAGTGGTCACTGGCGGTACAGCAGTAGAAACTCTAGTCGTCACTGGTGGAACGACAGTAGAAACATTAGTCGTCACTGGTGGAACGGCAATAGAAACTTTAGTCGTCACTGGTGGAACGGCAGTAGAAACTTTAGTCGTCACTGGTGGTACAGCAGTAGAAACTTTAGTCGTCACCGGTGGTACAGCAGCGGTCACTGGCGGTACAGCAGTAGAAACTCTAGTCGTCACTGGTGGAACGACAGTAGAAACTTTAGTCGTCACTGGTGGAACGGCAGTAGAAACTTTAGTCGTCACTGGTGGAACGGCAGTAGAAACTTTAGTCGTCACTGGTGCTACAGCAGTGGTCACTGGAGGTACAGCAGTAGGAACTTTAGTCGTCACTGGTGGTACAGCAGTCGTCACTGGTGGTAGAGTAGTAGAAACTCTAGTCGTCACTGGTGGAACGACAGTAGAAACTTTAGTCGTCACTGGTGCTACAGCACTGGTCACTGGTGGTACAACGGTCGAAACTTTAGTCGTCACTGGTTGTACAGCAGGGGTCACTGGTGGTACAGCAGTAGAAACTTTAGTCGCCACTGGTGGTACAGCAGAGGTCACCAGTGGTACAGCAGTAGAAACTTCAGTCGTCACTGGTGGAACGGCAGTAGAAACTTTAGTCGTCACTGGTGGAACGGCAGTAGAAACTTTAGTCGTCACTGGTGATACAGCAGTGGTCACTGGCGGTACAGCAGTAGAAAATCTAGTCGACACTGGTGGAACGCCAGTAGAAACTTTAGTCGTCACTGGTGGAACGGCAGTAGAAACTTTAGTCGTCACTGGTGGAACGGCAGTAGAAACTTTAGTCGTCACTGGTGGTACAGCAGTAGAAACTTTAGTCGTCACCGGTGGTACAACAGTGGTCACTGGCGGTACAGCAGTAGAAACTCTAGTCGTCATTGGTGGAACGACAGTAGAAACTTTAGTCGTCACTGGTGGAATGGCAGTAGAAACTCTAGTCGTCACTGGTGGAACGGCAGTAGAAACTTTAGTCGTCACTGGTGCTACAGCACTGGTCACTGGTGGTACAACGGTCGAAACTTTAGTCGTCACTGGTTGTACAGCAGTAGAAACTTTAGTCGCCACTGGTGGTACAGCAGTGGTCACTGGCGGTACAGCAGTAGAAACTCTAGTCGTCACTGGTGGAACGACAGTAGAAACTTTAGTCGTCACTGGTGGAACGGCAATAGAAACTTTAGTCGTCACTGGTGGAACGGCAGTAGAAACTTTAGTCGTCACTGGTGGTACAGCAGTAGAAACTTTAGTCGTCACCGGTGGTACAGCAGCGGTCACTGGCGGTACAGCAGTAGAAACTCTAGTCGTCACTGGTGGAACGACAGTAGAAACTTTAGTCGTCACTGGTGGAACGGCAGTAGAAACTTTAGTCGTCACTGGTGGAACGGCAGTAGAAACTTTAGTCGTCACTGGTGCTACAGCAGTGGTCACTGGAGGTACAGCAGTAGGAACTTTAGTCGTCACTGGTGGTACAGCAGTCGTCACTGGTGGTAGAGTAGTAGAAACTCTAGTCGTCACTGGTGGAACGACAGTAGAAACTTTAGTCGTCACGGGTGATACAGCAGTGGTCACTGGTGGTACAACGGTCGAAACTTTAGTCGTCACTGGTTGTACAGCAGAGGTCACTGGTGGTACAGCAGTAGAAACTCTAGTCGTCACTGGTGGAACGGCAGTAGAAACTTTAGTCGTCACTGGTGCTACAGCACTGGTCACTGGTGGTACAACGGTCGAAACTTTAGTCGTCACTGGTTGTACAGCAGTAGAAACTTTAGTCGCCACTGGTGGTACAGCAGTGGTCACTGGCGGTACAGCAGTAGAAACTCTAGTCGTCACTGGTGGAACGACAGTAGAAACATTAGTCGTCACTGGTGGAACGGCAATAGAAACTTTAGTCGTCACTGGTGGAACGGCAGTAGAAACTTTAGTCGTCACTGGTGGTACAGCAGTAGAAACTTTAGTCGTCACCGGTGGTACAGCAGCGGTCACTGGCGGTACAGCAGTAGAAACTCTAGTCGTCACTGGTGGAACGACAGTAGAAACTTTAGTCGTCACTGGTGGAACGGCAGTAGAAACTTTAGTCGTCACTGGTGGAACGGCAGTAGAAACTTTAGTCGTCACTGGTGCTACAGCAGTGGTCACTGGAGGTACAGCAGTAGGAACTTTAGTCGTCACTGGTGGTACAGCAGTCGTCACTGGTGGTAGAGTAGTAGAAACTCTAGTCGTCACTGGTGGAACGACAGTAGAAACTTTAGTCGTCACTGGTGCTACAGCACTGGTCACTGGTGGTACAACGGTCGAAACTTTAGTCGTCACTGGTTGTACAGCAGGGGTCACTGGTGGTACAGCAGTAGAAACTTTAGTCGCCACTGGTGGTACAGCAGAGGTCACCAGTGGTACAGCAGTAGAAACTTCAGTCGTCACTGGTGGAACGGCAGTAGAAACTTTAGTCGTCACTGGTGGAACGGCAGTAGAAACTTTAGTCGTCACTGGTGATACAGCAGTGGTCACTGGCGGTACAGCAGTAGAAAATCTAGTCGACACTGGTGGAACGCCAGTAGAAACTTTAGTCGTCACTGGTGGAACGGCAGTAGAAACTTTAGTCGTCAGTGGTGGAACGGCAGTAGAAACTTTAGTCGTCACTGGTGGTACAACAGTGGTCACTGGTGGTACAACGGTCGAAACTTTAGTCGTCACTGGTGGTACAGCAGTAGAAACTTTAGTCGTCACCGGTGGTACAACAGTGGTCACTGGCGGTACAGCAGTAGAAACTCTAGTCGTCACTGGTGGAACGACAGTAAAAACCTTAGTCGTCACTGGTGGAATGGCAGTAGAAACTTTAGTCGTCACTGGTGGAACGGCAGTAGAAACTTTAGTCGTCACTGGTGCTACAGTAGTAGTCACTGGAGGTACAGCAGTAGAAACTTTAGTCGTCACTGGTGGTACAGCAGTGGTCACTGGTGGTAGAGCAGTAGAAGCTCTAGTCGTCACAGGTGGAACGACAGTAGAAACTTTAGTCGTCACTGGTGATACAGCAGTGGTCACTGGTGGTACAACGGTCGAAACTTTAGTCGTCACTGGTTGTACAGCAGAGGTCACTGGTGGTACAGCAGTAGAAACTTTAGTCGTCACTGGCGGTACAGCAGAGGTCACTGGTGGTACAGCAGTAGAAACTTTAGTCGTTACTGGTGGAACGGCAGTAGAAACTTTAGTCGTCACTGGTGATACAGCAGTGGTCACTGGCGGTACAGCAGTAGAAAATCTAGTCGTCACTGGTGGAACGACAGTAGAAACTTTAGTCGTCACTGGTGGAACGGCAGTAGAAACTTTAGTCGTCACTGGTGGAACGGCAGTAGAAACTTTAGTCGTCACTGGTGGAACGGCAGTAGAAACTTTAGTCGTCACTGGTGCTACAGCAGTGGTCACTGGTGGTACAAGGGTTGAAACTTTGGTCGTCATTGGTGGTACAGCAGTGGTCACTGGTGGTAGAGCAGTAGAAACTCTTGTCGTCACTGGTGGAACGGCAGTAGAAACTTTGGTCGTCACTGGTGGTACAGCAGTGGCCACTGGTGGTACAGCAGTAGAAACTCTAGTCGTCACTGGTGGAACGACAGTAGAAACTTTAGTCGTCACTGGTGGAACGGCAGTAGAAACTTTAGTCGTCACTGGTGGAACGGCAGTAGAAACTTTAGTCGTCAGTGGTGGAACGGCAGTAGAAACTTTAGTCGTCACTGGTGGTACAACAGTGGTCACTGGTGGTACAACGGTCGAAACTTTAGTCGTCACTGGTGGTACAGCAGTAGAAACTTTAGTCGTCACCGGTGGTACAGCAGTGGTCACTGGCGGTACAGCAGTAGAAACTCTAGTCGTCACTGGTGGAACGACAGTAAAAACCTTAGTCGTCACTGGTGGAATGGCAGTAGAAACTTTAGTCGTCACTGGTGGAACGGCAGTAGAAACTTTAGTCGTCACTGGTGCTACAGTAGTAGTCACTGGAGGTACAGCAGTAGAAACTTTAGTCGTCACTGGTGGTACAGCAGTGGTCACTGGTGGTAGAGCAGTAGAAGCTCTAGTCGTCACAGGTGGAACGACAGTAGAAACTTTAGTCGTCACTGGTGATACAGCAGTGGTCACTGGTGGTACAACGGTCGAAACTTTAGTCGTCACTGGTTGTACAGCAGAGGTCACTGGTGGTACAGCAGTAGAAACTTTAGTCGTCACTGGCGGTACAGCAGAGGTCACTGGTGGTACAGCAGTAGAAACTTTAGTCGTTACTGGTGGAACGGCAGTAGAAACTTTAGTCGTCACTGGTGATACAGCAGTGGTCACTGGCGGTACAGCAGTAGAAAATCTAGTCGTCACTGGTGGAACGACAGTAGAAACTTTAGTCGTCACTGGTGGAACGGCAGTAGAAACTTTAGCCGTCACTGGTGGAACGGCAGTAGAAACTTTAGTCGTCACTGGTGGAACGGCAGTAGAAACTTTAGTCGTCACTGGTGCTACAGCAGTGGTCACTGGTGGTACAAGGGTTGAAACTTTGGTCGTCACTGGTGGTACAGCAGTGGTCACTGGTGGTAGAGCAGTAGAAACTCTTGTCGTCACTGGTGGAACGGCAGTAGAAACTTTGGTCGTCACTGGTGGTACAGCAGTGGCCACTGGTGGTACAGCAGTAGAAACTCTAGTCGTCACTGGTGGAACGACAGTAGAAACTTTAGTCGTCACTGGTGGAACGGCAGTAGAAACTTTAGTCGTCACTGGTGGAACGGCAGTAGAAACTTTAGTCGTCACTGGTGGAACGGCAGTAGAAACTTTAGTCGTCACTGGTGGTACAGCAGTGGTCACTGGTGGTAAAACGGTTGAAACTTTGGTCGTCACTGGTGGTACAGCAGTGGTCACTGGTGGTACAGCAATAGAAACTCTAGTCGTCACTGGTGGAACGGCAGTAGAAACTTTGGTCGTCACTGGTGGTACAGCAGTGGTCACTGGTGGTACAGCAGTAGAAACTCTAGTCGTCACTGGTGGAACGACAGTAGAAACTTTAGTCGTCACTGGTGGAACGGCAGTAGAAACTTTAGTCGTCACTGGTGGAACGGCAGTAGAAACTTTAGTCGTCACTGGTGGAACGGCAGTAGAAACTTTAGTCGTCACTGGTGGAACGGCAGTAGAAACTTTAGTCGTCACTGGTGGAACCGCAGTAGAAACTTTAGTCGTCACTGGTGGAACGGTAGTAGAAACTTTAGTCGTCACTGGTGGAACGGTAGTAGAAACTTTAGTCGTCACTGGTGGTACAGCAGTAGAAACTTTAGTTGTCACTGGTGGTACAGCAGAGGTCACTGGTGGAACGGCAGTAGAAACGTTAGTCGTCACGGGTGGAACGGCAGTAGAAACTTTTGTTGTCACTGGTGGGACGGAGGTAGAAACTTTAGTCGTCACTGGTGGAACGGTAGTAGAAACTTTAGTCGTCACTGGTGGTACAGCAGTAGAAACTTTAGTTGTTACTGGTGGTACAGCAGAGGTCACTGGTGGAACGGCAGTAGAAACTTTAGTCGTCACGGGTGGAACGGCAGTAGAAACTTTAGTTGTCACTGGTGGAACGGCAGTAGAAACTTTAGTCGTCACTGGTGGAACGGCAGTAGAAACTTTAGTCGTCACTGGTGGAACGGTAGTAGAAACTTTAGTCGTCACTGGTGGTACAGCAGTAGAAACTTTAGTTGTCACTGGTGGTACAGCAGAGGTCACTGGTGGTACACCAGAAGAAACTTTAGTCGTCACTGGTGGAACGGCAGTAGAAACTTTAGTCGTCACTGGTGGAACGGCAGTAGAAACTTTAGTCGTCACTGGTGGAACGGCAGTAGAAACTTTAGTCGTCACTGGTGGTACAGCAGAGGTCACTGGTGGTACAGCAGTAGAAACTTTTGTCGTCACTGGTGGAACGGCAGTAGAAACTTTAGTCGTCACTGGTGGAACGGCAGTAGAAACTTTAGTCGTCACTGGTGGAACGCTAGTAGAAACTTTAGTCGTCACTGGTGGTACAGCAGTAGAAACTTTAGTTGTCACTGGTGGTACAGCAGTAGAAACTTTAGTTGTCACTGGTGGTACAGCAGGGGTCACTGGTGGTACACCAGTAGAAACTTTAGTCGTCACTGGTGGAACGGCAGTAGAAACTTTAGTCGTCACTGGTGGTACACCAGTAGAAACTTTAGTCGTCACTGGTGGAACGGCAGTAGAAACTTTAGTCGTCACTGGTGGAACGGCAGTAGAAACTTTAGTGGTCACTGGTGGAACGGCAGTAGAAACTTTAGTCGTCACTGGTGGTACAGCAGTGGTCACTGGTGGTACAACGGTCGAAACTTTAGTCGTCACTGGTGGTACAGCAGTAGAAACTTTAGTCGTCACTGGTGGTACAGCAGTGGTCACTGGCGGTACAGCAGTAGAAACTCTAGTTGTCACTGGTGGAACGACAGTAGAAACTTTAGTTGTCACTGGTGGAACGGCAGTAGAAACTTTAGTCGTCACTGGTGGAACGGCAGTAGAAACTTTAGTCGTCACTGGTGGAACGGCAGTAGAAACTTTAGTCGTCACTGCTGGAACGGCAGTAGAAACTTTAGTCGTCACTGGTGGAACGGGAGTAGAAACTTTAGTCGTCACTGGTGGAACGGCAGTAGAAACTTTAGTCGTCACTGGTGGTACAGCAGTGGTCACTGGCGGTACAGCAGTAGAAACTCTAGTCGTCACTTGTGGAACGGCAGTAGAAACTTTAGTCGTCACTGGTGGTACAGCAGTGGTCACTGGTGGTACAGCAGTAGAAACTTTAGTCGTCACTGGTGGTACAGCAGTGGTCACTGGCGGTACAGCAGTAGAAACTCTAGTCGTCACTGGTGGAACGACAGTAGAAACTTTAGTCGTCACTGGTGGAACGGCAGTAGAAACTTTAGTCGTCACTTGTGGAACGGCAGTAGAAACTTTAGTCGTCACTGGTGGAGCGGCAGTAGAAACTTTAGTCGTCACTGGTGGAACGGCAGTAGAAACTTTAGTCGTCACTGGTGGAACGGCAGTAGAAACTTTAGTCGTCACTGGAGGAACGGCAGAAGAAACTTTAGTCGTAACTGGTGGTACAGCAGTGGTCACTGGTGGTACAGCAGTAGAAACTCTAGTCGCCACTGGTGGAACGGCAGTAGAAACTTTAGTCGTCACTGGAGGAACGGCAGAAGAAACTTTAGTCGTCACTGGTGGTACAGCAGTGGTCACTGGTGGTACAACGGTTGAAACTTTAGTCGTCACTGGTGGTAAACCAGTGGTCACAGGCGGTACAGCAGTAGAAACTCTAGTCGTCACTGGTGGAACGACAGTAGAAACTTTAGTCGTCACTGGTGGAACGGCAGTAGAAACTCTAGTCGTCACTGGTGGAAGGACAGTAGAAACTTTAGTCGTCACTGGTGGAACGGCAGTAGAAACTTTAGTCGTCACTGGTGGAACGGCAGTAGAAACTTTAGTCGTCACTGGTGGAACGGCAGTAGAAACTTTAGTCGTCACTGGTGGAACGGCAGTAGAAACTCTAGTCGTCACTGGTGGAAGGACAGTAGAAACTTTAGTCGTCACTGGTGGAACGGCAGTAGAAACTTTAGTCGTCACTGGTGGTACAGCAGTGGTCACTGGTCGTACAACGGTCGAAACTTTAGTCGTCACTGGTGGTACAGCAGTAGAAACTTTAGTCGTCACTGGTGGTACAGCAGTGGTCACTGGCGGTACAGCAGTAGAAACTCTAGTCGTCACTGGTGGAACGACAGTAGAAACTTTAGTCGTCACTGGTGGAACGGCAGTAGAAATTTTAGTCGTCACTGGTGGAACGGCAGTAGAAACTTTAGTCGTCACTGGTGGAACGGCAGTAGAAACTTTAGTCGTCACTGGTGGTACAGCAGTGGTCACTGGTGGTACAACGGTCGAAACTTTAGTCGTCACTGGTGGTACAGCAGTGGTCACTGGTGGTACAGCAGTAGAAACTTTAGTCGTCACTGGTGGTACAGCAGTGGTCACTGGTGGTACAGCAGTAGAAACTTTAGTCGTCACTGGTGGAACGGCAGTAGAAACTTTAGTCGTCACTGGCGGTACAGCAGTAGAAACTCTAGTCGTCACTGGTGGTACAGCAGTGGTCACTGGTGGTACAACGGTCGAAACTTTAGTCGTCACTGGTGGTACAGCAGTGGCCACTGGTGGTACAGCAGTAGAAACTTTAGTCGTCACTGGTGGAACGGCAGTAGAAACTTTAGTCGTCACCGGTGGTACTACGGTCGAAACTTTAGTCGTCACTGGTGGTACAGCAGAGGTCACTGGTGGTACAGCAGTAGAAACTTTAGTCGTCACTGGTGGAACGACAGTAGAAACTTTAGTCGTCACTGGTGGAACGGCAGTAGAAACTTTAGTCGTCATTGGTGGAACGGCAGTAGAAACTTTAGTCGTCACTGGTGGAACGGCAGTAGAAACTTTAGTCGTCACTGGAGGAACGGCAGAAGAAACTTTAGTCGTCACTGGTGGTACAGCAGTGGTCACCGGTGGTACTACGGTCGAAACTTTAGTCGTCACTGGTGGTACAGCGGTGGTCACTGGTGGGGTACTGCAGTAGAAACTCTAGTCGCCACTGGTGGAACGGCAGTAGAAACTTTAGTCGTCACTGGTGGAGCGGCAGTAGAAACTTGAGTCGTCACTAAATAAATTTGAAATAAATTTAATAGACACTAAATAAATTTAGGAAATTTTTGTCAGAGAAGCAATTTCCTCGAGGCGTTTATTTCATGCAACTGCCTTACCTGGAGCTTTTGTGCATGTTGGTCCTGTGCACGATAGGCAAGCAGCTTGACAAAGGCTATGGGAAATGAAACAAGATATGCTAGTTTTGGTAATTGTTTGGATATTTGTGGAATATCTATGGTACTACGCAAGCTGGCAGATGACGTCAGGATTGACGTTTGTCCGCTTTTACCCACAATTCTTGCAGTCCGAACAATAGCTAATGGCTAATTTGCAGTAATATGAAAGTCGATTTTGGCTTGTTTAGTCCGCTTTTGGGGCTATTAATAGAGACCTTAAGATACCCCGGCTTCGATTTACGGGTACGGCCATTTTTGTTTACTCGTAATATCTACCCGTTTTGCCGTGGTAGATCATGGTCTACCCGTACGTACGACTACCGGTACGGGCAGATTACCCGTACGCGTTAACGCGGGGTATCTTAAGGTCTCTATTAGCAGCTCGATGATACGCTATTAGATCGGCTTTTACCCGTGCGGGTTGTTCGTCGAAAGCGTGCGGAACGCTCTCAGCACTTACTGTACATGATCTTGCCAACGCCGTCCTTGAATATAATCCACAATTCAATTTTGGCGCTATAATAATTTGGTTTGTTCAAAAATTTCATGTATAATTAACCGGACGGCGTTCTAACAGCGTTCCATGGCTGTACCAAAGAATTAATTCTCATAGCCCATAGCATGTTGTATAAACCAGACAACAGTTTACTAAGCATCTCCCTCCAAACACGTCAAGTGTCCTGGCATTCAGTAAAATCCTTTGTTGTGCGAGTAAAATAGTCTGGCGTTAGGCAAAAGAAAATAAGAATACTAGTAGTGCAAAATGAAAATATTTGAAGAGTATATTTTGGCCAATTAAGGTGGCTCCATACAGTTTCTTGAAAAACTGAAAATACAAGTTTGAGAGTCCAAAACATGTGATTAAACAATTCGGAAAAAGAATAAAACGAAATGTTATGTATAGTTAAACAGTCGGACAATAAAAAACTGTTACCAAATAAATGGCAACAGTTGTTGCTATGGCAACAATGACATTTCAAAATGGCTGCCAATTACCCTTCCAACTAATTTAATTCGAGAAAAACTTTGGTGACCCCCAATTTTTTTTTCATTAAAACTTTCCTGGAAGTATGAGTAATCAATAGGCCGATTTTTTAAAAAAATTCTGTAGAACGAAATTTTTTAGAAATTAACAAACATGATTTTTCCGAAAAAAAAAATTATTCCTTCTACAGAATTTTTTTAAAATCGGGCTATTAATTACTCATACTTTTAGAAAAGTTTTAATGAAAAAAAAAATTCGGGTCACCAAAGTTTTTTTCGAATTAAATTAGTTTGAAGGGTAATTGGCAGCCATTTTGAAACGTCAATGTTGCCATAGCAACAACTGTTGCTATTTATTTGGTAACAGTTTTTGATTGTCAGACTGTTTAATTATGCATAACATTTAGTTTTATTCTTTTTTGGAATTGTTCATGCACGTGTTTTGGACTCTCAAATTTGTATTTTCCATTTTTCAAGAAACTGTGTGGCGCCACCTTAAGGCACTACCTGTAGCAATTGTTTAAAAAAAGCTTT
>OZ035998.1:30477028-30634528 GCA_964035015.1 Corallium rubrum
TTAGATACCAAATACTCGCATGCGAGTCGGTTAATTCTACGATGACTGGAAAAGACGCCTCCTATTCGCAAGTCGACAACGAAGACATTATACGCACATCATTTTGTCAAGGATTGTATAAAAATAGTTAATAATTGGTCGTACCAGTTTTGGCAATTCTTGATCACAAAAGATCCACTTGGATACTCTGGTCCATCGACGAGGCAAGGACATTGATCTGGTTTAATGCAGGATCCAGTACTACTCAATACTGTGTTATTTGGACAATGGCAGCCTTCAGTGCATGGAACGGGGCATGGAGAACCCGGTTTGCAGAGGTTCTCGCACGTTTTAGGGCAAGCCGGACCACATGCTTCGTAGAGTAAACCATTTTCACACTGAGCAGCTACAAAAACAAAAAAACACATCATACATCAACGAATTAAAAGCGATAGCATGGTTTCGAATGGAATTTGGAGAAGAAAAAGATTTGTACATGAAAAATTCTAATTTTTTCGCTAGAACGTTTTGCAGCATATATTTGGGCTTCATACTAGTTCCTTCCATAGCCCTAGTGTTAGTGCTAATAATTGAAATTCTTTACACTTGCAGCATTCGTGTGGCTGAACAACTTACATTTTTTATAATATGCAAATTTAATGCAATAAGTTTTTGAACTCACTGGAACAAAAATTTCACTGCTTCTAAAAACTGTGGGCAATAGTTTAAAGTGCCACTAACCCCCAAAAAGGTTTTCGCAAATCTAAAAGCCCTTATTGAGTGGATTAGTCCAGTGAATAAATTATCGGTATTGGACATTTCTTTGGTCTTCTGTAGACCACCAAAGTTGCAAAAATTGGCATATGCATGTCCCATGGCGGAGAAGGAAAGGGAATGGGTATATTCCTGGTGTGACGTCGGACAAGTCAAACAAGGAACTCATTTGAGCTCTGTCTGCTGAATGCATAGAATTTTTACATTTCAAAGGAGTTCCTTGTTTGACTTGTCTGACATAACACCAGGAATATACCCATTCCCTTTCCTACTCGGCCATGGGACATGCAGATGCAGCTTTGGTCGTCTACAGAAGATCAGCGAAACGTCCAATACCAATAATTTATTAACTGGCCTAATCCACTCAATAAGGGCTCTTAGATTTGCGATTTTTGGGGGTTAGTGGCACTTTAATAGCCCGGAGTAACAAAATGAAGGAACTAGAACGAAGCACGAATCTACACCTTAAAAAAAATCTAATTGTTTATAGTTTTTTCCTATCGAGCCACCGTAAATTGCAAGAAAATCTCTTGGTTGATTTCTAGGAACGTTTGGACGTCATTTCCGATAATAAAATACATTTCAGATGCAATGCTTTTTTTATGTTAAACCGTAAATTGACTGGGCTATTACCTACTAAGCACTTTAGTAACAGTTTTTAAAAAGCATAAGACCAAATATTCTGATGAACGTGACACAACAGGTCAATGGTTACCTAAATCTTCTATCTAAATAATACCAAATATTTTGATGAAAGTGACACAACAGGTAAATGGTTACCTAAACCTTCTATCTAATAATAAAACTCTAGCCCTCAGCTTCGAATATGCGTCATACCATGTTTCAGGGCGGTAAAGGTTTTCTCTGGTATCATAGAAACTGTAAGTCCGAAAAAGAAAACTACTGCTGACTTACGACAAAGTTCTTGTGTTCTCCACTTGATATGGACACCATATCTGTTGCATTCTCTGGCGTAAGCAGCAATTGCTGTGCACATACATTCACAATCACCACCTGTGTCACAACCACAAGCATCGTAATAACAGTTCTCGAAAAACGGGTCCGGATCAACCTGAAAGAAAGGAAGTAGATAAGGGTTAACCCAATGGTCACGAACACATTCCACGACACATTAAAATACTGTTTTGAGAATAGACTACGAAAACCAAAGCAACGGAATTAGCTAAAAAGTAACACTCACTTTAGTGTGGCAAGGTTGGAAAACATCCCTTCGGATAATGTTGCAGGTCTTGTGAGCCCAAGCAGATCGATGTTTGTTTGTTTTGCAAGGATGCTCAATGAGGCGAGTGTCTGCGCACGATGGTTTAACCTTCCACGAGTCGCCAAAGTC
The DNA here is from genome assembly GCA_964035015.1 of Corallium rubrum. Classification (NCBI taxonomy): domain Eukaryota; kingdom Metazoa; phylum Cnidaria; class Anthozoa; order Scleralcyonacea; family Coralliidae; genus Corallium; species Corallium rubrum. The sequence goes on from OZ035998.1 coordinate 30,479,133, forward strand.
ATTGGGTAAAGTTTCGGGGAGACCCTGAGGCGTCGTAAAGTCATCGGCTTGATAATCATTAAGGTTTCCACAAAGACCACAAGTTGAACCTGAAAAAAGGAAAAGGTTTGCCTCGTAAACATCATGCAATGATCAAGAAAACCATAAAAATCTGCCACAGTAGAAATTCTGAATAACTCTAGGAAAACTATACACAGCAAGAAACTCGTTTACATCGTAAGAAATCTACACTTCTAACAATTGAAAAGTATGCGAAAAAAATTAAACTCAAGAGCGGTGGAACCAGGTCCTCCAACCATTTTTGTCCTTAAATTTAATATGATTGCAAGAGAGGGGTCTGTAGCAGGCCCCGAAATCCCGCCATCCCGACCAATTTCCCTTCAAATCCCGTTATCTCGCCATGCCCACTGATCTCAAATTATAGACTCATTATACTGGATAGAGCATCTATTGTTTCGCGCGTGGCAAAAATTGAAGTCGGAAGTGAGGCTAAAAATCTCGCGGCGGCCATATCCGGTGGGACCCACAATATTGCCGAATCATAGCTTTCGCCTCTGGTTTTCGCTTTAAATGATCGGATTTTTAACGAAAACCAGCTAAATTTTTGTGACATGTATTTGTCGCTATGGGAGAACTTAAAAAGTGGCTGTATGAAAACCAAGTGGGTCCCACCTGAAATGGCCGCCGCTAATTTATTCCGACTTCACAACGAGCACCGAATGCTCTATCCAGTATAATGAGTCTATTATTTGAGATCAGTGGACATGCCTAATCCTAATTTCCCGTTCCCGCCATTTTTTTCCTGATATTGTCAACAATAGGGTCAATAGGATCCCGATAGGCAAATTGAGGGGGTAACAGGGGAATGAAAGGTATAAGTGAAGCAATATATGATCTCTAAATATATCTCTAAATTGTTTAAATTTATTTGAAAATTTATTTTGTTGGGCATGATGGTTAATCTTTGACAGCACGTAAAAAAACAACAAAAAACACTAGAAATTTTGGTCATAAATCCCGTATCCCGCTAAATTATGCGCTTCTTTCCCGCATCACGCCATGATTTTTTTATTTATCCCGCTTGCCACGATGATACAAAATCCCGCTTCCCGCTTGATATTTTTCTTAAAATCCCGAATTCCACTTGAAATTTTGGCCTTTCCCGCCATCCCGCAAAACCGGTACAGGCCCCTCTGCAAGAGTGTTTACCAAACATTTTTCTACCTATTTTAGCTTAAAATGCATCTCAGAGCATCTAAAAATCAAATAAAATTCCGAGAAAAGTCTCTTGCAGTACTGCACACACCCTCCCAAACTTTCCCGCCGCCTACGGCGTTCAGTGAAACCCACTTCGCCGGATGCGAACTCAATTCCCCCCCCCCCCCCCCCTAATAATTTTTATCTTCCGCCGCCCGTGTAACTCTATAGGAAAACGGAAAAAATGTTTTCTATTTCTTTTGTAAAATAACCGCCGAAATAGTACAAACGTAAGTGTTTTTTACCAAAAACGTTATTATACGCCATCTTAACGTCATTCATGGACAGTAAGAATCTGCGCTTTTTATTTTCGACGGCTTATTTTATAGAAGAAAAAAAAACCCAACATTTCCCCATGTCCCTATATTTCCATACGTTTGTAAAAGTTTAAAGTAGTGTAGAAACACTGCAATTCCTCGTGCCTAGCAGAGCAGTGCGGAATTCACACACACACACACACACACACACACACACACACACACACACACACACACACACACACAAAAGATAACAGTGGTTTACCTTTGTACGTAGGCTGCAAGTTAACGTACACTCTAGTTCCATGATCCCACAACAAAGTGAATCTGATATTTGTAGTAAGAACAAGAAAGAAGCCACTTTGGTGTATTTCGTATTCTGTAGTCAGGTTTCCACCTTGAGCTCCTGGTAGTGGTCCAATCTTCGGTTTTTCGCCCCGGATAAACGTGATCACGGTATCCTTCAAGGTTACAATGGGGGCTTTGGTGCAAGTCACTCCACTCGTACCGCAAGGAATATTCTGAATTTCAACTCGGAAGGTGCCAGACTCGGAACCACAGTAGTCTTCAGCGAGGATATACTCGCATGATCCTTGAAAATCGTACCGCTTACCGTCGAACGTTTTGAAATGAGGATCACCGACAGCTGTGCAAGTTTTGGAACATTTCTTAGTCGTGCATTGCCATTCTGTGTCTTTACACATACTAATATAAAAGAATAAATATTATACATGGTAATATAAGCATTAATATACAATAGACGTAAAACGATAAGTTACCGTTTTAGACTGTTTTTGTATTATCTCAGATATTTTGCTACAACAATGTTGAAAGGGCTGTCAGGACAGAGATCTGGCGAACTGTTTGTTAAAGACGGCCTATAATCCCAATGGCAATGGGATATCTGACCAACCAATTAACCACTAAACCAACGAACCAATCAACCAATCAACCAATCAACCAATCAACCAATCAATCAACCAATCAACCAATCAACCACAAAACCGAAGAACCAACCCATTAACCAACCACCCACAACACCAATGAACAAACCAACCAACCACCCACAACACCAATGAACAAACCACCCACCCAATCGACGAACCACCCAACTACCACCTAATTTTACTTATCACCTACTTTTAACGGTCTAAGTTAGCCACTTACCAGGTATTACAATCTACGGTTATTGACTCTCCATGTTTATAATGTTGTCCATCATGGTGACATGGACAATCGGTGACGTTAATACACTGGGTTCCATCAAAGACCAAATCTCCAGGACAAACACAACCGTCTTCGCAATGCGAGTTCAGACACGGCAGATGGACATTTTCACAGGTTTTTGGACATTGGGCTCCACAAACAGACCAGACGCGACCAAGCGAGCATTCCACACCTTAAAAAAAAAAGAAAGTCTCCATAATGTTTCAAGGTCAAACACCAACGTTCAGAATACGAACTGTGTTCCAAGAACGTTTTATCACAACAAATTGAGCATAATGACCCCGCAAGATAAAAGATACAAGAGAAAGAAACCCACCTTCGCAAGTCTCGTTTACACAGTCAAATTTTCCATTCTTGCAGGTACTGAAAGAGAAAAAATAGTCACGAGATTTATAAACATTCAGTTGTCCTTCAGCAGCGTATATATGTGAAGAAGAATAATTTCAAATGAAGTCGAATCACTTCTGTAGAGAAGAGTCCCAGTGGTAGAGCGCTGGTAGAGACCTTGGGTTCGATTCCTGGTTGGGGAACCCGACTCATGTAAACAGCCCCTTAGTGATGCAAGCAGATTTAGCTAATTTTTAACATTTTAAGATAATAATCTCGTATCTTTGACAATTCAGAATCACTGAAGTCGACTTACGCACGATATCTAGAGTACAGACCTTGGCGAGAAGACCTCGGTCTGCACGATCCGTATCAATATCACCCTTATGCAATCATTGTTCAGTGACGTTGTGATTATACAGATATAGATATATATCGTAAATTTTACGAAAGGTCCCCTCCCCCAAAAAATAAACCACCAAAAAAATAAATAAATAAATAAAATAAAGAGTAGTACGACATATCCATTGTTCGGTAATGAAATGCTTCAGAGGGCCTTCAAAAATAAAACCATGGGCTTTGTAAATGCTTCTTTTATCATTCAAAAATGCTATAATGCCTAACTTTTAGTTGTAATGACAGTGAGAATAAAATGTTAAAGTAAATACTTAGGTTTTTCTCCTTCCCTGAATGTCGAAAAAAAGTAAGTATATACAGATCGAAATAGAATAGGAAAAATAGTCCCGCTGCCTTCGGGAGTGAATCGCCCAAAATTTGACGAACTCGAATTTCTTGAACCACGTCAATTTTAAGGGTATGTGTAAAAAAGTAAAAAAAAAACACTTAATATTTACCACGCTGAGCACCGATTTGGCCAAATAGTTGTTCCAGGTGCGTAATCTTGACCGTTCTGGTGGCAAGGACATTGGGAATATGGAACACACTTATTTGCTTCGTCCAGCACAGTACCGTTTGGACAGTGACAGCCAGGAGAACATTCTTCAACACAACCTTCATTGGCTTTCAGATCTCGACAAGTCTCAAAACACGAGGAGCCACATTGTTGATATTCATGATCACTATTATCACACTTGATATCTGCAAGAAAACAAAACACTGGGTAAACAATTTGAACAATATCATGAATTATATATGTCAGACAATACCCAAGAAAAGTAAATATGAATACTTTGAAGAACTGCACGACAGCACAAGGTACAACTGTTACAAAACAACTTTTTAAAGGTCAACTAAACCTTTAAGGTGGCTCCACACAGTTTCTTGAAAAACGGAAAATACAAGTTTGAGAGTCCAAAACACGTGCATAAACAAATCGGAAAAAGACTAAAACTAAATGTTATGCATAGTTAAACAGTTTGACAATCAAAAACTGTTAAATGGCTGCCAATTGCCCTTCAAACTAATTTAATTCGAAAAAACTTAGGTGACCCCCAATTTTTCTTCAATAAAACTTTTATTGAAGTACGAGTAATCAATAAGCCGATTTTAAAAAATTATGTAGAACGAAATTTTTTACGCATTAACAAACATGATTTTTCCCGTGGAAAAATTATTCGTTTTACAGAATTTTTTTTAAATCGGCCTATCGATTACTCGTGCTTCAAGGAAAATTTTAATGAGAAAAATTGGGGGTCACCAGTTTTCTTCGAATTAAATTAGTTTGAAGGGTAATTGGCAGCCATTTTGAAACGTCACTGTTGCCATAGCAACAACTGTTGCTATTTATTTGGTAACAGTTTTTGATTGTCAGACTGTTTTAACTGTGTATAACATTTAGTTTAATTCTTTTCCCGAATTGTTTAATCTCGTGTTTTTGGACTCTCAAACTTGTATTTCCATTTTTTAAGAAACTATGTGGAGCCACCTTAAGTTATATATTCTTCTGAAAGGGTTATCATCTAATTTAACAAAAGTAAAGAAAAGTATGAATTTCGAGCTTAATAATATACATGACAAAATTACTGCATCCTGATTGGTCGAGAGGAGTGCAATTTCAATGTAATACAGTGCAGAAAAGGTGTAATACAGTGCAGAAAAATGAAATACAGTGCAAATTTCAATGAGTATTAAGCATTCTGATTGGCTAATAAACAACTGGAATCTACCGGAAAGCCAATGAAATGCCTATGCGGATTTTGAAGGATGGTTTTTCCTTCACGAGAAAATCCAATATGGCCACCAAAACATAAAGTTGTCGAAGAACACTTCGATGAAGTACAGAGTGAATTTTGCTTTAATATTGTCACAAAAGTTCCTGCAAGAAGACTAGAAGAGGTTAGATGCTATGAGTAAAACGTTTGACGTATTAAGTGAACAAAATGAAGCAGTTTTCAACCATTAAATCTTCGAGAAGTGGAGCAATGAGTGGTATGTAACTTCGTAGCTGGAAGAACATTTTGTCTAACATGTTCATGTATATTAATTAATAAGTAATAGCATGGTTTCGAGTGCAATTTTGAAAAAACACGCACTCGTGAGTTTTTCAAAGACCTCAAATAGCACTCGTCCTTCGGACTCGTGCAATTTTGATAGTCTTCGAAAAACTCACTCGTACATGTTTTTTCCAAATTGCACTCGAAACCATGCTATTACCTATACAAAGCAAATAATTTATCAGCGAAGCCTTTTTAGATCCTATTGAAGCATGATCGCGTTTCTAGGAGGATGGGTATTCCATTGTCTTCGACGTGATACCGGTAAACCCCATCAATCATCTTGTTGTTTGTTACCAGTACGACATCAGACGGTACTAGTACCAGTCTTATTTCGACGCGGTCGTCGTTTACACGATTTCAGCAAAAGGAGCAAAAACTCAAACTTAGACAGTTTATTAAAGAGGAACCGAGTGACTGGTTTCAATTATTTATCCGGTTTTAGATTGAACTTTTCCGACTTTAACGGAAAATAGAATAACCTGGAAACGTAAGTTGCCCTTTAAAAAATGCAGGACATATGCGTTTGTTCCAATGTTCCAGAGAACGTCACTTTATCCTCACGTATGCCACATCCACAAAAACGTCGAGTATAGAGATCGTTGCCCGCGCACAAACTTTATCAAGACACGCACAAAAGGATTGAAGCTAGTATGTGCACATGGGATTTTTTTTCAAGCGTTTTTAACTTCATCGTTTGGAATTCCCGTTTACATGGTACATAGGAAAACGTTTCATTATATGCAAACTGGCTGTCACTTTCGTTTAAAAAGTAATTGGAGAAAGACCGAGGTCTCATTTTCCTGTTCAGACGGAGTAAACGAGGTCAATAAATCGTTTATTTTATGGCTATTTCAAGTTTTTCGACACTTACTGTAACAAAATTAATCAGAAAACTTTAGAAATTGACGCGAGCAAAATCAACATTCGAGACAACCGTCCGGATACGGAAAAAGACGAACCGTGGTCCGAAAACGTAATTCTACGGACAACTAGTGGCTAGTGCACTGACCAAGCACAGAACTCAGAGTTGCTTCCTCGGGTAAAAGACGAAAAGTTTCCCGATCATTTTAACGATCGTTTTCAGTAGACATCTAAGATTAGGGTTGCGAGTAGGATAAGGGTTACATGCAATCATTGACAAAATTGTTGAAACAAAGCTGACGTGAAATGGTTTAATGTCATCTCCCCCTGACTTCATTGTTGCGGAACTCAAAACGTGTGTAATTCGCACCCCGTCACCTGCCATGACATTTACACGTTTATCGAGTAACAACAATGAAACGAGGAAAGGGGCATGGCAATATATCAAATATAGAGCTGAGCAATTGACATGGCACGATTCGCTCGATTCATTTCAACTAATTTGGTTTTTAGTTGGGATCAGAAGCCCTAAATCTTAAGAAAACGTTAAATGTATCTGTGACGTAGTCTGTCTATTGTTTCTCATCTACACGAGAAGTCACCGAACTTGGGATATTACAAAGACTTATTTTTCACATGCCTCGGTTTCCTTTGTTCTTTTAGGGGAGAATATTCCATAGCCCCTGGCAAAACAATAGAGTAATATTCCCTCTAAGGCTCTAATATTCCCCTCTACCATTCCGCTATAATATTCTCCTCTAATCTTCCCGTCTAATATCCCCCGCACCACTCCTTATCTTATGAAATCCTGTCAACCTCGCCATGTGAAAAATAAGTACGTTATTTTGAGGCCCCTGTTTATTCACCTCGGACTTCGCCCTAGGTGAATAAATCACATATCCCATCGTGGCCTCAAAATAACTTATACATATATAATATAGATTTAAAAAATACGCACCACATTCAGGAACTACTCCAGTATTTCTCCAGTTTATGACGTAACCGTGCCGGGCACACACATGCGCATAGTCTTCAAGGGCCGAGCAATAACAGAGCGTTCCATCCTGGCATCCACATACGTCATAATTGCAATTTTGTATGTAGTGGTCTTCGGGATTTACACTGTGGTGACACACCTGGAAAGGATATTTCTTGAGAACATTGCACTTGGTTTCAGCTTCAACGGCTCTTTGCACTTGGGTTTCACAAGGATTTTTAGTATGGAGAGTTTGAGTACAGACCGAATCCGTGCTCCAAGAATTAGCAAAGGCTATAACATTCGTCTCGATAGCTCTGTCGTTATTCATGAAATCGTCGTCTTGTATGCTGTTGTAATTTCCGCAGAGTCCGCAGGTCTTGTTACTGAAGTGAGGCATAACTGTCACGTAGAGACGCAACACACCGTCCCATTTCAAATCCAATCCAACGTCAGCTTGTAAACGGATCATCAGCGATGATACGCGAGTGATTGTAATTCCTAGGGGAAAAGAATCGGAGATCAAGAATTCGCATTCATAACAGGTTCTTGCAAGAGCAGCATATTGTTTGACATATTGTCTTGATATATAGGTTTTGCTACCGTGGGTTGACGACTATAACGTTATACTTTAATATTTTAATAATAATTTACCATACAAATACAAATACAAAAAGAATAATAAGCTAAATATGCAAGTATGGAAGGATAGCAATAGGGGGAAACTAAATTCCCATTTTACAACTGCTCTCCCATAAAAGAAATAATATAAGATAATAAAACGATACCCATAGAAAACATCATGCAAAATACCCCAACTAAATTACTAAATTAAGTTTCCAAATAAGCTTTAAGAGCTTTTTTAAATGTAACTATACTAGAGGAATTCACAACATAAGAAGGAAGAGAATTCCAATCAATAACATAACGATTAAAAAAAGAAAATTCGAAATAATTAGTGTGAAATATCTTGGGTCTTAGTTTGTAACTGTGATTAGCCCTAGTTCTTGTCTGTCCGATTAAATCTAGATAATTGTTTGGATCAATGTCACAATATCCAAAGATGATTTTATACAAGGTAACCAGGCTTAAAATATTTCCTCCGTACTTCTAACTTAACCAACCAAGTTTCTTCAACCTATCAACATCGGGTAACGACGAGCCACAAATAAGTCGGGACGCTCTCCTTTGCACCGATTCCAAAGCATGTATGTGCCCTTTAAGATGTGGGTTCCAAGCTGGATAAACAGATTCCAGAACAGGAAGGACTAGGGCTTGAAAGGCAACCTCAATACCCTTATTCTTATGTTCTCCTAATCAGCTCCAGAACTCGGTTAGCTTTAGCTCAAATGTTATCAATGTGACTATCCCAAGATAATGTTGAATCTAACCAGATTCCAACTGGTTAGAACCTCAACAACAAGGTTAGAATTTCAAAAATTCTAACCAGATTCCAGTTGTAACCACGATGTAAAAAAAAGTGCTACATAGGCACTAGTGTCTTCGGTAGGGAGACGTGAAAAAGTGGTAAACTGTCGGGTACTTTTGATACCCAGGTGTTTCGAGCGGACTCTTTCATCAGAGTCGAATGTGGTGGTAATTTTTTTTTTATCGACTCCTGAAGAAACTGTAAAACATTGTCTGTATAGGATAGCGGTTTTGGATACCTTTTTGGGGGTTAAATTAATAATCTTAATCAGAATCGCCAGTCATTGTTTTTCTTACCTGACCGTACATACGGAAGCACTATTTCAATACCATTGACAGTCACTGAACCACCTTTCTGAAGTACAATCGACGTTCCGTTCACGTTGACAATAACGGTTTTAGTGCACGTCACAGTGTCGTCCGTACCACACGGTGTATTCTCAACCAGAACTTCAAAAGTATTTGTCTCGCAGTCTCTGGCAAGAATGTAACGACAGTGACCCATAAACGAGTAGGCTTTACCATCAAATGTTCTATAATGAGGGTCGCCAGTTGCCGTGCAAGTCCCTATAGAGCGGAAAAATCAAAACAAATTTAAACGGCGGCAAAAGAATGACACAATACTGATATCTATCAACATTCACAAAGGACGTCGATTCCTACACGGGAATAAAACCCAACCTTATAAACACTACTGAGTCTGACCACTCATCTCAAAAGAAGACTGGATAGTGCAACCTATTGTCCACTGGTTCATAAAATGAAGCCAGCTAAACAAAAGAAATCCGCAATTACTAAGGGACCAAACATGCTGAAAAATATTAAAAAAAGAATTAATAAATTAATTAATTAATTTTCAAAGAATTAATATGCTGAAAAATGTCTTTATGTCTTCTTAAAACGTCTTCTGTTCCCAAAAAGAATATTGAACTATATTTTCTTTCAAAGATTCAGCATCTCATTCAACAAAATGTTTATATCGGTGCCAGAATATGCTAGAATCACTTGGTCCTTTAGTAATGGCGGACTTCCGGGTTCATTTTTAAACAATAGATACTTAACAAGTATTATTTCGAGATTAGTGAGTCTGACGCTCTAACCATGGAGTAACTAGGACTCGTCGCTGGGCGTGGTATACCTACAGTGCAAGTATTGGTTGGCTTCTGACCAATAGCTGTTGGCTATAAGTCCGTTGTGAATGGGTGAATGGTATAGGCACAGTTAGTACAAAATAAATCCGGTTTGAAAGGTGTTTTTCGTTTTGCAACGTATATTGCAGTAACACTACTTACCAGGGCAAACGTCAGTGGTACATGACCATATTCCTCCATTGCACACACTGTTAAGATAAAAACGCTCAAATGTTAAAAATCACAAATTTTAATTACGTGAATTATTCTACTAATTTGATGTTTAGAAAGAAATTTACAGAAGAAAGTTTGAAGAGATTTCAGTAAATATGCTTTCAAGAAAAATCATCCAAGTAGAAATCAGTAGAAATAAGTTTTGGGTGCATGTTACGTGAAACAATTATTCTCTTAATATTTTTAAACATTACCATTCGTTGCAATCGTTTTGAATTTTGGATCCAGCTTCAAACATTTCTTTGTGATGTTCACAAGGACATTCTGGCTCAGGAACACAATTCTTTCCATCGTGATATGTACCGTTGGGACAGGTACATCCGTCGACACAATGCAGATCACAAACGTATTTCAGGTCTCTATGGAAACACGTCTTTGGACAAGCTGTATCACACTCACTGTACTCCATTGTCGCTGGACAAGTAATTGATAAAAAATGTACAATAACTTAGGTGTTAACAAGCCTGCTGGCATTGCAAGACAAGATACTTCAAAAATGGCCTTAATTCACCTCGTTTCTGTTTAATCAATTTAAAGTGCCTATGAAGGAAGCGAAAATTATCATTGTCTTAAATGAAAGAACTCTTAAAACTACAACGTAACATCTTTTGCAGATCTTCGTTTCCGTGCTTCGTTGTGGAGATATTTCAGTTTCTTTGATATGCAAATTAAACACTTTGACATCACACGTGTATAATGAGTTATCGGAGAAAGTTCTATATCTTTGCTATTATCAAACGGAGTCACTTCGAAGCCGATCTTATTCGTCTATTTCGCATACAGCATTAGATATACAGATTTTTAATTGATTTCGTTTGATAATAACAAAGATACCGAACCTTCTCTGATAACTCATTATACACGTGTGACGTCAAAGTGTTTAATTTGCATATCAAAAAAATTGAAATATCTCAACGAGGTACGGAAACGAATAGCTGCAAAAGATGTTACTTTGTCGTTTTGAGAGTTCTTTCATTAAGACAATAATAATTTTCGCTTCATAGGCACTTTAAACGTAAATTAGATTGAAAACCCCAGCTGTTTAGCAAAATCAAAAACCTGTCCCGTGCGAGAGGAATTGATGCATAGAGCTGATATAGCTTCCGATTGCTAGTGAAGCGCTCTAACCGCCATTGACCCACTGGAAATCGGATGGTTTGAACAGAAGCCGATTTGATGTACGGTATTTTATACTACTCAGCTACGCACATATCGCCACAAACAGCAGAAAGGTCATGAATCAAACTCGACCTACGTTCAAACTACCAGAATCACAGTAACACATTATCAGAGAACTAACGAGGGCAAGGTATTATTGAATATACTGCAGCTTTCTGAGGGCGTAGCCCGAATTGCTGACTCTATCATAGTTTGTTTGGTAAAGTCAATTAAATCTCATATGCCATCAATAAAATAAAGAGACGCTAAATTTAAACCCTTGAAAACGAGAAACGAAAGACTTGTAAACGGGCTGGAATCGACCTGTAAACGAACTAGAATCCCTAAACAGGCTGAAATCGTTCATATAATGCAGACAGAGAACAATGGGATTTAATAAGGGTCAGCAATTATCGGTTATAGTACCTTACAGGCAATCAGAAGGTTGTAGGTCCTAGTCCCGCTTAAAACTTCAGAAAATGTTCAGTAAAATATATAGAATATACGCAATTGGGGACATTAGTACTAATATGTACTTACGGCAAATGTTTAGGTCATTCCTCCAAGCAACTTCAATTCCGTTTCTTGCACAAGCTCTGGAATACTGCATGAATGCAGCACACGAACTGACATTTACTGAAGTATAGTTGGTATAGGAGCACGCGTCTTCTTCACACATCTTGACAAACAATGATGGATCTACGCTGGCGTGACATTCAGTAAACGGTGACCTCAGCAGAATTTCACAAGTTTCTTGGATCTTTCTAAAATCGTCGGAACTAGTTTTCTTACAAGGAAAGGTCTCTTGATCCGCTGCTGTGTCCGCACAAACTTCACCGAAAGCGGTCATCTTGAAACTATTGGCAAAAGTAGTGACCGACTCAACTTGGTGACCAGATAGTGTCACGAAGTCGTTGCTGGGATCACCGTTGAAATCACCACACAGCCCGCATGTTTTACCCTGGTACTCATCAAACATATGAATATAAATCGCGTTGTGTCCATCCCATTGAATTGTTATACCACTGAAGCCGTAAACAACGATGTAGTTGGCGACTTCTTGAATGACAATTTTTTCCACCAAATGAGGTAGTGTGACATTCCTACCATTTACGGTTACTTGTGTTCCTTCTCCCAATAAAACCTGCAAGTAAACGACGATAATATATAAGCAAGTAATAATTGACGTTTACTTCGATTAAGGTGGCTCCATACAGTTTCTTGAAAAATGGAAAATACAAGTTTGAGAGTCCAAAACACATGCATAAGCAATTCGGAAAAAGAATAAAACTGAATGTTATGCATAGTTAAACAGACTGACAATCAAAAACTGTTACCAAATAGGAACAGTTGTTGCTATGGCAACAATGACGTTTCAAAATGGCTGCCAATTACCCTTCAAAGTAATTTAATTCGAAAAAACTTTGGCGACCCCCAATTTTTTTTTCATTAAAACTTTTCTTGAAGTATGAGTAATCAATTGGCCGATTTAAAAAAATTCTGTACTGTAGAACGAATAATTTTTTCCCAGGAAAAATCATGTTCGTTAATTTTTAAAAAATTTCGTTCTTCATACTTCAAGAAAAGTTTTAATGAAAAAAAAAAATTGGGTCACCAAAGTTTTTTTCGAATTAAATTAGTTTGAAGGGTAATCGGCAGCCATTTTGAAACGTCATTGTTGCCATAGCAACAACTGTTGCTATTTATTTGGTAACAGTTCTTGATTGTCAGACTGTTTAACTATACAAAACATTTAGTTTTATTCTTTTCCCGAATTGTTTAATCACGCGTTTTGGACTCTCAAACTTGTATTTTCCATTTTTCAAGAAACTGTATGGAGCCACCTTAAAGACCAATTGCGAAAATGCAACACCAAGGCCGTCCTGGTGGATTCGGACCCGCGACCTCAGTGCAGTGCTGCGCTTAAGATTTTTCTCTATTTCTCCGGTTTCGTACGTATATATACGTATCCGAGTGTCAAATGTATTTAGGATAAACGATAAACGACTGGTTGGTGTCGAGGAATAAAGGCGCTCCACGGATCACAGCTACACGGTGTAAGGTGTTGATTTTATCGAGGGAAGAAAACCGGAGAACACGGCAAAAACCCTCGAAGCACAGAAGAGATCAACTACAACTCTACTCATATGAATTCCAAACCCGACAACGGGGTTATTCCCAAGCGGTCACGCATCCAAGTACTAACTCAGTCTAACCGGGCTTAACTTTTTGGTGAGAGGCAGCGCGCAAACAGCACGCGCCACCCGTGCGCCCTTAACTAATTGGAGACATATATATATATATATTTCCCTTTAGGAACTTTCCGACATTTAGACAACGTTTCACGAAGCTAAATGGAATTTAGGCAGGGTAAAAAAAAGGAGTAAATTCTAGTCAGCGGTCACTCATTTATATAATGTGTGTGTGTGTGTGTGTGTGTGTGTGTGTGTGTGTGTGTGTGTGTGTGTGTGTGTGTGTGTGTGTGTGTGTGTGTGTGTGTATTTCAGTGCTCATCAGAGTCTTGTCAGCGCTTGACTTGTTTTGCGCGCGTTATATTAGTAGATACTTTGGAATTTCTCGCTTTGCGCTGTGTTGACCCACCCATCCACTCCTGATAGAATGCAAGATAAGTATATGTTTCCACTGCTTTGGCAGTGCGACAGGTGCATGGAGGTGGGCTGTGGCGGGTTGCCATGGTTACCTCTGATTAGGGAGTGGCATACTCCTTGAGGCTTGGCACCAATCTTCCAATAACGTCAATTGGCGATCTCTTTTTTATGTTTACGACAGTTTCCGAAAATCCTTCCAATAGAATTTATAGTTTACTATAGCGTTTAAGCCGTAGCGTTTGCATATGAAAGTAGTTATAGAGCGTTTTCACTCACGTGATCGGTGGCCCCATTGGGATGGCGAAACAATAGGAAATATTTGAATAAGAAAGAGCTAATTCCCATACCGTACACCAATATGGCCGCCATTTCATTGTTTTGGTACACCAATATGGCCGCCGTGACGTAAAATGAAAACACTCTATATTACTAAGTAACTTATTGTTCGTTGGGATCAGAAAATAAATCTAGTTCTGACCAATTTGTGTAAAAACTTCGGCCTAGGTCAAAGTCACTTCTCATGCGTTGATCCTGATGCAAATCAGCATAAACAAAGGACTTAGCTCATTATCATTATATTCGGCGTATGAGAAGAGCGGCGTTTGACCATAGTTAATGGAGGGGGATGGCTTGGAAGCTCCATTGTCTTTCAAGATTATGCAATGGTCATGTTATGAGCTTATTATGTTCACGTTGGAGGAAGGCAATTGGTTGAAGAAAGGAAATTCTATGGACACGTGATGAAGGACTACACTAATTAAACCTAAACGTTGCTATTGGAGGACTGCTTCATTATACAGAAAATACAATACGTTCAGTGACCGTGAAACTAGACACAAGTATAGAGCAATGACTTTTGCCGAGTTTCTAAACCATCCCCCTCCACTAACTATGGTTTGACCTAGGCCTGAGTCGTAAAGATTCAGAAGAGCCCCATAGTTACGCCGGTTTTCCACGTACGAACAAATTCACGAAAATCGAATTTTTCTTTCGTCTTATGAGCTCTCGCCTGGAACTATAAAATCTATTCAATTTTTGCAATTGAAATCTCGATTCACGCGAGTTTGAACACGCGGCAGTGTTCTTTCTCCGATTTCTAAATACAGCCAAGCAGGTTGAAAAATACGAGGCGAAGCCGAGTTTGTTTAACCAGCTTGGCTGTATTTAGACATCGGAGGATGAACACTGACAAGTGTTGGCTATAGCTTCTCAAACGAATCAATATTTTAAGAGAAAATCGACCTCAAAGTTTGCTACATTTGACTGTAATCTTCCTCCGATTTCCAAATACTGATTAAATAACCTCATACATACTTTATTGATACGCTCCCTGCATATGGGCTTTTCAGCATAAAATTACAAACAAGTAAAAAGTTGCAATAAAATTACAAGATGTTAAAATGAACTTACAGTATTGAGTTTGAGAAGTCGTATTTCACAGTCGAATTAGTTGTACAGCTTAATTAATTTTAAAGTTTGCAGCTCAGAATTTCAAAATAAGACAATGGGCTTGTCTCACCCCCACGTGACCCCGACCTCTTCCTTACTGCGATTGGTCAGTTATAGCGTTTGAGGACAAAATGTTTTGCCCTCAAACGCCAATTGACCAATCACAAAAAGGCAAAGGGTCACGTGGGGGTGAGACAAGCCCAATAAGGCTAAAAATAGAGTGACATAGTCCCTCTAACTCTTTCATGCATGGCTCTCCGAGACTTCTCCCTTTGACGAGTAAAATCGTCTGGCGTTAGTCAGAGTAAGAAGATAAAGTTGTTTCACAACAACAATGTACACGAAAGGGTTAAACCACTGATCTCTATATAAACTGGATGGGCCACTGAGCCGGATTTTGCGTGCCAGTTGTATGATGACGTGACCACTACCCAAGATGGCTGCCACTGAAGTTCCCAGCTTTCGTAGATTGAAAACAGACAAAAAGAGTTATTTTAAGAAAATTTAAACGAATGTAAGGACACAAGAAGTACTTAATATGGTTTAAGACGCTAATTTCTTGTATTTGTTACTGAGCTGTAAAACCTTTAAATTTCGCTGTTTTTCTTCAGTGCCGACAACGAAGAAACTTCACGACAATATAAACCGGAAAAACAGACTATAAAATCTACGAAGAATTCAATTCCAAGTCTTAAATTGTACTTTTTATGGTAATCTTAATGCCTTAACAATATTTCGTGTTGTGTACTTGCCATCTTTTGACTATATTTGTTGTTAAACAGTGAAAACTAAACGAACCGGCATCTGTTGTTTGCTTAACGGCTTTTCCGACTCCCCCGGTGGCAGAGTACTTATTTATTCCCGCTTAATCTGACCGTGTTGACGTCAAGATTGCTTATGCCAGTCAACTATAGGATTGAGAACAAGTTCTAAGGCCGCAATGCGTCATATGTTCCACTACGTAAATGGCGGCGACTGGCGCGAAATGTTTGACTGCTGGCCATAGGCCGGGAAGGGCCCATCCAGTTTATTTAGAGATCAGTGGGTTAAACGCATACCTTAATATCATGTCCACCAAGATACAGTTCCACCCCACGGCGACATTGCATATCTTCGGGACAATTAGGATCGTAACAGAGAACATGTCATCGACGCAGTCGGCCACAAGTTTGTAGGTGCACCGCCCAGGAAAGTAGTAATATTTGCCATCGAATGTCTTGTAGTGCGATTGACCCCAAGTGTAGCAGACGTTAGGTTCATCTAATATTGTGGAAGATAAAGAATCTTCAGGCAATAAAAATGATTTCTAATTCCATTGACGGAATCGACTCCCCTTTCACAGCAACTATACTACAACATTTCTTTTTTAACCAGTTTTAACTACAGTGAAACCTCGTTAATACGACCACCGTCCGGCCAAAAAAAATAGGGAGCTTAAGCAAGCTAGGACGACGACGGCAATCTAAACTTCAGTACCTAGCAGTTAAACTACGTAAATACGTAGTATTGAATACTTAAAGTAGGTTTTTCGACATCCAAAAGCCTTAGAGTTCTAAAAGGATTTTTTCGCAAAGTTGGAAGTCCGACTCAACTAACAGGTTTCGCCGTTTGACGAGTTAACGTCGTCCTGAAGACGTGAAAATGATCTGAACAACGTTGTATGTGGAATGGGGACGGCGCTACGATTACTCTTGCGGCTAAAAATTATTCATTTTCTTTGTTGTGTGAAGAAGATTCTATTGAATTGAGGACGTCGTCGTTGACGTTCGCGTTGTATTTGCTTAAGCTCCCTAATGTGGTCGTAATAACGGGGTAGTCGTATCAACGAGGTGGTCGTCGTATGGCGGAGTTCTACTGTAATACTTAAACTCCATCACTCTGCACTTCACCCCTCTTTGCGGGCCTGTGTAGCGTTCTTAGCAAGTTTCAAAACCTAGATTTCATAGAATCTCATTCTCTCATATAGTCTCAATTATGAAAGTGCACAGTCTATTTTAAATATTGTGCATCTTAAATAGCCTTTCTGGCGACGTTTGCAATTCCAAAGAAGCAAAGGTTTCATAAAACACACGTAAAAATATTATATACAATTTAAGCTGTCAAACTATATGGGCATCATGCATGAACGATCACGAAGTACTAGTCTCGAGCAGCAAAGTTTTTAGATGTGTGTATAATGCGTGCATGTTATTGTCATAAACTGTAGGAGAGATTCAAGTTTTAGTCATCCAGTTTTGAATAGACCATTTGAATGTCACATAAGCAGACAAGTCCCGCGTCAAAGGGAAATCGGCGATATGAAATTCAATTGCAACAATATGGAAACCAGCTATAATAAGAAATACAAGTATAACTATCATTCATGTAGCGTTTATTAGCACAATGATTCTAACAATTTATGTACCTGAGGTTGATACAATGGAATCTCGTTTGAAATTGAATGACAAATCATTTTCTGGATGCGAAATAAGAGCTACAAAAAAAATCATGAAATATATTCAGACCTACAATATAGGCGACAACCTTTTACAAATCACGACAAAAAGCATTCAGGTATTTTACGTTGTTCACGTACATAGTTCGCAGTTTTTCCCTGAGTAACCAGTAGGACAAAGACATGTATTCGGCGCTACACAAAGACCACCCATTTGGCAAACACGTTCGCAAATCGCTAAAAGAAAATAGAAGTTTTAGAAGTCAAAAAAGCAGCCGATCAAAATGGCAGTAAATTGACAATTTAGATACAGTTTAAAAACTCGGCAAATATTAAAGCCGCTGTAATATGATGCAAGTTTATAATGGGGAAGTTTCATTGCGCAGGAATCTCATTGTTTTTCGCTGATTAATATTTACCCAAATATTATTTCACTGCAGGAAACTACACGTTGCAGATGTAATCAGACCGTAGGCCTACCCCATAGAAAATTTCCAACGTTGATTCAGTTTAATCAAACCAATCCAAAGTTATCAATACAATTTTATTTTGACACGATTGGAATTAAAGCATACAGCTTGTGGGGTCTTGAAATGGCTATTGCATGGATCACTGATTTCCCGTTTTCTCCCGCGTACAACGTGTGACGTAGCTCAAATTGCAATGCCAAGATAACTCTCAAGGCATGTAAGTAGAGATAAATCCCGAGAACGAGGGATGTATGCTATATACAGCCCCGAGGATGCGTACTTTCCCTTTACCTTAGGTGTTCTTCCAAATACAATCTTAAAAAAAGTGAAGTAAAATTTTGTTCCATATAGGCACTTTAAGAACCGACGGTGGAACGACTGAACCAAAACACTGCTATATTAGATCATTGCTTCATTCCAAAGATACATTGTG
This sequence comes from Corallium rubrum, assembly GCA_964035015.1. Lineage (NCBI taxonomy): Eukaryota > Metazoa > Cnidaria > Anthozoa > Scleralcyonacea > Coralliidae > Corallium > Corallium rubrum. The sequence goes on from OZ035998.1 coordinate 30,497,839, forward strand.
CTCACCGTGCACACGTTGGCATAAACATGAACAAGAAAGATGGACTGACATTGAATTTTACAAAATTTCCAGACGATATAACATCTCGTTTCAAGTAAACTGAAATTACGCCACCAATACTTTTTTTAAATTCTCAGAGTCATTAATAACTCATTAAATAAAAACAAAGGCAACGGAGACCATGGTTTGAATATTGAAAGAAGAAATTACAAAAGTTAAGCAAAATTTCACTTTGATTTTCTCTCAATACTGATCAATATTTGTCTGAGAATTAACCGATTTTCCACAAGGCAATATTTTTGGCGCGAAGCGACTTTTCAGTTCTTTTATCTAAAAAGCTCTGGACTGGAACTAATTCGAAATCTATTCAATTATAAAGTAGAAAAACCACTCCAAATTGTTCGTTACCGTGGCGAAGACCTCATTCTTGGGGGCTTAATATATTACATAAAAAATATAATAGCCTGAGCTTATTCTACTCACGTTGGTCGCAAGTAAAGCCAGTCCATCCATTTGAGCAAACGCAAGAACCAGCTTTACAAACTCCGCCGTGCTTACAGGGAAGAGGACAGAAATCGGAAAAAACCCCAACTTTATTTAATTTTGAAAGTGGTCATTAGTAATTTACTCGGGCTAATACAATTCTGCGATAAGAGCGAGCTAAACCTTCAGTTTTAAGACAAAAATAATTTCTATTTTTATACCTGATTGACATTTCTCTCCCGTAAATCCTGGTAGACATGAACACTTGTTTGGGGCAACGCACAAACCACCGTTTTGGCATTCCTGAGCGCATATTGCTACATTGGATAAAAAATAGTACATAAGTAAATCATCTTGCTATTTTATTCTCGAATTGTATTTAGAATAACGTCTAGCATAATGGAGTTTACGCGGGAATACAACATCCTAGAGTTCAGAGAAATCGAAATTCCTAAATGTAGGGTATATCACCGGTTGAAATTATTATAGTATAATAAGAAAATTGTATAGCAATCTATCTGCCGATAACGTAATCTCAAAAAGAATGTAAGAGCCCAACTGAAAAAAGAAGATAGATTTTTTTCATCGAGTTATAGAAAACAGCTTTTAGCCAATGAGAACGCACATTCTCAAAATGTCATATAAAGTCGAGTAAAAGTTGAATTTATTTAAAGTGCTTAATGAAACGAAAATTAAGTTTGTCTTATTTGAAAGTACTTTTGAAATGACAGAGTAATATCTTTGGCAGGTTTTTGTTTCCTTGCTTCGTTGTTGAGATATTTCAGTTTGTTTGATATGTGAAACCAACAAGTGACATCACAACGTGCATAATAACTTATTGAAAAAGGTTATATATCTTTGTTATTATTAAACGGCACAAGTTGAAAATGTATATTTTTGTTGTTGTAAGGGAAAAACATACACGCATAATTACTTCGAAGTCATTCCGTCTAATAATAGAAAGATATAACCTTTCCAGGTATGTCATTATGCACGTTGTGACGTCACTGGTTAGTTTCGCTTATATTAACAAACTGTGATATCTTAAAAACAAAGCAAGGAAACAAAAAACTGCAAAACGAGATGTTACTTTGTCATTTTAAGTACTTTCATTTTCACATCTTGATTTTGTTTATTTAAGGAATATTGGTGGTTTGCAATCAATCCCTTGATATTTAGAAGACAAAGATACGGATGGCGGCATGTTGGAGAAGAACATACTCCAAACACAATAGCTGCTAATGATATTCTTTTGTTAAAGTTGCTCCAACACGACCTCAAGTGCAAATAAAGAATTGCTGGGATGCACGTTACCAACATGGTCGCCATGTTGGTTGGTAGGTACAAAAGAATATTATATTAGATGCTATTGTATCTACCAACCAATATGGCCGCTGTGTCTTTGTCCTCTAAATCTCAGGGGTTGATTGCAACCCACCAAAATACGAGAGACACGAACAATATTTCCCCTACTTTACAAAAAATAAGGTCTATTGTTATATAGCTAGAGTTTCACTGGATGCAACGATGACTGTCATTGGTTGGTTTGTGGTCACATGACCTTAGCTAAATTTCAATGTCTACCGAGTGGGCAATAATTGAGAACTTATTGCCTGCTCGGTCAATAAGTTTTCAATTGTTGTCCGCTAGAACTTTGAACTCTTCACGGCATCCTATAAACAAAAGCTTGTTTGGTACGAAAAAAAGAATATTTATAGGTCTTCAAAGCATGTGTGAAGATTAACTGGAGAAATGCATTGCTGTTCTTTTGTTCTGAGACTCATATTTGTTTGGTTGAAGTGAAATTTAATACGGAGCCAGGCGAAATGTTTTGGTAAGTCTTAGCGTTTGTCTTTTGTGTACTTTTCCTTGATAAACGTCGAAATTATTCAGCGAAATTCAAACTATATAACAAAACACTTAATGTCTGATCCCTCGGGAAACAGTTAGTTTTGTTTTCCCTCGAGTCACGACTTCGTCTCAGGAAATATCAAGACTCTCGGGAAAACAAAACCAACTGTTTCCCTCGGGAGCAGACATTAAATGTATAATAAATACGTCTAAATCTTGGGATTTGCAGATTACCCGAGTCACAGGATATTCCATTCCATCCATCTGAACAGCTACAAGTGTTTGGTTTGGTACAATTTCCACCGTTGCGGCACGTTGGGTTACACACAGCTGTAAAAAAAACGGATCTCGTTTCAAGAGGTGTTCAGAGCTTGTTGAAATATGTAATGGCAACATTTGCCCCCCCCCCCCCCTGGGGTCCCGTTTTAGTTTTATAACAGACCACTCGTATGCACGGTTGAATAAATAAAAATTCAGCAGTCGCCATGACAACAGTGACGTCTCAAAATGGCTGAAAATTCACATTTAATCATTTTTTTGCAAACGAGGCTAGTTTGGCATAATTTTTAAAATTTACATATTGATCACTTAAACTTAAAGGAATGTATCAATGCAAATAAGAAATCCTATGTCACCGAATTCGTTTTTGAAATGATTTCATTTTGAAACAGATAAAACATTCTCCGTCAATCTATTCGATGCCATGAACGTTATTCGATGCATTTTATATCCGAGCACTTTTGAAGTTGGAATTTGCATTCTTGCACTTTTCAAGAAACTGTAGGAAGTCACCCACGTTTGGCAGAATCTTCATATAATACCATCATTTATTATATAAAATAGAATGTTTTGATTTTTCTGCCACTAATAAAAATGATGTGTGATTATTCATGATAATCTCACATGTGAAGATTATCGCTGAATCAGGATTATAGTTTAATGCAATTTTTGTAAGGCAATAGGACAATTTTTTTATATAATAAACAGAACAATACATGGATGTGTGGCCAAGATATCTTACTCGTTCGCTTCCCCCACTCGTGAGATATCCTGGTCAACACTCGAAATAAATTTCATATTTCCACACATCCATGTATTGTTCCCTATATAATAATTAGTGCGTACCACTAATCGTACGGAATATGGAGTCAAGCACCAGTGCAATATTTCATTAATTTTACGGAAAAAGTGACATTTTTTTAAAACAAGAGAATCAATTTTACCATAGTTGATATCAGTGCTTCCACTTTGCAAGGAAATTTCCTTCCATGGGCCTGTCACCATGGGGGGAGGGGTCAGATATTATTAGCCTTCTTTGCAAAAGTTCTTTGTTTCTCTTGTTTATCTAAACCCTCCCCCATAGTGACTGGGCTATGCAAATAAAAAGTGGAAGCACTGGTTGATATAGGGAGATGGTTAGGAAGCTTCATAAAATCCATTGTTCTAGGTGTTTGTGTACCTTGTGCACGGTCATGGTTGAAAATTCTATTGTGTTACTATTGTTTTACCTTTGCGAACTAAGATAGCAGTGTAAAAGGGATTGGCTTCTGGTTCGAGGTATTCCAGTACTTATTACAAATAATGACATATTTCGAGCCGTGCTTCCAATAGAAAACGTTTGTGTTCAGTCGTTCGTCCATGTCAAATGAGCTTTAAAAAACTTTGTGCACGGTCAAACCCCGTTCAACATCCAAGTGGGTTCTTTGCTCAAGATATTTGAAATTTGCCTACCCTCCTAGAGTCTTCTTTTTTTTCTAGATGCAGAATTGCAGAAAAGACGTTCTCACCCAGTCCGTTAAATTAGTGAGGTTCAGATCACACTTCCACTACCGCTACCGTAAATGTGGTTAAACTGGTGTAATGTTTGTTTTTTCGTCCTGTAGTCGTAGTTGGTTTTAATTCTGGTACCGTAAAACGCTTTCTTTTTGCACTAGGTTTGAGACCTGCGACCATTACTAAAGGTAAAAACAATATTTGACAAGCTTAATTATATTCATGGGTAGCGGTAGTGGTAGTGGAAGTGTGATCTGAACCTCGCTATGATAGAGTCATCATACATGTATATTCATAGTCAATCGAGAAATGGTCTGGAAACTCGGCAAACTTCAAAGCGCCTATAATGAGCTGTGATTTTATGTTGAACCGTACCTTACACCGTGCACATCCTTTGTTTTAGGTTTATTAATATTTAAATAGCACGGTTGAGTGATTGAACTGAAACGTTGCTATTGGACAATTCGTTCATTATACTAAAATACAATGTGTTCAGTGACCGTGCACCGTGCACAAAAATGCATAAAGGCGAACAAAAAGATAGACCAAAGACTTTAGCTGAGTTTCCAGACCATATCTCGATTGACTATGGTATATTTCATGGAAAGACTTACCTTCACCACAAACTTTGCCAGTATATCCAGTAGGACAAAAGCATTGTTTATTGACACAAACACCACCGTTCTTGCAAGCAGGATCGCAAATTCCTGCAACAAGATTTTAAGTTTAAGTCAAGGCAGAAATGTGATAAGGAGATTGCTTGCTGTAGACGTTTGGTTTACTTTGGTCAAGCTCAAAACTTAGAAATACTTCCGAGCCACAGGCATGGATCAAACACGCAACAATCACTTCTTAATGGCCGTTTGGGGTTCTAACGACAACGGGTGCCTAATCGGTCATTAGAAAGTTGCAGATTCTATCCCTATCCGAGGCTCAGAAACACTTTCCGAGTAATTGATCTTGAGAAATAGACATCTGTTACATCACACCAAGCTCGCACACCTACTGTCCTCATACTACTAAACTGGGCATTAAAATATCCCCCTCAATCCCATAGTCCGAATTCACAGAAAATAGCTATCTTCCAACTGATTGCTAGATAGATATTTAGCTTATTAAAATATGAAAGGATATATTTGAATCGCGTTACCCATATGGTCCCGTGCAGCCCGTGTATTCGAGCCACAAACTTATGCTGTCGTGTTTTACTTCAGTGCAGCGCTCGCGAGGCTATTGACTCGTTTGTTGGCTTCCACCGGGTAATAGAGAGCTTAAGCATAATAGGCGTTTTTGAGACACGGACGGTGACCGGAAAAACAGGAATACAATACAGAACTACTGAACCGCGTATCCTTTGAAAAGACTTTTTTTTACCAAAACAAAGGCTAGGAATAATCATATATCTAAACTGTTAGCTCACAAGTTTAAATTTCATCTTTATATAAAAATACAGATCCTTTATTTTATATTGTAATGTAATGAAATTATCCCCTTAAAAATTATTCCTTTTCTACTTTAAAAGTATGTTTCATTGTAGTAAAACAACGATGACAGGCCTCAACGTTCTAGAAGTTCCTGTCGTCTCAAGAACGTGAAAATGCTCTCAATGCATGAATCTTGTGTAGAACGATGGCGGCGTTCTCTTTGCTCTTGGGATTTTAAATTGCTCATTATCATTGTTTTGAATGAAAAATGCTATTGAATTCAATCGCCGTCCGTGGCTCTAAAACGCCTGTATACTTCAGCTCTCTAATATGTTTTGCGACAACGCGTTTAATGTGGGTCCAAGTACTAACTATTCGCCCGCAATTTCACAACGCATAAATGAGGTAACTGAACTTGAGCTGTAGTATTTTACTATGATACATGGAGAGCTACTGTATACAATAAATTATTGGCACGGCAAATTTCATTTCAACGGCTACAATTGGGAGCAAAATGTGTTGATACACATCTTCCAAAGCAACTCAAACACCACAAATTTTAGATGACGACGAACCACAAATTGAACCCTCCTCAATGTTAATTCAAAATTTCACGTTTTCACTACATGTACATGCTAATCCCATGTAGTCAACATTGATTGGGGGGGGGGGGGGGAGAGGAGGGGGGTTGTGAATGTTGAAATTTATTGAGAAAAACCACCAGTGTATCAACACTAGCTTGCTCCCAGAATACCCAGCCACTTAATGATTTCCACATGTTAATGTTATGATCAGGTTCTAAGACCCCGTTTACACGATGCCGGTACAATTTGAAAACGGAACAAAATCATGCCGGTATGCAAATACAGCATATAAATTCCATGTTATTTTTGTGCGGGTATCGTGTAAATGCAAGGCCTAAACGGCATGATTTTGTTCCGTTTTCAAATTGTACCGGCATCGTGTAAACAGGGTCTGAGATCGGGAAAAGTTCACTATATACAATTGCTTTGTTCTTTAAAATTATCTGATTAACTTAGGGCGTGTTTACATGAGGCCGGCCCGAACTCAAGCCGGACTGATTTCGGCTCGTTTGTAGTGTTTTTACTTTTGGTCGTTTTCACGAGTCCGCGGGTGCGATTCAGCACGCCCACCTAATCTCAGGTCGCCTGCTAGATCGAAGTGAAGCACTTTCATCCCTCAAACTCAATACGTTGTTTTAAATGAGATGGGTGTAAGTTCCACACAAGATAATGATTCTCTGGCGGTCACGAGTAGGGCAATTGACACAAATCTTGGAGTAACAACGAAACCAAACCTATATAGTTTCAAGGCCGGCCTCGTGTAAAAAGCAACCGAAATGCAAAATTCAGGCCGGTCTCAAGTAAACACCCTTTAAATTTATTACAAACAACAAGCACATATACAAGTTAAACCTTCGGCTATACATTAAGAGTTTCTAGGCAATCATGCATGGCTTGTATAATCTGGGTCTCTAAAAATATGTATATAATCGCCTTCATTTCAACCAGCTTATATACTGAACATAAACAAAATACACTTACTTTGAGTACAGTTAGGGCCGGTCCAACCTTCACAGCATTTCGACACAACTTTGTAGGTCCTTTTGAACACCTCTCGTTTTCGAGTTACAACCACTTGCCTAAAGAAACACAATTCCCATGAGCAAGGCAAATAATTTTGTATTAAAACATAAAACAACTAACAGCAAAACAACAAAACGACGGTCCGCGAAAAACAAACATTCAGACAATTTAGTCGACTATAGTATATATAGAAAGCAATATCAGCTATTTCGGAGAGTCTACGAATTTCAGAATGAAGAAGGCTCGACGATTATCTACAGTATTGGTTAATACCAATTCTACTCACCGATAGAAGCGACATTGTGTTCGGGCATCGTTAAGTGGAATACCGTCGGGCAGATAACCACATGGAGCGACGAAAGCTTTAAGGACGGTCGTCTTGAAGATTTCGGGAACGGATCGTACGACTGGCTCTTGAAAGATACAGATATTTTCACCAGTTGATGAACTTTCAGCCGCTCTAGGTTCTCTATCAAGGCTATCCAATTCATCGATTCTGAAAGAAAGTGCATTTAAATATGTTAACAATGAAAGCAAATACCTAAAGAACTATATAGGACTATATACATGAACATGCAAAGCTACAAGTCAAACCTCGCTGTTTACTGTAGGCTGGTTAAGCTGCCAGTATAGAAAGCCGTGGTTCAGCTCTTACTTCTGAAGTTTTAGCAATTGAGAGAAACTAACACAATAGACTACGAGAAGTTAAAACGCATGGCATTCTTCATGCAGTTTGTATATATGAATACGTCGTCGAATACAACTTACAGGGGCAAAGTTTCCTTCGGTGTTGTCGCCTTTCCTTGTCCGATGAGCAGACTCAGAAGGATAAGACAAAGTGGAACAACTTCCAGCGATATTTTCCGCTTTCGAGCCATGTCTTCGACGTCGGGTGTAAGAGTGAAAGCGCCGAAGACAGTTAGCCATCTCTTATATAGCTCACTGCGAGTAGCTCAGCAACTATCAAGGGAGTTACAGAACAATGAAATGTGCCAAAAACATTCTAAGAGATTTTAATTGATTTTCACGAGTGTGACAAAAAATATTATCTCTTGACACAAACATATTTCTAAAGAAGGTTAATTCTTTATTCAACTGGTTATATCAATATGCGTATAGTGTCATAACTATTCAAGTAAGGGTTAATCAGTGGTCACGAGTGTGATAAAAGATTTATCATTGCGAGTGAACTTGATTTCTTGGCAGAAAAGTTAACTAAGATAAGTTAACTCTTCTGCAAAGAAATCATTTTCTTTTATTTAATTAAGCGAAAAAGAAACTATAAGAGCTGGAGATAGAAATCAAAATTCTAATTAGCATGCGATAAACAGTAGGATAAGTGCAGGTTATCATCACTCTTTTCATTGAAAAAATAATTATCTGTATGTATACTAATCAGTTGAATCTCTATTCTACTTAAAGCGGTTGTTTTAGAACAATGAATCGTGGGTGTGTCATGGGATAGTATGGTTATCGCATAATTTTTCGATGCAAACTTTAGTTTTTTCATAACCACTAAATCGCACGACTTATCGCATAGTAATGAGTGTTTTGATTTCTTAGGGGGTGTACATGGACGAGAGTTGTCCCTACCAGAAGGGTCACCCTTCCCGAGCCACACTGGGAGAGCCAACTTTGCATTCATTTTATTTAGTCGCGACAGCGGGTGTTTGCATGGGGAATTTGACACTGTTTCGGGTAGTAGGGTCACCCAGAGCCCTCCATACGAAAGAGTTGGGACATCTATTGTTTACGGATTTCTAAAAGGTGATTGGGCAATTCCGGTCACATGGGCGATTTCCGGCCATTATGGATCCTAGAAAACACTGGATATATATTAGGATATGTTGAGATGGTGTTTTGTAGTGCGTTAATTTGGTTAGTAATCGAAGTGAAGATGGGTACAAGATGTACAGAATACCTTCTGGTAAACAGGGAACGTCGAAAGAAGGAAGAAATGGCTGTGCGCAATCAAGTGGGAAAATTTTGACCCAAAGGCTGCTCGACTTTGCGAGGCAACAAACATTTCTTTGTTTTGATTTTGTTCATTAGCATCTAAATATTAAATATTCATATATAGATTTGTGCACATAATCTATTTATTAACGAGTATAAAAACCAGTGTTAGTATAGATTTTATACAATAGATGAGTATTAAAAATATACATTTGATTTTATCCTATCAATTTATAGACGCATTGTTCCCTTGTTAATTTGTAATATAAAGGGTTCACTTCGAAACGAGTCAATTTGAACCAAAAGTGGCCAGTAAATTAAAACCCAACGCTATCCCTACTCTATTTTCTCATCGGAAACCAGTTGTTCGAAGAAAGAATCCAGCTAAGAGAACAGCGCCGATCGCGAAACGGCTGGCAAGTAAGCATTGCTGTTCCAAAAATTCATTCATATGAACCTCGAATCTAAATCATATATTTTATCTCCTCCTAACCTAAACCTAGTTCACTTTTTTTCAGACAATCTTCAGAGTATGAGTAGTCAGAATAAGGATGGGGGTGACAGTGTTGATTCTCAACTACAACTGTCAATTCCAGTTAATGATGCCAACATAAGTGAAGATAATAATTCTACTAATATAGAAATACCAAAATAGCAATTGAGTTTGAACCGCAGTGTCAAACGAGAATTAAAAAAGGCAAAAGCAAATCTTTCTGGAAGTTTGTCTGACTAAAAAAACAGACTCTGGAAGGGGTATGATCAATTTCTTGCAAAATACTGCAAATTCCCAGATATATGCCCTCAGACCTTTGTTTCATGCCCATCAGTCTTCTTGATATAGGCTTCAAATATGTAAAAGGTAACAAGCTACCTTGTTCGTTATGTATGCTAACTGAAACCCCCTTAATGTAGAACTGCATATGCTGTAAGTGGCTTATAACTGGAAATTTACAGTATTATCCTTTTCATCACTTGCACTGTAATTTTAACGTATAGTAGCCTAGGTCAATATAATCGGTCATTCTTATTTTTCAGCACTTTGGTCTAATTTGACTGTTAAAAATGCCATGAAACTGTGATATTCCTGTAGGGCTACTAGCTATACAATGCTATTAAACATGAAGTACCCATTGCCATCAATTTGTATCCCTAATCAGCGCATGCAGTATATTAAATTTTCATGTGGCCTTATTGTTGAAGTTTTTCTTGCATTATCTCAAAAGGTAAATTGTCACAGAGTTGAAACAAAGTACAGTCACAATTCTCCCATGCCATTAATACTGTACTTACAGTATGCAATGTAACAAATTTATGCAAATAGCAAGAATGACAACTACAAGGTCTTATTAATAAATTATTTTCGTTTTCATTTTGCATGTAAAATCATCAGTTTATCAAGTTAAATCATCACTGTGACACTTGTGTTAAAGCTTTAACAATCCCTCCTTCTGTCCCACCACAACATGACTGCCCATGCATTGCCAGAGTCTTGTTCAGTTGTGTGATTACACAAAGCAAGCAGTTTATATTTCTCCTGCAGTAAAGCACTTGTTAGAAGCAGCTGAGAAAGTCTTCACAAAAAAATGAGAAAGGTACTATGACTACACAGAATGTCCTGATGACACTTGTTGATGCTTGTTTGAGTTCTGATCACCACAACATTCCTGACTGCCATCAGGCTGTATCCAGAATAGTAAAAACATTCTTCAGGGTACAGATAAGAACCTTACTAGAGGAGAAGAAAAACCAAAATCAAAAGAGTTCAAGTGGCAAAGGATCTTGGTCAGTTGCAATGAGAGAGTTGGTGGACAAGTAGATACATCATACATGAAGTGGATCTTTTGAACCAAATCTTAAATGGTTCTTTTAAGAACCAAATCGGTTCTTTATAACCACCAAAAATTTAAAAAGCTAATAGCAAACGAAACTCTCGAAACATAACTTACTGTAATTATACAGTATATATAGGTTGTGAATATATAATGTTTACATGTATAAATAGTATTGGCTGTATTGCTATCAAAAATAACTTAAATGGGGGTTATTTTACTTAACATGACCCACAGAAGTTTATAATCTCTTTAAACTGATTCAAATTAAGTTTGAAGCTTCTAGATCTTATCGTACAAAAAAAATAAAGACAAAATCTATACATAATACAGTATCTTACTTGTTTAGCTGCAGGGAAGGCACCAGCGGCTTTTCTTTCAGGCTTTCATTTCGACGGAATTTTCATGAATATTTACCTAAACTCTTTAAAAATGACTCAGATCAACTAATACACCAGCTATCCAAAAAAATAACCATCAAATCTTCTGAAAAGCGGAGTAAAATTCGTTTTTGTGTCATTTTACGTCTTTCACGCTATTTCGGCCTTGTTAGTTTAGGAGGATCACTCACGCCCACACTTCCGGTGTCCCAACTCTTTCGTATGGAGGGCTCTGGGGTCACCCTCTTGCGAAGTAGGGTAACCCTTAGGGGCGAGATAAACTTAGCTCCATGTAAACAAATTATTTCGCTGCCCCGAGACAAAACCGCGTGATTGCCTTAACGCGATTGGTTAAAAGTTGGTTTGCCCTTCGGGATAATCGAAGGTCACCCTGCTAGCAGGGACAACACACTCAGTAAACTGTATGTCTGGGGCCAGGGTGACACCCTTCACAGGGAAAACTTTCATCCATGTAAATACCCCCTAAGGAGGTGTCTATATGGAAGAGAGGCAACTCTCCTAAAGCCGTTCTTATAAAGGCGGATTTCCAGTGCTCGCTGAAACAAGCTTGCAGCGAGCTAATACGAGTACATGCATCTAATTAAAAAGAATTCAGAGCGAAAAAATAAGCACTGCGAGTTCTTTTAGATACTACATATATAATTAGATGCAAGTACTTGCTGCGAGCTGCGAGCCGGTCCCTGCGATGACTGGAAAAGAGGCTTGACACGATGCAATTTTCCAAGACAGATTGCAACGTGTACAGTAACACCCCAAAGTAGGATGCATTTTTAACTTCGCGCAACGGTTTGTGAAACCTGCCTCTCGGGGTGTTACACGTTATAATCTGTCTCAAAACCTGTCTTGCTACGCGGTGCAAGTCATCACAAATCGTTGCATCGCGTTACAGCGGCTTAAGAGAGTAATAGCCCCTTTTATCGAGATCCCGTCTGTCAGTCAAATCTGTTGTAAAATTCTTGATTTAAATGAGAGCCAGCCTTCCTTTGCGAAATTTGGCAATTGACAGCCGAAGATCTCGCCAAGAAAGGCTGGAGGTTTCTCATGGAATCCATGCTCAAAAGGGATGGCCTTCTTGAAAAGGCTGAACAGTTATTGCTCGCATCAAGGGCTAGTCCTCTTTGAAAATCAATTAGGAAAAGTCCCATGAAAATCCAGACCTCTTACTAAGCCTAGCTCTCTTAAGAAATTTTAGATGCATGGCCGCCTCCACATTACCCTGCGAATCAGAGCCCTTTTCCCACCTACCCAGGCTTGGGGGAAAGAGGGCTCTGCCAACAAACTCGATATTTCTTTTTGCGTGAACGGTTGCCAAGATACTATTTTGGGCACAGGCTCTGACGCGTTACTTGCTATTTTCCGGCTTGCGGGTGCTCATATAACTAGAACTTGTTTTACCAGTTCAAAACCTGAAGATCGAGTTTGTTGGCAGAGTCCACTTTCCCCCGAAGCCTGGGTATGTCGGAAAGGGGGTTTGAATTGCAGTACCTCCACATAAACACACCCTTAGACCCCGTTTACACGATGTCGGTACAATTTGAAAACGGAACAAAATCATGCCGGTATGCAAATACAGTAGTGTAGAATATGAGGCTACCAGGCCACTTTTTATTATTTTGCCAAAAACTACCTCAAAATGATAGAATTTAACGGAAGATGATGTTTGAAAGGGCAGACTTTTTTTTCTCTTTTTTCCCCTTTTTATATTTTAAGGATGGATTATGACGTTTTTCCTGAAAACACCCAAAGCGATCAGGGTTGTGGTTTTGACACACCTTACTTACTCCCCGGTTTCTCTTCAGATACTTTTGTCTTGTGTTGATACACATGTTTTCCCACAGTTATACCTCCGGATAGCAATCCGAGACATGGTATGTACGGTGTGATCATGGCTACAACCTTACCAACGTCACTCTTTAACAGTTTGTCCTTTTGTAATTCGTTGTCTAGCTCCTCAGAGCTTTCTACGGCGTCCAAACCACCGAGAACATTAGAGAACCTACTGATTAGCATATCAGTTAGGAATTCGTTAGCTTTTTCCATTCTTTTGGTTTCATATTCAGCGTACAGCTTATCCACAACCTTTACCGACGCTTTTTTGATGTAGCTGACTGACTGAGTTATTTCACCATCCTCTGACAGTTTTATCAGCTCACTTCTCTTCTTGTTGGTGTTATCAGTTGGTGGGGGCGTTGGACTGGTTTCCTCAGTCTTTTTTAGATCATTGATGAGCTCATCGACGAGGTTGGGGATTTCAGTAGGTATTTCCGTTTCTGGTTCTCCAACATATGTCTCAGCTGGTTCTGCAGCGGGTGCCTTGACTTTTTTTCCAACTCTCACCGTCTTACTCTTCTTTTCGGCCATCTTACTACAAACCAGATTTTGGGATAACCACCTTATACGCGTACGGATGCCTTAACATAATCTCAAGCCTAGCGTATTTGTTCTTTTTTAACTTTTCAGTTATCCCCATAACCTCATCACGGTCTAAACCACCCAGGTAGTCATCAGTAATAACCTTCATATCGGTTTTGTTGGGGTTGTAGAACGTTACCAACTTACTGATATTCTCCCGGTAGGGTTTTGTGATAGCTGTTAGCTGTTGTGTGATTACGATAGTTGAGAGATTGTAGTGTCGGGCGCTGAAGGCTAATTTAACCAACTCACTTGTTCTGTTCTTTACGGGTTGTCCACTGGCACAGTCGTCGAGGACTATCAGTGTTTTGGATCCCTTGAATATCCGAACGATGTGTTCTAGTATAATTTCAACGTCGTCCTGACTACAATCCACAGCGATGAAGTCCGGGTCGGAGGTGTATTTCCAGGTACCATAGGTTTCGTTCCAGCTGAACGTCGGACAGAGCAGAACGATGTAGTCGAAGAACCTGAAGTATTCATCTTCTAACATCTTCAGGAGATACCAGGTTTTTCCACAACCTGTCATACCAACGATCAGCATATTGAATGGGTGGTCCATTTAATACTGGATTGATTTTAGATTTTTGTTTACCATATTTACCAAACCATCACTCAGCACAAAGATTCGGCAGACTACGTTAGCCAAAGTCACCTTCTTAGTAATCTCGACCAGGACCCCAGACTGTGTGTTAACGATCCTTTTACCAGTTCCAACACTGTCACGGTCCTCAATACTTCTCAAGTCAATCGCTAGAGCGAAAGCGTCCTTGTAGAACTTCTGGATTGTCATAAACTGATCTGTGTTTTCCTTTCCACCAAACAGTCTTTTAGCCTCATCATAGAACCGGCTCTTCGGGATCCCCTGACTGAAGACGGCGTTGGGTACACCCTCGATTGTTAGCTTAACACTTTCAATGTTTGGGTAGACGTACTTCTCACTATCAGTCCGGATCTTATTTGTGAACATCATCACAATACCTTTCATAGACTTTCGTGGGAGGTTAATGTGTTCGTTGATTAGGGTTGATCCAGCCACCCATTCAGTTGACTTCATCAACGTGACGTGTTCGTAGGACAACGATCGACCAGCTGTGTACAGTGAGGTTATCTCACTGGCGATGTCGGTGTTATCAATCGTCTCATACTCCAGTTCAAGGTTTTCCAGTGTGTACCCGTCAACAGTCTCACTTGACTGGGCCACCATGATGTCACTCGCTTTCGGTAGGCTAATAACATAGCGGAAGTTGTTATACATTTCAGAGGGAGCATAGAGTCCGTGGTCCCCGAGGATCTTATCCAGTCTCACCTTCATCCTCACTCCATGGATTGCTAGCATCAGAGCGTCAGCTACCTTCTCGGCGTCCCCAGAAGAAGCCCCACTGTCGTCCTTAGACATCAACTTTCTCAGGTTTTCTGGACCAATCCCATATCCAACCATCTGATCCCTCACACTCTTCGGTAGCCAGAGATCCCTGTACACACCGAGGACACTTTCACCTGTGTTGTCGTAAACAGTTTCGCCGGCTAGCTTAACGACCAGCCTTTCGACCAGAAGCCTGGAGAGATTGTTTAGGAACCACGACTTGGTGTTCATGTTTTTGAAGTCGAACAATAGATGAAAGCTACCCGGGACCAGACAACTATCAGGTTTTAGCTTTGGTATGTCGATGTAGAGGTCCTCACCAGGGTTGACTTTGTTGGGGTTCATGGTGATTGTGTGTCTTGTCCGGAGTCCCTTAATCTCCGACATTCTCGCCCGTCTAAATCCAGGTAACAGCTCTGTCTGACTTCTGTTGGTCATATACTACATAACAGGTTTTATTTTCTGTTTTTCCAGTAGTCATACAATAACCACGTCATAGCTATGGCGAGAACCCACAGATTGTTGGCTAACCACGCTATTCCTTTCGCTCCCCAAGTCAGAACCTGTGCTATCACACTGAACAGCGGTGCTAACAGAGGTCCCAAACTCTTACCCAGATTAGCGAGTGCCTTAGCGAAACCACCAACAGCCCTCGCTCCCCCCGAGACAGCCCTCCTAGCAGCGACAACTATTGTGGTTACGATCCCAGCTATGGTGATGGCTATGGCAGATAACCCAACCATATTTTTCTTAGCCCACCTCTTAAAACGTTCCAACCTATTCAGGTCATTGTTTTCCACCTCATCTTCTAAGATAGATATAACATCAATGTGTTGGGGGGCATCACCTATTCTAATTCTTATGGTGTCCGCCTTCATTTCCGCCACTTCGCTGAACTTTTCATACAGTTGCCTCTTACGGGGATCTTCCTCATCAATTGCTTTTTCTCTGTAGTATCTGACTTCTGTTTCAAGGAGCTCAATTTTTTCTGCACTTGTACCCTGTGGTTCGAGCATTCCTATGAATTCTCTTGCTTCCTGCTCAGTTAGGATTTCTCTAGCCTGTTTCCGTAGGTCCTTCACACTTCCTTCAATCATACTTTCACTCTCTGAGATGACTTGTGAGGTAATGTCATCCACGACTTTCTGAGAGGTTGTGGGGTCGTTGTTAGCCTTATCGATAGCTCCTGCAAGTGTTTTGGAATGCTCAACTTCAGCTTTCCTTATATGTTCCCATAAATCTATGAGGGCTTTCTTATTTATTCTGTTCCTACTAGGTCTAATTCCACCATCTTTCCTACGTACATAAACTTTTTTGTTGTCGTACCACACTTTGATAACCTTTTTATCCTTATCAAAATCAAACTTAGTCCGTTTTATCAGGTCTTTAGATTCTTCACCATCCCCCACATTTACTTTAACACCAAACGCCTCGGAAAAGCCTCGCTTTTTACCAGCTATATCGGACCTCTTCATCGCTCCAGCATCACGTCTGGCATTAGGGATATCTCCATCTGCTACGCGGGTTATACCATCCCTACCAGACGTCCGTCCTACCGTTACTGTTCTTTTATCTTCATCGGTGAAGCTTGTCTCGTCAGTATCCTCTTCTTCCTCTTCCCTCTCCTCTTCCTTACCGAGATCACCAATTTCAATATCAACTCCTCCTTCAGCCATTATATACTAACCTATGTACAACTCAAGCAGGACAGCTCCAATCCCAGTCGGCCGACCTACTGAATGATCATTATTTCCACGGACCCTAAAGGTCATCTTACCATAAACACCCTTACGGATCTCAGCTTTCGACTCAATGTCTGTGTAGTGCTGTACGCTTCCTTTCAAACTCTGCTCAGAGGTTATCGGAAGAGTACCAATCAGATTACTCCTCCTCCCATTGTCCAGACTTTTCTCACTCTCAACAGCGTCACACGAGATCCTAACATACCTCAACCCTCTATTGATATCCACCTGATTCGGACTATTTGTCCACCCACCACCACCACCACCGACATCTATCACATCACTCTCATCAAACCCCAAAAGAAGACCCATCTTCCCAAGCTTCAGCTTTTTCGACGTTTTCACCTTAGAAGTTCCGTTGTAAACATTCTTTCCGAACTCAACCACCCCACTGTGGGTCCCGGCCAAACCCTTAACGAACGTTTCCAACGCGTCAAAGCCGAAATAACCTTCAGGAGCGGATGCCTCCTTACCATCGAACGACACCGAATCGTTTAGACCTGACACCACATTGTTATAGTTCCAGTATACCGTCGCTTTCTTCAGCATCACCTGTGGTCTTGGACCTGTCACCATGATAGGTTGTTCGAAGTAGACAGTCTTCTCACCATTTTCAATGAATAATGTTAACCTCATTACCCGGGTATACATTAACCCAGGTTTTGTACGTCACTCTCAGGTATCCATGAGTTGTGCTTATCACCATAACCCAGCCACTTGACCAACACCATCTTCCTCCCACCAACTCTCTTCCTCCTCAACACCTTCTCAACCCTATAAACATCATCCTTCTTATCCACCGGCGACAACTCCTCCCCATAGAACTTTCCGATAATCGGCTCACCCTCAGCGTCCTCTATCTCGTAAACGTTTGGATCACCACGGATGACCTTCGTAATCCTGAAGATTTCCTCAGTGAAGTTAGCCTCATAGCCTTTCGTAAATATGCTCTTATACTTTGACACCCTCACAGTGTCTCCAACCCGGAACTTGGGTAAAGGATGATCACCAAAATGGTGACCGAACAACGTATTCCAAACCTGATTCTCGTTTGACTTACTGACGTCCTTAGGCTTCAGCATGACGACACTGTGTTTTGTGTTGTTATAACCCTCAACAAGGTCGTCCAAAACATCAATCCACCTATAAGTCCCCTTGGTGTAGAAATACTTCCACATAGCAGTCTTAAGTGTTCTGTTGAACCGTTCGACGATCGCTGCTTTCTTGTCCGAAAACGTACTGAAGTACTCAACACCGCGTTCCTTCAGTAGACCTTTCACACCAACGTTATAAAACTCCTTCCCGTCGTCGAACTGAGCCAGGTCAGGGTAGTCACCAAATCGGTTTTTGAACTGTTCCAACAGCTTATCCACAGCCCCAGTCATGTTTTTCGTGTCCTTCCTGTAAACGGGAACGGCGAAAGCATACCTACTCAGAATCTCAACAGCTGTCAAAATCCAGTAATACCCCTTATTCTGGTTCTTATACTTCCCCATATCAACCAGGTCCATCTGTATCTGTTCACCGAGGTGGCTGACGAACGTCTGTCTGAACTTATGCCTCCTCACAACCGGCCTATACCTCGTGTACGTGTCCTGTGTTTTCAGCCAATCTCTTACTGCCTTCCTACTCACATCAAGACCTTCCTCCAATGCCTTCTGGTACAACCGTTCAGCCGACTGATATCCTGTTTTTGGATTGTAGTAGATATCTCTCAATTCCTGTTCCAGCCCAACCCCAGCGTCCATATAACCTAACCTATGATATATGGATAAGACTCTGAGAGAGTTTTTCACCAAATACCCATACGCCGATAGGACCAAGTTCATAACTGAATCAGTCTTCGGTCAGTCAGAACCTGGTGTGTTCTTTGGACCTGTCGGTGACTCATACATCTACACTGGCGACGCGGAGTTCAGGAGCAATAAAGACTACACCAAGTATTTAACAATAAATAAACCACCGCCTAGATTTCCAAAAATATGGTTATTAGGTGGTCACGTTCAGACAATCCCAAAAGGAAAACAACACAGATCAATGTACAAAACACATGGGTCATATTATTACTATGATAATTTTCCAACGGAATATGTTCTGAATTATCCAGTCAATCAGTTTCGGGTTTATGTGAATGAGACAGAGTATTTTCAAAGTGACCTCCCACCGTTAGATATAAAAACTTCCTCATACTCTAAATGGGACCTAAAAGAGAAGTATTACCAGGCGCTTGTGGGGACGTACGTCGCTACATATGCTTCTGGGGTGTCGTTACTTCATCTAACACCCAGTGATGACGTTCCATCGGAAGTCACATCCCTTTTGAGATTTCATCTGTATTTCACAATAAGAAGAATTATGAGAGAATTCGATGTAAAATCAGACTCAGAAATAAGTGACATTATGAGAAGCTATGGTGCAACATTCCTGATGGAGGAAGATAAGGCACCGAGATGGACGTGGCAGGAGGTAGAACACACGGAAGACCCCGAGCACTCAGTAACAAAATGGAAAGGAACCAGGAGGTTAAGACACGTTAGTGGAGATTTTAAGAAATTCGTACCAAAGACGAGTGATGGTTTAACCTCAAATGGTCTCCTACTCCTGAATCAGAGCATAGAGGCGTTTATTTATTCCATTCTTGGTGCTCAGGCAAAGACAAAACAAAGTATATATGGTGATAGGGCGAGTGCATTGGAGACCCAGAAAGTGTTTAGGCAACTGGTTGAGGATAGTATTATCAACTACAACACAGCTACATGGATAAACAATATGAATAGAGCGGTGACAGACACGAATGTCGTCCTAAATCTAGCAGTCTCACCAAGTCTTTGGCTGTTACCATCCAACCTTATAATTCTTAAAAATCCGATTGCTGGCTACAACAACAAACTACAGGTTGCAAATGACAGTATGAAATTTGGTGTGAACCATGGTATTAATTACTTCACGGCTCACATCAATCCAGACCCCCAAAAAACTCATCAGGATGGTGGAAATCATCTTGATTCACTAGACAGCACCCAACCCCTGGAGCCCACACCAACCGACCGAAGTCTAGAGACAGCCACACCAACCCCAAAGAAGGCACAACGCCCCGCCGGTCAGGACGGGGGACCAGACAATGAGTTGGGAATCCTACTAGTCCTAACAGCTGTGTCTGGGTATCTGTTCAGTAAATACGTCCTATAGTATATGAGTCTGTTTTATGGTTACAACAGACTGGACACAGTGACTAATAAACATCTCAGCGATAGGCTAAGAGAAGTCCTTCATACGAAGCCCGACTACAAGGTCATCTTCGATCTGAACGTAACCAGATCCAGTAAGAACGCAGTCTCCAGACTCCATTTTGTTGACTACATAGAAGACAGGGACGGTGAAACCGACTCGGCCATGTTTTGGAGACCCCCAAGTGTCAACCCGCAGCTTAACACCAGCGGTGATCACCACTTCCTTTACCCTGAGTCCTCAATAAGAACAGCCTTCCAGGCTAACGTGCCCAGATTCATGGGCACCGATGTTTCAGTCTTTGTCGTAGTAAAGAGGAACAGTGTGAGATCGGCGTCGGGTGCCTGGGAAACAATTGTCTCCAATGCCAACGTTAACGATGGTAGAAGCCTTGGGTTTAAAGCTGGGGTGAGTAACAGACTGGTTTTCGGTGGGATGACACCGACTAGGTTTCGTGAGTGTATGGTTCCGGCGAAGTTCATCGGGAAGAGGATTCTGATATCTGCCCACTGGCTATCCGGAGTTAGAGTGTCACACGTCAGGATAAATGGTGAAATACTGAGGGACTCGTACACTATGTGTGACATCGGACAGCTGGGAACGCCCTACCTGAATGTGTTCGGGGTAAACAGCTTAAAAAGTTTCTACTCAGACATCAACCTCTACGGTATGAGGGTTGTGGAGGGTCGTCTAGGGGAACCTGAGATCGGGAGGATTTGTAAAGAGGTTATGGCTGAGTACGGTCTGTAGTCGCGTCTGGGTATCTGTCCTATAGTATATGAGTCTGTTTTATGGTTACAGCAGACCAATCACTAATAAACAACTCAACGACAGACTGAAAGCTCACATAAAGACCCGTGACAGCAGAGTTATCTTTGATCTGAACGTAACCAGGGCCAGTAAGAACGCGGTCTCCAAACTCCCTCCTTTTGTTGATTACATAGAGGATAGGGACGGTGAGACCAGAACCAACTCAACCATGTTTTGGAGGCCCCCTAGTGTCAACCCACAGCTTAACACTGCTGGCGACCACCACTTCCTTCACCCTGAGTACTTAATAAGAACAGGCTTCCACGTTAGCATACCCAGATTTATGTTCACCGATGTTTCGGTTTTCGTCGTGGTAAAGAGGAACAGTGTGAGATCGGCGTCGGGTACCTGGGAAATGATTGTTTCCAATAATGACAACAGCCTCGGTAAGAGCATTGGGTTTAAAGCTGGGGTGAATGACAAACTGTTTATAGATGGGTCGTCACCACATAGGATTCACGAGTGTACAATTCCGGCGAAGTTCATTGGGAAGAAGGTTCTGATATCTGCCCACTGGCTATCCGGACTCAGGGTGTCACACGTTAGGATAAATGGTGAAATACTAAGAGACTCATTTTTTATTAGTAACATCGATCAGATAGGGACGTCTTATATGGATGTCTTCGGGCTAAACAGTTTTAAGAAGTATTATTCAGACATCAACTTCTACGGCATGAAGATCGTGGAGGGTCGTCTGGGGGATCCTGAGATTGAGAAGATCTGTAACAGGACCATGGTTGAATATGACCTGTAATTAGAATGAAGAGAAAAAGAAAAAGCGTCGTCAGCTTCAACCACATTGGTAAAAACCTCCAACCGGCTGAAGTGGACAAACTAACCCGACTCTATTCGTATTATCATAGGCTAGCGACCTGTTACAAGTGGAAACACACCCGACTGAAGAGACTGAAGATGATCCTCGAGACGGTCTCTATTGGGTTGACCGTGGTTGGGGGAATAGCCGGTGGTATCACAGCTAACCCACTGATCCTCGGAACCATAGCCGGTCCTGGCGTCCTGATCCAAGGGTACATGACCAAATCGAGAATGCCTGGCAGACTGGAAAACTGTGAATTCGCTCACGTTAGCTACCACAAGGTCCTGACACAAATCAGAAGCTTCCTACGGGGGGTCCAGTACGATGAGACTGTCTTCCTATCCGACGTCCGTGTACTCGATGACATTGTGACTGAGGTCTGTTCACACTTCGACAGTATGATCACACGGTACCATAGGACTTATGAGCCTGGCGGGCCTGGCGGACCTGACTGACGATCTCGGTCATCCACACGAGCCATCCAACCATGAAACCTGCTAGGGACCCCACTGAGGGCATCGACCACCTCCGACTCATCCGGACCGAAGTCTTCCCAGTCGAGACCAATCACCCTGGTCCCCTTCTTCCGAACCATTACAACCGTCTCTTCCATGCTCTAGGTAATCTTAGTAACACCGGCTTCACATTTCCGACCTGTTACAAGTGGGAACACACCCGACTGAAGAGACTGAAGATAATCCCCGAGACGGTCTCTGTTGGACTGACTGTGGTTGGGGGGATAGCTGATAGTGTTACAGCTAACCCACTGATCCTAGGAACCATAGCCAGTCCTGGCGTCCTGGACCTATGAGCCTGTCGGGCCTGGCTAACGGTTCTGACGATCTCTGGTATGTAAACATCCCGACCGTTCACACGAGCCATCCAACCGTGAAATCCGCTAGGGATCTCACTGAGGGCACCGACCACTTCAGACTCATCCGGACCGAAGTCTTCCCAGTCGAGGGTAATCACCTTAGTCCCCTCAAGGGTTATGTCCTCAGTCATCTCCTCCATATACTTTTGTATACACCCGAGATAGTCCTTAGTTACACCGGCTTCACATTCCCGACCTCTCCTAAGCATCCGGTCGTGGCAGGTGTCAACCGAGGCTTTCAGGAATAGTAGAGCGTCAGGGGTTGGGAGGAGATTGTTTAGTGAGTGGAAGATCTTAGAATAATCAGAAAACTGCTCGTCAGTTATCCACCCATTACGCCAACAGTTCTTAGCGAAAACCATACAGCTGTGATGTGTTCGCTCTATGATCACATTCCTCCCTTCGTTGATTAACTCCAGAGCCTCTAGGTAGACGTCAATTCTCTCACCGAGGAACCAGGTCTCCATCTCATACGCCCACCTCCCAGGGTCGGCGTAAAACCTTTCGAGGTATGGATTGTCGTCAACTGGCTCCTCAGCAAGGTAATAACCATTTCTTTCAGCGAATGGTCTCACGAACGTTGTCTTTCCCACACCGATGTTTCCGTCGAGGGTGATCAGCCGAGCACCGAGCTTTGTTTCGGTCATTATACCTCAGGTATACGGTACGACTTTAAACCTCCTGTATTTTATATGAAGATTCCAAAGAGACTTAGACGACCCATACTGACCGTCTTCCATGGACTCAGAAGAGCTATCGGGGTGATGAGACATTGTGTTAGAAGAAACCGTAGAGGAGAGTACTATGTGACCGAGTCTGTTGTTGTCTGGCCGACGGTCTTAGAAACCCCAGCTGATGACCTCACAGACTTCCCACAAGCAGCCTCAGAGATCCTTACGGATGGTCTCACAGACTTCCCAGAGATCCCAGCCGACGGTCTCACAGATTTCCCAGAGACGACCTCAGAGATTCCAACAGATGACCTCACAGATGAAACATAGATTAGTGTATATAGATGGCTGACGTAGTACCTGAAAAAACCTCGGAAGTCCCTAAGGTGACATCAGTGGTCAAGACGGAAAGAGTCAAGGACCCAAAACGGGTGGAGGCTGGTAAACGACTGGCTCAGATATCAAAGGCAGCCAAGGAGAGGAAAGCCAGAGAGCGGTTGGCGGCTGAGATTGGTTCTGGAGTTGGTGGTGGTCGATCAGCCTATTATGGCTACATCATCGGAACCGTTGGGTTGGTTATCGGGGGGGCCTCACTTTATTACACTATGAGGCAGGAGAAAAGGGAGGTTCAGAGACTGAAAACCATTGATGAGGAGAAGGTAATGGAAGGAACTGTCGAGCCACAGAACCCCGTTCAGACCCCTCCGGTTTTAGACACCTTTGATGAGTGAAATATGTGTTAGTGTATAATGACCGACCGAAAAGAACTGATGAACGAGCTCTACGACGCCCTCCTGATTACGGGTGGAGCTGTGGCGGTCTCCATGGCTTCGAGGAAGATCCTGAAAGAACCTTTGGGCACTCCTGAGTCGGTGAGGGGTACTGTTAGGCTGGCTCTAGCCGTTGGAATTAGTACAGTTGTGGTTGGATATGCCCAGTCGAAGGGGTACCTGCCGGTTGACCCTTTTTCAAAGCCCAAGTAGCCTAAGGGGGTTCCGTATCTGGTGGTTACTATGAGCGTGGAGGTTGAGACACGTTGGCTGCCCCCTATGTCCAGAGGAGAAAGGAATGTGTGGGATGCCTTATGCGCTATTGGGATTGAGGCGGTCAGGGAGAAGACTTTTGATGGGTTAGTGGGGTTGGGTGGTGGTCTTTTGAGGTATGACTTCGCGGAGCCTCTCAGCGATGGTACTTTCTTACTGATTGAGTATGATGGTGAACAACATTTCAGCCCTTCCACCTGGTCGGGTAAGTTTACTCGGGAAGAGGCAGAAAGACGTTTTAGGGTACAGAAGGAGCACGATCGGATGAAAGACGAGTACGCCAAGGACAACGGTCATTACCTAATCAGAATTCCGTATTGGGAAAGACGTAACATCCGTTCTATTATTGGATCTTTGTGATGGATTGTATTATGTGTGATTATATATGGCTAGTGTGGTTGCTGGTGGACTGTTTAACGCCTTGGCCTTCGCGGGTGCTGGATTCCTGTTTTCAAAGTTAAACCACACCGGATATGAGGCTGAGATTAAGAGACACAACCACGCCCTTGAGCAGCTGACCAGGGCGAAGGAGAAATGGTATGAGGGTGAGGTGGGTAAGAAGGATAGAATACAGAGGTTGAGACAGGAACTGTCTGACTCCAACGCTGACATCAACACAACGAATCATGCTCTGGATCTGCTGAGGGGTAGGTTGGGGCAGGTTGAGGCCGTCGGGTTGTCCCTGTCAGAGCCTGAGTTGTCTGACTATTACAAACCATCGGGTGAGATGAAAGAGTATCAGGCCCTGTTCGTGGGGTCTGTTGGTCTGGTTGGTGGGTATCTGATATCTAGGTTTGTTTTGTAGGGGGTTAAGGATGTCTGTTAGGGTTTGGTTATAATGTCTGTTTACTGGTCGGACTTACCGGAGGGGCTGAGGGATTTGCCGTCTTCAAGCGTTGAATGGGTTTGTGAGCAGATGGGGATCGAGTTAGTAGCCTCGGCTTGGGATCCACCCAGACGTAGCACGAAGTTGTGGTGTGGGGATTGTTCTAGGTTCCGTGTGAAGGTGAGAACTGAGATGTATTCCTGTCCAGGATGTGGTGATACGAAGTACGGATATGTTGTTGGGAGATACCGGGCGGCCGGTCGTAGAAGTGAGCATTCGAGGGGTGGTTGGATGAGGAAGAGACTTGCTAGAGTTGTCAGGGACACAGCCGTTGACGTTGTCCTGGCCGACTTCTCCGAGGTTCTTCGGGTGATGAGAAGTAAGGGTTTGATAAGAGGTCGTAATGTGTCCAGATACAATTATTACATCATCAGACTGTGTTCAAGAAGAGGGATTGGGTTACTGGGTGGTTTGAAGGATCTTAGGGAGGGGAAAACGAAGGATCTGTTTGACGACAATCTGTTCGGGATTGTGTATAGGGAACTTGGTTGGGACCGTACCACGGACAAGTTCTACACCAAGTGGTTGGGACAACACCTAACGGAATGTGATCACCCCTGTTATAACGATGGACCCAGGTGTTATGATCCACCAGGACGACGACTTAGACCCTGACATGTTTGACTATCCTGATGATATAGACCCCCGTCTCTACGAAAGAATAATCGGTTACGACATAAATCAGTTAGACAGAGCCCTGAGGGGTAAGACCAAGTCGTTCAGTTGTGCTGTGGTGAGTCAGGACCCACTGGAACAGGTGAACGCTCTTAGGGATGATGTGGTACGGCTGCTACGTCGGGAGCTGGTTCAGATGAGGGGGTTGAAGTTCGCTGAAACGTTGGTTGTGACGCTTGAAAAGGAGGTGTCTGGTGGAACAACTTATAAGACAGCTCACTTCAACAGCCACATCAAGACTATAATCAACGACGGTGAGATCGGTCAGGACGTTGACGTCGCGAATGAGGAGGTGGTGGTTGGGATAGCCCGATGGATAAGTGAGGGATCTAGCTGGACAGTAGACTCAGTGGACGGTCACTACGTTAATCTGACTGTGTACAGTCCACTGGAAGGCTCGTCATACGTCGACCTCCCTAAGGAGCTGAAGAATAGTCGGAAGGGGCTGATCAATGTTAAGACTAGTGATGACAGGTGTTTCATGTGGTGTCATCTAGCCCATAAGTTTCCTGTCTCACAGCACCCACAAAGGGTGTCTAAGTACCGGGACCATGTTGACGACCTGGATTATGGTGGGGTCAGCTTCCCTGTGAGCCATAGACAGTACAACCGGGTGGAGAAACAGAATGAGATACGTATCAACGTCTTCGGTTATGAAAACGGGTTAACCTTTCCGGTTTACGTATCAGAGGAACGGTTCACCGACCTCATGAACCTCCTGATTATAACCAACGAAAACAACAAACATTACGTCCTCATCAGGGACTTTGATAGGTTTATGTACAACAAAACAAAACATAAGAGGAAAAAACACTTCTGTGTTTACTGCTTACAGTGTTTCAGTTCAACGGAGGTTCTGGATAGGCATAAGGTTGTGTGTATCAGTGTGAATGGTAAACAGGCTGTTAGGATGCCTGACCCCAGCAATAACGTGTTGAAGTATAGTAACTTTCACAAACAGCTGGACGTTCCGTTTGTTGTGTACGCTGACTTCGAGGCGATCACGGAAAAGGTCAACAGACCGGAGGTGTCGGAGTCAAACCGAAAGAAGAAAGAGAAAAAACCATACATGGAGAAGTATCAGAAACATACTGATTGTGGTTATGGGTATAAGGTTGTCTGTTGTTACGATGACAGATATAGTAAGGATGTCCAGGTGTACAGAGGCCCTGGTGCTGTCAACAAGTTCATCGGAAAGATGTTGGAAGAGGTGGAGTACTGTAAGAGTATCCGGAAAGAGCACTTCAACCAGGATATGGTTCTGACTGATTCCGACAGGGTAGACTTCAGAGACGCCAACGGATGTCACATCTGTGGTTTGGAGTATGGGGAGAGTGATGTTAGGGTCCGGGACCACTGTCATGTGACTGGGAGGTATAGAGGGTCGGCCCATCAGCTCTGTAACAGAAATCATAGACTAACTGATAAGATACCAGTCATCTTTCACAACCTGAGGGGTTATGATGGTCATCACATCATGGGGGAGATAGGAAAGTTCGGACAGGAGATTAACGTCATCCCAAATAATATGGAGAAGTACATGGCCTTCATGTTAGGTAAGAACCTTGTGTTTCTGGACAGTTTTCAGTTCATGAGTAGTTCATTGGGGAAATTGGTGAGGAATCTCCCGGGGGGCGCCTTCAGATACACAGCTGAGGGGTTTGGTCCCCGGTCAGACTTGATAAGGACGAAGGGTGTTTACCCCTATGACTACATGGACAACTTCAGTCGGTTTGAGGAAACGGGGTTACCACCAAAGAGTGAGTTTTATAGCTTGTTGAATGATGGGGAGATATCAGACACTGATTATCAACACGCCCTGGGGGTCTGGGAGTCGTTTGGAATGAGAACGATGGGGGACTACCATGACGTGTACCTAAAATCAGATGTGTTGCTGTTAGCTGACGTCTTTGAGAACTTTAGGAAGACCTGTGTTCAGTACTATGGGTTGGACCCCTGTCACTACTTTACTTCACCTGGGTTGGCATGGGACGCTATGCTGAAGATGACAGGGATTGAGCTGGAGCTGATGACTGACATCGACATGTTCCAGTTCATCGAGAAAGGATTGAGAGGTGGTGTCAGTTATATAGCTAATAGGTATGGGAAAGCAAACAACCCATATATGAAGGGGTATAGTGAGGATGAGGCTGTAAAGTACATAATGTATCTGGACGCTAATAATCTATATGGTTGGGCCATGAGTCAGTGCCTCCCGACTGGCGGATTCAGGTGTATGAATGAGGGTAATCTGAAAAACCTGGCCTGGGAACTTCCGGATAATGACAGCCGAACTGGAATGATACTTGAGGTTGATCTTGAGTACCCTCCCAAACTCCACGATCTACACAACGACTACCCATTAGCCCCTGAAAAGATGGAAATACGGGAAGATATGTTGTCGGAGTATTGTTTCAAGATTAAGGAGAAGTTCGGCGTTAGCGTTGGTGGTGTCAGTAAGTTGGTAACCAACCTGATGGGGAAGGAAAGGTATGTCGTCCACTACAGAAACCTACAGCTGTACGTCAGACTTGGGATGAAGGTGAAAAAAGTCCACCGGGTTTTGTTATTCAATCAGTCCCCTTGGCTGAAGCAATACATCGACTTCAATACCGTGAAGAGAACTGCCGCCAGAAACGACTTTGAGAAGGACTTCTTCAAGCTGATGAACAACAGCGTTTTTGGTAAGACGATGGAAAACCTGAGAAAGCGTGTGGATGTCCGGTTGGTCACCAGTGAGAGAAAAATGTTGAGGTTGGCTTCCAAACCAACCTTCGTGTCTGCCAAAATATTCAACGAAAACCTTGTTGCCGTTCATAAGATTAAGGAAGTCCTGACTCTGAACCGACCGGCTTATGTTGGTATGTGTATTCTGGACCTATCAAAAACCCTGATGTATGACTTTCATTACAACTATGTTTTAGAAAAATATGGAAGTGGGGCTAAGTTGTTGTTCACAGATACGGACAGCCTGACATATGAGATTGAGGCGGAAGATGTTTACAAAGACTTCTGGGCTAATAAAAACATCTTCGACAACTCGAACTACCCAGAGAGCTCGCCGTATCACAGCAAGTCAAACAAGAAGGTTATTGGAAAGATGAAGGATGTGGCGGCTGGCGTTCCCATAACCGAATTCGTTGGTCTCAGAAGTAAAATGTATTCTTACCTAAAAGACAACGGAGAAGGTGACAAAACCGCTAAGGGAATTAAGAGGAGTGTCACTGAGAAACAGATTAAACATGAGCACTACAAAAAAGTATTACTTAATAAAAAACAGGTGTTTCAAAAATGAAAACCATTCGAAGCGTGAAACATGAGTTGGGTAGTTATGAGATAAATAAAGTTTCACTCTCATGCTTTGACGACAAGAGATACCTGCTGGAAGATGGGGTCACCTCCTACGCGTATGGACATAAGGATATCTAATTAAAACCGACAATGAGGTAGTACAATGGGAAAAGTAATATAACCTATTGTATTATGGAAGAGGGAGAATTTTATGAGATGAAAGACAGAGCACCTGAGCCAGACGAGTCAAATGAAACTGAGGGTCAAGACGAAACTGACTTTGGTGGGGGCCCAACTGTCCGTTACACAACCACCGGACCAGAGGAAGAACCATCCGTAAATATAAACCTGAACAATAGGTTAAGACTTAGGGATGAGACGACGCTGGAATCACATAGGAAACTGGAAGAACTTTTCACAGAAACTCTTGACCTTGAGCCACAATGTATAGATCCCACCTTCCTACGTTATCTGCTTGATAGGAGAATCTTTGTCCTAAGTAAGATTTTTGACTTTGAAAACAAAGGTGAGTATTATGAGTTAGAGTACCTTGGTGAAGAGCTTAACCCTACTACAATCACAGATCAGAGTGTTGATGACCTAAGAACTGATATCCGAAAGTATTACGACGAATGGCAAGAAAGCCTCTCAGAAAAGGTTCTAAAGAGGGCGGGCATCGTAACTGCCGTTGGTTTATCGGTTATCGCTATAGTAACTGGGTTGTCAGTTGGACTGACACGAAAAGGATCAGATATCATACACCAAGCCAAAAAGTGGGAAAAGCTACATCCGGCAGCAAAAGGATCTATCATACCATGGACGGTCATAGAAAAGGCAGGCGGTAAAACTATTATTCTCACAGGAGAGTATCTGGTTATTATCCTATCATGTGGTATTATTTACTACATATGGAAAAAGCGTTGACCACTCATTATGGTAAAGAGTGATGTTGTAGCCATGATCACACCGTACATACCATGTCTCGGATTGCTATCCGGAGGTATAACTGTGGGAAAACATGTGTATCAACACAAGACAAAAGTATCTGAAGAGAAACCGGGGAGTAAGTAAGGTGTGTCAAAACCACAACCCTGATCGCTTTGGGTGTTTTCAGGAAAAACGTCATAATCCATCCTTAAAATATAAAAAGGGGAAAAAAGAGAAAAAAAAGTCTGCCCTTTCAAACATCATCTTCCGTTAAATTCTATCATTTTGAGGTAGTTTTTGGCAAAATAATAAAAAGTGGCCTGGTAGCCTCATATTCTACACTACTAAATACAGCATATAACATTTCATGTTATTTTTGTGCCGGTATCGTGTAAACGCAAGGCCTAAACGGCATGATTTTGTTCCGTTTTCAAATTGTACCAGCATCGTGTAAACGGGGTCTTGTTTTTTAAGTAGTTTCTTTCTCGGTAAATTTAACTGAATATTTAGTAATTAACAAAGAACAATGGACTTGACAGGTCCATTGTTTTCAGAATAGAGCAATCACAAACCAAGGGATATTCATGCCTCTTTCTCTATTTTCATAAAGGTACTATACGAGTAACATCGAGAATTTTAGGGGGCGATTACATGGACCGGGCTGGCCCGGTTAACCGGGCTAGCCCGCTTTATATATAAAACACATGTTGTTTTAACATTTCGATTACATGGCAAGCGGGCTAGCCCGGTTTGCCGGGATCCCGGTTAACCGGGATGAAAATGTCCATGTACTCGTTTTCATCCCGGCAAACCGGGCTGAAAAACTGTTGAACTCGCTTCGATACGCGTTCGTTTGCTTGACTGTGTGAATAAATAGTGCTGAAAGGAACTGAAATAGAACAACAACGTTGTTTGTGTGTTTCGTGACCAAAGCCATGATTTAATAAATTAATTAGACTTCGTGAAGACGCTTTCCTGGGTTAGCTAAGACTTGTCTTGAACAATCTTTTTATTAACGATGGGCTTACAAAATAAATAGACTAATTAGTGTAAAACTGAAGTAAAACTAACGTAGCTTTGCCCTTATTTACTTGATAATTGCGAATTTCGGCCTGAAATCATCCCGCGGCTTACCGGGCAAGCCCTCGTCCCCTCTCGAGACAGACTTGATCCAAGTCTAGCCCGCTCCATGTAATCGTTTCGTATACTCATCCCGGTTAACCGGGCTAGCTCGGTTAACCGGGCCAGCCCGGTCCATGTAATCGCTCCCTTAGGCTTAGTCATACGTGCAGTGCAGGTCGACCTGATATGACTCAGGATGGCTCCTTTGTTATTAAGGCCATGTCCACACTGATCCGTTTTCAAACGAAAACAGAGACCTCGTATCGAAAACGTATCAGAAGTTTTCCGTCCACAACGTCGTTTTCGAATCGTTTTTGTCATCCACGTTAAAACGACCCTAAACAAAGGCCGTGCATGGGTGACTGGAACCCAGATCACACGATTCTCGTGACATCAGCCTATTCGAAAAGCTTCGTTTTCGTCGTCCACATAGTGCCGAAAAACGGCGTCTTCGAATGTCTCTACTCTGGAGAGCGTTTTCGGTAACCGAAGACGCCGGATTAGTGTGGGCGAAAGGCCTAGCCGTGTCAAAGTCTCCGTTTTCGTTTGAAAACATGGCCAAAATCCCGTAATAACCTGCTGGCGGAGGTATGCGGTCTCTGAATGCCGATAGTCTTTGTTATAAATTCGGCTCACATCAATTTGTTGTAGCCATTTTATTAAGCCATTCAATAAAATAAAGTTAATGAGGAATCGTTCTTATCAAGGCGTGTCTTGGGTTTTGGCAAAACAGATGTTTTTCCAGGTGGTTTAAGCTATCAACATGTCAGATATACGCCAGATCGGCTCTAAAGTTCATTTGTTTTTGCTCATCCAGCTTGCCAGTGCACGTGAATAACAAATGACTAGGACTTTCTAGCCAATTAAAACTCTAATTTTTCTGGCGCGAAAAAGTAACCAATAGCATTTCAAAAGAGTCACATATAAGCAAAACGCGCGCTAAATCCTTTCACTTGGTACATGAGCTCTATACAAAGATATAGCACGCACAATCAAAACGCATAACACACGCAGGCGCTCAACTCGTCCGCTAGCTTTTTCTTTCAAGCCTGGGTAAATTCGTATTTAGACCCACTTTACAGTACAATTTAGAAATACTCTGCCAATGAAAGTCGAAAGTTGTAGCTACTGACTACATACATAGATTCTCTTAATGTAGTCATAGTTATTTGACAATGTAGCTGCGTAGCCAGTACATTGGCTGCGTAGACAAGTAGCTATATATGTAGCCACGTGACCATGCTGTCGTCATATATGTCGCCAGACGCCATGTAGCCATACATTAGACATGTAGGCAGTAGTCGTGTAGCCACGTAGCATTCAGTACTGTAGCCAAACCAGCAGGTCATTTCTTCAAGTTACCTGACATTGTAAAGTTACTTTATATGTTTGAATACTAACGGGCAAACTGGGAACCACGGTAAAACTTTCACCGTCACAGTTTCACCGTCACGCCTGTTTACATGTAAACTTCGTTTGTTTTACACGGTCCAAAACTGCCCAGTTCCCGGTTCCGTGTATATAGACAAGCAAGTTTCTGGTACGGTTCCAATTTCCCTGCTGGGTTAGCCTTTACTTTTTGACCGATTTTCGTGGCAGAGGTCTCTCAACAGGAAATTTCTCTCTGCAAATATCTGACACTTTTTCTTTTCTTTCAAGGACCAGATTCCCATGCTTCTGAGATCGCGTATTGTTTATAAATACACGTGTCAATGCTGCTCAGCATATTTGGGGCAAACTCGGCGCCATTTACATACGCGGATCTCAGAACACATGGGTGTTTCGCCTTTGACGGGAAAGAGACTGACAACCGTTTCGCCTTCTGCTATTCAAACACATTATTCTAAAACTTCACACTCTGTTCCTCCCAATGATTTTTCTATAATCTCTTCTTGTCGTTCTTCTTCTAATTTTGAACAACTCATTCGAGAAAGTTTACTTATTCTAAACTCAAACCGTCTTTAAATGAAAACGTCTCTTCCATTCCTCTTTCCTTATTTTAATTCTGCTATTTCCGGATGTTGAGCCTATGTTTATTACGTCACCTTAATTTTCATTGGCTCGCCGTTCTAATTAATTATTCTCACATGTAAATAAATTATATATAGATAGAATTTCTCACTTGTCAATTATTACTCTGAATATGTTGCAAGATTAGCAACGAAACGTTAGTAAACTTATTTTAAAATGTTTTGACTTTGTCATTTATGGCTTTGCATTTAAGAATTTTGAGCTGGGCTCTTATATTACACTTTGTTTGATGTAGCCGTCCTCCATGACCTTGGACATGTCAGACCAGTTTTGTAAACAGGTTTGGTGCAACACATATTCTGATTGGCTACTGGGCGTGCTTAAGCAATGACCAACGAGTTGTTTACGTGGTGGCGCTAGAGTGTAGAAATGAGCGTTCATGAGCCAGTTGAGCTTCTGTAACCTTCTTTTTATCTCTTTATGTACTATTCAAAACATTATTTCCGTAAAGAAATAAGAATACTCTGTCGCAGAGTTAGTATAGAGTTGTTTACAGTGCTTGGGAAGTTACAGGACGACTCAGAGAGCTGGTGAAATACTCGGCTATCGCCTCGTGATGTTCAGGCATAACTTCGTGCATGCTGATGTTTGCAGAGGTATCTTTCCTGTTGAGATACCTCTGCCAGCAGAGAACGTTCCAATAAAACAGTTCATAATCTCAAGTGTCCGTCAAAATGAAGCGTTCTGCATCGGGCTAAAACTTATTTCAATCCATAACATCAAGCTAACGCTAAGATTAATTTGTATTTACACTTCTCAAACTCATTAATAATTCATGAATTATCGTAGCCAATCCATGAACGTATATCACATCACGTGCATGAGTTTTGATACCCAATGAAAACCTGTAGGAAACGTCCTAGTGAACTAGATCACATTTCTTAATTTAATATTGAAATCGATGAAGAAAACACCGCAAATCGCGATACGAATACTCGTTTGAAAAGCAAGATCAAACACGGATGGCGTTGCTGTTAGGGCGCTGCCTCTCACCAATAGTTAAGCCCTGTCGGACGGGGTTAGTGCTTGGATAGGTGACCGTTTGGGAATAACCCCGTACCCCGCCAGCTTGGGACTTATGCGAGTAGAGTTTAGTTGGTCTCTCCTGTGCTCCGAGGGTTTTTCGCCGGGTTCTCCGGTTTTCCTCCCTCCGTAAAATGTCTACACATAGGAGTTTGGTGTCAATTGGGACGAAAGTTCTGTTCCTCTCTCCTGCCACACGTTAAGTGGCAAATTTAATAAATTCATAAATTCAAAATTCACTCGTTTATCGTGTTTCATCAGGGGACTCTAAACACTGGAAAACAATAAAAACCTCAGGGGCTACGCCCTCGGTTTTCATTTGTTTTCTCGTGTTTGTAACCCCCGAAGAAACACTCAAACTCGTCTTTAAAGTGCTTATATCACTTGTGGGGTTTTAATGTATTTGAATAGAGCAGAAAAAATCAGTTAATAAGTTATTTTGTTGATTTAGTCAAATAGTTCCTGACATATTGGCTTCTGAACATGCCAATTCTCAAAAATTTCCGTCGTTCATTTTAACACCTTGGGGGCCTGGGACTCAGGAACGAGTCAATCCAAAACAACTACGTTTCGGCTTATTGATTCACAAAAACAAGTATATATTTGACTGAAAAATCGAAATGTAGAGCTCACATCCGTTTTCAAGTACGCACGAGAGAGTCAGACAGTCTAAAGAAGACAGTCGGCTTAGGTTCCTGAGTCCCAGGCTTCGGTGCTTAAAAATGAAGGACGGAAATTTTTGGCGAAAAGCCGAAATTGGCATAGCACGTAGGCTAAAATGGAATGTTTGAATTTGAATTTTGAATTTATTAAATTTTCCACTTAACGTGTGGCAGGAGAGAGGAACAGAACTTTCGTCCCAATTGACACCAAACTCATGTGTGTAGACAACAACTAAGACCTAGGTGTTGATTTTACGGAGGGAGGAAAACCGGAGAACCCGGCGAAAAACCCTCGGAGCACAGGAGAGACCAACTAAACTCTACTCACATAAGTCCCAAGCTGGCGGAGTTATTCCCAAATGGTCACCCATCCAAGTACTAACCCCGTCCGACCGGGGCTAGTACTTAAAGGCTTATATCTCAGAAACTATTAAAGTAAATCAAAAACGGCAAAATAACTTATTAACTAACTTTTTTTTGCTCTATTCAAATACGTTAAAACCCCACACGTGATATAAGCACTTTAATCTATGACTTCCAAATTCGTTGCACTGAATTCCTCAGCCGATATTAAAAATTAGAATGGGTTTTATCCCGGCGCAGAACGTGTCAAGTTAATATGCGCAGTCGAGATTACGAACTGGCTTCTTCGTCTGGTTATAGCTAATAGAACGTATACATGGTTTCATAGTCAATCGAAATATGGTCTGGAAACTCAGCTAAAGTCTTTGGTCTATCTTTTTGTTCGCCTTTATGCAGTTTTGTGCACGGTGCACGGTCATTGAACACATTGTATTTTAGTATAATGAGCGAATTGTCCAATAGCAACGTTTCACTTCAGTCACTCAACCGTGCTATTTAAATATTAATAAACCTAATACAAAGGATGTGCACGGTGTAAGGTACGGTTCAACATAAAATCACAGCTCATTATAGGCGCTTTGAAGTTTGCCGAGTTTCCAGACCATATCTCGATCGACTATGATGGTTTGGAAAGTCATCCAAAGTCATTGTTCTATGTTTTTGTTGAAGTATCGTATTTTCTGTATAATTTTACGTCAATGTAGGATAGAGGGCGTTTTTTTCTTCTTTTCGGTTTAGTTTCGTTTAATTAGTTTAATGGAATTTGAGCAATTTTAGCATGGTTAAATCATCGGTGACACAACTGAAAACAATTCCTGAACTTTGAAGGACTTCTATGACTTTCAAGGATTATGTTATGTTATGTTATGTCATGCTATGCTATGTCATATATGACATATGCCATGCTATATCCTTTGCTATATGTTATGTTAGGCGATGTTATGTTATGTTATGTTACGCTATGCTATATGCTATGTTATGTTATATAGTGTTTGTTTGCATGTTATATGTTACATGTTATGCTATACGCTATGCTATATGCTATGTTATATTATATGTTATATATTGTATGTTGTATGTTGTATGTTGTATGTTGTATGTTGTATGTTGTATGTTGTATGTTGTATGTTGTATGTTGTATGTTGTATGTTGTATGTTGTATGTTGTATGTTGTATGTTGTATGTTGTATGTTGTATGTCATATGTTATATGTTATGTTGTAATTTTGTTTTCAAATTCAAGGAGTTTTAATAATTTTCAAGTACCATGGCAACCGCGACGATGTATATAATATATATTGCTTTTTTGTATTGTTATATTTTTGTGATTTTTTTCTGTCATGTATCACAGAAAAAATCTCTTTATGGAAAGCTATAACTAAAAATTATGCTACATTACAAATAGTCAAAAGCATGTAGAATTGTTACTTTAGATTTTGATTGTTGATTTGGTCATATTAAAGCGTCAAGCATATTTTACTTATGCATGGCAGAAACCATTGTTTTCTATAATTTCTGTTTATGGAGGGGGAAAAAATCGCTTTTATAAAACACAAACTAAAATACTTATGCCCGTTCTATACTCCTAAAACTATTTTCAACTTCATTTCTCAAAAATAATTTCTCCAAGCTTCCAAAGGTTCCCTAAGCCTCGCTTGCCATGCTCGATTTTATGAGCTGAGAAAAGGATGTTTCCTGTTCTTTGATCGGGTTCGTACCGCAAGCCGTACATTCGCAGGCTCGGATCACAATATACTGGTGCGTGTAGCTGCGGCCGGAACAGATCATCTTCGCTTCCGCTTTCATAATTTCAGATGGTTGACAACAAGAACAATCTCGACGAATGAAAGGATATTCAAAGAAGTCGACGTCGGAATCAGATTCACAAGAACCACTGCATTTTGTATTCAATAACGTTCCAATACAGCCGTTGCCGTCCGTGACATTCACAGTGTTAGACACAGCAGAGCAAACGTAAGGTTGTGTTGGGTGAGGGGTGGATAACGTGGGATGTGTGGTTGACGTTGGGGGTGTAGATGAAGGCGTAGTAGAAACTCGAACTAAAGATTAACGAGAAGACAAGGAAGCTTAGCTAAAGCGCCTATGAACCAAAATTTAAGTTGGTCTTATTCAAAAATTAAGAATACTCATTTACAGCTCTTCCATATCGTAAAAGCCCTATTAAGAAGCCCCCCCCCCCCTATTTCACTTTTGACCTTGCCGAGGGGAAGAGGCTTAATAGAGATGTGGCATAACAGAGGGGGGCTTATTAAGAAAGATCAGCGAAAGCTAAAAACTAAAACACAAGACAAGTACTTTGAAATATTTTTTTCTAAAATTCTAGCTAAAATAGACACAATGAGCTTAACAGTACTTTAACAGTACTGCCAAATCCCACTATATGTTTGTGAAAACTGAAATACTTTTTTTAAAGAATGATTTGATAAACGAAAATGCAATGTTTTTAATTGTTTAAAATGTTTTAATAGCGTACCGTCGAGCTGCTATTTATAGCACAAAATGCGGACAAACAAACCAAAATTGACTTTCAAATGATCGCAAATGAGCCATTACCTATTGTTCGGACTGGAATAATTATGGGTAAAAGCGGTCAAACTTAAATAGTGACGTCATGACGACGGAGCGCCATTCTTTTGCGTCATGAACCATCTTGGTTTAACGCAGGCTTAAAGAGAGGGGGAAGGCTTATTTCAAAATTGAAGTTCTAAAAAGGGGGGGAGCTTAATAGAGCTTAATAAAGAGCATAGCTTATTAGAGAAAGGGGGCTTAATAAAATTTCTATAATTTTTTCAGTAAGTAATTATGCACGTGCAACGTCAAAGGGTTAAATTTCCATATTAAATAAATTTCAATATCTAAAGAACAAAATTTGATACAAAAGAGTTAATCCTTTTTTAAATCTTATAATCACAAGACTACTCGGAAACAAGAGAGTATATATAACTCAGTTTTTCACTTCATAGGCACTCTAAAGAAGGAGTCAGAAAAGTTGATTTTTATTATTCGGCGATGAATTATTTGCATGTACTTCTATATCCAATCAATTTCTTGCACCCCTAGTCTGTTATTTCCTTATATCTCTAGTCTGTAATTCTCTTGTATGGTTAGTCTGTCATAAACTTGTAGTTTCAGCTCTTATTGCCTTTTATCTGTGCGTTATCTTTCTCTGGTATCTAAAGTCTGCTGTTCTTTTGTATTTCTGCATGTCTGGCAAATTTCGTGCATATTTATCTTGTCATTCACTTGTATTTCTACGCTGTCGTTTTCTTGTATTTTTATATTGATCTTAATCTATAGTTGTCCATCTCTTACCTCTAACTACTATTCTCGTTGTATCTTTATTCTACTATTCCGTTTGTGTGTATAGCTTAAATTTTTATGCATTTTTGCATGTCATTAATTTGTATTTATAGTCGCCCTCCTCATGTGTCCATAGACTGTCATTCTCTTGTGTCTATAGTTGTTATCTTCATATATTTATACTTACCATTCTTTTGTGCCCCTACATATGCTTTACAGATATCTAGGGATGCCA
The DNA here is from genome assembly GCA_964035015.1 of Corallium rubrum. Lineage (NCBI taxonomy): Eukaryota > Metazoa > Cnidaria > Anthozoa > Scleralcyonacea > Coralliidae > Corallium > Corallium rubrum. The sequence goes on from OZ035998.1 coordinate 30,536,661, forward strand.
TTCACCTGTATTGTCATTAGCTCATGTATCTACAGCTTTCTACCCTCTTATATATCTATCCTATATACTATTCTTTTGTTTCTATGGCATGCTAACATGCTATTATTTTGTATTCCCTTGTAACTTTATCACATCATTTGTTTTTAACTATACCTGACATTGTCTTGTATGACTTCATTCTATTCTATCTATAGTTGTCATTTGTCTGTTCTGCCGTTCCCTTGTATCTATAGATACCATTCACTGGATTTAATGCTACCATTTTCTTGTATCTCAAGCAATCCCTTTTCTTCTGCCTATGGCCTTCAATTCTCTAGTTCCTATAGAATGCCATTTTCTACTTTGTATCTTTTCTGTCGTTCTCTTTCATCGTTAGCTGCCATTCTCTTGCATCCCTAGATTATTATTCTCTTGTCACCGCAGCGTGTTATTCTCTTGTATTTCTAGACTATTATTCTCTTGTTTCTACAGAATGTCATTCTATTGTATCTTTTGTGATGTTCCTTTTTTAATCTTTAGCCGTCATTCTCTTGTATCTCGATCTAGACTATTATTCTGCTGTTACTGCCGAATGTCATTCTCTTGTAGCCCAAGACTATTATTCTCTTGTTACTACAGCATGTTATTCTCTTGTATGTCTAGACTATTATTTACTTGTTACAACAGCATGTCATTCTCTTGTATCCCTAGACTATTATTCTTTTGTTTCTACAGCATGTCATTCTATTGTATCTTTTCTGATGTTCCTTGTTTAATTTTTAGCTGTCATTCTGTTGTATCTCTAGACTATTATTCTGCTGTATCTATATAGCAAGCCATTCTCTTGTATCTTTTCTGTATTTCTTTTTAATCTTTAGCTGTCATTCTCTTGCATCTCTAGAGGATTATTCTCTTCTTACTACAGCATGTCATTAGCTGTCATTGTCTTGTTATCCCTAGACTATTATTCTCTTGTTAATATAGTATGTTATTCTCTTGTATATTTTCCCTAGAATCTTTTCTGTCGTTCTTTTTTATCTGTAGCTGCCATTCTCCTTTCACATTACAACTTGCCACCTTACCACTTTCTTCTATTCTTCTTTTTTTATACTTTACGTTTGTCTACAAGTACCATTCTTTTGTATATCTCACACAATTTCACTAACCCGACCAAAAACTTCAATTACTAGAGCTATAAATCCAATTCTAATTAACCTTTACAAAATTAGCGTACGCATCACATACCGCATTCTGGACAACATGTCTTATTGCTGTTTCGTGCTTGAAATCCCTAAAAATCAATTCAGAACAAAATTGCTTAAACCTTTAAAAAGCCAATGAATTATTCCTCCCTTTCCATTTTTAACATAGCAGAATAAGATTTTTATGTCCGTAAAAGCTGCAACGTATATAAAAGATTAACAAATCAAACGGAAGGTTTTGTGTTCTTCGTAGTCTTACAAGGAGTGTTTGACATTATGTGAACACGAATGGCAGTTGCAGAGAGCATATACTATTAGTTTACAAGATCTACAGGGGACAAAAATACTTACCGAAGGACATTTATTGCACTGTTCAACATAACAGGATATTTGACCTTCAGATACACAAGAACAGTTTTCACACTTGCTTGGTTTCCATGATTTACCGACCTAATCAATAATGAAAATTAGAAGAAGAAAAAAAGGAGAAAAAGTATAAGGAGAGAAACGGGAGGAAAGGGAAGTGTTTAAAAAAGGAGCGGGGATTCGAGAGGGGAAGGGGAAGGGGAAGGGGAAGGGGAAGGGGAAGGGGAAGGGGAAGGGGAAGGGGAAGGGGAAGGGGAAGGGGAAGGGGAAGGGGAAGGGGAAGGGAAGGGGAAGGGGAAGGGGAAGGGGAAGGGGAAGAAGAAGAAAAAAAAGAAGAAGAAGAAGAAGAAGAAGAAGAAGAAAAAGAAGAAGAAGAAGAAGAAGAAGAAGAAGAAGAAGAAGAAGAAGAAGAAGAAGAAGAAGAAGGACGGGCAAGGCCAAGGGCAAAAGCGACGCCATGGACATGGTCAAGTATAAGAACATGGACAAGGACAAGGACAAGGACAAGGACAAGGACAAGGACAAGGACAAGGACAAGGACAAGGACAAGGACAAGGACAAGGACAAGGACAAGGACAAGGACAAGGACATGGACAAGGACAAGGACAAGGACAAGAACGAAGACAGAGACACAGGCAAAGACAAGGACAAAAAGAAAGACAAAATACACTGAGAAAAAGTTTTAAAACTAAAATTACTTATGTTATAATTATCACATTTCAAGCTAAAGTAATGTTAACAGTGTCTAAGGATTTGCGCCTTTAAATAAACTCTTTAAGAGAGTATGATTGATACACATCTGGAAATCGAATAAAACAGAATTTTAATATATACCTTATAAACAGTACCATTCTGGGAACATTGAGGTTGACGAGTGGTCGAAGATGGAGTAGATGTTGGGGTAGAAACTGTACTAGTTGACAGTAAAACTATTAAAAGAGAAGCAAAATTCCGTGTTAGTACATTGCAATAAGTCCAAACAAAAAGACAAAAAAATTGTTAAAATTGTTCCCACAAAATAGAAATGTTTAGGTTTAAACCAAAAAGCAAAAGTGGTTAGAATTCCTTGATGGTCAAAATGCAATTAGGTACATTTAGACTTGAAATGTCCGTACACATATCTCTGAACGTTCTGTACACATCACCAATCACACAGCCATTAAACATTTAAAACCAGATATTCAGCTTAAAGCTAAATGTTAATGTTGCATGAATTACCAAATCAACAAAGGCCATTGAAAAAGGCCATTGGAAAAGGCCAGAAAAAGGCCATCGGAAAAGGCCATTGGGAAAGGTCATTGGAAATGACAATTGAAAAAGCCCACTGCTTTTCAGCCAGCAAAAGCCAAATTGTTTTTTTTTTGGTCTACAAACTGAGCTGTAATAGTGAAAAGCGCGGAGCGTGTTAACAGTTTCACAACTGATTGCGAGTTCCATCTTTGTCAGAGTACCTCTGCTTTTCACCATATCGTTCAAGGAGATTTTACCCACGTGTATAATCTGCTTTTAATACAAAGAATCGAAATAGCTTATTAATATTTAAGAACACAATGTTCAGTGTCAATTAAAGCATTCTGAAAGTAAATTGTGCAAATATGCAAATTTGTGACAAGTCTACTGAGTCTATAGTGAGTGTTATTTCTATAATAATATACATGACAAAATTACTGCATCCTGATTGGTCGAGAGGAGTGCAATTTCAATGTAATACAGTGCAGAAAAGGTGTAATACAGTGCAGAAAAATGAAATACAGTGCAAATCTCAATGAGTATTAAGCATTCTGATTGGCTAATAAACAACCGGAAACTATCGGAAAGCCAATGAAATGCCTATGCGGATTTTGAAGGATGGTTTTTCCTTCACGAGAAAATCCAATATGGCGACCAAAACATAAAGTTATCGAAGAACATTTCGATGAAATACAGAGTGAATTTTGCTTTAATATTGTCATAAAAGTTCCTACAAGAAGACTAGAAGAGGTTAGATGCTATGAGTAAAACGTTTGACGTATTTAGTGAACAAAATGAAGCAGTTTTCAACCAACAGAGCAATGAGTGGTATGTAACTTCGTAGCTGGAAGAACATTTTGTCTAACATTTTTATGTATATTATTAATAAGTAATAGCATGGTTTCGAGAGCAATTTTGAAAAAACACGCACTCGTGAGTTTTTCACAGACCTCAAATAGCACTCGTCCTTCGGACTCGTCTTTGAAAAACTCACTCGTGCATGTTTTTTTCCAAATTGCACTCGAAACCATGCTATTACCTATACTAATTATATTGTGTTATAGGAGTAAACGTACCGGTATATTAGTTCGCACCGGTCTCATGTAATCACAGGGACTTACTTGTCGATTTGATTTACTTACCGCAGTTATCACAGCATTGACCAGGAACAGAAACGTTATAGTAGCCCTGGCAACAACAAAAAAGAATGAATAATAAACTTTGAAATTACATCAATTTGTATTCTCATTCTGTATCGGGTCATACTGTGCAACAGGGACCATTACTATAGAATGGACACTATACAACAAAAACATTTATTTGTTTAGAAGTATCATCTCATTTTAAGTGTTTAACGCAGAAATTATTAAAAAAATGGCACATTTGGTAGCACTTGTAGTGCCTCGAATGCTTGTGCTCGTACACGATGAAACTAATAAGAGACAAAACCAAACGAGAAAAGACGAGACGAGACCAGAGGAGACGAGACGAGACCAGATGAGACGAGGCACCCAAGTAATTTCTGCATTCGCCTTTTGAACCGATACATATTGCTCTACTTATTCATTTTGTACAAACTACCGACACCATCAATTTCTACTTAATAATATAAAAAATAATAACAAAATTTAAAAAAAAAATATTTCCACTTGATGGGTTATGATTAAATGTTTTGCGACATCTCAACCCTCTAAAACACACTCTTTACTTACCGGAGAACAACCAGGACATGTTTTCAAATTACAAAGAACGGTGAAGTCATGTTCACATGAACAGGTTTCGCAAACAGTTTCATTCCAAGTTACACCAACCTATTTGGGTTCATGAACAAGATAGTTAAAACCCTTCAATTTCAATATAGAAGACTAAACTTTGTAGAAAAAAACAACACGAGTGTAATTTTTTTTAATCTAAAAGCCCTCAAAACCCAACTTTCAAATAGAACACAACAAGACCAGTTTCAAAAACAAAATAAAACAAAACAAAACAAAACAAAACAAAACAAAACAAAACAAAACAAAACAAAACAAAACAAAACAAAACAAAAAAACAAAACAAAACAAAACAAAACAAAACAAAACAAAACAAAACAAAACAAAACAAAACAAAACAAAACAAAACAAAACAAAACAAAACAAAACAAAACAAAACAAAACAAAACAAAACAAAACAAAACAAAACAAATAATTGATGTTTTTGGGCGAGGTTGCCCAAAATATCGTAATTTGTCAGCAGTTAGCCCACTCTTTTGTGTATCGATCAAATCCAAGCGTATCTACCCCCAAATTTATAGGGGCAATCATGCAACGCCAATAAGTTGATGTTTTGCTACAGTTCTTTAATATACATTATTGGCATATACTTCGCAGATGAATAGTGATAGTTCCTCTAGCTCGGATATCCTGCACTATTCACCTGCGGAAAAAACAAAATGGCGCCAGCTTAGCTTTGTTTACCGAAGCAGGAGATTTTCTTGATAAACAAGGCTGATGTAGTAGGATAACGAGAACAGTCAACAAAATTAAGTAGAAGAGTGTCCACAGGTATGTTTCTTTACAATTTTCTAGCCATTAATATATTCAAAAGTTGTAAAAACAGTTTCGCCGATAAATATCGAGTACGCCAAGTTGTTAGCGGCTGTGTCGAAAAATATACGAATGTTCAACTCGTTATTACCTCCACAAGGAGGTTATGTTTTTACCCCTTTCTGTCTGTTGGTTTGTCCTTTGGTTTGTTTGTTTGTTTGTTTGTTTGTTTGCTTGTTTGTTTGTTTGTTTGTCGCCAGAATATCTCAAAAACTATTTTCACCACCGATTTTCATGAAAGTTTGCATAAGGGTTGGCCATAGACCAACACCCAATCCATTAAATTTTGAATTTTGGGTGAATTTAGCCCAAATTTGGATGAGAAATTAATAAAAATCTGACCGCAAGATTCTCCGTGTAGAAGAAATACTTGATTGCGCTCATTATCTTTATTTTACGCAAATATTTTTGCTTAATTTTGGTACGAGTGCAATCAAGTATTTTATTTATACATGCATGTGTTGGTCTCGTGAGATAGCCTGGTTAGTGGGATGGCTCGTTTTCTTTTTAAACATCTCCGATAACCCGCTGGCGGAGGTTTATGCAGTCTCTGGCTGCCCTCTAGTTTCATTTATGAGGTATATGCTAAAACAATTATTCACCTCAGTGTCAGTGAATAGTGTAGATATTCACCTTGCCTCTTCGCGGCTCGGTAAATATCCAGCACTATTCACCTCCACATCGGTGAATAATTGTTAATTATACAATAATGATACAATCTCGATTCTGACTGGCTAAAAGTATACTGCTAATTCCATTGTGTCATATCAACAAACAGTGATATTCATCAGTAGATATGACGTCATTTCTAAAGATAATAGCCTGCTTGCAGGAAAACAAACATTGTGGTGGAAGAACAGGGAACACAAATTTGAAAAGAAAAACTCTTTAAAAGAAACTTTAGAAGTGAATTTTATCGTACACTTTCATTTATATTTTAGTATTGAAACGTTGCTGACATTGTACAACTTTAATTTTCTGCTATTTCAACTGTCATTTTGTTGCTTACGAACGAACTAGTTCTTTAATTAATTCTTTGAACTAGTTCTTTGTTGTTAGAAGATACACGTCCTTTGTATAATAAAGCAATTATTGGACTCGGTTATCGCATAATATAAAAATTATCAAAGCCTCAATTTGCCTTCGAACGATAAAACAAACGTCGATAACACAAACCTCCGCCTTGATAATTTTTCTTATCGTGCTCAACCTCGTCCAATAGTTGTTAATTATACAGTACATGTGTAAAAACATTGCAAAATTATTCGAAAATCTTATGCAGTGGTTTTACATTTTCCACTACATTTGTACTAAGATTAAGATTTTCTTATTATGTTTACATTTTCTCAAGTTCTCTAAATACATTTAAAAGATATTTGGCCTCGTCGTACAGAATTCTCTGCATCTTGAATAATCTTAATGGTACATGATCTATTAGAGGACAGACACATGGTCACGTCAGATAACGTCAGCTGACTTCCGGCAAGAGTTTTTATTTTTACCTTTTAAATTTTTGCATTGTATAAAACAAATAGATTCCATTTTTTTTTTTTTCTGTTCTATATAGATGCACAGAAGACGTAATAACGTGGTAAGAACATCAGTGACCCACTCGACTGGGTCTCGTGGGCCACTTTTTTGTTCTTACCACGTTGTGACGTCATCTGTGCATGTATAACTGAACAGACAACGAACGGCAAAACGAAAAAAGCGTATATACACCAAATCGTAATTTCATTTAGGTCCACATGCAAATTAGTTTCCTATTCAATTTGGGCCCCTATATGCAAATTACATCGTGTCTATTAAAGCACAACAGGAAGATAACATAGGCTGGGACTGTTTTTTCATGTTTTGAGTTCATTATTTTTAGACACTACGTTTAGGAGTATTGTCAAGGATAATCGATAAGCAAATTTTACCCTTATCGAATACCTAAACATTAAAAAGTTCCTGAAATCAGAAATGTTATGTTTACTACGGCTGCTTCAGCCTCAAGTTATAAATGAACTACGTTTTATCCCGACTCAGATTGTATGCGCAGTCGAAACTCCGATTTCGTCTATAGCCGATATCTCGATTTTTTGAGTGATCTCCCAACTTCCCAAGTGCATCCATAACTCACTGCATGGAGCACACTAAACCATGAACCATGCTTTTACAACAGAGAATCAGACAAAACCACGAAAAACAATATTTATTTCGCTAATTAAAAATGAGTTTCTCATTACGTTTGAAATTGCTGCACTCCATCGAGTTGTGGAGCACGCACGGTAAGCAATCAGAAACGCTGTTATACTGCATTACATCTATGTTATAATTGTTTTTCAATAATATTGTCAAACAATGTAATTATTAGTCAAAAATAGTTACAATACACTTTGAAGCCATAAAAGACTCGGAATGACAAAAACTCAGAATGACAAGGACTCGGTCCCAAAAGGGGCAGACTCGGAATTGTACTGGCGGACTTGGACTTACCTTGACTCAGACTTGAATGGTTTCGACTCAGATTCAAACTCAGACTTGGACTCGGAAGAGGTGGATTTGACTACAACGCTTAAGGCTACAGTCTGTATCCGAACCGTACCGAAAACTAAAGGGGTTATACCACCCTACCTTTAGAAATTCTTACACACACGAAATTGTCTTAAAATTGTACAAAATCTCACAATAACGATTTTATCCCCGAGCCCGGGCGTAGGGCCGAAGGCCCGGAGCCCGGTGAGGGTGTTAATCTCGACACGCGTGGAGTCATTTTACACGCGTGAACAAACGTGATATGCGACCATGCACGGTTAAGATTGTGGGGCACTGGGGACATTATAGTTAATAGTTCTTGACAAAAAGATTTGAGAAAGGAGTTTTTGAGAACGGAGTTTTTGGGAAACGTATAGCACTTTTGAAAGAACAGAAACAAATCAACGTCTACGTATAAAGGAAAACAACGTCTTGAGCAGAAGGAAACCCGTCAAACCGAAACTCGAATTGAAAGGAGGAAAAAACAATAGTAAAACTTGAAAACCAACGAAGAAATAAGGACTGGCGAAAAGTTTAAGTTAACGGTAAATAATAGAGCAGCCGCTCTCACTATTAAATCACGAATATTTAGTAGCAAAACTGTTCAAGTTTCCCTGTTTACATATCCTATCCTGTTAATTTTGTTTTCTCTTTTGTGTGTCCTTACAGTATTTTAAAGTATCCATTGCATTTCAGTTTGCTTGCCTGTTGTATTTTTATCTGTAGCTGCCGTTTTAATATCTTCTTTTAAATAGTTTTCTTATATGTAAAACCACTTGTGACTTAATGTAGCTTGTCCATAATTTGGCATAAAACCCGGAAAAGGAGCAATTTTTCTTCTGTAAAACGTACACATGCTGCAGTATTTATTAATATGTAGGTAAAAACAGTTTTAGGACTTCAGATTTTGAAATGAAAAATTATAGACAGGTAGTTGTTTGAGTAGTTTTCAATCAATTCAATGCTTTTGAAAAATGTTTTCAAATGTTGTAGCGATGTTTTTTTTTTGTAAACATAGAATAAAAGATTTTATTAATATTTTGAGAAAATATTTACGCCTGCCTCAGTAGCCTATTTCCAGGCCCCCAATAGAAGAGGGCAAGGGGGGTTGCGTATTCAATGTTTTCTAATCAGAGGGTATTTGCAAAAATTCGTGTAAAAGCGGGCGAGGGGTTATTGTATTTATGTAGTTCTAGTATTATACAAAAACATAAAAGAGATACTAGAAACCTGGACAGAAGTATACGGCTGGTTAAAATTAAATCAAGATTGGAAGGGATCGAAAATGTGATAGTAGCACTCAAGTTTAGGCCAATATGTGTAAAAACTAAGGGGGTGTTTATATGGAGAAAGGCCAGCTCTCTTGGTAGGGCTAGTCACAGTAAGAGGGCTGGATTTAAACTCGCGTTGGAAACATAGGAAAAGGTTTGTATGTTATTTTGGAAGGCTCGGAGGATTCTAAAAGAAATCGCGATGGTTTGTTGAGGAATTGTATGTACACGCGTCTATTGATACAGAGCGAGGAGCGATGAACAAGCCAATTTACGAGCAGGTATTCTAGATGTTAGTGATAGATTGCACTTTTAAGGACGTGAGCTGACCCTAGAGAGTTTAGAATATTTTCATGACCAAATCGGTGAAGCGCACGCATACAATTCCTCAACAAACCATCGCGATTTCTTTTAGAATCCTCCAAGCCTTCCAAAATAACATACAAAGCTTTCCCCATGTTTCCTTGAAGTATTACAGAAATTACAAAACGATACGGACCCGAAATCGTTCAAAACAAGCGTAAACCATTTACCCACTGCTCAAAAATCGTGAAGTTTACATATGAAAACATATGGCGTTTGCCCCCTTTGACCGCGTCCGCCCCATACCCTTTGTCCCCTTTTCAATATGGCGCCCGCAACCTTGAACTCGTCTATTCTCTATAGTTGTTAGACTACTCGTCGTTCATAATATAATTAATGTACAGCTTTAATTTTACAGTTTGCAGTTAAGAATTTCAACATAAGTCCATTGAGGCAAAAAATAGGGCGATAAAACGCCTTTAAGCTTAGGGTAAATTGGGCTTTTAGGTAAGAAAATTCTAGCACATTCTTTAAAAAAAAAGGAACTTCTGGAATTCGATTGTTCTGTCAATCTCGAAATTAAACATTGAATTAGGGTTCACAAGCGATTGGCACAGTGGTTAGGGCACGTGCCTTTCACCTCTGCTTAACCCGAGTTCGATTCCTGCTCCTAGCAGTTATCTGATTGAAAATTTTACCTTGGCCGCAGGTGAGAAGAGGGCTTCCAGTTTGCCTCTACCAACACCACTGGTTGTATCCAGGTACTCCGGTTTCCTCCTATAGTGACACTAGACCAATGAGGGAAGGCCCTTACTGGACCTCTAGGGATACTAGTTTAGATATAACTGATAGAGTTATCCTAGTGACACTAGACCAATGAGGGAAGGCCCTTACTGGACCTCTAGGGATACTAGTTTAGATATAACTGATAGAGTTATCCTAGTGACACTAGACCAATGAGGGAAGGCCCTTACTGGACCTCTAGGGATACTAGTTTAGATATAACTGATAGAGTTATCCTAGTGACACTGGACCAATGAGGGAAGGCCCTTACTGGACCTCTAGGGATACTAGTTTAGATATAACCGATAGAGTTATCCTAGTGACACTGGACCAATGAGGGAAGGCCCTTACTGGACCTCTAGGGATACTAGTTTAGATATAACCGATAGAGTTATCCTAGTGACACTGGACCAATGAAGGAAGGCCCTTACTGGACCTCTAGGGATACTAGTTTAGATATAACCGATAGAGTTATCCTAGTGACACTGGACCAATGAGGGAAGGCCCTTACTGGACCTCTAGGGATACTAGTTTAGATATAACCGATAGAGTTATCCTAGTGACACTAGACCAATGAGGGAAGGCCCTTACTGGACCTCTAGGGATACTAGTTTAGATATAACCGATAGAGTTATCCTAGTGACACTGGACCAATGAGGGAAGGCCCTTACTGGACCTCTAGGGATACTAGTTTAGATATATATAACCGATAGAGTTATCCTAGTGACACTGGACCAATGAAGGAAGGCCCTTACTGGACCTCTAGGGATACTAGTTTAGATATAACCGATAGAGTTATCCTAGTGACACTGGACCAATGAAGGAAGGCCCTTACTGGACCTCTAGGGATACTAGTTTAGATATAACCGATAGAGTTATCCTAGTGACACTGGACCAATGAAGGAAGGCCCTTACTGGACCTCTAGGGATACTAGTTTAGATATAACCGATAGAGTTATCCTAGTGACACTGGACCAATGAGGGAAGGCCCTTACTGAACCTCTAGGGATACCAGTTTAGATATAACCGATAGAGTTATCCTAGTGACACTGGACCAATGAGGGAAGGCCCTTACTGGACCTCTAGGGATACTAGTTTAGATATAACCGATAGAGTTATCCTAGTGACACTAGACCAATGAGGGAAGGCCCTTACCGGACCTCTTGGGATACCAGTTTAGATATAACCGATAGAGTTATCCTAGTGACACTGGACCAATGAAGGAAGGCCCTTACCGGACCTCTAGGGATACCTGTTTAGATATAACTGATAGAGTTATCCTAGTGACACTGGACCAATGAAGGAAGGCCCTTACCGGACCTCTAGGGATACCTGTTTAGATATAACCGATAGAGTTATCCTAGTGACACTGGACCAATGAGGGAAGGCCCTTACTGGACCTCTAGGGATACTAGTTTAGATATAACCGATAGAGTTATCCTAGTGACACTGGACCAATGAAGGAAGGCCCTTACCGGACCTCTAGGGATACCTGTTTAGATATAACTGATAGAGTTATCCTAGTGACACTGGACCAATGAAGGAAGGCCCTTACCGGACCTCTAGGGATACCTGTTTAGATATAACTGATAGGGTTATGCTAGTGACACTGGACCAATGAGGGAAGGCCCTTACCGGACCTCTAGGGATACCAGTTTAGATATAACTGATAGAGTTATCCAGTATAAATTAGTTTAGTTTTTTTAGTTTAGCACTTTAGATAAGCGCTTCAATGGAGTTTGACCGTACCTGGTATGTAGTACCATTATAAGAACATTCAACGTGTTCTGTGGTAGTTGGCGCGGTGGTAGAAACTGAAACTATAAATCAATGCAAAATACATTAAGAAACGTCTAAAAAAATAACCTATATACACCACTTTCATAATGGCGATTAATTTGAATCTTCTTTTTATGGGCACCTTAATAAGCCTTTCTGACTACGTTTGTGTGTCTGCAATTCTAAAGAATCTTTGCTTCATAACGAGGCCATAAAGGCTCATTTAGATGCACATAAAGGAATATTTAAAGTGAAAGCATTTATGAAAGTGGTCTATAGAAGCATTCCCGCCTTTAGAACCTCTCCCGAGCTGGCGCGAAGAAAAAGCTCTGGAAGAATCCAAACCGGAACACCAAGATTCTTTGGTGTTCTTTTTAACCCTTTCATGCGTATAACGCCAGACGATTTTACTCGTCGAGGGGAGCCAAACAGGAATGGGTGAAAGCGCATGCGTATGTATATATATATATATATTTAGTAGAAACTTACTAGTATTCTATTGCAAATGCTGCAATCTGATTGGCTACTCTACTCGATATCTATTCGTCAATAGATATATAGCGAGTATGCAGTAAAACAACATGGAGGACACGAGGAGTGAAAGATTGTTCTGCCTTGGTTTTCGCACAGAAACAATGGTAATGCTTCGTTTTTTGAAATAATTTGGAAGAACTAAGGTAAACAAGTTAGTTTCTACTAAAACAATTAGATTATTCGCTCTCAATTTCTATGAGATGATAGTTCACTTATAGAAATTTCGAGCTCATTATATGTATATATATATATATATATATATATATATATATATATATATATATATATATATATATATATATATATTATAAGTAATATTGGGCATTTCATTTACAACGCCCTCCGTGGCTCAGTGGTCAGAGCATTGCACTAGAATCGCAAGGTCGTGGGTTCAATTCCTGCCGGAAGGCCTGTGTAGTTGCATTTTTCGCAACTGGTCCCGGTTTGGTCTTAAAATGTATATATTCTACACATTCTACACGCTATATATATATATATATATATATATATATATATATATATATATATATATATATATATATATATATATATATACAGACGGTACCGTTTCGGCCTTTCGGGCCTCGTCAGTGTAGTGCTGATGAGCAGGATGAAGGTAACTGCTATTTACAGTCACCTTTGGTGCCTCACAAATTGTGGGACATCAAAACCATGCCAGAGCGCTCAAACTGCAAGCAGTGAGCGTGCGCACAATGCGTAAGCAGCAGTGGCTCATCCTGTAGAGCGCTCAATATGACCTAAAGGCCATAGAGCGATATCTAACTATATATATATATATATATATATGGAATATATGGATTCCGCCAGAAACCTCATTAAAGGGCTCTTTGAACGAGATTGATGTAGAAGCACCACCACAAACACGTTGTCATTTTTTTGTAAAAAGTAAGAAAGCTCGACTTACCACATCTGGGACAGCATTTATTGGCATCAAACACTGGAGTCGTTCCCTAATAAAATATATTGTGCAGGCTTTAAAATAAGAATTCTTTTTTCAAAGACACGCTTTTCAGAATTTTGGTTCGTGAGGGGGTGTTTACATGGGGTCGGTCCGAACTCAGGCCGGACTGATTTCGGGTTGTAGTGTTTCTACTGTAGATCGTTTTCATGAGTCCGGCTTGAGATTCAGTTCACGCCGGCCTAATCTCAGGTCGCCTGCTAGACCGAAACGATGCACTTTCACCTCTCAAACTCAATACGTTGTTTTAAATGAGATTGGTGTCAAATCCACATAAAATAATGATTCTCCGGCGGTCACGAGCTGTAAGGCAGTTGACACAAATTTTGGAGTAACAGCGAAACCAAGCCTATATACAGTCAAACCTGTATTAAGCGGACACCCTCGGAGATGTGAGTAATGATTTGATTTATTGAGTAATGATTTATTTAACGTCGTAAACACAGGATGAGGTCGCCCAATCATCCGAGCCAGAGGCTCATGTTAAAGTGCACGACACAAGCTAAGACCTAAGTGTTAATTTGACGGAGGGAGGAAAACCGCAGAACCCTGAGAAAAACCCTCGAAGCACAGGAGAGACCAACTAAACTCTACTCACATGAAATTCAAGTTCGAGAACGGAGCTAGTCCCAAACGGTCACCCATCCAAGTACTAACCCCGTCCAACTGGGCTTAATTACAGCGGTGAGAGGCAGCGCCCTAATAGCACGCGCCACCCGTGCTTCGTTGTGTCCGCTTAATAGAGGTGTCCGCTCAATAGAGGTTCTCGTACCCAGGCCCCCTGTCAATCTCGCACCCATTCCCGTACACCCCCCCCCCCCCCCCCCCGGATGCCAGATACGATAGAAACCAATAGACGATATTCGTAATACAAATGTGCTTAACAATAACATGAATAACAAAAAATTAAAATATCAATGCAAATCCCGATTGTTTGATGTCTATGCGAAGAGCAATTTAAATTAACTTTATTACTGAACGAGTATTAGTCAACTTATTGTTGTTCTACAAAAAAGTGATCGTCGATGCGCGACTGTTTGCGCCCTTGCTTGCAACAGGTAATTGATTTTAGAAATTGCTAAAGAAAGTTTATCTTGTCCATGATAATGGGAGAAATCTTGCAGCATTTCCCCAAACTTCAAAGCTTCGGCTGAGAACTTTGACGTTGGAGTCCAAGTCTCCAATAAACAATAACATTAACTCGAACCAATTCGCAGTTTAAAAAATATGCAAGAAACTATGTACTGATTATTGTCATGCATTTATTGATTTCCGTCGTGAGACTTTGAAAACAGGAAGACGCTAATCTAATATCTACCATCTTAAGGAAAAACATATGTTAAACAAGACGCCTGCGCAGGCGTTCACTCGGGCTGCTGATTTCTGAAAGCTTCGTGTAGCCTATGCGTACTCCGGCAAGACTACATGGCAATGGCAATGCATAATAAATTGCATATATTTTCACAAATAGAATCTATATGGTCTTTAAGAACTGCTTCGGTGCAGGAAGCGCCGAACAGTTTGCTAATGTAGTAATTCAAGCGATCATTTTGATATAGAATTTATTTAAATTCGGACAAACAGGAAAATATTTAAATATGTTTTGAAACACACGTTTCCAAATGTAATACGACACGCGATAGCTATCTTTAATACCGGTATTTGCTCTATTCGGTGCTTATTATTATACTTGCATTTTGTACTTGTCGGACTATAAAGCAGCAAGGTGAGGACCAACCTGTTTTGAAATAGCTCGTCACCTTTTACGTACTAGGTCTACCGCGATCGCCGGCGTGTGCAGTTGTAAACATTAATTGTAAAGCCTTTCTAAGCATGTTTATGATGAAGTGAAGACAATTTTCAGCCGCATTTAATATTGGGTCACTTGCAAAGCGATTCAAACAAGTAAACAACTGAGAAACAGTGAAATGTCTTGCAAATATTCAAAAACATCAATAAAATGGCAATAAAAGCTTCGTTCAAAAGAGACAACCACTGATCTGGGGACCACTCGGCCAAATGGCCAAACCTCGGTTTCGCAATTATTAAACATGACTGTTCTCTGATGTCCTTCACTCCTTCAGTTTAAAGTTTCCAATTATTTTTAATACACCTTGATTCGCTGACAGTCCGACTACTCTGACATCTTTGTTTGAGACGACTGCCGTGTAGTGTGCCAAGAAATGTCGTGGAAATATTCAAAAACATCGATAAAATG
The DNA here is from genome assembly GCA_964035015.1 of Corallium rubrum. NCBI lineage: Eukaryota > Metazoa > Cnidaria > Anthozoa > Scleralcyonacea > Coralliidae > Corallium > Corallium rubrum. Next base: position 30,552,410 of record OZ035998.1, read on the forward strand.
GCAAGAAAAGCTTCGTTCAAGAGACAACTCGCCATGAAAGTGAAATATCGCCAGCAGGCGCGCGGAGGACTAATAACGCGTCGCAAAAAATAAAAATAATCGCGAAACCTAGACTCGTCTACCTGCGGTAGCCCGAGTAATAAATGAATAAAAGAAAACACTGTCCGCTTAATACATGTCCGCGTCCACTTAATAGAGGTGTCCGCTTAATAGAGGTGACCTTTGTATGGTTATGGGATTCAATTCGGGACTTTGGGAACTGTCCGCTTAATACAGGGTGTCCGCTTAATGGAGGCCGCTTAATACAGGTTTGACTGTAGTTTCAAGGCCGGCCTCATGTAAACAAAAACCGAAATGCAAAATCCAGGCCGGTCCGTGTTCAGGCCGGCCTCATGTAAACACTCCCTTAGTTTCAACTGTAGTGATCCCGAAATATCAGTTGTGCGCGAGGCCATGGTCCCCAGAAAAAAATTGAAAAAATAAGATCTCTGTAACGAAACTTCCTGCGTTTGAGTTTTTTAAAGTGCCAATATATGACAATTTTTCTTATTAAAATAATCTATGCAACATGAAGATATGAAAAATAAAAAAACCCAGTTAAATTTTAGTGCGTTTTCATGGAGTTATCGCTCTTTGAATACCAATTAATTCAAAATTCCATAACGAAACTGTTTTGAAACTGCGTACAGGAAACACTGGGAACTACTACTACGTAATACTGAGAAGTCAATTTCCCACACTCAATTTCTTTCAAAGGTTTTAGCGTAAAAAACTGTTTTAATAGTGGTCTTATCGTACAGGCTCGCTAGTGTTACTGTCTTATTGCGTGTTGTTGATTTCTGCTCGACTAAGTTCCCAATACTATGTCACAACCAAAGATTCGTTCTTTTTCGCGTATTTAATTTTTTTTCAGCAATAATTGTGTATTCCGAGAGCAATAACTCCGTGAAAACGCACTCAAATTTAACTCTGCTTTCGGTTTTTCATATCGCATACATTCATTTAAAATCACGAAATATTTTGTCATATATAGGCATTTTAAAGAACAACTAAATAAGTAAATTTGCATATAATTATGGGAACAATTACATATGCACAGGATGAACGAAACGCAAAAACGAGGAAGTTAAAACAACGAATTTAAAAATGCTTGAAAACATTACCGCTTTACCCGCATACACATATGGTCTTAATATCTCGAAAAGTAAATACTGCATTCATTCTATTTTGCGGAAGTTGGTTGTTTAAAATATAACCTTTAGTTCAATCGAATTCTTTCTTCACAGACACTTTAATTCTGTCCAAATTGGTCTTAAAGTGCTTATATCACTTGTGGGGTTTTAATGTATTTGAATAGAGCAAAAAAAGTTAGTTAATAAGTCATTTTGCCGTTTTTGATTTAGTCAAATAGTTCCTGACATATGGGTTTCTGAACATGCCAATTTTCAAACATTTCCGTCGTTCATTTTAACACCTTAGAGGCCTGGGACACAGGAACGAGTCAATTCAAAACAACTACGTTTCGGCTTATTGATTCACAAAAACACATATATTTGACTGAAAAATCGAAATGTCGAGCTCACACCCGTTTTCCAGTACGCACATTGATTCCAACTAAGAAGACGGTCGTCTTAGGTTCCTGAGTCCCAGGCCCTCGTCCTTAAAAATGAACGACGAAATATTTGGCGAAAGGCCCAAATTGGCATGTTTAAAGGCCTATATCTCAGAAACTATTAAACTAAATCAAAAACAGCAAAATAACTTATCAACTAACTTTTCTTGCTCTATTCAAATACGTTAAAACCCCACAAGTGACATAAGCACTTTAAGTATTTTTACGAGTCCGACGCTCTACCAACAAAGTCAGTTGTCAAGTTGGGAGAAGTCGTGGAATGATGGCACTTACTTGATATTTCAAAACATAATCTAATTTATTCAATATCGAGAGACATAACTCTTCATCTTAGGTTGTTAGATTGATTATTATGAGGCAGCAAACTCGGGTGGAAAATAATGATATTAGATGCTACTCCAAGTGACGAACCATAAGCATGTTTCGTCACTTGAGGTAGCACCTAATATCGTTTTTCTCCGACTGAGCAAACATATTCGTAACAATTCTTACCACGCCACAGTTGGAACAGGCAGTCGCGGTGCACATAATATTTCTGTTGCTTTCACAAACACACTTTTGACAATTGTCCACTTTCCATGTTTCATTAACCTATGAAAATGATAATATATGGATTACTGAAAATGCAATGTACGTACGTGGCACGAATGTAGTTGTTTAAAAGTTCAGGAAACAGTTTAATAAATACGAATTTTGCAGTTGGAGCTTTGCTGGGTAACTTACACAAAGATTTACTGGAAAATTATATTTGTCTTTAGATTGCAATCGTTTCTACGACAATTAGTGTAGTTCTGCTGTCGTTGTTACCGTGGTCGCTTTATTTCTGTGCTTGTTTGTGTAGTTGTTGTTACTTTGTCGTCGTTTCGATTGTTGTTGTTGTTGTTGTTGTTGTTGTTGTGGTGGTGGTGGTGGTGGTGGTGGTGGTAGTGTTGTTATTGCTGTTGTCGGGTGTTGTTGATGGTTTTTGTGGTGTTGTTATTGCTGTTGTCGGGTGTTGTTGATGGTTTTTGTGGTGTCGGTGGAGGGGGTGGTGGTGGAGGAGGCGTTGGTGGTGTTCGTAGGGTTAGTGTTGTTGGTGGTGGTGGTAGAGGAGGTGGAGGCGGTGGTGGTGGTGTTCGTGGGGTTAGTGTTGTTGTTGTTGTTGTTGTTGGTGGTGGTGGTGGTGGTGGTGGTGGTGGTGGTGGTGGTGGAGGTGTTGTTCGTGTTGTTGATCTTGTAATTTTGTTATTAGTGCCTTTTCTTTTCTATCCTGACACAAATAAATAATTAATTCGCTTTAAATGCTTTAATCTTGTGTTTACCTGGCGAACAGTTCCATTGTTATCCTTGCACGTTATAACTAAAAAGAACTCTCACTGGTTAAAACACAAACATACACGTTTCATTAATGTCCGGGGAAGGACGTGAACTGCGTAACTTTGTAAGATAGACTGTGTTTAAAATGTAGGTCTGTGCTGCAGTAAAAACATAGAAAGTGTCCATATTTTTAACAAATAAATTCTATTTGGTCGTTGTCTGTTTAGGTTTAGTAAAAACGTACCAGTATACTATTGGAAAATCTGATTGTTACGCTATTCGCTATCTATTATCGCCGATATAGATATATAGTAGCGAAAAGTAACGCGACAAGGCTGACGTTTTGCCAAATAATAAGGTTGTAAAATTTTGTTGGTTCTTGCTGTACAAGCTGTCGTCAGTTGTAAATATCCAGAAAAACTTGCTGAGTTCTAGACGGGCCTTGAACTAACAAACTTCAGAATGCAGGCCAGACGCTCTAACCATTGAGACGCTAGAACTCAAATGACAAGCCGAGTTTGTGTATGGAATTTATACCTAAAGGCGAGTTGAACTGCACGACAAACCCAACACATCCAGAGCCGAGAACGGCAGCTTGTTCTAAAACCTGAAAGATCCTTAAAACAAAGATGATTACCAAAACCAATGATGCGCGGCATGGCCCCCCAAAAACACGTCTAAGGAATGCAAATATTACCAGGGTTAAGTCACGTTGGCCTGAAAAACAGAGAAAAAAATCTTCTCGACGTTTCAAGCGAAGGCCCTTCGTCAGGAGAAATTAGTAAACAACTCACATGTGGTCACGCGTATTTATAGCAGAGCTACAATGGGAATCACGTGAACACATGTAAGCCAATAAAAACAAACTAAACAAGGAATGCAGACGGATTCATTAATGTTTCGGTGGAAAACATGTCATGTTTATTTTGGGCTATGCCGCAGATCAGCGGTTTTGGATATAATGTTTGTTAAGGTCTTCGTTAAGGTTTTCAGGGTCATTTCTGTAAAGCGCTCTCAATTCGTCAGAATTTATGCCACAAAAATAAAATAGATATCGTTAGAAAGCTATGAATTTGTAGAATACAATGGTGTCTTTGGTTGCGCGATAAACACAAACCGTTAATAATTGTGAATTTTTTAATTAAAACCAGAGGGCTTCACTCGGGGCGACTCGACCAAAAAGCGTTTTATTTTGTTTAAGATCTTTTTTTGTAGTTTGATTCCGAGATAAATTTCCAGAAAAACGGTGTCAGCGTTTTTTGATATGTCGAGTTTTGCCGATTTTATTGACGACCAACGTTAAAAATGCTGTTTTTCGACCAACATTCGGACAAAATAAGTCATAAACTCGAAACCAGGCAATAAATAAAAAAACCCACTGACACCCTTTTGCTGGACATTTATCTCGGAATCGAACTGCGAAAAAACGTTTTGAACAAAATGAAACGCTTTGTTCTTAAGTCGCCCCGAGTGAAGCCCACTGGTTTTAATTAAAAAATTCACAATTATTAACGGTTTGTGTTTATCGCGAAATCAAAGACACCATTGTATTCTACAAATTCATAGCTTTCTAACGATATCTATTTTATTTTTGTGGCATAAATTCTGACGAATTGAGAGCGCTTTACAGAAATGACCCTGCAAACCTTAACGAAGACCTTAAAATAAATGTAACACAATCTGCAGATTTCGAGCTGTCCAACAGCACCTATTTACTTTGTTCGCAATCCATGTTAACCAAAACAAAAGGATGTGTTTGTCTTGAAGCATTGCAAATGAAATGTGTGATATGAAACATTAGAGAAGTAGTAATAAATTTTATTTTGAGGTAAGGACCATGTGTTCTATTTTCTATGCTGAACCTTCGTCTTGTGAGCTCATGAATACGGAAATTACATGTCACTTTATTTGAATCTGTAGCCGACGTGTAATTTAATTATTCATCAGCTCTGATGAAGTTCTGAGCTCACGGTACGAAAGCTCATGCAGCATAGAAAACAAAACAAATGGTGCTTACCTCAAAATAGAATTTATTAATTACTCATCACCATCCAAAACAAAAAGACGATTTCTTTTAAATCATTGATAATTAGAGAAGAATCCGGCATACTTTACAGCTACTCTGGGTTAAAATTATTTTTTAAACGTTTTTAAAACTTAAAAAGTTACTGCTCAGGACCCAACGTTTCGACACTCCGGTGTAGTGTTTTTATATCAATGAAGACACTAGATCTGAGCGTCGAAATGTTGGATCATGAACAGCAACTTTTAAGGTGGCTCCGCACAGTTTCTTGAAAAATGGAAAATACAAGTTTGAGAGTTCAAAACATGTGCATAAACAAATCGGAAAAAGAATAAAACTGAATGTTGTGCAAGTTAAACAGTCTGACAATCAAAAACTGTTACCAAATAAATAGTAACAGTTGTTGCTATGGCAACAATGACGTTTCAAAATGGCTGCCAATTACCCATCAAACTAATTTAATTCGAAAACAACTTTGGTGACCCCCAATTTTTTTTTCATTAAAACTTTTCTTGAAGTATGAGTAATCAATACGCCGATTTTAAAAAAATTCTGTAAAACGAATAATTTTTTTTCTCCGGAAAGATCATATTTGTTAATTTTAAAACAATTTGGTTCTACAGAATTTTCTTAAAATCGGCCTATTGATTACTCATACTTCAAGAAAAGTTTTAATGAAACAAAAAATTGGGGGTCACGAAAGCTTTTTTCGAATTAAACTAATTTGAAAGGTAATTGGCAGCCATTTTGAAACGTCATTGTTACCATAGCAACAACTGTTGCTGTTTATTTGGTAACTGTTTTGGATTGTCAGACTGTTTAACTATGTATAACATTTGGTTTTATGCTTTTTCCGAAATTGTTTAATCACGTGTTTTGGACTCTCAAACTTGTATTTTCAATTTGCCAAGAAACTGTATGGAGCCACCTTAAAGTGACACTATGACGAGAAAATCGTGTATCTAATTTTGATTTCAGCAAAATATAATTTCCAGATGATGAATACCAGCGTTTTCAGTTTCTCAATAGTTTCTCGAGATATTCAGGTTTCTGAAACATGTAAATTATCTGCCTCCTGACGTCATTCACTTACACAGGCAAAATGAGATTACTAAAATGATTAATTTCTATTGAAATAGCAGGAAGAAATAATTCAAACTTTGCACAAGTAAAGTTATCATAAAAATACACGCCACTGTGCGCATCATGTTGTTGCTACGGAAACCGTTTAGAAACACGAACCTTTTTACTAAAAAAGTAAAATATTAATTGTCTGTTTCTTTTCAAAAGAATATGATGATTGAAACATTCGAAATACAATATCTGTGTGTCTACAAATATTCATGTCAATGTATTGCAGTAAAAGTTGTTTTATGGAGAAAAAATAAACATTTTTGTTTTGCAAATGGAAGGCGCCTGTTTGCAAACGGTATCCATGGAAACAACATAATGTGAAGAATAAAAAACTATTCTTGTGCAAAGTTTGAATTATTTCTACTTCTTAGACCTCGTTTACACGATGCCGGTACAATTTGAAAATGGAACGAAATCATGCCGGTATGCAAATACAGCATATAACATTTCACGTTACTTTTGTGCCAGTATCGTGTAAACGCAGGCCTAAACGGCATGATTTTGTTCCGTTTTCAAATTGTACCGGCATCGTGTAAACGGGGTCTTAGTTTCAAATATATTACTTATTTTGTAAATCTTATTTACCCTGTGAGCGTAAATGACGTCACGAGGCACCTAATTTACATGTTTCAGAAACCTGAATATCTCGAGAAAGAGACAAACTGAAAACGCCGGTATTCATCATTTGCAAATTATATTTTACTGAAATCAAAATTAGATACACGACTTTCTTGTCATAGTGCCATTAAAAATGTTTAAAGTGCCTATGAAGCGAAAATTATTATTGTCTTAAATGAAAGAACTCTTAAAACTACAATGTAACATCTTTTGCACATCTTCGTTTCCGTGCTTCGTTGTTGAGATATTTCAGTTTCTTTGATATGCAAATTAAACACTTTGACATCACACGTGTATAATGAGTTATCGGAGAAAGTTCTATATCTTTGCTATTATCAAACGAAATCACTTTGAAGCCGATCCTGTTCGTCTATTTCGCATACAGCATTAGACATACAGATTTTTAATTGATTTCGTTTGATAATAGCAAAGATACCAAACCTTCTCTGATAACTCATTATACACGTGTGACGTCAAAGTGTTTAATTTGCATATCAAAAAAATGAAATATCTCAACAACGAGGCACGGAAACGAAGATCTGCAAAAGATGTTACTTTGTCGTTTTGAGAGTTCTTTCATTTAAGACAATAATAATTTTCGCTTCATAGGCACTTTAAAAGTGTCACTAAGATGAAAAATCGTCAGTCTTTTTTTGATCTAATCATAAAGTACATTACAAATGAGGAGGAACGGCGTTTGTGGTTTGTAAATAACTCATCTCGTTCAAGAGATATTCACGTTTTTGAAATATGCAAATTATATGGCTGATGACGTCATTTTCTCCAAACGAGCGAAATGAAAATCGTAAAATTAGGAATATCTCTAGAAATAAACAATAGAAAGTGCTCAAATTTTGCATGCTTATAGTATCCAATAAAATACGTTTCACTGTGGAACTTTAGTTGTTTTCGTGGAAACTGCTGGTTCCTGGCCCCCTCCAATGATAGAATTAAATTTTCTTATTTATCAGCAATCAAGTAGCATTTGCTCCAGCGAATAAATGTGACGATTAGGGCTTATGTAGGTATTGTAATTCAAACGTTTAAATCTTTCTATTTTTATACAATGAAGCAAAAATGATAATTCCCTTTTTAAGGTTTAGAGTAACCTGAGAGCATGCGCTTACCATGGCAATCACAAAAGTTCCACAGAGAAGTGTATTTTATTAGATACTATAAGCATACAAAGTTTAAGCGCGTTCTATTGTTTATTTCTAGAGATACTCCTTATTTTACGATTTTCATTTCGCTCGGTTGGAGAAAATGACGTCATCAGCCATAAATTTGCATATTGCCAAAACGTGAATATCTCCTGAACGAGATGAGATATTGACAAACCACAAACGCCGTTCACCCTCATTTTAAATGTACTTTATGATAAGATAAAAAAAAAAAGGCTGACGATTTTTTCATCATAGTGACACTTTAAGTCAGAGTAGGAGTGAGCAAGTAGGAGGAATACATACATACCAGGTACACATTTACAACATTGCCCTGGACGAGTACGCAGTTCTTCGCCCTGTTGAATAACAAATTAAAATCAAAACTATTACCCTATTTCACGCAGAGAGAGTGAATACAATCCTGGCCAAAATTGCTGCGACACTATGCTGTTTTTGACAGGTAATCGCATGGGGCCGAGGAAAATTAAGTTTTAATGTCACGAGTGTTTTCAAAATTTTACAAAATTGCCCGATCGAGGCGCGAAGCGACGAGGGTAGTTTGTACGATTTTGAAAACACGAGTGAAATTAAACCTTAATTTTACGAGAATTCATGCGATTAGCTGTTAATAATATAGCGGGCAAAATTATTATGGTATGTCCAGAAGATGTCGAAGTAACTCGGCAACATTCCAATTATCCTCGCTCTACCGTTGTGCCTAGTGTAGCTTTCTTTTTGTAAACACAGGCAAAACTTCGTAAATTTTCTAGTGTATATTCATTTTTACTAATAGTTTAGATTCCTTCAATAGTTTAAATTAGTTCAAAGTAAACAAAAAAGCATTTTCAGACCGAAAAGCCTTGTAGATTTGTTGAATAAAGTCAGTCCTGAGGTTCACTGTTGCTAGGTAACAAAGCAATCAATCAATCAATCAATCACATGCAAGTACTGCTGATCAAGGAACCAATCAGGTGCAAGTAATTTTGCCCCGAATTACAAAAAAATGCACTCTTCATTAGTCAATCATATTCAAGTAATTTTGCCCTGTATGTTATTATCACTTGGTATCTCAAGGACTTTTAGTCAGGATTGTGGTCTGGAAACTCGGTAATCCTCGACCTACAATCATGGAAGAATTACATTGGGACAACTTGCAACAATGTCACTTCTAAGCAAAGATGCATTTTGCACAGTTAAGTTATCCTCCTTCTCCCTCCCCCTCCCCCCCCCCCCTCCCCCACCATACAATGTTGGTTCACAAATATGGTATGAGGTGCGGGTAAGGCCTGCCCCCAGGGACCAACATTGCATGGTGGGGGGAAGGGGGGAGGGTAGATTTGTGAGGGAAGAGGAAGACCTGCGATGGTGGTTTGGAGCAGGCGACAGATTTTTTTTTTAAAGAGTTTACGATGCCGTCAGAAATCGCGCTCCCGCGGAAAATGTCCCAATTAATTATTCTATGATTGTATGTTTTTGTTCACGTTTATGCAAACTTGTGCACGGTGAAGACAATGTCTTTTTAGTATAATGAGGCAATCGTCTACGTTCAGTCACTAAACCATCTATTTAACAAGAAAAAAGCAAAAAGGTTTGTTCACGGTGAGGACCGTTTAAACGTTCTCAAGTTTGCCAAGTTTCCATAACATTTCTCGATAGCCTATATGATTGAGCAAGCTGGGAATTAGCTGCCCATTCTTTCTCTTAATTTAACCCTTTATTAGCCAGGTTTCCAGGATCTCTCTCACTGATCTCTAAATAAACTGGATGGGCCCTTCCCTATGTCCAGCAGTCAAACATTCCGTGGCAGTCGCCGCCATTTTACGTATAGTGGAACATATGACGCATTGCGGCCTTAGAACTTGTTCCCAATCCTAAAGTTGACTAGCATAAGCAATCTTGACGTCAGCACGGTCAGATTATCTGGGGGTAGGAAAATTATTTGTGCTGTGCCGGAGGAGTCGGTTGCCGGTTCGTTTAGTTTTCACTGTTTAACAACAAATACAGTCAAACGATGGCAAGTACACAACACGAAATATTGTTAAGGCATTAAGATTACTATAAAAGACTTGAAATTGAATTCTTCGTAGATTTTATAGTCTGTTTTTCAGTTTATATTATCGTGAAGTTTCTTAGTTGTTGGCACTGAAGAAAAACAACGAAATTTAAAGGTTTTATAGCTCAGTAACAGAAAAAAATACAAGAAATTAACGTCTTGAACCTTATTAAGTACTTCTTGTGTCCTTACATTCGTTTGAATTTTCTTAAAATAACTCTTTTTGTCTGTTTTCAATCTACGAAAGCTATGAACTTCAGTGGCGGTCATCTTGGGTAGTGGTCACGTCATCATACAACTGGCACGCAAAATCCGGCCCAATGGCCCATCCAGTTTATATAGAGATCAGTGACCTCTCTCCTTGACAAATAAAATGTAATAAGTAGACTAAAAGAAACAGTGGCCAGTAAAGGGTTAAAGATATCATTTCTTTTGTTTAAATCTGAAAAGAAGTTTTTAACTAAATTTTTTTAGCTCGATCAACTTTAATAAATACAAAGCCAAACGACAATAGATTACTGGTATTTTTTTATGAAATGGTAAGTCAGACTCGTGCAAAAGGCTCTGCTATCCTCAGAGAAAAGTAAAAAGGTGGTGAATTGTCTAGAATAGTTTTATAACGAAATACTGATGTTTCACATTACACTCTAATGAAGATCTCAGCTCGAAACGTCAGTATTCCGTTATAAAAACTGTTCTCGGTAGTTTGCCACATCATCACTTTGCATTATCTAAAACACTGCCTATGTAGCACTGTGCTATACTTATCTACTCTATAAAATATTATGATTCCATCGTAGAATGTGCATTTCAAGAAAGCGTAGAAATAGACGATGTCGCCATAAATGATAATCATGCAAGCTCGAAATCAAACTTTTTTGCGTCACTGCGCGGCGTGCCGTAATTCTTTACATATTTTATTTTCAAAACCCAAAGAAACAACATCTTGAAAATACATGTAGATGTTCAACACAAGAATTCTGGAAAACAATATCGCACTAAAATAAACTACGTACCTCAGGACAGTTCAAAATGTCACATTTATGTCCACATTTCTTCCTCCCATCATGACATTTACAAGACAAGCATTCTCCTTCGCGCCATTTTTCATTGGGCTGCAAAAATAATACATTATTGTTGTTATAGTTTTTGAAATGTACTGACTCTTGTTATTGTTTTAGACCTACAGCGCACTGTACTGTACTGTACTGCACTGCACTGCACTGCACTGCACTGCACTGCACTGCACTGCACTGCACTGCACTGCACTGCACTGCACTGCACTGCACTGCACTGTACTGTACTGTACTGTACTGTACTGTACTGTACTTAAAAATGTTACACTATTAAACAATTGTCTGAAAAGTACCGCTAAAACACATCACAAGTAAATATATATATTACAGTCTCAGGTGTCGCTTAGATATTAGATATGTTTCGGATATTAGAAGTCTGAGTGATGATAAAAAGATTGGAAAGAAATTTGGGACTCAAGCAACAGTAAGGTCACTCACTGAGCTATGTAAGCAAGCTGAAGGTGAACTTTCCATATTTTGAAAAGTGGCACCTGATTGGTCCATCACTTCCGACAAGCAGGCGTTTGTGGGAACGGATTTACCGCCTCCCTAAAAACAACTGTGGGGGAGCCTATGAAGTGAAGTGAAGTGAAGTGAAGTGAAGTGAAGTGAAGTGAAGTGAAGTGAAGTGAAGTGAAGTGAAGTGAAGTGAAGTGAAGTGAAGTGAAGTGAAGTGAAGTGAAGTGAAGTGAAGTGAAGTGAAGTGAAGTGAAGTGAAGTGAAGTGAAGTGAAGTGAAGTGAAGTGAAGTGAAGTGAAGTGAAGTGAAGTGAAGTGAAGTGAAGTGAAGTGAACCGAGACGAGGCGAAGTGATGGCGGTAACTTTAAGTTTAATAAATCTTTGCCAACCAATATACGCATAAAATACAACTAAAATACTCATTAATAATTCATAAAGAAAATTCAAAAGAAATGAATGTTTAAACAGGTGTTGTAAATCGGATACAGCATTGATTAGTAAAACATCAATGCTGTATCAGATATACAACATACTAATTAGGACCCATTGGCTCAAATTGAGCTTTTTCATTGTTCAAATAATTTGTTTTTGCCTTTTCTACGACTGCTAAACAAACTATTCATGACATAAACTCATCGTCGTTTAAGTAAGATTTCGGCTCGCCATTGTAAATCCCATACAGTTCGGCCGCTCATGTTGTATCTATCCCTTACAGAATACTGCAAAGAGAAAAATACTGGCTGAATAGTGGCAGGGGGAACCTTAATTCCCATTTTCGAGCCACTCCTTACAGAAAAACAAAAGAACAAAATACAATCAAAAACAAATGACAAAAGCATGTTAGTGTAAAAAGAAGAAAAAAGCAAGGTAATTAAGTGTACTCTGAGTAAATTTTGAAAGAATCCAAACTAGGCGATGTTATAACCTCATTAGGTAAATAATTCACTGATTAATATATCTATTAAAAAATTAGTATTTGAAGTAATTGGTGTGTACAGCTTTAGGTCTCAGCTGAAACTCATGGTTGCTGCGTGTACGCGACCGATCAACTAAGTCAAAAAACAAGACGAAACAAAGTGCGATAGATCAACTAAAAAGAAAATCATTTGATCAGTTAAAAGCCAGTACAATGCATTTTAAAACTAGTGTAAAACACTCTGTATATATTCTTACTCCGTAAGTTGTACCATTCACTAAGCAATAGCATTGATGAAGAGGCACACAATTTGTTCCATTATCATAAGTACCATCAGGACACTGACATCCTGGGACGCAAGTATTCACTTGACACTGGGGATTCTCACAAGATTTCGAACACGAACAATTCTTATATTGCATTCCTTTCCTGCACTCTAAAACATACAATACCAACAATTACTGACAGGTGATCCCTCCTGGGTATGGCTAGTGCTATGGCTATATATACGGCTCTCGTTACTGCGATTGCTCTTGCTTTTGCTATAAATTAGTTAGTAATATCGATTGCGTATCAAAATGACGTGTTCTGCATCGGGATAAAACCTTTTTCAATTCATAACATCAGGCTGAGGAATTAGGTATAACAAATGCTTTAGCCCAATGTTATAGATTGAAATAAGTTTAATTCCGAAGCCAACTGCGTCATTTTGATGCGAAATCGAAATTACGAATTGGCTTATTGTTATTCTCGTTACTGTTGAGAATACACTTTTTTAGCGTTTATGGATATTGGTTTTTACGCAAATATCATCAATAAAATTATAGAAAATTAAAATAATTCTCAATTTGCTGAAAATTAATCTAAAATCCTTTGACGCAAATAAGATATTTTTTTCAGTTAATACAAAGCTAAAAATGTATTAACAAAACAGTGTCGTGAATAGAAAAAATGTCGCATTGCACATTTCTATACAAAACTATTTCTATCTAGATAACGTCAACTTACTTGGTTGACAGAAGCAACATGAGTCTGGTTTATTAATCAGTTCTTGATTCTAAAATAAGTAGAAAATAAAAAAGATGTAATAAAAACATGTATCAGAACCTTCCAAAATGTAATATCATTTTAGGTTTTCCGGAAGAAGTGCTTCTGGTCGAATCAGTTGAAAAGCTCACTTCCATGGTTGAAGCGGTTCAGAATTTAAACCACGCTTGTGATTGGGTAATTGTTAAACCGGTTTGGGGTAAACTACAGTGAATGTCGACGCACTGGAGCCAAGGTAGCGCGCCGGTGAGATTTCACCAAACCGGTTAGACATGCATGTTTTAACAGTTACCCAGTCACAAGCGAGAGATTCTCAACCGATTCGACATGAGGCTCTTCCTGTTCGCCTTGGTTGCCCTCCGCCACGACTCACTTCACGAACCTCTGGAACCAGGGTGAAATATTTTCAAAACTTCAAAACCGTTAGTAGGCCTATAGGTTGACACCATCATCCAGTTTAATACAATAAAGAAATATATTTATGTTGTATTTTAACTTTAAGTAAAATAATAGAAAAAAAAAACCTGTTTAACTATTTAATAGGCAAAAATAGGATTGTTACCGTGGGACAAGACTTGATGTTACAGCTTGACGTACAATTCAATCCACTGGTTAAACACATACACCTTCTGCATAAGCCTTCTTCGAAAGCTTCACCAAACTGTTTAAAAGAGATCTTAAACTCTTTAATAATTCATAAGGAGAACACAAATGAGACCATTATTGTGTAGTTTACACATTATTTATGAGCATTTGCGGACTGCGAAACATAGCATGAGAAAAAGCATCCTAATTATAAAGGTATATAGCTACGTTAGAATGCTAGATCTTGGATTGCAAGAATTTTGTATAAACCGAAAATGATATTACTTACAACGTGGAGAGCTGGAAAATTGTTACATGTTTTCGGGCACTGATAAAAAACGTCCAGTACGTTATAACACAGCCTCCCCACCACCCGCCCCCCAAATGTAGAAAACAAAATCATTGCCTGTGCTGGCATCGATCGTTCGGGGGTCGTTTTTAATTTTTCTCGTCCAAATAAAATTCGTGTGCGACACGTGTTGCTTTTTTATAGCGGGGTTTTTTTTCAATTTCTCAGTCAACAGATCTCTGCTGAATATTTTCACTTGGGCACTATTCAAACTTCACATTATCCCTTTTTTGACTTGAGAACAATGTTAACAGATCATTTTTCTTGTTGCATTTCGTACTTTTCTTTCTTTTTTTAATAAAAATAGGTTATACACACCAGTCACCATAATCAATATTAAAAGTTTTAATGCTAAATTATATAATTTGTTGCTTGAAGTTTTGCGTGGCGATAATATATCGTAGATAAAATTTGTAGGTTTACACCATGTTGTTTTGAAATATTTAAGCTAACTCAAAAATTAAATATTTCAAAACAACATGGTGTAAACCAACAAAATTTATCTATAAAGGTTAAAACGCAGAAATTATCTGAAATTAATTAAAACAGAAAAATTATCGCACCTGGTAAACAGATCCGTTGTGGTGGCAAACAAATGTAGTTGTTCTAGCTGTTGTTCCTGCTGTATTTGTTGTTCCTACTGTAGTTGATTTTCCTGTACAATGCAGAAATAATGAAATAGAAAGCCTTTACTACTATTAGAAAATAGAAAGAAATTACTACTTTTGCCAGTATTACTATTACCAGTGCCACTATTAATTACCATTACCACTGTTACCACTACCACAATTACCACTATAATCACTATCACTATCACTATTACCACTAATATTACCACTACTATTACCACTACCAACTACTACTATGGCCACTATTATCATTACCACTACCACTATTACCACTATCACTATTACCACTAACCCTATTACTACTACCGCTATTAATATTACCACTACTATTACTACTACTATTACTACTACTATTACTACAACTACCACTATTACCACTACCACTATTGCCACTAACACTAATATCATTACCACTATTACCATTGCAAATATTACGACTATAACTATTACCACTAATATTATATCTCAACTGTAAATTGTCCAGTCAGAGAGCTTGATTTGTACCACGTGACCAGTTAATTTATCGTAGAATTGCCCGCCACAGCGGGGTACAACCTCGAATACCCCGCTGTGGCGGGGTATTCGAGTCGAATACTCCGCTGTGGCCGTGGTATTCGAGTTCGTGTACCACGCGTGAATGTCACGCACGATTCACGAAGCTGTCAACAATGTTAACACTATCACTACTACCACAATTACTAGTACCACTATTACCACTAAAAATATTACCACTACCACTATTACCACTACCACTATTGTCACTATTATCATTATTACCATTATTATCATTACCGCTATTACCACTATCACTATTACCACTATCACTATAACCACTATCACTATTACCACAACAACTATTACCACTATTACTATTATACCACTACCACTACTACTAACTATTACTATTACCACTACTATTACCACTACTATTACCACTACTATTACCACTACCACTATTAATTTACCACTATTAATATTACCACTGCTATTACCACTACAACTATTACCACTATTACTATTATACCAGTACCACTATTACTAACTATTACTATTACCACTATACTGTTACCACTACCACTATTAATTTACCACTATTAATATTACCACTACTATTACCACTACCACTACCATGTTCTCCAGCTATTATGTACTCCCATAACCATTACTACAGGCACTACCATGTTTTCTTTCACTACTAATGAAAGTCTAGAACTATCATTACACCTACTTCCAGTGGCGTGGTGGCAGGGGGGGCCGGGGGAGGGGGGGCAAGGCCCCCCCAGCTGGGGTTGCAGAAGGGGCGCCAAAAGTAGCAAGGGCGCCAAAACTTAACAAAATAAACCTATTTCTTTGTATAGCTAGGTCTTCAATGGTGAGATATAAAGATCTGAAATCTGTAATCTTTTGCGTTTTCTATGAAGTTTTATAATCTTCAGAATTCTGTAAAATCTCACTCCAACATGGCAGGAAATGGCATATCAGAGACTCTATATTTAAAAATTTTCCCCGTTGTTTGTTGTAATATTACATATTGCTACTTGAGTTATTTTAAAACCAAAAATGTGATCATTTATAAAATACAGTGATGTTTTGTGTGTGTGTGTGTGTGGGGGGGGGGGGGGGGGGGGGCAAAGCTAGCCTGGCCACCCCAGCCTGAAACTTGCCACCACGCTACTGCCTACTTCAACAGGTGCTAGTGCTGTCACTATTGTACAGTCACTACCACAGTGGCTACTGTTGTAACACAGCAACAGTATAATAAGGAAATAATCAAGAAATAAGAATAAAGTCATTTACTTGGAGTAGTTTGACCAGTAGTTTGAACAAATGTAGTTGTTGTAGCTGTTGTTCCTACTGTAGATGTTGTTTCAACTGTAGTATATTTTTCTGTACAATGCAGAAATAACGAAATAGAAAGCAAAAAAATATATAGTCAATAAATTGTAATGATAAAAGCTCATTGCATTTTAATTTTTAACTCGATCATTTTACGTTTCGGGGCAACCACTTTATTTATAATAATTTTGCTAATTACAAATTATAATTAGAAAAAGATTCCTAACATTTAAACCATGCGGAATGAAAGTGGTTAATTTATATGTCCAAAAGCATAAATTCTTCTTATAATTTTTAAAATTCTACAATTTTTTCCTCGTTAATATATTTAATAATATACATGAAAAAATTTCTCGATTCTGATTGGCTAAGAGGAGTGCAAGTTTAGTGTAATTCAGTGCAGAAAAATGAAATACAGTGCAAATTTTGTAATTTTTATATAAGCTCTTCCTATTAATATTTTCATGTATGTTATTTGAACAAAGCATTTTGATTAGAAATGATACATTTTTTCATGTATATTATTAATAAGTAATAGCATGATTTCTCGTGCAATTTGAAAAAACACGCACTCGTGAGTTCTTCAAAGACCTCAACTAGCACTCGTCCTTCGGACTCGTGCAGTTTTGATAGTCTTTTAGAAACTCACTCGTGCATGTCTTTTCCAAATTGCACTCGAAACTATGCTATACAAATATATTTCAAATATTAGCTAGAGAGGCTGACAGTTCGTAACCGAAATTTTTTTCTTTCTTTTTTTTGGTACATTAAATCAAATTTTTGATAAAAGATTTTTAATATATAAGATATACTAATAGTTCGTGAGGAAAACACAAAGAAAATCCATGTTTAATGAGGGTCTATATATGTGATATGGATTCCTCTTGATTTACATAAACTTTAGCTTTGATTTTCTTGACTTAGACAACGGTTCTTTAGAAAAATTACTACGCCAATAAACTTACCAAATATATCGTTTTAGACAGTGGCGTAGCCAAGGGCGGGCCAGGTCGGGCTCAAGCCCGGCCTAAATTTCAAAATGTCATTTCGTGCCCGCCCAATTCATCAACCCTGGCCACTCCACTGGTTTTAGAAGTAATTTACAGAATTCGTGTCCGTAATGTATCCGGGATACACTCGGCCACACTGTAAATAGTACTTACTGTGAGGTTGACCAGTTGGTGTGGATGCTGTAAACATTTGACCACTACCAACTGTAATCTTGGCTGAAATAAAAGTTGTAATGTAAATGTAAATTACAGTCGACACAAAGCTTGTATCAAATAATAACTACTTAATAACCGAGAGTGAGGTCTTCACGGTAAAATCTCAAACCGAGGTATTGCCGTACTGACCGAGCGATAGCGAGGTTAATACGTTCAAGACCGGTCGAGGTTATTAAAGTGCCTATGAAACTAAAATTAAGTCTGTCTTATTTGAAAGAACACTTCAAATGATAGAGTGACATCTTTTGAAGTTTTTCCTTGCTCCGTTCTTGATATATTTCAGTTTGTTTGATATGTAAATTAAACATTTTGACGTCACATGCGCATGAGTTAACGAAAAAAGCTATATATCTTTGCTATTATTAAACCAAATTAATTCGAAGGCAGCATGTAGGTGTGTTTCGCCAAGAACACTAAACATGTAGATTTTCAAGTGATTTTGACAATAGCAAAGATATAATTTTTTTTCGAGAACTTTTTTTCTCGAGAATGTTTAATTTGCATATCAAACAAACTGAAATATCTCAAGAACGAACCAAGGAAACAAAAAACTGCAAAGGATGTTACTCTATCATTTTAAACGTTCTTTCAAATGAGACAAACATAATTTTCGTTTCATAGGCACTTTAAAGTAGTTTATTATATGGCACTTTTTTATTTCAAAATCATCCTTGTATTTCTTGGTCTTCGCTTCCTTTAACTTCTTTCTTTTTCGTCTGGATACCAAAATTTGCTTTTATAATGTTCATCGTTATTTATTTCATTTATTTTCGTTGTTTTGCAGCAATCACTTTCGTATTATCCATTTTTTATTTGTTTCCAATCGTAGGACATTAACAATTTTCATAAAGCCGTGGGCATTACGAAGAAATCTCGCCACGTCAGCAACCAATCACTGCGCGTAATTTTACCGGAAGTAATTCGTGCCATATAATAAATAAAACATAACGCTTTTGATACTTTATTTATTATACCAAATACTCAGATTAACGGCTAGCGCGACCAACACTTAAGTTTGAAAAACATCCCTAAGTTATATGCTACTACCACAACAACTATCACATTTAATACATCAGACACACAAAAACATTTACCCTAAATTGATGCATCTACAACTGACGCTACCACTGTTACCACTATCACCGTTACCACTATCACCATTACCACTATTACTATTGCCACTACTATTACCACTACAACTATTACCACTATTAATATTACCACTATTAATATTACCACTACTGTTACCACTACCACTACTACCACTATCACTATTACCATTACTACTACCACTACCACTATTGCCAACAATATCATTACCACTACAACTATTACCATTACAATAACTATTACCATTACAACTATTACCACTATCACTATTACCAATATTACCATTACTACTATTGCCAGTATTACTATTACCAGTGCCACTATTAATTACTATTACAACTGTTACCACTACCACAATTACCACTACCATCACTATGACTATGACTATGACTATGACTATGACTATGACTATGACTATGACTATGACTATGACTATGACTATGACCAGGACCAGGACCAGGACCAGGACCAGGACCAGGAGCAGGAGCAGGAGCAGGAGCAGGAGCAGGAGCAGGACCAGGACCAGGACCAGGACCAGGCCCAGGCCCAGGCCCAGGCCCAGGACCAGGACCAGGACCAGGACCAGGACTAGGACTAGGACTATGACCATCACCATCACCATCGCCATCGCCATCGCCATCGCCATCGCCATCGCCATCGTCATCGCCAACGCTATCACCATCACCATCACCATCACCATCACCATCACTATCACTATCACTATCACTATCACTATCACTATCACTATCACTATCACTATCACTATCACTATCACTATCACTATCACTATCACTATCACTATCACTATCACTATCACTATCACTATCACTATCACTATCACTATTACCACTACTATTACCACTACTACAACTATGTCCACTATTATCACATTACTACCATTACCACTATCACTATTACCACTATCACTATTATCACTATTACCACTATTAATATTACCGCTACTATTACTACTACTACCACTATTACCACTACTATTGCGACTACCACTAATATTATTACCACTATTACCATTGCAACTATTACGACTATAACTATTACCACTACTATAAACATTATCACTACTACCACAATTACTAGTACCACTATTACCACTAAAAATATTACCACTACCATTATTACTACTACCACTATTACCACTACTATTACCACTACTACAATTGCCACTATTATCATTATTACCATTATTACCATTATTACCGTTACTTCTATTGCCACTATCACTAATACCACTATCACTATTACCACTATCACTATAACCACTATCACTATTTACCACTACCACTATTACCATTTATTACCACTATCACTATAACCACTATCACTATTACCACTACCACTATTACCACGATTACTATTACACCACCACCACTATTACTAACTATTACTATTACCACTACTATTACCAATATATATATACCACTATTAATTTACCACTATTAATATTACCACTACTATTACCACTACCACTACCATGTTCTACAGCTATTATGTACTCCCATAACCATTACTTCAGGCAGTACCGTATTTGCTTTCACTACTAATGAAAGTGTCTAGAACTATCACTACACCTACTTCAACAGGTGCTAGTGCTGTCACTATTGTACAATCACTACCACAGCGGCTACTGTTGTAACACAGCAACAGTATAATAAGGAAATAATCAAGAAATAAGAATAAAGTCATTTACTTGGAGTAGTTTGACCAGTTGTTCTTTGTGTAGTAGCTAATGTAACATTGGGCTTAGTAGTTGGACCACTTGTAATATTGGGTTTGGTGGTTGGACCAGTTGTTGTTCTTTGTGGTGTGCTCAATGTAACATTGGGCTTAGTAGTTGGACCACTTGTAACATTGGGTTTGGTAGTTGGACCAGTTGTTGTTCTTTGTTGTGTGGTCAATGTAACATTGGGCTTGGTAGTTGCACCAGTTGTTGTTCTTTGTGGTGCAGTTGATGTAACATTGGGCTTGGTAGTAGGGCCAGTTGTTGTTCTTGGTGGTGTAGTCGAGGTAACAGTGGGCTTGGTGGTTGGACCAGTTGTTATTTGATGAGCAGTAGGTGTTGTTGTGAAGCCACAATGCGTTTCATCTTCGTTGTCTGGACAATCACGAAGACCGTCACAAATCCAATCATTCTGTATACACTTGGATGATTTAGGGCAAGTCCACTGTCCAGTGGGACAAGATGTAACATTGGGCTTGGTAGTAGGACCAGTTGTTGTTCTTTGTGGTGCAGTCGATGTAACATTGGGCTTGGTAGTAGGACCAGTTGTTGTTCTTTGTGGTGCAGTCGATGTAACATTGGGTTTGGTAGTAGGACCAGTTGTTGTTCTTTGTGGTGCAGTCGATGTAACATTGGGTTTGGTAGTAGGACCAGTTGTTGTTCTTTGTGGTGCAGTCGATGTAACATTGGGTTTGGTAGTAGGACCAGTTGTTGTTCTTGGTGGTGTGGTCAATGTAACATTGGGTTTGGTAGTAGGACCAGTGGTTGTTCTTGGTGGTGTAGTCGATGTAACAGTGGGCTTGGTGGTTGGACCAGTTGTTATTGGATGAGCAGTAGGTGTTGTTGTTAGGCCGCATTGCGTTTCATCTTCGTTGTCTGGACAATCACGAAGACCGTCACAAATCCAATCATTCGGTATACACTTGGATGATTTAGGGCAAGTCCACTGTCCAGTGCGACAAGCGCAGTTCTTTTCGTCTTCGTTATTTGGACAATCGCTATAGTAGTCACACAACCAATTTTTCGGAATACATTTATCAGAATTAGGACATCTGTATTCACAAAGTGGTGTAGTTCTAATAGTACATAATTTAGGATCTTCGTCTTCACCTCCTAAACAATCCTTATCACCGTCGCAAATATGCCTAACAGCAACAAAAGAAAAGTGCAAAAAAATGACTTAACTAGACGCCATACAACTCTTAAGTCTCAGTTATTTTTCTCTAGGTAACGCCACGTTATTTTAGTCGTCGCAAAAAAATTCCACCAGCAGGAAAACATAACACTGTATTGTATATTTAAGAAATGGTTCATGGTTTAGCGTACTCCATCGAGTTATGGATGCACGCGGGAAATTGGGAGAGCACGAAAAAATCGTAAGAGTTGGTCGGGGCGTAGCCGAGACCAACTCTAGATTTTTGAGTGTTCTCCAAATTTCCCAAGTGCATCCATAACTCGATGGAGCACGCTAAACTATGAGCCATTTCTTTTATAGCATAGCATTAAATCCCTTCACAAGCCGGCGAATCGTTTTGGTTGTTTGGTCGAAGTCTTTTTTGTTCACAAAAATCCAACCAACAGGACAGTTTAAACTCGGTTACCCAGACCCAGTTTATGTCTTCTGGGTCGTTGTTCTTTATTACTCAATAAAATTAAATGACTTGGTATTTTGATAATATAAAAGGCCATAAAAAGTCAATTTAAAACTCATTTTTATTTTGAAATTTTTCCCCGCGCTTTTTTGCCGTGCTCCATCGAGTTACGGAGCACGCACGACATCCAATCAAAAACGTTGCTATATCAAAGCTATGTTACAATAAACAATAACGTGACTTTCTGTGTGTATTTTCATTGATTGTTGCGTCAAATCCACGTCAGCAGACTTGTTTTCCTTCTTTCACGCACCCAAAATCCTTGAATAATTCCTGATTTTTTTACTGCATCAAACAAATACTGTACATTACATTTTTCCATGTGTGTGTGCACTGCATCACAGAAGTGGTCACAATGTGTGAAGTACAACAGTCACGCCACTCAACTTTGTTCCGTGTCGTACTTTTTTGTTCTTTATACGCTGTGACGCCACACGTGAAAAAATGTAATCTATTTGTTAACGAAACAACGCGGGCAAAATTGTCCTGGTACTCACGATCGGAAATCGCATAGAAAATCGGCAACTTTCATGGGGCAGTTCGCAGTCCACGTGCGTGCTGGCTCAAGTGAGTTCTGAGGACATTTGAAACTGACGAATTTGAGAAGGGTAATGGGTTCGTACATCGCGAAAATTCCACGAGTTGTCAACAAACCGTATTCTATGGCAAGCCCAAGCTTCGTGCTATGCGCTCGTGGAAGAATTATAGTCGAGCGACGCTTTTGAGCGGAGATATTTGATTTTGCCGAGCCTCGACAGCCGCCATTTCCGATCATGTATTCAAGCCTTACGCGCGAACGTTATAAGCGGTCGGCGTAATAAACTGGCTAACATCTCATTCTCTTAAGGTGGCTCCATACAGTTTCTTGAAAAATGGAAAATACAAGTTTGAGAGTCCAAAACAAGTGCATCAACAATTCCGAAAAAGAATAAAACTAAATGTTATGCATAGTTTAACATTCTGACTATCAAAAACTGTTACCGAATAAATAGCAACAGTTGTTGCTATGGCAACAATGACGTTTGAAAATGGCTGCCAATTACCTTTCAAACTAATTTAATTCGAAAAAAACTTTGGTGATCCCCAATTTTTTCCTTTATTAAAACTATTCTTGAAGAATGAGTAATCAATAGGCCGATTTTAAAAAAATTCTGTAGAAGGAATAATTTTTTCCCGAAAAAATCATGTTTGTTAATTTTTAAAAAAATTGGATCTGCAGAATTTTTTTTAAAATCGACCTATTGATTATTCATACTTCAAGAAAAGTTTTAATAAAATTGGGTCACCAAAGTTTTTTTCGAATTAAATTAGTTTGAAGGGTAATTGGCAGTCATTTTGAAACGTCACTGTTGCCATAGCAACAACTGTTGCTATTTATTTGGTAACAATTTTTGATTGTCAGAATGTTTAACCATGCATAACATTTAGTTTTATTCTTTTTCCGAATTGTTTATGCACGTGTTTTGGACTCTCAAACTTGTATTTTCCATTTTTCTAGAAACTGTACGAAGCCACCTACAGACCCTCTTAATAAGTGCAGAGTACGTCATTTTTTGCTACTGACGCCATTTATAGCTGTTTCTAGATGTTTAATTTTATTAAAAATATGAGACATTAAACAAAATTGAAAAATGACGTCATAGGGTGAAAATTACGTACTCTATACTTATTTTAAAAAGTCTATAATGCCTAGCCTGTGTACAGCAGCTTGCTCTCCCCCCGCAGGTAAATTAATTGCGGAGAGAGAGCGTCTGTGAGTTCGAGGCGATAATCGTGTTCCAGGTCACGTGGATTTTCAGTAAATTATAATAATCCCCGAGCCTGGGGCGTAGGGCAGAAGTTCCGGAGCCCGGTGAGGGTGCTAATCCCGACATAAGTGGAGTCCACTTTACACGCGTGTTGAAATGCGAATCAGTTTGAGCGATCTGAATATATATTTATATGTTTGGATGGGTGTTCACCTGCGCGGTTGATGTCAGAATAAATGGTTTACAGCAAAATGTACATCATTAATACCGTGGAAAAAGGAAGAAAAAAAAGAAACCTAGGAAGAGATGTGACAGCAAGAAGGGGTAACGATAAACACAACTTCAGACTACGTCGAAAGCCGAAAAATTGCGATAAACGCCGACCGAAAATGGTACAGACAAATTTTGACCGAACGAACAAATGGTTAAATAGATGTCAGTTTACTGTGGCTGTTTAAAGCCGGCAAAGACCTGTACATGGTATATATTTAATAATACCTAAATCTAAAGAATGAAAATTGAAAAGAAATTCAAAGCAAACAGTTTTTCGTCTCGAACAGAACTGATTGCTATTTGTCAACAACAACGAAGAAACCGAGGTGAAAAGACAACGTAACCTGAATTGGCAATGTTTGTGGTGACAAAAGCATTTGAGCAGTGAGCGGAGTAAAATTTAACGGTAACAGATTAGTATTTACCAGTTTAGCTAATTGGAGTGAGTCAGTATATATTCAAAACGATATTTTAACCGTAAGCTTATACTGATTAACTTTTCCGCCTTTCTCTTCGTTGGTTTTCAGTTTCCTAGTTTGACTACTGTTTTTTCCTTCTTTCGAGTTTCGGTTTGACGAGATTCCTTCTAGTCAGATGCTGTTGTACTTTAACGTAAACGTTGATTTGTTTCTGTTCTTTTGAAAGGGATATACGTATCCCAAAAACTCGTTTCTCAAGTGTTTTTGTTAAAAATATATTATGTTGTTTTATATATATAAGTTCAAATCTTTTTTGGCAAGAACTATATTGTTTCCATTGCCACACAATCTTAACGGCGCATGGTCCGTCCACTCATACAATTAATTATTCAGACCACAGAAACTTTTTCACATATCACGCGTTAGCCAGAGTAAAATACTAAAGTCTGCATCGTTCCAAAAGAAACAAATACATGTCGAGTTCAATGCAGCATAAATAGGATTGGGTTAAATGCAGCATAAACTAGATCCCAAGGTTAGTGCAAAGTTTCTAGTCAAAGATAATAACAATTTTTGCCACGTGTACGCACGGAGCTGCCAGCCCATTTTGTAAAGCAAAGCCCACAGCATAGTCATGCCCATAGTTAATTTAATGCCTCGAAATTTTGGCATAAAAGGCTAGTTGGCGCATCACAAGAATTCCGAGGTTAATACGTATCGTGTGACGTCCAGTCGTTCCAGATCAAAATTGACTAAAATCTACCAAGTGGATGTAAAGACACATAAGTTTTTGTTTGCCTTTACAAATTACTGTTTGCGTATTTACGATCGTCTGATGATTATCTTGCTTAGCTTCACGTTATGTAGTCTTACGAATCGTCTGCCCAATCACACGCTAAGCTCACTCAAGGTACGGATAGAACGATTTATAGAATATTTTAAGCATTCATGCATGTTTAATATATGGCCGTACAGTTTTTTATGAACCCCAAATCAAAATGCGGAGACAGTCTACAATCTCCAGTATACAGAATTTGTGATTGAGCTGACGTGCAAAACTGCTCGAGCAACCACTCGTGTAAAATATAAAATAGGCACGAACCAACAACACTTCACAACATCGTCAACATGCCAGACCATATTAACTACCAGATCTTCGTTGTTGGTTGGAGGTAGGTGCCATAGGTGGCCAAGGCTAAGCAATCTAGCCGTAAGCAATGAGCAAAGCAACATAGCAAGCAATTGAGCAATCCCGACTTCGGGGCAAGCAATTGAGCAATCCCGACTTCGGGACAAGATTGTAAGCAGTAAGAGGTCACCATGACAACTCTGCCAAGGCAGACCTCCCGGCACCTGTCACACTGAGTAATCAGTGGAATATGTATTACGTATAACACGAGTCTAACTTTACTTACCTGAAAGGGGATGGGGGAAGGGTGGGGGAACAAGCGACAATCCAAAATGCAAAGACCCGAGAGCTGAGCAACAGGCTAGCAAGCAAAGCCAGCAAAGATAGCAGCAACGCTACAGACACAAGTCCCGCCAAATGGGAACCGTGCGTGTGCGCCCCTGGGCCTCCTCAAGACCTTAGGACTCCCCAAGATCGTAAGGGGTAGTCCGCGGGCTAACTACATCGGCAGTTAACTTAGCTTAAATTACATTTAACCACATTTAAAGTTGAATGTAATGCTTTTAATATTTATTCGTGCCTTCCGCGCTTGGCGGACAATAAATTATTTCATGCAGACCATATTTAATTAGCTAAATATGCAGCTAAATCAAGATAGCTGTTGTTTCGAGAATAAAATTGACCGCTCCTTTGCGTTTCTCCGCCACTGTTGTATTCGCCAGTCGCAACCAAAACCACGCGTGCGCAGTGCTATTCTAATACATTCCGGGGGAAACTTCTTTCATTCTCGATATATATACATATACATATATATATATATATATATATATATATATATATATATATATATATATATATATATATATATATATATATATATATATATATACATATAGTGCACCAGGATTTTACACGTTTTCAAGAAATACCCATAGATAATGTACAAACCTGTCTGTTATCGCTCTTTAGGACTTAGGAGCTTTAAGCGACATAAATATTCGTCGTATACGAAAGACTAATGTTAGTGTCTCACACTATAATTGGTTTAAACTTACCAGGTTTAACGACATACATACTGTCGTAGTTGAAAGACTAAGGGCCTGTTTATATGGAGCCGAGTTACCCGGCTAGCCGAGCGGTTACTCGGCAAACCGAGTTACCCGCCATGTATAGAAATTCAATGCTATCCCGGCAGAGTGTTTATATGAGACAGGCGGGTAAAACAGTCGAGATCTTGGCATGCCGGGATGAAAATATGTAATAGATAAATCCCGAGAACGAGGGATTTATGCTATATAAAGACCCGAGGACGCGAAGCGTCCGAGGGCTTTATATCGCATAAATCCCGACGTTCGAGGGATTTATCTGACTTAATTTATAATTGAGGAGGTTTTCCAACAAAGTTGGGGGTTTTTTTCTACCTTGGACAAAGATTTTCCTAGTTTTTCCCTTCATTTCTCATCTAATTAGTATTCAAGGTCTTTATGCGATATAAAGCCCTCGAAAGAACAAAGAAAACCGACTCAATCATAAATTAATCTCATATAAACACTCTCTTGCCGGGTAACTCGGCTTATGTCGTTAAACCTGGTAAGTTTACCCGCCGGAAAGTTTACACTATCTATCTATCGTGTGAATT
Organism: Corallium rubrum; assembly: GCA_964035015.1. NCBI lineage: Eukaryota > Metazoa > Cnidaria > Anthozoa > Scleralcyonacea > Coralliidae > Corallium > Corallium rubrum. The sequence goes on from OZ035998.1 coordinate 30,580,161, forward strand.
TCCCCCACTCATCACAATACTGCAAAGTTTCAGTGACACTTTGTACTAATAAAAGATTGCAATTAAATGGCATTAAATTTTACCTGGAGCTGACACATTTTCCATCGTGACATTTAAATTCCTTACATGGTTTACGAGTACAATTAGCAGGCTCGTCCGAACCGTCTCCACAGTCATCTTCGCCATCACACACGTAAAGGAGATTCGTGCAATTGCCATTCTTACAAGCAAACTCGGCTATTCCACAGCGAGAACAATTCCTTTCGTCTGATTTATCGCCACAATCGTTATAACCATCACATATATGGCGGTATTTAGCGCAGCGACCTAGAACAAAAATAATGACGTGTGCGGTTAAAACGTCGCCTCTCACCACTGAGGTATGGAGTTAAGGTCTTCGTTAAGGTTTTCAGGGTCATTTCTGTAAAGCGCCCTCAATTTGTCAGCATTTATGCCACAAAAATAAAACAGATATCGTTAGAAAGCTATGAATTTGTAGAATACAATGGTATCTTTGGTTTCGCGATAAACACAAACCGTTAATAGTTGTGATTTTTTTTAATTAAAACCAGAGGGCTTCACTCGGGGCGACTCGAGTAAAAAACGTTTTATTTTGTTCAAAATATTTTTTTGTAGCGGTTTGATTCCGAGATAAATTTCCAGCAAAACGGTGTCAGCGTTTTTTGATATGTCGAGTTTTGCCGATTTTATTGACGACCAAAGTTAAAAATGATGTTTTCGACCAACATTCGGACAAAATAGGCATAAATTCGAAACCAGGCAATAAATTAAAAAAACGCTGACACCGTTTCGTTGGACATTTATCTCGGAATCGAACTGCCTTTTGAACAAAGTGGAACGCTTTGTTCTTAAGTCGCCCCGAGTGAAGCCCTCTAGTTTTAATTAGAAAATTCACAACTATTAACGGTTTGTGTTTATCGCGAAACCAAAGACACCATTGTATTCTACAAATTCATAAGCTTTCTAACGATATCTATTTTATTTTTGTGGCATAAATTCTGATGAATTGAGAGCGCTTTACAGAAATGACCCTGCAAACCTTAACGAAGACCTTAAGCACGCTCGTACAGAGTTCGTACTTGGATGGTTGACCGCCTATAAGTAGTTACGGAGACAGATGTAACTAAACTAGTTAGTTACCGAGGCCCGAAGCGCCGACGTAGCTAACTTTAACTTACTTAATTGCCCCGAGCTAATATATATTAGGCTTAGCCCGGGGCAAATAACTTGATTTATGCGTGGTTGGGAAAATAAGCTTTAATCCATGGTCACAAACGTGATAAAGGATTTATCATCGCGACCGAAGTGTTTTTAGACAACCTCTGTGATAACGAACTCAGTATGAACTAATTCGGCACTCAGTAAATAACTGACGTAGTTACCTCGGGTTCGGTAACTAACCTATACATAGTATTATTAATTGTATAATATACTACCTTTAGCTTAGTTACCGACTACGAGGTAACTAACTTACTTAGTTCACTTATGATATAGAAAAATATAGAAAATATATTTTAACAAAAAATAGTATTCTAGTCGTAGTTTTTAAAGCAATATAGTAGATAATTTAATATGCACGGTAACCAACCTTACTTCAAAGAAAATCGACGCATGAATGAAATAATGTTCTACTTCAACTGTATTGTACGAAAGCATAGCGTTTTCTTTTGTCTTAGAATATGATCATACCCACTCAGCCAATCAGCGCCCAGAATTTTCATGCTCTATATTCCATAGTATTCACTAGTGAGTTTATGTAACTAATTAGTATGCTCTATATACTCATTAGTATGCTCTATATAGAGCATACTAATGCGTGTATAGAGCATACTAATTAGTTACATAAACTCACTAGAAGATATTCATAACCAAAAAATAATGCAAACATCAACAACAACGAAAAAAATCTGTTCTTTCTAACCCAATAAAAGCATACATTTTCTGCCAGAAACATAGTATTCACTAGTGAGTTTATGTAACTAATTAGTATGCTCTATATACTCATTAGTATGCTCTATATAGAGCATACTAATGAGTGTATAGAGCATACTAATTAGTTACATAAACTCACTAGAAGATGTTCATAACAAAAAAATAATGCAAACAACAACAACGAAAAAAATCTGTTCTTTCTAACCCAATAAAAGCATACATTTTCTGCCAGAAACATACAATATAGATTCTTCCACAGAATTAGCTGAGTGGGGTATGATCATATTCTAAGTCGGTTAGATAATGAACTCTCGTGTCCTATGGGATATAGTGTCCTCGCATAGATAGAAAGCCACTCGGCCTGCGGCCCTCGTGGCTTTCTATCTATGCTCGGCACTATATCCCATAGAACACTCGAGTTCATTATCAAACCTATACTTAAAGTCACTAGTTCTGCTCGAGAGCTCACAAGACCAAGAAAAACGTTACGTTTTGGTACAGTTAAGAGGAAAACGGGCTTAACCATGCGTCGATTCTTGAGCTTGAGAGTAATGTGACCAGAGTTGGCTGAAACACCTGGTTATAAATTCATGTTCAATATAACCCAGGTACATTATGTAGGTCTGACCGTAACATCTCAAACTCCGAGGAAGAAATTACATAAATTAAGTAAACTTTTATCACGATTTTCTCTTAAAATACTGATTTGTTTGAGATGCTATATCATACACTCGGAGGAGTGTTTCATCAGGATATCCAAACACCTCGAAATTTGTTCAAAAACCTCGGCTTCGCCTCGGTTTTCAACAAACGTCTTGGTGTTTGGATATCCTGATGAAACACTCCTCCTCGTGTATGATATATTACATAGCAACACTGATCTCAAATAATAGACTCATTATACTGGATAGAGCATCCGGTGCTCGCTGTGAAGTCGGGATAAATTCGCGGCGGCCATTTCAGGTGGGATCCACTTGGTTTTTATACAGCCACTTTTAAGTTCTCCCATAGCGACAGATACATGTCACAAAAATTTAGCTGATTTTCATTAAAAATCCGATCATTTAAAACGAAAACCAGAAGCGAAAACTATGATTCAGCAATACTGTGGGTCCCACCGGATATGGCCGCCGCGAGATGTTTAGCCTCATTTCTGACTTCAATTTTTGCCAGGCGCGAAACAATAGATGCTCTATCCAGTAAAATGAGTATATTATTTGAGATCAGTGCATATTGGACATAAACTCATTACCAGGGTTATGTTGGACATGCCGAGTGCAGTATTCAATTTCGAGTTCCTTGTTGGCAAACGAGTGAATGTAAATCACGATAAAACACGGACAGAGTGCCTTAAACATTTTAATATTCAATTTGAGTACACTCAGACTGGGTATATATATATCTTTTGGGCCAATGTTTTCATGATTTCATCACTCGTATGTAAATTTGAGCGGACGCCTAGTTTCCAGGTTTTGTTCGCAATATGAATATGTCGTGCCTTCTGATTGGTCAGAATAGGAGTATTCCAGCTATAAAAAGGTTTGCCATTGGATAACCTACTAGTGGTCTATCACCAACAGACCACTAGTAGCTTAGCCAATCAGAATGCCGAATTTGTAATAGACCACTAGTTGGTTGATACTAATACGAGTTATCCTTAAAACACACAACTTTTCTTACCATTATCGCACGTAAATTCGTCACATGTCGTCGGTGTTGTAGCTGTGCTGGGAGTTGGCGGAGTAGTCGTCACTTCATATTCACATCCATAAAGCGCCAGGCGCAAACAAGCTCTTTCTCCCCATTCAATAGGAGAAATTTTAACATAGCGAGCAACGAAAGGATAACGTATTTTACCGTACGATGTTGCGTTGTGGCTAATACTTCCTGTAAAAATCTACAAGATATATAAAAAAGATCTTTTAAATCGTGGATAAGCAAAGCATGTGCATGATAGTTTTCCTTCAAAGGAAAGATGGAAGAAAGTCGTTAATAAAGCTATCATTACCAGAAATTAGTGACAAAATGGCCACCGCTTGAAAGCCAATTTACATATATTCCTTAGAGGATGGCGTCCCATTTTGAACAGTAAATATATAAGGCGAATATGTTAAAGTGAGAATTCTGCTTATTGAGTAGCTTGCCAACTATTTGCCGACCTCCTGATCTAAACAACCATTATCCAGTCAGTTTGACACATATTTATTTTCATCAGATATATCTGCGATCTGCCAAATTGTGTTGAAAATAGTAAACAAATAAGCAAGTCATGCACCAATGAATTGCGGTAGGACTTTGTTTGATACCTTCAAAATCGTCTTTGGTCAAATGTTTGAGAGTTGATAGAAGAACCTTTATATTGTATGTAATAAATTACATATTGACCAAATTGGCTGAAGTTGTATACATCCAATTCAACAACTACCCGACTTGTAATGAACACACCATGATTGATGGAGGCTCAAACATTGACAAATAGTAGGCGAGATGCTCAATGAGCAGAATTTTCATTTTAAAGGTGATCTACAGTGCGTGCGATCTGCGCATGATCCGCCATATTTGTTTTGATGGCCACAAACATCACATTCATCGATAATTACATGAAGTACTCAGCTCAGTGTAAACCGTTTGGAGCAACATGGCAGAAAACCAAGCGATTCCGGCGAGGATATCTCTTCGGATTTCTTCCATTTCCGCTAAAAATGTTTTGTTTCAAGTACAAGTAATGAAGAGGAAGCAAGAAAAGCTTACAATCTTGAAAGAGGTATCAGTTTTTGTTTTTGTAAATAAAGATGTAAACATTAGTTTCGTACATGCGCAGAACGGACTGTAGATCACCTTCAACATTTCCCTCTATATATTTACTGTTCAAAATCAGATACCATTTCATAAAGGCTATATGTAAATTAGCCCGTAAGCGGCGGTCATTTTGTCATAATTTCTGGTAATGTTACAAAAAAAGGGTAGTCAATTTGGTTTGGGAAAATTAATCAAAATTGTATTTAGCAATTATTAGTGTAGTTTGTAAATTTCTACGGTTTGACTAGTTCCCAGCATATCGAAAACAACCTTGGTCTACCATCTGAGTTCCAGTGGCTCAATGGTGAGAGCGTCTGGCTGGCATTCGGAAGGTTGTGGGTTCGAGTCCCGTCTGGAGCTCAGAGTTTTTCTCTGAGTTTAACTTACTTTAACTTCTACCTTGCACAACATGCAGTACTTACGTGCTCTGCGCCATCTTCTTTGTACGTGACCCAGTTCTTGTCGTCCATACTGTAGCTCAACTTGTATCTTTTCACAAGGTATTTATATATCATTGGTGAGCCTTGAATAGCTATTCTGGACAATTTAGCGGTTTTCACAAGTTTGACCTTCAACCAAGGGTGTTTATCGCTCTTCTTAGCACACCACGAGCCGCCACCGTGTTTGTAAACGTGCTGTTCGTTAAGTCGACCTTGGCTTGCTCTATAGAACCAGTCACGCATTGAAGAGGCTTGAAAGTTGGAGTCGGGAACTTGTCCATATTTTTCTGATAAAGAAAGAGTTGTTAGACAACGTACACAATAAGAACAATGAATGCACTACTAATCAGTGACGGATCCAGGTAAAGATCTCAAGGAGCCTGCCCCCCTCTTTGAGCAGCTAAATATGCAGAATGTATTTTTTAAAATTTAATTCAAAAGAAATCATATGAGTCATCAATCTTGGTTACGCCACATCGTAGAGACTTATCTTAAAGTTGAACTGATATAAAGAAGCTGTGACATTATTCTCCACTGCGAGTAACACTGACAGCCGAGCGTTAGTTGAAAGAAAGACAACATATACTATTTAATGTAGATCAGTTACAAACTGGTTCAAGCTATATGATTTGCGCGCAACAATGCACAAGAGTGCCTTCAAATGCCTCAAATATTGTTGTTTGCCAATTGTAAAAGCAAACATTTTGCCTTCTCAGATTGCAGGAAATGCCATTTCAGAGACTCTATATGTTCAATATATTGTCAAAGATCATGGCCCGGACACTCTAACAGAGCTCAGGCTTGGCCTTCAGACGTCAGCCACGGCACTACGCGGTCGACGACACGATGCCAACCCCCCCCCCCTCCCCTCGTTTCCAAATTACTGGATCCACCCATGCCAATGAGCAAGCAATCAAAAATCGACTGTTTTATTATCCGTGAAACGTGTTCATTTCGATCAACTTTTATGTATGAAAAGGCTGAAATATCGCTGACTCAGCCTCTCTCTCCGCCCGTGGAAGAGTTAATCCGCAAAAATTTAGGCCGTTCCGAATTTAGACCCGCCTGATGTCAGCACCACCAGCCCTTATACAGTACTTACCTACGCCAAGAGGTTCGTTGCAAACCGTAGAAACATTCTTGCAATTCACTTCATCCTGTCCTCCTTTACAGTCTATTTCAGAGTCACACAGCCATTCTTTGGGAATACACTTCCCGTCTTTACAACGATATTCGTTCGCTGCACAGGTTGGTGGCGTGGTATGTGGCGGTTTATAGATTTCCTGGCATATTTCACAACATCCATCTTTTACTATCTTGAATAAAGGCGGACGACAGTTTCCAAGAGTTGGACAAGGCTTTGGCATACAAGTGACGTTGTCGTGCCAACACGAACAAAAATCACACCCACTTGTCCAATTTTGCAATGGTTCGTAATAAGAGCCGTTGTGCAGACAAAGGCATTCTACGGGCCGAATACAGTGACTGCCATTGAAGACTGAATTACCGGGACACACACAGCCCGGCTGACAAGTGGCATTGGATAACGATAGCTCTTTACATGCGTCACGACGGTACTGGCAGGACGGAAGACACTTGGGAGCACATTTGCTGTATACCTGTAAGTAAATTGTAATAAATTGTAATCACAATCGAGATCTTACAAAAAACCTATTCATAAGAGATCTTACAAAAAACCTATTCATAACGTCATGAGAACAAACAAAGAACATAGTTGTTTCTGATCGGCAAACAATAAGACCTTTCCCACACATGACCACAACTCCCAAACACGATCATAACTTCCACACACAAGCACAACTCCCACACATAATCACAACTTCCACACATAACGACAATTCGACACATGATCACAACTCCCACACATAATCACAACTTCCCCCATGATCATAACTTCCACACATAACGACAATTCGACACATGATCACAAGTTCCACACATGATCACAACTTCCACACATGATCACAACTTCCACACATGATTACAACTTCCACACATGATCGCAACTCCCACACATGATCATAACTTCCACACACAAGCAAAACTCCCACACATAATCACAACTTCCACACATAACGACAATTCGACACATGATCACAACTTCCACATATGATCATAACGTCCACACATAACGACAACTTCTACACATGATTACAACTTCCACACATGATCACAACTCCCACACATGATCATAACTTCCACACATAACGACAATTTCCACACATGACTACAACTTCCACACATGATCACAACTTCCACACATGATCATAACTTCCACACATGATTATAACTTCCACGCATAATCACAACTTCCACACATGATCATAACTTCCACACATAATGACAATTCGACACATGATCACAACTTCCACACATGATCACAACTTCCACACATGATTACAACTCCCACATATGATCATAACTTCCACACATAACGACAACTTTCACACATGATTACAACTTCCACACATGATCACAACTCCCACACATGATCATAACTTCCACACATAACGACACTTTCCACACATGATTACAACTTCCACAATGATCACAACTTCCACACATGATCACAACTCCCACACATGATCATAACTTCCACATATAACGACAACTTCCACACATGATTACAACTTCCACACATGATCACAACTCCCACGCATTATCATAACTTCCACACATAACAACAACTTCCACACATGATTACAACTTCCACACATGATCACAACTGCCACACATGATCATAACTTACACGCATAACGACAATTTCCACACATGATTACAACTTCCACACATGATCGCAACTTCCACACATGATCGCAACTTCGACACATGATCACAACTTCCACACACAAGCACAACTTCCACACATGATCATAACTTCCACACATAACGACAACTTCCACACATGATTACAACTTCCACACATGATCACAACTTCCACACATGATCACAACTTCCACACATGATCACAACTTCCACACATGATCACAACTTCCACACATAATCCACACGTGATCACAACTTCCACACGTGACCACAACTTCCACCATCACGCATGATCAAAATTTCTAACACATGACCACGACTTCCACACATGACCACAACTCTCACACGTGATCACAACTCCAACACATCACCACAGCACCCATACATGACAACAACTTCCACACAAGACCGCAGCTCACGCTCATTACCACAACTTCCGCGCATGGCCAGAACTCCCACAATAAACTACAATTCCCACACATAACACCCACAGATAATCGCAGCACAAACAACCGCAACTTCTGCACATGACCACAACACCCATACATAACCGCAGCTCCTACACATGACCGCAACCCTTAAACATGATATAATAAGTCAGATGCATAAAAGTAAGCGAACCTGGCAGAAACATTACACTTCACTGTGAGGATTACGAATCTCAGTCACCACCACCACCGCCAACAACAACAAGAACGACAACGACGACGAGAACAATCTTTGATTTCACACAAATGTAATCATTAATATGGAAATAGCTCATTCATTAGCACTTTACTGATTGCCATTTTGAACTGACGAGGTAATTCATGCATAAAAAGAAATATCAAGTTTGTTTCCCCCGAAGCCTGCGTAGGTCGGTAAGGGGCTCTGACTCGCAGGGTAGGAGTCAAGCAAATGGACATAGAAAATGTGCTATACTCACTTATATAGTTAGGGTTAGGATTAGGGTTAATATATATATATATATATATATATATATATATATATATATATATATATATATATATATATATAAGTATAGTGAAAACAATGTAAATATATATTCTATGCCTACGTGCAATAACTGTTTAAAATCATACCATGCCTTCCGGACAAACAGGAGGTGTGGTAACATAAGGCGTTGGCGTTTTGGTAGAACTAGAAGGCGTCGAAGACGGCGTTGAAGTTGTTGCAAAAGGTGTTGTGATACAGCCATCTTCATCTGATGCATCCTGACAATCAGCGGAACCATCACAACGCTGCGAAAGAAAGACAAAAGACCGTTTAAGGTGATGCATCAGTTTTGCATTGCACAGCTTTTCTGCGCATAACTCAGCAAAACTAATTCAAGATGTAACCAAGTGTCAAGGCCCATTTACACTACGCTTGATTTTTGGCAAAAATTGAGCGTAGTGTAAATGGGGCTTTAGTGACGAAAACACATAAAAATGTCACTACGGCGGCTATATTGGCTACCAATAACTTTGACAAGAAGATACTAACTTAATTCTTGTTGGGTTTCTTTAAAATTGAAAATTAGAAGCATGGTTTTGTCTATAGATGAAACGATAGGAAAATTATCCATGTTGAAGCTTTAACCTTGCGTAGCTAACAAAGACATGTGACTCCCACCCTTTTTTTCAATTAGTAATGTCCTCCACCAGCTCTACAGCATGTAGGAAAGAAGAGAGAAGAAATCACTTCGAGATTTTGAAATATCGTAGGTTTTTCGTTCTTGCGGCATCAAAAAAGCATGTAAGAAATGTAAACATTCTTATATCGCGAAAATGTTTGACAATAGTAATTTTCGTCAATTTTTTTTCATTGTCTGTTGCCGGTATATAGTTTATATATCGAATATTTTCCCAGTCAGTATAAACCAAGTAGATAACTTCAAGGAAAACAGGCAGTATTGTTGCAGTAAATCCAGTACACTTAATTGTTCGGAATATTTGACTAAAGACGCCTAGTTCTCTTTTATATGTTTCAAATCCACCCAGAAATTTTCCGCCAAAATTTACATGTCCGAGAAAAAGGGTGTTGATCGGTCGGACAATAGGGACAGTTTAAGATGCTAGGACAATGATGGCGGTTAAAATGCAAGATAGGTTTTACAATTTAAAGAAGTCGCGGTTAACTAACTAACTAACTAACTAACTAACTAACTAACTAACTAACTAACTAACTAACTAACTAACTAACTAACTAACTAACTAACTAACTAACTAACTAACTAACTAACTAACTAACTAACTAACTAACTAACTAACTAACTATTATATCTGATATTTGAAGCTAGTTTAATGACTTCCAAAATGCTCCAGTTTTGCTAAAATGATTGTAGTGTCCGTAATGAAGTCAATCAATCTGAAGCAACAGTTCTCATCTTTTGGCCGTGGACGTCGTCCTGAAGACGTGAAAATGCTATAAGTGGCGTTGTATAAAGAACAATGACGGTATTGAGATTACTCTTTGGTCTAAAAATTATTCATTCTCTTTGTTTTGCAAAAAGAATTCTTTTGTTTAGAGGATGTCGTCGTTGAGATTGACGTTGTAGATCTTAAAGTCCCTAATATCGTAGAATCTCGTCCCCTCGAGAACCGATTAGCGAGCATTGCGCACGGACAAGAAAGTGATAAAAAAATCATACTTAGCACTGATCATAACAAAGACATACGTACCCATTCCGAGGAAATGCAATTACAGCCAGAATGACATCGAAAATCAGCTGAAGAACAGTTTGTTACACAGGATGTTGGTGTGGTTGAAACCGTGGTCATTAGTGTTGTACTAGTGATGCTTGGTGTTGTACCATTGGTGCTTGGTGTTCTACCAGTGGTGCTTACTGTTCTACCAGCAGTGCTTGCTGTTGTACCAGTAGTGCTTACTGTTGCACTAGTAGTGCTTGTTGTTGTACCAGTAGTGCTTGGTGTTTTACCAAGGATTTTCTCGGTTGTACCAGTGGCCGTACTTGCTGCTGTGGCGGTAGTGCTTACTGTTGTACCAGTTGTTGTACCAGTTGTTGTACCAGTAGTGCTTACTGTTGTACCAGTAGTGCTTGGTGTTTTACCAAGGATTTTCTCGGTTGTACCAGTGGCCGTACTTGCTGTTGTACCGGTAGTGCTTGCTGTTGTACCAGTAGTGCTTGCTGTTATACCAGTAGTGCTTACTGTTGTACCAGTAGTGCTTGTTGTTGTACCAGTAGTGCTTGGTGTTTTACCAAGGATTTTCTCGGTTGTACCAGTGGACGTACTTGCTGTTGTAGCGGTAGTGCTTGCTGTTGTACCAGTTGTTGTACCAGTGGTGCTTACTGTTGTACCAGTAGTGCTTGGTGTTTTACCAAGGATTTTCTCGGTTGTACCAGTGGCCGTACTTGCTGTTGTACCGGTAGTGCTTGCTGTTGTACCGGTAGTGCTTGCTGTTGTACCAGTGGTGCTTACTGTTGTACCAGTAGTGCTTGGTGTTTTACCAAGGATTTTCTCGGTTGTACCAGTGGCCGTACTTGCTGTTGTACCGGTAGTGCTTGCTGTTGTACCGGTAGTGCTTGCTGTTGTACCAGTAGTGCTTACTGTTGCACCAGTAGTGCTTGTTGTTGTACCAGTAGTGCTTGGTGTTTTACCAAGGATTTTCTCGGTTGTACCAGTGGCCGTACTTGCTGTTGTACCGGTAGTGCTTGCTGTTGTACCGGTAGTGCTTGCTGTTGTACCAGTAGTGCTTACTGTTGTACCAGTAGTGCTTGTTGTTGTACCAGTAGTGCTTGGTGTTTTACCAAGGATTTTCTCGGTTGTACCAGTGGCCGTACTTGCTGTTGTAGCGGTAGTGCTTGCTGTTGTACCAGTTGTTGTACCAGTGGTGCTTACTGTTGTACCAGTAGTGCTTGGTGTTTTACCAAGGATTTTCTCGGTTGTACCAGTGGCCGTACTTGCTGTTGTACCGGTAGTGCTTGCTGTTGTACCGGTAGTGCTTGCTGTTGTACCAGTAGTGCTTACTGTTGTACCAGTAGTGCTTGTTGTTGTACCAGTAGTGCTTGGTGTTTTACCAAGGATTTTCTCGGTTGTACCAGTGGCCGTACTTGCTGTTGTAGCGGTAGTGCTTGCTGTTGTACCAGTTGTTGTACCAGTGGTGCTTACTGTTGTACCAGTAGTGCTTGGTGTTTTACCAAGGATTTTCTCGGTTGTACCAGTGGCCGTACTTGCTGTTGTACCGGTAGTGCTTGCTGTTGTACCGGTAGTGCTTGCTGTTGTACCAGTAGTGCTTACTGTTGTACCAGTAGTGCTTGTTGTTGTACCAGTAGTGCTTGGTGTTTTACCAAGGATTTTCTCGGTTGTACCAGTGGCCGTACTTGCTGTTGTAGCGGTAGTGCTTGCTGTTGTACCAGTTGTTGTACCAGTAGTGCTTACTGTTGTACCAGTAGTGCTTGGTGTTTTACCAAGGATTTTCTCGGTTGTACCAGTGGCCGTACTTGCTGTTGTACCGGTAGTGCTTGCTGTTGTACCGATAGTGCTTGTTGTTGTACCAGTAGTGCTTACTGTTGTACCGATAGTGCTTGTTGTTGTACCAGTAGTGCTTGGTGTTTTACCAAGGATTTTCTCTGTTGTACCAGTGGACGTACTTGCTGTTGTACCAGTAGTGCTTGCTGTTGTACCATTAGTGCTTGCTGTTGTACCGATAGTGCTTGCTGTTGTACCAGTAGTGCTTGGTGTTTTACCAAGGATTTTCTCTGTTGTACCAGTGGACGTACTTGCTGTTGTACCAGTAGTGCTTGCTGTTGTACCATTAGTGCTTGCTGTTGTACCGGTAGTGCTCGGTGTTGTAACAGTTGTGCTTCCTGTTGTACCAGTGGTGCTGGCCGCTGTACCAGTGGTACTTCTTGTTGTACCAGTAGTGCTTGCTGTCGTACCAATGGTGCTTGTTGTTGTACCAGTAGTGCTTGCTTTTGTACTAGTGGTGCTTGCTGTTGTACCAGTGGTGCTTGTTGTTGTACCAGTAGTGCTTGCTGTTGTACCAGTGGTGCTTGTTGTTGTACCAGTAGTGCTTGCTGTTGTACCAATGGTGCTTGTTGTTGTACCAGTAGTGCTTGCTTTTGTACTAGTGGTGCTTGCTGTTGTACCAGTGGTGCTTGTTGTTGTACCAGTAGTGCTTGCTGTTGTACCAGTGGTGCTTGTTGTTGTACCAGTAGTGCTTGCTGTTGTACCACTGGTGCTCGGTGTTGTACCAGTAGTGCTTGCGGTTGTACCAGTGGTGCTCGGTGTTGTACCAGTAGTGCTTGCGGTTGTACCAGTGGTACTTGCATTTGTAACGGTGGTGCTTACTGTTGTACCAGTAATTCTTCCTGTTGTACCAGTGGTGCTTGGTGTGGTACCAGTAATGCTTGCGGTTGTAACGGTGGTGCTTGCATTTGTAACGGTGGTGCTTGCTGTTGTACCAGTAGTGCTTGCTGTTGTACCAGTAGTGCTTTCTGTTGTACCAGTGGTGCTTGCTGTTGTGCTAGTGGTGCTTGCTGTTGTACCAGTGGTGCTTGGTGTTGTGCCAGTTGTGCTTGGTGTTGTACCAGTAGTACTTGGTGATGTGCCAATGGTGCTCGCTGTTGTGCCTGTGGTGCTTGCTGTTGCACCAGTGGTGCTTGCTGTTGTGCTAGTGGTGCTTGCTGTTGTACCAGTGGTGCTTGGTGTTGTACCAGGGGTGCTTGCTGTTGTACCAGTGGTGCTCGCTGTTGTACCAGTAGTGCTTGGTGTTGTCGCAGTTGAGCTTGGTGTTGGCACTGTTCAAGATAAATTAGTTAAGTATTAAAAACATGGCATTGAATTTAAACTTTCATTAAGAACGCCGGCTGCGTAGGTTATCCCTGCCTAGTGACGGAGCCCAATGAAGAGCAATCCACGCAGATGCATCCTATAAATAACTATAACTATAACCTAACCATTATTTTCGCACCTGTTGTTACGCATGTTGGACCCGAGCAGCTGAGACAACCATTGGTACAAGTACTGAAAAAAATAATACAGAAGTAATATCAACTAAAAATGAAAGTACGCATATTTCATGTTTGCACTTTTTATAATTATAATCTTTGGCATTGTCTGATAGGAATTGTTTAAAATTGTCATCAACTACATTTTCATCTTAAATCCTTTTTTCTGCTAAAGTTGATTTATTATACACAGGAAATGACCAAGAAACATGCAAATATGTTACACAGTTACTCAACAGTGGGAATTTGGAAATTGAGTAAATTTTCGTTAAACAGCTCTGTCTATTAAAGTGCAGAGCAAACGTTCTTTGTATCCCACTATATTAAATAGAAATCAGAACAAAAATACAAACAATATTTGGCACTTCCATCGCTAAACTACATGTTCTGACAATTTTATAATAAATATTCAATATCCTTTCTCGGCATTACGGGCAATATTGAGTTGTTTCAGTACTATCAGTGATACTGTCTGTCTGTCGGTCGGTCGGTCCGTCCGTCCGTCCGTCCGTCCGTCCGTCCGTCCGTCCGTCCGTCCGTCCGTCCGTCCGTCCGTCCGTCTGTCTGTCTGTCTGTCTGTCTGTGAGTCTGTCTACACCAGGATAACACACAAAATACTTGACAGATTTTCGCGAAAATCTGTGGAAAAATTTATCATAGATCAAGGACCAAACCATTCAATTTCGGTTGAAATTTGGTTGAAATTTGGATGCGAAATTAATAGAAATCTAACCAAAAGATTCTCCGTGTAGAAAAAATGCTTGCTTGCGCTCATTTTCTTTTTAAACATCTCTTGTAACCCGCTGGCGGAGGTATATGAGTGCCATCTTGTTTTGTTTACGTTTGCTAATCGGCTTTGCTGTGACAACTTAAGTATCTTTAATATGACTTGTAGCTCACGAGAATTTCTGAACGTAGCAAGAAGCGAATCTTCTCACTGATAAGCAACTGACTACTTTGCTAGCGTAAAAAATGTAATTCACTACAGCTACAGCTTCTATTTTTTGAAAAAGTTGTCAAAAATATTGGCTTCTTGAAAATTGCAGTTTGCTACAGTAACGAAAAAAACAGCTATAAAATAGTAAAAATACTAGAATGTCACCAAAAGATTTCATCTTGGTTACCCAATCCAAATCCAAATACCAAACTTAAAGTGATTTTTAAATAATTGAACGACTAACTAATTTAGTTCGGGTACGATATTGACCAATTTCACTCTCTTATTTCATTTTGACTTCGCCTTCTAAATTGGATAATTTTTGTTTTATCTAGCAAAGTCAAAACACAGTACACGCCTCACTGGTAGTTGAGAAATGCATCGAGCAATATTTTTGTGTTTTGCATGTTTCGGGTACATATTACAATATACGACCTTCGCAAGAAAAAAGTTGCGAATTTTTATTTTTTGCTTTAAATGTAGTAATTTACTAGATCTTTCAAGCAATATTTTTCTTGTTTTTCTATTAATTCTTAATGGTAAAAACGGCCTTCTCTTTTGCACAGGAAGTAAATTACATAAGACATTTTCAGTTTTTCTTTCCATAATATTTCAATAAGTAGAAATTTTAAAAAGCTAAAAGTCGAGTCCTATTTATTAGAATCATCTAAAAATTGGAAACCTATGAGATTAATGTCTTGATAACTGAAGAGTGTCTGGGAACTTTTAAAAATGTTCTTTCTTTGTTATTTAAAAGCCACATCGGCAAGTCTCTGTGGCTTTCAGCAAACCCAAACCTCGCTTAACTTCTGGTGTAAATGAATGCAAAACTTCAAACATGCGCAACGCTTTACAGTAGCTCCTTGAAATGAAGGGTAATGTTCAAGAAAAGAGTGTGATTTATTTTTTCTTTTTCAATCAACCCAAACATACTTTAGCACAGTGTTGTAGCCAGTCGTTGTATAAACTCTCCAACAATATCTAGGCTTACATATTTTCAATGAATACACGGAACGCTATATTGCTGGGGATTTTTCCAAAACGTACCCTAAATGTCTACAGTAACTTTAAAGTGTCAAAACTCTTTGGCATTATTTTTGTTTGGTGGAACAGAAGAACATAGCAGGAGCATTCATTGTAAATTTCAAAAGAATCTCATATGAAGTTCTCTAGTTATAAGCTCTCGAAGTTTGCCATGGCTAGTTCGTTTTGAAAGAACTTGGGGCTTCTGGTAACAATGTCTTGTGACGTACGCAGATGAATCATTAATGCTAAAATCCATTGTTGTCACGCAGAGTTGTCCATTTTCGTACATCATACGTCTGTCTTATTTTGAAAGAACACTTAAAATGATTGAGTAACATCTTTTGAAGTTTTTCGTTCCCTTGCTTCGTTCTGGAGATATTTCAGTTTGTTTGATATGAGTTATTGAAAAAAGTTAAATCTTTGCTATTATCAAACCAAAAAAATTCGAAGAAAGCAGTGTGCGTGTGTTTCGCCCAGAACACTAAACAGGTAGATTTTCAAGTGATTATATTTGACAATAGCAAAGATATATAACGTTTTCGGATAACTCATTATGCACGTGTGACGTTAAAATGTTTAACTTACATATCAATCAATCAAACTGAAATATCTCAGGAACGAAGCAAGGAAACGAAAAATTGCAAAAGATGTTACTCTATCATTTTAAGTCTTCTGTCAAATAAGACGAACTTAATTTTCGTGTCATATGCACTTTAACGAGAGCCCAAATTTATCTAAAAACGAACTAGCCGTGGCAAACTTTAGGTGTTTATAGCTCAAAGATTATACGTCGGATTGTCTTGAAATTTTTGGTGAATGCTCCTGTGATGCTCCTCTGTTCACTACAGAAAAAATATTGTCACCGAGTTTTTCACTTCATAGACAAGTAGCTTTTGATGAAAACACGTGTAATGATTAAATTACCATTTTTGGCAGTTCTTTATAACCAGTGAAGTTGCATTGTAATGTTTTCCATCAACCATACAGGGGCAATCTTTTTGTTCGATGCATTTGCCATTATGATCAACAGTTCCTTGGGGGCAGTGGCAACCTTCGGTACACGACACTGGACAAACCTTGTTGCGATCACAAGAGGTTTGGCAAGTGTTGGCACAGGCGGGACCACATGACTTATAGATCTTTCCTCCTTCACACTGAACAGCTACACGTAAAAACATAGAAAAAAATATGATATACCTGGTATTTACATTGATGAAAGTCCCCCCCCCCCCCCGAGATAGAGTATATGGTGTATTTGTGTGAGAAAAAGTTGTCTCTAGTATTCTTATATTGTTCCAAAGGGTAAACCAACTTTCAACCAATAAAGTTCAAGTGTTCCTTTGGAGTTGTCTTGGGTAGCTGATCCGTGAAACTGTTTACATGTAAGAAAGTTGCCTCCCTGCTACACGCGACGAGGGTGAAATTCTCCATGTAAACGCTCGCTGTCGAGATTGAATAGAATGAATGCAATGTTGGCAGATTTAGTGTAGCTCGTCCAAGTTTTCGTCCAAGTAAACAGGCTCTTAGACCTAATTAAAGCTTAGCGTTTTCTTAATTAACAACTTACGACAGCCTCTACGACAATAACTGAGAATTCTTCACTAGCTCAAAGTTCAAATTTTTCATAAACTAAGCGTCCTACCCAGACCCAAGATGTTTTGCCAATTTAGAGAAAGGGCTAAGCCTAAGCAGAAACGAATACGAAAATGGATAAGATTGTTTGACATGTTTGTTCTGATAACGTATGCATGCGAAGAATGCTTACTTAAGAAATAGAAAACAGCGGCGCGAATTTATATATAGCCTTACGTAAAGACGAGAGTGAGTAAAGTTTGTGTGAACCCGAGCCGTAGGAGTACATTTCCTATTTCTCTTATGAAATAAACCTATACATATAAACACAACAGTTACGCCACTTGAATTCGTCTGGTGTCGTACTTGCTTCTTTACACGATGTGACGTCATCTGTGATCCGTTACAGTACACATACACAATGTAAAATGGCGTTGCATTTGCATCACATTGATATCCACTGGAGCCATAAAATGTATTGTTTTGTTTACTGCGGCAACAAAATGTTGGGACAGTAGTGAATTTGACATTTTCTCTGAAATTTGGAATTTGGATGACCCATCTCCTCTCTCTGTTACTGACTTATTGTTGAAGCCTCAAAATAAGTAAGCTCCCGAAAGCTTAGTTAAAGAGGGCCTTATATACAGTCCTTAGTATTCGTTTGGACTACTTACGACAAAGTTCTTGTGTTCTCCACTTGATATGGACACCATGCTTGTTGCATACTCTGGCGTACGCAGCAATTGCTGTGCACATACATTCACAATCACCACCTGTATCACAACCACAAGCGTCGTAATAACATGCCTCATAGTATGGGATAGGATCAACCTAAAATCATTACAAAATATTGTATTGTCATACTCAATATTATAGAAATGGACAAGGATAATTTATTACAAACCAAAACACTTGTAGAATGTATGTCCGTTTGAATTTGGCTAAGTAATACACTAATGTATGGCTACAAAAATAATAACCAATCAGAAGCGGCGCTTGGATTCGAGGTGCACTGACATCGTCAGTTGTAATTTTTGCAGTCGGGTCGTAGACAAATATGTCATTTTTTGTGGACGGTCTTTCCCGTCATTTACAAACCCAATGTCCCTGTCTTTCCCAAGTGACCCCTCAGTACTCTGACCCCGTGATCTGGTGGTATGTTAAAGTGACACTATGACGAGAAAATCGTGTATCTAATTTTGATTTCAGTAAAATATAATTTCCAAATGATGAATACCGGCGTTTTCTGTTTCCCAATATATTGTTTCTTTCTCGAGATATTCAGGTTTGTGAAACATGTAAATTAGGTGTCTTGGCATGTTATTTACTCACACAGGCTAAATGAGATGAACAAAGTGAGTAATACCTATGCAAATAGCAGGAAGAAATAATTCAACTTTGCACAAATATAGTTATTGATTTTGCACATTGCACATTGCACATTGCACATTGCACATTGCACATTGCACATTGCACATTGCACATTGCACATTGCACATTGCACATTGCACATTGCACATTGCACATTGCACATTGCACATTGCACATTGCACATTGCACATTGCACATTACACATTACACATTACACATTACACAAGTACACTCCACAGTGCGCATCATGTTGTTGCTACGGAAACCGTTTCGAAACACGAGCATTTTCAAAAGAATATGATAATTGAAACATTCAAAATACAATATCTGCGTGTCTACAAATATTCATGTCAATGTATTGCAGTAAATGTTGTTTAATGGATAAAAAATAAACATTTTTGTTTTACAAATGGAAGGCGCCTTTTTGCAAACAGTATCCATGGAAACAACATCATGTAAACGTTGGAGTGTATATTCTTGTGCAAAATTTGAATTATTTCTACCTCTTAGTTTCAGATATGCTACTCAATTTGCAAATCTTATTTAGCCTGTGTGAGTAAATGACGTCATGAGGCACCTAATTTTCATGCTGAATACTCGAGAAAGAGACAATATATTGAGAAACTGAAAACGCAGGTATTCATCATTTGGAAATTATATTTTACTGAAATCAAAATTAGATACACCACGTTCTCGTCATAGTGCCACTTTAAATACGGTTTTCAATAGGATTCGCCTAAGCCTGTTAGCCTAGTGTAGTGATAGTGATAGTGACAGTGACAGTGACAGTGACAGCGACAGCGACGGCGACGGCGACGGCGACGGCGACGGCGACGGCGACGGCGACGGCGACGGCGACAGCGACAGCGACAGCGACAGCGACAGCGACAGCGACAGCGACAGCGACAGCGACAGCGACAGCGACAGCGACAGCGACAGCGACAGCGACAGCGACAGCGATAGTGTAGTGTAGTGTAGTGTAGTGTAGTGTAGTGTAGTGTAGTGTAGTGTAGTGTAGTGTAGTGTAGTGTAGTGTACGTAGTGGTTAATGTCAAGGATCGAGAGCAGCATGTTTGAATCCTGATACGGTCGAACCATTTCCGTTTTGTTAATTTGTTTTCTTCTTTTTTGTAGTTTATCTTTTATTTTTTTATTTAAGAACTTAAAAGTTCTTAATATTTCCAAGTTTACACTTAGTCAAAATGTTAAAATTAACGTTGGAAAACCAGTTATGGGTGAGATTGGCGTAGAATCTAGGCGGTAAACTTGGTTTCTGATTAACCCTTTCATTCGCATTGCTGTTCTGGAACAACTTTATCTTTTTACTCTGTCTAACGCCAGACAATTTTACTTGTCTAGAGAAAACGTCTTGGAAAATCATGCAGCAAAACGTTAAGGCTTTTGTTGGGACATAGTAAATTAAGATACATGATCTAAAAGCTCGGCGAAAATCTTTGTTCTATCTTTTTGAACTACGCGTTGCGTCACAAAGTGGCATGAAATGGGGGCAGTCTAGTACACTGGCACGCGAAATAGGCGCACGGAGTCTCTCTGGAGCTCGTAACGTTTTTATCATCCACCATCCCACCCATCACTCAACGGTCCAAATAGTAAATTTCTTTCCACCAATCGTTATATTGGTGTAATGGGTGCAAGCTATGCCGAGGGAATGGCCAGCCAAGATGTCTCCTGCTCGGATCTTGACCTGATTCCAAATATCACTTCTCGTTCAAGGCTTCCCCCCTCGCTCAACAGCTTGCACCTAACCTTCCTCTACAACGTAGTTGTTAATTCAGGTTTATGCAAACTTGTGCATGGTAAGGACAATGTATTTTTGGTATAAAGAAAAAATCATCCAATAACAGCGTTTGGGCTGAATTGCTAAACAGTGACATTTAAACAACAAACAATAAGCGAAAAACAAAAAGGTTTGTGCATGGTCAAGGACCGTCCTAGTCCTAACATCAAATCACAGCTCATTATAGATGCTTTGAGGTTTCTCAAGTTTCTAGACCACATCTCAATTGATTATGATTGGGGTTAACAACGCAGATAATCCAAGTTTGGGGGTTAAAGTCGAGAAAAAACACCTAAAAGACGAAAATTATTATTTTCAGGTCTTTGTTGTTGATCGAAGTGGATTTAGTCTGGGTATACTAAAGGTACCTTGAAGAAAGCAAGGACAATGGTTTGTTACATGGTGGCAACGACCCATTACGAAACAGAAAATTGCGTCGCAGTCGCTCCTTTGGGGGAGCTACTACCATAACGTGCCGGGAGGCGTGGATGGCACACGCTGTTAGCGCGCTGCCGCTCACCGCCAAAGTTACGGTTGGTCGAATGGAGTTACTGTAGTACTGGGATGGTTCACCCCTTGCCTTCATGTCAGTAGA
Source organism: Corallium rubrum (assembly GCA_964035015.1). Lineage (NCBI taxonomy): Eukaryota > Metazoa > Cnidaria > Anthozoa > Scleralcyonacea > Coralliidae > Corallium > Corallium rubrum. Next base: position 30,601,392 of record OZ035998.1, read on the forward strand.
GTTGTTGGTTATCTCCTGCGCCTCAATGTTTTTTTCAACGGGTTCTCAGAATAACCGTTTTGGTTAATACGTCTTTTCCCTCGTGAAATAAAGTTTTATTCTATTCTATTCTATTCTGTTCTGTTCTGTTCTGTTCTGTTCTGTTCTGTTCTGTTCTGTTCTGTTCTGTTCTGTTCTGTTCTGTTCTGTTCTGTTCTGTTCTGTTCTGTTCTATTCTATTCTATTCTCACTAACTAGATTCATCAAGGATGCGGGCGATTAGGCTGTCAGTATCTAAATACTGTCATGTTACTATACAGCTACTTTCACACCACTACAGCTGTTGCTTACCACATCGTGACATGGTTTAAAAACGTCACGTTTGATGATACCACAGGTTTTCCGTGACCACGCCGCTCGTTCTTTTCTGATTTTACATGGGTGATCTGGAATCTTTGAGTCTGCACAAAACGACGTCACCTTCCAGCTGTCTCCAAAGTCAGTAGGCAAGGCTTCGATTAGTCCCTGAGGTGTCATAAACTCATCTTTTTGAACATCATTATAATTGCCACACAGACCACATGTCTTACCTAACAAATGAAAATTGATCAATCAATCAATCAATCAATCAATCAATCAATCAATCAATCAATTAGTAAATTAATCAACTAGTCAGTCAGTAGGTCAATAGATCTGCAGCTGTTGGTGTCAGACACCCCTCCCTCCAGGAATTTCCAAGTGTATTCCGGAGGATATTTTCCGAAACTACACAACATACATATCAACCAATTTCCAACCAATCAACGAATCAATCAATCAATCAATCAATCAATCACTCACTCACTCACTCACTCACTCACTCACTCACTCACTCACTCAAGTAAGCAACCAATTAAATAACTTATCAACAATTAATTAATCAAGTCAATCAGTCAACCAACCAACCGAACCAATCAAACACGTCACAACACGCCAACAACCCAAAAACCAACCAATCAACAAGAACACCTATATGTCCATGCACAAGGCCACACAACCAAGTGCCCACTAATCTACAGAGCCACAGCAAGCCGCTGGAACAAGAACCCAACTAAACAACCAACCAACCAACCAACCACCCCAACAATCACCCGCCAACCTAGCCAGCCAATTAACCAACCAACCAATAAATCAATCAAACAATCGACCAATCACTCACCTAAGGACCCACCCACCCACCCAAAATCCAATCAATCAATCAATCAATCAATCAATCAATCAATCAATCAACAAACAACCTGCCCACCTACAAGCTCACCTAACCACTCAATACTCATCAACCTAAACTCAAACCAACCATCAAACTATTGAACTAACCAACCAGCTAGCTAGCCAATCAATAAATCAAATAATCAATCAAACAAACACTCCATTTATCAAGCAATGAAACAGTTGATTGGTCAATCAATAAAACAATGCTTAATCGTTTTATCATTATTATTGTACGACAAATTATGGGTATTAAAATGATAAATTCATTTTGAATAATAAGAACTAAATTAATATATGAAGGCTTCTCTTATTGCAACACAATCCAGAGCATGTCAACTATTAACTAGTGTACATATTAATCTAGCATGCTCAGAAAATTATCAGATCTTAAAAACTACAATTATAGCAAAGTAAAAACGTGGTAAACTGCCGAGTACATGTAACAAAAAACTGACGTTTCGCTGTTAAGTGAAAAAGGTTAAGTGCAGTACCATAGTCATGTAATTTTTGCCCTCTAACAAACCTTTAAATTTAGGATCCAAAGTGATATATATTCGGGTACCAAAGTCCCAAGCAATGGTTAATTTGATATTTGTGCGAAGAATCAAAAAGAGTCCACTTTTCTCTAGACGATAGTCAGCTGTTGTAACTGTCTTGACTGAACCAGGGATTGTTCCTATTTTAGGTTCTTTTCCCCTGATTAGATGGACAACTGTATCATTCAATGTGACAGTTATGGACTTGGTACATGTTATACCAGTAGTTCCACACGGTACATTTTCTGCCTGAATACGAAATGATCCTGGTTGGTCACCGCACTCGTCTTGGGCCAGCACATAGTCACAAGCACCGTGGAATTGATACCATTTGTTGTCGAATGTGTTGTAATGAGAATCACCATAAACAGAGCAACTTCTGGGACATTCCTTCTTCGTACATGACCACGTTGTTCCAGTACAAGTACTTAAAGACAGAAGAAGACATAAGACGACACGTTGTTCCAGTACAAGCACTTAAAGACAGAAGAAGACTAAAGAAGACATAACTAGATAAAAATCTTCTGTACGATGCTTGGATTTCACGTAATATAAACAACTTTCATACAGGCCTTCAATTTAAATATTCAGTTTTACCTGCATCAAATTGAGACTTTCTGGACGCGTTATGAAGCAAAGATTGTTTTGTATTGCAGACACATAAACAAAGCCAGAAAGGCTTATTAAGATGCACAGAAAAGAATTATTCAAATGGCTATTGTGAAAGTGGTGTCTATCCAACACGAGTCAGTGTTCTTCCAATTTCTAAATACAGCCAAGCAAGTTGAAAATAGGAGGCAAAACCAACTTGGTTGTATTTAGACATCGAAGGGTGACCACTGACGAGTTTTGGATATAGCTTCTCAAACGGAAATACTGATTAAATATCTATTTTTTCCGTATGTTTTTGTTGTACAAGCTGTTGTTAAACTCAGTTAAACTCAGAAAAAAGCTTTCAAGTTAAACTACAAAAAAACTCTGAGCTCCAGACGGGAATCGAATCCACAAACTTCCGAATGCCAGCCGGACGCTATCGAAAACAACCTCGGTCTACTATCTGAGTTCCAGTGGCTCAATGGTGAGAGCACCCGGCTGGCATTCGGAAGGTTGTGGGTTCGAGTCCCGTCTGGAGCTCAGAGTTTTCCTCTGAGTTTAACTTACGACAGCTTGTACAGCAAAAACATACGAAAAAACTTTACCAACTCAAGCTGAAAACACAAATAACATACAAACTTTCTGTTGAATTTTCCTTATGAATTATGAATTGTTAATGAGCTTGAGAAGTAATGTTCTGACTGACATGAACAAAAACAACTTCTTTAAATATTGCCTTTACAAAAACGTCTACGGGTATAGGTGCCTATAGGCAACCAAAAGAAACCATTCCCATTGACTATAGAAACACCCAAAGCCTATAAATATATATATATATCTCAAACTCATTAATAATTCATGAGATAATCAGCCAATTACAATAGTCCATTCAATCACCTGATTGACGTTGGATACGCCAGGAAAGCCCAAGATATTAGATGAAAACCGGTGTTCATCTAATTCTTAAGATCTTAATTATCTATGCAAAATAAACAAGTTGCTGTATGAATAAATTTTACACACACTCAAGAATAAAATCTCTTGAGGGTTTAATTTAATTGTATTTTGTAATTGAAATCGCTCGATTGAGATGCCATATCAACAACTCGTTTATCGTGTTTCATCAGGGGAATCCAAACACTCGAAAACAATAAAACCACTTGGCCTTCGGCCTCGTGCTTTCATCATGTTTTCTCGTGTTTGGATCCCCTGATGAAACACTCAAACTCGTTGTTGATATATTACATATATATATATATATATATATATATATGTAGGCGGATTGCCTGGACGGTTGAATTCCTATAGGTCGCCTATAATTAGAAATGTTCAAATTACCTATAGAAACCTAAATGGTCCTATAAATCAGCCTTTAGATCGTTTTCATGTGACGTCACGGCGGCCATATTCGTGTACCAAAACAATGAAATGGCGGCCATATTGGTGTACTATCTTTATCCTATGGGAATTTAGCTCTATTCTTATTCAAACATTTCGTATTGTTTCACCACCCCAATGGAACTACCGATCACGTGAGTGAAAACGATCCGTACACATTTTTGTAAGGGTGTTTGACTCAAAACACCAGATGACTTAACTTCCCGATATAGACACTGATGTTTATTTAATCAGGTCTATATCACATATATAGACACTTGCCTCTCAACCATCTTGACAAAGGGTGCGCTGGTAGCGCTCCCATACGGGAGGGAGAGGCAACGTTTAGTTGCAAACAAGTTGTTTCTTAGATGAGAACTTTATTCCTCCTTTCCTTGAATGCAAAATGTGGGACTCTTTTGAAACACAGCACATGCTCCAATTACCAGTATGGCAACTTCTAGTCTCCACATTCGGTAATTGCATGATTTGCTTTCTTATAACCTTAGGTAACGGCTTAATGAGGATTAAGAAGTTATTTAAAAACCTCGTCATCGTGCTTTATCATTGTCGACTGACGCTCGCCTCCCGCTCGCCTCTATATACAATGATAAAGCACTCTGACTCGGTTTTTAAATATTACATCTACAATTATATATACATAAAAAACAATAAGTGCATGCATGCATGGCCTACCATGTATTACATTCTTGCATATAGGTTTCGCCTGTTTTGTAACTTCTTCCTCCACGATGACAAGGGCAGTTTTGTGGTTTAACACATTGACCATTGTGCAGAACAAGTCCTTTAGAACAAACACAGCCATCTTTGCACAAGCTTGTCGTACAAGGTAAGTGAAGATTGCTGCACGTTTTGGCACACTCTTTTCCACAGGCAACCCAAGTTTGACCTTTGGGACACGTTGGATGAGCTGTAAATTAAGAAATTGCACAATGTATTGTACATAAATAACGATTACTTCAATTTAATCCAATTTAATGCAATTCAATTCAATTCAATCAAAATTAACTTTAATTTAATTTAATTTAATTTAATTTAATTTAATTTAATTTAATTTAATTTAATTTAATTTAATTTAATTTAATTTAATTTAATTTAATTTAATTTAATTTAATTTAATTTAATTTAATTTAATTTAATTTAATTTAATTTAATTAGGGTACCCCCTCGGGAACGAGTACGAAAATTATATTATGCAATACGATGCGATGGGATGTAATGAGGTGTGGTAGGATAAAGCCTGCGTACACGCTACGATTTTAGTCGGCCGATTTTTATCGGCTTGTCATGTAAAGGCTCACATCTTTAGCAATTGGAGCCACCATTTTTACGATCATCAAACAACTTCAGGAAGAATGGGTGATCAGTGAACCCACACACAGCATGATGCGATATTTCGACCGATCTTAAGCGGTCCCGGTTTGGTCTTAAAATGCATATACTCTACACTCGTATTTTCCTTCACCCAAAATCCTTAGTACACGCTATGTAATCGAGTGAAATGCCCAATATTACTTATAACATACCCAATTCTCTCCTGGCATTACCACCATATTATGTATACAGAACTTGCGATCAAGCTCTCGGCAACGCCCTCCGTGGCTCAGTGGTCAGAGAATTGCACTAGAATCGCAAGGTCGTGGGTTCAATTCCTGCCTGAAGGCCTGTGTAGTTGCATTTTTCGCAACTGGTCCCGGTTTGGTCTTAAAATGTATATATTCTACACTCGAATTTTCCTTCACCCAAAATCCTTAGTACACAATATCAAACCAGTTGGCCGACCAAACTCGCTCTGTAATGACACCGCACACGTAACGATTTTGATCGTAAGCCCTAAAATTAATCGGTTGATAAAGATCGGCCGAATAAAATCGTAGCGTGTGCGTCAGGCTTCAGATTGAATAGAATGAAATGAAATGCAATGCAATTGATACAATGTGACGTAACATGACGTGACGTGACGCTACGTAATGTAAGGAACGTGACGTCATGTCATCTCATGTGATGTTTGTGATGCAGTGTTTGCAATGTGATGTAATGTGAATAACGTGACGTGCGTGACATAAGATGACATAGGTAATGTGCTGTAGTGTTTCGTCTGTTGTGGGGCTGTGTGCAGTATGTTGTACTGTACATGAGATGACATGACGTGATTTAACTCGACATGACATAACATGACGACGTAATGTGATGTAATGCGATGCGATGTAATGCGAAGTCATGTAATGTAATGTAATGTAATGCGATGCGATGCGATGTGCGATGTGCGATGTGCGATGTGCGTTGTGCGTTGTGCGTTGTGCGTTGTGCGTTGTGCGTTGTGCGGTGTGCGTTGTGCGTTGTGCGTTGTGCGTTGTGCGTTGTGCGTTGTGCGTTGTGCGTTGTGCGTTGTGCCTTGTGCCTTGTGCCTTGTGCGTTGTGCGTTGTGATTGTGATTGTGATTGTGATTGTGATTGTGATTGTGATTGTGATTGTGATTGTGATGTGATGTGATGTGATGTGATGTGATGTGATGTGATGTGATGTGATGTGATGTGATGTGATGTGAGATCAATATATTATTGCGTGAAGTGTGTGGCGTGCGTCTGTCAGTTATGACGTAATCGGACAACATGTCATAACATGACGTAATGTGATTTGATTTTAATGTATTTCTATTCGATTGATTCTACTATCGATTCTACGATTGATTCGGTCGATTCCATTTGGTTGTACTCCACCAGAATATTTCACTTACTAGACCAGAATTCACATCCAGTCCAGCAGTTATACATAGGTCATTATATATAAATACATATTATGTGCGTATACATCTACCTGAACAAGTTGTATTTTTACATCTGAAAACACCATTCACACAGGTACTAAATGAAAAAAAAATATTTCGGTAATTATCTTTCATCATGATTAAAGGTAGACACGTCTTTAATAAAGCTAACAGGACTACTTACAATATATACATATAACTAAATTGTGATAATAATTATATCCAGAATGATTAATTATCCTGTGTAATAATTATCCAGAATAACTAAAGAAGCGAGCGGAGTAACGAAAAAGGTCCATATATAAATATATTTTACATATTTTACATCCATCTCTATCTTCATCTCCATCTTTATTTTCATCTTCATCTTCCTCTTTTCCTCTATCTGGATCTCCGTTTCGATCTCCAACTTCATCTGCATCTCTACCTCCTCCATCTCTATCTCTTCGTCCTCCACCTCCTCGTCGTCATCTTCATCCTCGTCCTCATCCTCGTCCTCATCCTCGTCCTCATCCTCGTCGTCATCATCACTCCTATCCTCATCCTAATCCTCATCATCCTCATCATCCTCATCTTCATCCTCATCTTCATCCTCATCGTCATCCTCGTCTTTGATCTCATCTTCGTCATCGTCCTCATGATGATGATCATCATCCTAATCCTCATCCTCATTACCATTCCTCATCCGCATCCCCATCCTCCTTATCACCCTCGTCCTCATCCTCATCCACATCATCCTCATCCTCATCATCCTCATCCTCATCCACATCCACATCGTCCTCATCGTCGTCGTCGTCGTCGTCGTCATCATCATCATCATCATCATCATCATCATCATCATCATCATCATCATCATCATCATCATCATTAACAGCATCCTCATCCTCCTCATCATTATCCTCATCCTCATACACAGCATCCTCATCATCACCTTCATCCTCATCCTCATCCTCATCCTCATCCTCATCCTCATCCTCATCCTCATCCTCATCCTCATCCTCATCCTCACCCTCACCCTCACCCTCACCCTCACCCTCACCCTCACCCTCACCCTCACCCTCACCCTCACCCTCACCCTCACCCTCACCCTCACCCTCACCCTCACCCTCATCCTCATCCTCATCCTCATCCTCATCCTCATCCTCATCCTCATCCTCATCCTCATCCTCATCCTCATCCTCATCCTCATCCTCATCCTCATCCTCATCCTCATCCGCGTCTTCATCCTCATCCACAGACTTTCGCGCACGTTTTTTTTTTTGTGTACTGATTTAAAAGGTGTATATTCAAGCCGTGCAGAGCTACAGTAGGTCACATCTTTGTGTAAATCTCATAAACCACCAAATACCGCACACGCGCAGAAAGGATTGTGGTTCACCTTCAACAACAATTCAGCAAAGGTTACTGCAAATTTTAAAAACATATCAACTCACCAAGAGCTGCATCTATTTGGTTTGATGACCGAGTTCGGCTGGTAAGAGTTTCCTTCGTGGTGACAAAGACACTCGGAGATTGGTACACATACATCATCATCATTCAGCACGGTTCCGTTAGGACAATGGCATCCTGCTGTGCATTCTTCAGTGCAATCTGGATTTTTAGCAAGATCTCGACATGTTCTGTAACAAGATGAACCACACTCACGGAACGACATGCCTGCAATACCGCAGTGAATACCTTAAAGGCAAATCAAATTAAGCATTAAAAACAGATTAATTGTCTAGTGTAGCTGTTTATTATCATTATAATACCATCGCTATTTCTTGGCGTCACGCTATGCTCATTGTTATATTTTCTTATTCTCATATCCATTCACAACTCTACACGATCCTCGTATCCATCCCCATGCTCAACTCCTTCTCCATCTCTATCTTCATCTCCATCTTTATCTTCATCTTTATCTTCATCTTCATCTTTTCCTCTAATGCGACCTCCATTTCCATCTCCAACTTCATCTGCATCCCTTCCTCCTCCATCTCTATCTCAATCCCCATCTCCACCTCCATCCCCATCTCGACTTCCATCTTCACCTCCATTCCCACCTCTATTTCCATCTCCACCTCCATTCCCACCTCAATTTCCATCTCCACCTCCATCTCCATCCTCATCCCAATCTCTATTTTCATTTCCACCAGCATCTTCATCTCCATCTCTATTTCTATCTCCATCTCCACCATCTTCACCTCCATGTCCATCCCCATTTTCAACTCCATCTCTATCACCATTTCCACCTCCATCTATATCTCCATCTCCATCTCCTGCTCCATGTCCACCTCTAACTCCATTTTTACCTCCATCTAAATGCTGATGTTCGAAACAATGCTATACTTACTACATTCTGGAAGTACGGAAGGATTTCGCCACCCAATTTCAATGCCATTTCTGGCGCAATCGTGTGTGTAGGTTGCAATGGCAGAACACAAACACTGAGTACCATCCTGACAGCCGCACACATCATACTTGCAGCTCTGGAAATAACCTTCGTCGGGATCTACCACGTGATGGCATTTGGTAAAAGGGGGCTTTTTTAGAACAGCGCACTTTCTTTCAGCTTCGTTGGCTCTCTGCACGTGAACACTACATGGGTGAGGTACGTCTTTCGCAACGGTCGCACAATCCGGGTCGTATTTCCACGATTCTCCAAACAAGGCCACGCTCGTTTCAATGTTGTTTTCGATAGTCATAAAGTCGTCGTTCTGGTTTTTGTTGAAATTACCGCACAGTCCCGAGGTTTTTCCTCTAAAATGCGATTCGACCGTGACGTAAACACGACTAAAACCATCCCATTTGATCTCGACACCGATATTAGAACGAACACGAATCATCAACGTCGATGTCTTGTCAATTGTAAGACCTTCAAAATGCAAACAAAATAACTTGTCAAGTTTACAGTATCTTTGCGCCTAGATTGAAAGCGTTGAACATAAAAGCGCACTACAAAAGGCGTCTTTCTTGAAACGAGCTAAGCTCATTCCTTAATCAGTCGTGTTGAAAAGAACATTTAAAACTTCTGGGCAAACTGGGCAGAACCTTGTAACAATGGCAACAAATCAAAACCCGAGCTCGAGAAAGAAAACAATGCCAAAAAATTAACAATACAGGAAAAAGATAATGAGGATAGCGATGAAGATGGAGATGAGAATGACGGTGAAGATAAAGATGAAGATGAGGATAGAGATGAGGATAGAGATGAGGATGGAGATGAGGATAGAGATGAGGATGGAGATGAGGATAGAGATGAGGATGGAGATGAGGATAGAGATGAGGATAGAGATGAGAATGGAGATGAGAATAAAGATGAGGATAAGGATGGAAATGAGGATAGAGATGAGGATGGAAATAAGACTGAAGATCAGAATGGAGATAAGGATAGAGACGCTGATGGAGATAAGAATGGAGACGAGGATAGAGATGAGGATGGATATGAGAATAGAAATGATTGAGATGAGGATAGAGATGAGGATAGAGATGACGATGGAGATGAGGATAGAGATGAGGATGGAGATGAGGATAGAGATGAGGATAAAGATGAGAATGGAGATGAGAATAAAGATGAGGATAAGGATGGAAATGAGGATAGAGATGAGGATGGAAATAAGATTGAAGATCAGAATGGAGATAAGGATAGAGATGCTGATGGAGATAAGAATGGAGACGAGGATAGAGATGAGGATGGATATGAGAATAGAGATGATTGAGATGAGAATGGAGATGAGGATAGAGATGAGGATGGACATGAGGATATATAAGATGATTGAGATGAGGATGGAGATGAGGATAGAGATGAGGATGGAGATGAGGATATATAAGATGATGAACAGGAGAATGGAGATGATGAACATGAGAATGGAGATGAGGATAGAGATGAGAATGGAGATGAGGATGGATATGAGGATAGAGAAGATGATTGGGATGAGAATGGAGATGAGGATAGAGATGAGGATGGATATGAGGATGAAGAAGGCGATTGAGATGAGAATGGAGATGAGAATGGAGATGAGAATGGAGATGAGGATAGAGACGAGAATGGACATGAGGATAGAGATGAGAATGGAGATGAGGATAGAGATGATGATAGAGATGAGAATGGAGATAATGGTAGAGATGAGCATAGAGATGATGGAGATGAGAACAAGGATGGAAATGAGGACAGAGATAAGGATAGAGATGAGGATGGAAATAGGAATGGAAATAAGACAAAAATAGAGAAAGGAGATGAGGATAATAGCGCTTCGTCGTGATGAGGTCAGGATTGATGTCTGTCTGCTTTTACACACAATTCTTGCAGCCGAACAATAGATATTGGCTCATTTGCAATCATTTGAAAGTCAATTTTGGTTTGTTTGTCCACTTTGGGGGCTATTAATAGCAGTTCGACGGTACACTTATTGAACCGTCTGTTTGAAGCATTTCTTTTTTTCTCAAAATTTTGCCAGGAACAAAGCGTAGGTTAATAGTTTAACATTGCAATAACTTCTGAAGCTACCTGAAGCAACCTGACCTGAAGAATTGAGTGTTAACTCAAACTTAAAAAAATTTGTTGCACAGGCACTTTAATGAAAAGTTTATTTATACTTTTAGCGCTCGCACACCTAGAAAATGCAAATTAATGCAAATTAGGTTTTTCTTGCTTTATTGCAAGCACCGCTTCTTCAGGTAATATGTACACTTGTATTGTTTCAATAATTTTAACTACAACTTTTGAAAATACTCTGTAGAAAAATCGTGAACAAAACATTGTACAAAACAAGTACATTAAATGTTGGATTATTTTTATATCGCGCCAAGTACCGTCTATAGACTACGTTTACACGAGAACAAAAACTTCTGGATTCGTAAATGTTTTTGGATTCGTAAATGTTTTCGGATTCACCTCGTTCCAAATATTCGGATTCGTTATGCGTTTACAATACAACAGTATTTGGATTCGGCTGTTTACACTACACTTGGAATTCCTTATGTTCGTCATGTTGGTTCCAGCGCAAACACATATGAATGCGGGCGGAAAAGTATCCGGATTCATCGGAATAACCGTTCACGCTACGTATTGTTTCGGACTCAAAGGTATTACGATACCAAGTTTCTTTTTTTTCGGGATTGAAATCTCCGGATACGTGATCCAACCGGAAAGTTTTTATTCCAAATTCATTCTCTTGTGTGTAAACGGCATTACGACTGAACCTATTCGGATTCGTCACGAATCCGGAAACTTTTGCTCTAGCGTAAACGGCGTCAAATGCATCTATCGCGAGATACACCGAATCCTGCTATTTACCCACTTTGCCGAGGATTCGCGAGCAAAACTTGAAAGATGTATTGTGAAGGTGTGACACCAATCAAAAATCACGCACGAACACATTGCCCTCAAAATGTTTGCAAAAATGTGCGGAAGTGAAATTGCGGGATTCGCAAAAGATCTATTGTTTGTACCCTCTCAAAAATACTAAATTGGTTTTCGAGTCCCTCCTAAATATACTCCACCCTTTTTAGTAGATACCTTATAACAGTACTAGTCCCTAGAAACAGACAAACGGTCGAAATTATATAATAAACAAAAATAATACGTATAAGATACCTTTTGTTTTAAAAGGAAGAATAACGACATCCTCGCCATCAATAGACACCATTCCACCTCTTTTGAAGTGCACGCTAGTTTGGTTGAAAATGGCTGTAGCAGTTTTTGTACATGCCAAAGTGTTGTCTGTTCCACAAGGAAAGTTATCTACAATCACCATAAATGACTTCTTAACAGCATCTTGAGCTAATATATATTTGCAATGTCCCATGAAGGAGAAGAATTTTCCATCAAACGATCTGTAATGTGGGTCGCCGCTGGCTGAACACGTTCCTAGAATAGAATAGAATAGAACAAAACAGAATAGAATAGAATAAAACAAATCAACGTCAACGTATGAAAGGAAGAAAGGAAGAAAAAGAGAACTAACGAAAGAAGAAAGTAAAGAAAATAAAGAAAAAAAACAATGAAGCAAGCAAGCTTGGCAGCTAGCAAGCTAACGGCAGGAAAGCAAGTGGGCAGGCAGGCGGGCGGCCGGGCGGGCGGGCGGGCGGGCGGATGGGCGGGCGGGCGGATGGATGGACAGACGGACGGACGGACGGACGGACGGACGGACGGACGGACGGACGGACGGACGGACGGACGGACGGACGGACGGACAGACAGACAGACAGGCAGGCAGGCAGACAAGCAGACAGACAGGCAGGCAGGCAGACAGACAGACAGACAGACAGACAGACAGACAGACAGACAGACAGACAGACAGACAGACAGACAGACAGACAGACAGACAGACAGACAGACAGACAGACAGACAGACAGACAGACAGACAGACAGACAGACAGACAGACAGACAGACAGACAGACAGACAGACAGACAGACAGACAGACAGACAGACAGACAGACAGACAGACAGACAAGAAACACACACACACACACAGCTAGACAGGCAAACCATGCAGGCAAACAACCATGAAAGCAAACATGTTCAAGCAACCACCAAAGCAGCTAAGGAATGAACGATGCAAGAAAGCACAATTGCAAACGCAAATGAGGATGGGCAGACAAAAACCTAGGACAAACTAAACTTTTGCAGAAGTTTACTTACCAGGACATAACCTTTGAGTACACTTCCACCGACCTTCGGTGCAATAACTAAAATAGGAATAACCACAGAAACATAAGCCTCATGTCAATGACAAATGACTACATTATTTATAAACAAAAAATATCTCGAAATGATTCACAACCGACGCTACAAAGAGAACTATATCATAAAAGTAAAACCAAGTTGATCCGACTACATGGTGAGCCACACGTTTCTAGCACGCATCGTAGTAACATTAAAAACCAAGCAGAACGAGAAACAGCTATAAGGAGATAATATCGCGGTAGCAAGGGTAAGCATACTGTAGCAACTGCTGATGTTGTACAAATTATAAATGATATAAGTATAGCAACAGGCCAATAGCAAGACCCATTGCTAAACTTGAATGATTTTAAATTTGCAAACCACGATCAGTTGCTACGCCTAGCCTCGCCACTGCATATCAGCACCGTTTACTAAAGCCGCTATTACACGATGCGATTTTTCGTGAAACCTGTACGAAACCGGTTTCAAGACAGATTGCAACGTGTAACACCCCCTTGTTTATAAACCTGTGTCGCTTTGCATTGTGAGACAGGTTTCACCAAAGTAGGATGCACTTCAACTTCAACTTCAAGTTGAAGCGCATCCTACTTTGGTGAAAGCTGTCTCCCAATGGAAAACGACACAAATTTATAAAGCGAGGGGGTGTTACACGTTGCAATCTGTCTTGAAACCTGTCTCGCAATAGCGTTGCCACACAGATGTCACAAATCGTTGCATCGCGTAACAACGGCTTAAGGTATATCAAGTCAAGTTATAATGCAGTTTATAAAATAGGTGCCCTCTACGCACGCTCTGATTGGCTGGGCTCCGTGCATTTATAAGAGAACAGAGATCATGAATGACGTCAGCTGGCCAGAAAAGCCCGCCAAATTCCAAAACTATACCTCATTTTTAGCTTGATTTTTCTTCTTATTTTACAAAACAAATTAACCTTATTCAAAAATGGCCGCCGAATTAAAATTCTTTTATATACATATAAATTAGCCCTTATGAACTCGTTTTCATGTGTGAAATTCAAAAGAAATTTTACTTTAAAACGAGGTCATAAGGGCTAATTTATATGCACATAAAAGAATTCTAATTCGGCGGCCATTTTTGAATAAGGTCCATAAAACATACCGCTCCTGTGCATATCTATTCTTATAAAAGCACATTTGACGTCATTTGAACTGCTCAACTTCTTTCGTGTTCAAATGACGTCAAACGTGCCTTTATAAGAGTACATATGTACGGAGCTTTATGTTTTACGTGTTAAAGATATAAATCCAACTTACCAATCATTGCAGTCAAAAGGGAGTTTCGTTAACGCCTTATGCCACACTTTGTTGTGCTCGCAAGGGCAATTTTCCTTTTTGAAACAACGCCCATTCTGTAAAACAGTTCCGGCAGGACAATGGCATCCATCAATACATTGTTCTTGGCAAGCGAATTTAGATTTACCGTGGTTCATGCATGTCTTCGGGCAAGCTGAGCCGCAAGGGCTGTACACTTTATTACTGTCGCATTGAACCGCTGAAAAAAAGACGTCAACAAGATATTTCCTATTGTAGTACCAAATTATGGCGTGGTGGTATAGCTTTGTATCCTAAAGGGGCAGAAAGACGCCAAAATTGTCTATTCCAATCCTGATTTTATTCAAAAGCGTACTTAAAATAAAGAAGAATGGCCTCTTTGCTTGTTCAGCTTCTCATCTTGTTCCAAAGAATTTGGTTTTAAAGAAATACAACAAATTAGAAATCTTATGACGTTACCTACTCCACTAATTCCGTAAAGGAGGAATATCTACGGAAATAATAGGTAGGCTGTGCTGAAACATTGAAGCTGTTCTAATACGAATGGTGTATTGCAATGTACACAGTTATCGCTTGAAATATTCCTCATTTGTAGAAGTTTGTTTTATCTAGGTAAAGTAGATCTAGATGACATCATAAGGCATCTCATTTGCATGTTACAAGAACCAGAATATCTCTGGAACATGATGAACGCTATACTTACTCATACAGAAAGTACTTCTAGATAAAATCAAAATTGAATAGAAGATTTTACGTTTTATTGCCCCTAAAATGCCTATGAAGCGAAACTTAAGTTTGTCTAATTTGAAAGAAAACTAAAAATGATGTAACATCTTTTACAGTTTTTCTTTTGCATTGTTGTTGAGATATTTCAGGTTGTTTGATATGCAAATTACACATTTTGACGTCGCATCGTTAGGGGCCATACACAAAATAATTGACGCTTCGGGGGTGGGGGGTGGGGGCTTGAACAATAGTCACATAATGTCACAAGGGGGGAGGGGGTATCACAAAGCACTGTCACGTGACGGAAAGGCCGAAATTAAACAAGACCATGCTAATAATTTATTGTAGAGTTGCAAATCCTCATTCTATACCACGAATAACGATATATTGGAGCTAGCTTGAAGTATTTACCGTGAAAGTGGAGTGATCGCTGACACTAGATACTGAAGGCTCAGTCCAAAAAGATCTAGATCCGGCACATGCTCTCGAATTACTGCATATTAATTTGGAGTTGGGGGGTTGGCTAGAGTCACGTAATTTTCGATAGGGGGTAATGCCAACCGTCACAGATTCTCACAGGGTGGTAGGGGGAGTCAAAAATCGGCAAAAAAGCGTCACGTATTTTGTGTATGGCCCCTTAAGCACATACTGTATATCGTAGCTATTATCAAACATAATCACGTGAAAATCTACATGTTTAATGTTGTGGGAGAAACACACTCACATGCTTCCTTCGAATAAATTTGGTTGCACAATAGCAAGGATATATATATATATATATATATATATATATATATATATATATATATATATATATATATATATATATTATACACTTAATGTCTGCTCCCGAGGGAAACAGTTCGTTTTGTTTTCCCGAGAGTCTTGATATTTCCTGAGACGAAGTCGAGGGAAACATCGAGACTCGAGAGAAATCAAAACAGACTGTTTCCCGAGGGATCAGACATTAAGTGTTTTGTTATATAGCTTGAGTTTCGCTGAATAATTTCGACGTTTATCAAGGGAAAGTACACGAAAGACAAACGCTAAGACTTACTTAAGAATTACTTTTCCGTAATTTCACTTCACCCAAACAAATGAGTCTCAGAACAAAAGAACAGCAATACATTTCTCCAGTTAATCTTCACACATGCTTTGAAGGCCTATAAATATTCCTTTTTTCGTACCAAACAAGCTTTTGTTTATAGGATGCCGTGAAGACTTCAAAGTTCTAGCGGGAAAGTGGGCAACAATTGAAAACTTATTGACCGAGCAGGCAATAAGTTCTCAATTATTGCCCGCTCGGTAGACATTGAAATTTATCTAAGGTCATGTGACCACAAACAACCAATGACAGTCATCGTTGCATCCAGTGAAACTCTAGCTATATAACAAATATATATATAAGGTAACCGCTATTTACAGTCACCTTTGGTGTCTCACAAATATAATATATATATATATATATATATATATATAATATATATATATATATATATATATATATATTTGTGAGGCACCAAAGGTGACTGTAAATAGCGGTTACCTTCATCCTGCTCATCAGCACTACACTGATGAGGCCCGAAAGGCCGAAACGGTACCGTCTGTAGTGGTTATATATATATATATATATATATATATATATATATATATATATATATATATTTGTGAAATTCATTACTAATTCATGAGTTTTGCAGCCAATCCAATTTCTGAAATTACGTCACATGTATACCCCTGTAAACCCCATACAAACTAAAACCAATGATGCTAATTAGTTACAACCACTAGTGGATGTATACTCTTCTGATACAACCACTAGTGCTTGTAACTAATTAGCATCTCAATATCCCAAAGGGCTTTTTACTATTTATTCATTTCACAAGTTGTTTACAACACTCGCGTCCTTGTTGTATTGAATATACAATCACTCGCCTTCGGCTCGTGATTGTATATTCAATACAACACGGCCGCTCGTGTTGTAAACATTACAACATTACATATATATATATATATATATATATATATATATATATATATATATATATAAACCTTCTCCGATAACTCATTATGCACATGTGGCGTCAAAATGTTTAATTGGCATATCGAACAAACTGAAATATTTCAACAGCGAAGCAAGGAAACGAAAAACTGCAAAAGATGGTTACTCTATCACTTTAAGTGTTCTATAATTCAAATAAGACAGACCTAATTTTCGTTTTATAGGCACTTTTAATGTACCGCATTCTAAAATAGACAATTTAATTTTCGATATATACTTACGACACAAATCTTTTTTTCTCCATACAAATGTTACACCTTCCCTGGCGCAAGCTCTCTCGTATTGTGTCAACGCTTCGCACTCACAACTTGGATCGCTCGTGTAGTTACAAGAACACACATCCTCTTCGCACATCTTGATGAATTTTTTTGGATTCACGTAGCGATGACAACGTGAGAAGGGATCGTTGTTAAGCTTTTCGCATATCCCTCTTACTGTATTCATCTCTGATTCGCCGACTTTACGACATGGGAATTTCGCCTCTTGATCCGGCACGTTGCGACACACCTGGTTTACCACAGGTCTGCTATAGCTATTTCCAAAACTCGCTGCGGACGTAGTCAACTTCCCCTTGAATGTTTTGAAATCATCTTCTGGAATTCCGTTGAAGTTTCCACACAAACCACAAGTGCTGTTCTCGTATTCTTGAGGCATCCGCACATACACAGCACTGTGACCATCCCATCTTACGTTCAAATCTTGATAACCGTAGACCAAAACATGACCAGAAACGTTCTGAATCACGATATTTTTCTCGATGTGAGGCAGCGTAACACTCTTCTCGTTGACCGTGACGGAATTTGGATCCATCTGAAAATAGCAAACACGATACTGTTAAAGTAGCCCGATAGTCTAAATCATACGAAATTGCTTTTTTTTTTCAACATAAAACAGTTTTCTAATGCAGATTATAAAATAAGGTGTCCTCTACGCACGCTCTAATTGGCTGGGCTCCGTGTATTTATAAAAGAACAGAGATCATGAATGACGTAGAATGGCGTCAGCTCGGCAAAAGCCCAAAAAAATTCCAAAACTACCTCACTTTTAGTTTGATTTTTATTATTATTATTTTATAAAACAAATAAAACATACCGCTCCTGTGCATATGTACTCGGCTATCGCCTCGTCCCTCTACTCAACTTGTTTCGCGATCAAATGACGTCAAACGTGCCTTTATAAGAGTGCATATGCACGGAGCTTTATGTTTTATTTGTTAATTTTAACTTCATTGTAGTTCATTTTATAGTTCTAAAGTGACTAAAGCCCGTTTCAAACGTCGCTCTTCTCATTCTCATGTCGGACCTAATGCAAATCAGCATAAACAAACGATTTAGCTCGTTATCATTAGGTTCGGCACATGAGAAGAGCGACTTTAAAACAGGCCTCAAGCTCTAAACATGACTATTATAGAACTGCATAAATTAGTTCGACTAGGCGCTGGCACTTCACCGGTTTCTAAGTAGTTCGCGCAAAGGTTAGCGACGTTTGTGGACTATGTAAAAAAATCTTAGAAATGGTAGTCTGGACTTGTACCATCTATTTTAAGGTTACTGTAGACCTCCGGTTTGCGTTTTAGGGAAAACATTATAGCGATCCGTCCGTTTATTGCATATACCAAAACCTACACATTATTCGAAAGCTGATGTAGGCCCTAGCCTAACTGGCTACATGACTACAGCAAAACATTTGGTTATTTTATGAACGCAAACAATAAATAACGCTTCTGTTTATTAACGTTTTCATTCCAATTCGAAATGCTATAAGTGAACAACTATTTACAATAATGCCCTGAAAATTGGCAGTACTTCTAAAGTTATCGAATGTTTGCTATTACAGCTAACACAGGAGGTTGAATGGGCTTGCATAAAAGGCCGTCAAATGATAAATATTGAAAATTTTAGAATTCCCAGAATATTAATTTACTCGAATATCAAAAAAAAACAACGAAAGAAGTTGAGTAGAAGTACAAAGCGATAGCCGAGGGCCGTTACGTAATATGTAAAGGCCGACAATGAGGACTAGACCGAGTTTTCAAGTACGAGGAATTCGTACATGACTTCTCAAAATCACTTAGTGTATTCCCAAAATGAATTAGTGCATTAGTAATTAGTGTATGGATGAATAACCGATTGTGTGAAGTAATATTTCAAGTCCAAGGACTTGAAATATTATTTCCAGTCCTTGGACTGGAAATAATATTTCAAGTCCTCTGCCCAGTACTTCCCTTGGTATTTCAAGTCCCTTCACGTGGTGCAATTCAGCGCTTCTGATTGATTGATTATCTCATGAATTATTAATGAGTTTGAGAAATTTCTTTCGTGTTCAAATGACGTCAACACTTCTTTCGTGTTCAAATGAGTACATATGTACAGGAGCGATAGGTTTTACTTCTTTTATAAAATAAAAAGAAGAAACAAGCTAAAAAGTGGACTGTTTTGAAAGCTGGCTTTTTCGGCCATTTTGCGTCATTTATGATTTCCATACACCGATAAATGCACGGAGCATGGCCAACCAAAGCGTGGGTAGAGGACACTTTATTTTATAAACCGTTTTCTAGATTTCAGAATTCTGTAAAATATTTTCCCAAATTGATAAAAGTGGCATTTTAGAAATGAAGGTTTCAAAATCAAGGGGGTGAGGTCTATTGAATTATCAGTGTCTAAAGACTGTCATATGTTACCTCAATATACAAAGTCACTTTATAACATAGCTTTGATATAGCAACGTTTTTGATTGGCTATCGTGCGTGCTCCATAACTCGATCGAGCACGGCAAAAAAGCGCGGGGGAAAATTTCAAAACAAAACTGAGTTTTAAATTGACCTTTTATATTGTCAAAATACCGAGTCATTTAATTTTATTGAGTAATAAAGAACAACGACCCAGAAGACATAAACTGGGTCTGGGTAACCGAGTTTAAACTGAGCTTTTGGTTGGATTTTAGTGAACAAAAAAGACTTGGCTACGAAAGCAGAAAAACACAACAACCAAAACGATTCGCCGGCTTGTGAAAGGATTTAATGCTATGTTATAAAAAAAATGGCTCATTGTTCAGTGTGCTCCATCGAGTTACGGATGCACTTGGGAAATTTCGAGAGCACTCAAAAATCTAGAGTTGGTCTCGGCTACGCCCCGACCAACTCTTACGATTTTTTCGTGCTCTCCCAATTTCCGGCGTGCATCCATAACTCGATGGAGCACGCTAAACCATGAGCCATTTCTTAATTTTAGAAGGAGTTTTCTTTACCTTGATGATAGTTCCTCCAAAGTATAAGGATAAAGCACGACTGCAATCCATAACGTGTGTGCATTTTGGATCATTGGTAATATGGATGTCAAACATGCTGTTCTCACAGTCGCTCACTAAGTTGTAGGTACACCGACCGGGAAAGTAGAAATACTTTCCATCGAATGTCTTGTAGTGAGACTGGCCAAATGTAAAGCACAAATTGGGATCGTGATCAACGGAAGGAACTACAAAAGAAGAAAAATATCTGTTATCTCTAAGAAGAGCAAGGAAGTAACTTGAGAACAAAAATTGATGGGTAAGATTAGGCTACGGGGCTAAAATAATTTCGATAATCTCCAGGGGGGTCCTAGCCTACGTCATAGCATGTATCTACATATTTTGGAAAACACAGACTATGACCCCATCCACACGTATACGTTTTCCTAGCGTTTTCGTATTGTTTCAGGTAATGACACCATTGTTTTCTGCTCCCCTGAGGACTGAGAACAATATAAAAACGCTATGAAAACGCATACGTGTGGACATGGCCTATGAAACAGCGCCGCTTTTCGTGTTCTGTGACGTAGTTACTATCAGAAATTTAAGTAGTTCACTGTGATTGGTCATCTTTGAAATCAATTGCGACGGTTTCCGTTTTAAAGGTTTTGTTGTTTACACACCAGCGAATTATAAAGCCAAGAATGCATTAAGCAAGGATAAAAGTGAGTTCGTTAAAATCTTCACAGGCTTTATAGCCAGCATATTGCTGTTTAAAAATGATCAAACAGTTAAAAAAGATGCGGGAACCGAACGAAGTTTTAAACCGAATCAAACATCACAGTGATATACGATACTTCATTATTTTAGTCTGCTCTTTACTTGCTGCCTGCTGGTGTTCGTTTTTGCTTTATTCATACCTTTCCTCTGAGGCTTCGAATGTCTTATTAACCGATCAGTGTTTTTCTCTTTATACGAATTCTTAAGTGGTTAGTGAATATAGTCAAGATATCATTAGTTGCCACGAGTATTGCTGAATTGCAAAAAATCGGAATAAATTATAGAACACGCAATTTGGCGCTGATGCAGACGCTACTTGGCGCCTTCTTTTCCGCCCGCGAGCGTCTTTGACGCAGGCTAGAGGGTTCCAAGGCGAAAGGCAAAACTCAAAAAGTAGTACAAAAACCGATTGATCTTATTGTCCTCTCTGCTTACAAGAACGATATAATCCTACGATGTGACAGAATACAGTAAAAAACCATTAAGAACCTGTAGACTAAAATTCTGCCATTTAAACCCCTATTATCTAAGAACCAGTTGACTCTGAACATTAAAACAGGTTTCTATTTGGAAAATCGAGAAAAACTAGAAACAATAATAATAAATATACCATTTTTATATGGCAACCATTTTATATGTGCAGAATCTCGTGTAATTTTAACATAAAAATTTGATATACTGTTCACAAACATTACTATATACTAAATATATTTCAGTGAGTACAGTTTAGACTCTTATTAAAAGCAGTTACAGTAATCAACTAGAGTACAGGTACTGTTGTTTAAGTGTTGACTGACTATTTCTTAAAAGAACCTAAAAGCCTAAATTCTCAGTAGACACCAAATATATAAGGAGCTTTTTAGGCTAACTTGAAAAATCGCAGGTTCTTATAAGCGGGTT
Source organism: Corallium rubrum (assembly GCA_964035015.1). NCBI lineage: Eukaryota > Metazoa > Cnidaria > Anthozoa > Scleralcyonacea > Coralliidae > Corallium > Corallium rubrum. Next base: position 30,623,572 of record OZ035998.1, read on the forward strand.
TTTACTGTAGCGGAATCGAGAAAAAAACTTCCTGAAAATAACAAAAAAAATTCCACATCCTCCAGAAAAGAGCACTGTAACTTAGAGCGAGTTTTGAAGACGAAGTACAGTTTGCACTAAGTCTCTGAGAATTTCAGGTCGGCTTGATGTTGAGGTACAGTAGGAATACCTAGAAACCAGGATGGAAAGGAGATTGTTTCAGTCTCTTAAAAGAGATTATTAAGCGATAACAAGGTCTTTACGGCAAAAATATCAGACCAAAGTTTTTACCAAAAATTATTTATTACATATGAAAAGATAACTTTACTTGTAAGAAGATTACCCACTACTTGTGAGAAGATTACTTACTACTTGTGAGAAGATTACTTACTACTTGTGAGAAGATTACTTACTACTTGTGAGAAGATTACTTACTACTTGTGAGAAGATTACTTACTACTTGTGAGAAGATTACTTACTACTTGTAAGAAGATTACTTACTACTTGTGAGAAGATTACTTACTACTTGTAAGAAGATTACTTACTACTTGTAAGAAGATTACTTACTACTTGTAAGAAGATTACTTACTACTTGTAAGAAGATTACTTACTACTTGTGAGAAGATTACTTACTACTTGTGAGAAGATTACTTACTACTTGTAAGAAGATTACTTAGTACTTGTGAGAAGATTACTTACTACTTGTAAGAAGATTACTTACTACTTGTGAGAAGATTACTTACTACTTGTAAGAAGATTACTTACTACTTTTGAGAAGATTACTTATTACTTGTAAGAAGATTACTTACTACTTGTGAGAAGATTACTTACTACTTGTGAGAAGATATTACTTACTACTTGTAAGAAGATTACTTACTACTTTTGAGAAGATTACTTACTACTTGTGATATTACTTACTACTTGTAAGAAGATTACTTACTACTTTTGAGAAGATTACTTACTACTTGTGAGAAGATATTACTTACTACTTGTAAGAAGATTACTTACTACTTGCGAGAAGATTACTTACTACTTGTGAGAAGATTACTTACTACTTGTGAGAAGATAACTTACTACTTGTGAGAAGATAACTTACTACTTGTGAGAAGATAACTTACTACCTGTGAGAACATTACTTATTACTTGTGAGAAGATAACTTACTACTTGTGAAAATATTACTTACTACTTGTGAGAAGATTACTCACTACTTGTGAAAAGATAACTTACTACTTGTGAGAAGATTACCTAGTACTCATAAAAACATTGTTTACTACTTATGAAATATTTACTTACTACATATGAAAAGATAACTTACTACATGTAAAAATATTACCCGCTGCTTGTGAGGAGATTACCTACTACTAGTACTTGTGAGAACATTACTTATTACTTGTGAGAAGATTACTTACTACTTATGAGAAGCTTACTTACTACTTGCGAGAACATTACTTACTACTTGTGAAAATATCAATTACTACTTGTGAGAAGATAATTTACTACTTGTGAGATAACTTACTACTTGTGAGAAGATTACTTACTACTTGTGAGGCTTGAGAAGATAACTTACTACTTGTGAGAAGATTACTTACTACTTGTGAAAAGATTACTTACTACTTGTGAGAAGATTACTTACTACTTGTGAGAAGATAACTTACTACTTGTGAGAAGATTACTTACTTACTTGTGAGAAGATTACTTACTACTTGTGAAAAGACTACTTACTAAATGTGAAAAGATTACTTACAACTTGCGAGAAGATTACTTACTACTTGTAAGAAGATTACTTACTACTTTTGAGAAGATTACCTACTACTTGTGAGAAGATTACTTACTAATTGTAAGAAGATTACTTACTACTTTTGAGAAGATTACTTACTACTTGTGAGAAGATTACTTGCTACTTGTAAGAAGATTACCCACTGCTTGTGAGAAGGTTATTTACTACATGTGAGAAAATTACTTACTACTTGTGAGAAGATAACTTACTACTTGCGAGAAGATTACTTACTACCTGTGAGAACATTACTTACTACTTGTGAGAAGATAACTTACTACTTGTGAGAATATTACTTACTACTTGTGAGAAGATTACCTAGTACTTACGAAAAAATTACTTACTACATATGAAAAGATAACTTATTACTTGTAAAAAGGTTACCCACTGCTTGTGAGAAGATTATTTAACGTTTGTGAGAATATTACCTACTACTCATGAGAACATTGCTTACTACTTATGAAAAAATACTTACTACATATGAAAAGATAACTTACTACATGTAAAAAGATTACCCACTGCTTGTGAGAAGATTATTTACTATTTGTGAGAAGATTACCTACTACTAGTACTTGTGAGAACATTACTTATTACTTGTGAGAAGATTACTTACTACTTATGAGAAGCTTACTACTTGCGAGAACATTACTTACTACTTGTGAAAATATCAATTACTACTTGTGAGAAGATAATTTACTACTTGTGAGATAACTTACTACTTGTGAGAAGATTACTTACTACTTGTGGGGCTTGAGAAGATAACTTACTACTTGTGGGGCTTGAGAAGATTACTTACTACTTGTGGGGCTTGAGAAGATAACTTACTACTTGCGAGAAGATAACTTACTACTTGTGAGAAGATTACTTACTACTTGTGAGAAGATTACTTACTACTTGTGAGAAGATTACTTACTACTTGCGAGAAGATAACATACTACTTGTGAGAAGATAACTTACTACTTGTGAGAACATTACTTACTACTTGTGAGAAGATAACTTACCACTTGTGAGAAGATAACTTACTACTTGTAAGAAAATTACTTACTACTTGTGAGGCTTGAGAAGATTACTTCCTACTTGTGAGGAAATTACTTACGACTTGGCAGCAGTTTCCCTGCCACTACCGACTTATTGTGATGAAAAAATACTTACTACTTATGAGAAGACTACTTACTACTTGTGATAAAATACTACTTGTGAGAGGATTACTTATTATTTGTGAGAAGATACTTACTACATGTGAGGACATTCTTGCTCCTTGTGAGAAGATTACTTACTATATGTGAGAAGATAACTTACTACTTGTGAGAAGATTACTTACTACTTGTCCCCGAGCCCAGTGAGGGTGCTAATCTCGACACGCGTGGAGTCCATTTTACACGCGGGTAGAAAAAGTGAGGGAGAGAAAAATCTGGGAAATAGTTGGACACTGGTGACTAGCGGCGAAGAAAACTAAATCTAATCTCATCAAAAATTTTCGTTTAACGAAACGAAATGGAGCCGGCTGTACTTAACTTAAAAGAAAACAACGAAGAAAACGATACAAACAACCGGTTTAATATATCTTGAAGAGAAACCAGAAAACCTGAAGAAACCAAACGCCGTATGGTAAACAAAAACTCGATCTGAATTGCAGTGTTTGTAGTCACTCCGTGGGTCTAACAATTTTTAATTTAACGGTAGGATTCTTATGTTGTTTTTAAGTTTTCGCCTAACCTAAACAATATACAGCTTCACGTTTTCGTGCTTTCCCTTTTCTAAGCTAACTTAAAACACTGCTTTATAGTTAAGCTTATGTGGACGTGATGTTTTTCATTGACTTTGCATGCACTTTGGGCTTTGCCGATTTTTTCGGCAGTATTTCCAAATTTTCGACTGAAAGTTGTCTGTTTAATACTTCTTTCTGGAATCCGATTAATTCTACAGAATTGTTTTTATCTCAGACTCTATCATAAATGTAATTTTTGAGCTGTTAACTTTTAATTTTGCCTTTGCAAAACATGTACATGCATAGAGAAGCCATTTAAAGGCTTGCAAAAAATAGTCCCTTTTGAAACCTCCTAAAAACAATATATTTTTTAAAATGCAAATTTAATAATGAAGTTTTGCTTTGATATGTTCAACTTTCATTAAATCAGTTTAGTCATCCTATCCATAAATTCTACAATTACGTCTTTACATCTGTTTGTTTTTATGTTGGCTGTATATCAGGACTGCTTATCTTAAACCGGGGGTGGCGGGTGTTTAAAAAATTATGTAAAAGCGGGCGAGGGGTTGTTGCGTTCATGTATTTCTAGTAAGGAAATTACTTATTACGGCTTGGGAGCCGTTAAACTGCACTACCAACTTACTACTAGTGAGGAGATTACTTACTACTTGTGAGAAGATTACTAACTACTTGTGAGGAGGTTACTGACTACTTGAAAGAAAATTACGAACTACTTGTGCGGAGATCATCTACTACATGCGAGAAAATTACTTACTACTTGTGAAAAAATTACTTACGATTTGTGAGGAAATTACTTGCGACTTTGGAGTAGTTTAAGAGAGATTAGTAGTTGTAAAGACGTTACTTACTACCGGTGAAAAAATCACTTACTACTTGTGCAGTAACTACTTACCTCCAAACGTTGGTGCTGTTGTTGTCGTAATAATTGCTAAAACAAAAATACATGTTAAAAAGTGGCTTTTAGGTTATTCGTTTCCTATTTCAAGGGCTAAAACTCAAAAGTTTTACAAATTTAAACTGAAACAACGAAACTGCGTGTTGTTTTCCAAATAGAATTTATACCCAATTTTATCGCAACGAAAATTGCACGGAAAGATACCAAGTGTAGCTATTACTGCATGTAATTAAAAAGTTTTGCAGCTGCTCTGTTGTAAAATCTACAAAACACTATTTAAACGTTGCACAGTATTACATCCTTTGTGTCACTAGTTTAGCGAGAATTTGTGAACCTACATGCCAAAAACTGCACTAATAATTTAATATCTTTATTCGTAATACTAGGTTTGCTTCGAACAAAAGTTATTATCAAAAACATGTTTGAAACAATTACATTGCTTTACACATTCTACAATATTTAGCTGAGTATTTGGAAAGAAAAAATAGTACAACCATGAATCTAAAACAATTTTTAATACAATCTTACAAAAGAAAATACAAAACATATCTACTTCTTAAGGTTACCGTAGGCAAATTGTTTTCGAATTTTTTTTTTGAACTACGATAAAGTTAAGGGCTAAGGTTTCATATTTTTAATATGAAAGCGACTGAATAGTGACGAAAAAATGACAACGTAGTGTTTTTAACCTAAAGTGAAATTTAAAATACAATTTTCTTTCAAGCGCCGTTTACTCGAAACGCGTTCTTCGCTACAAAAGAAAATTTTAAAATGTTTCAATTTAAAGGGTATTTGTTTGTTTCAAAGATGACAGACAAATATATGGCGAAAAAAACCGTACCAAAGAATGCAATAATTCTTAAAGTGGTTCTCTGTTGAAAATATTCTTGGTAATGTTTCTGCATAATCCTAAAGACATTACGTTACTTGGTAATTGTGCAAAGTTTCATTACGAAATTTTCAAAAACTAAGTTGTATTTTACGTGCGAAGTTTGTATTTTGGAGCAACGCCATTAAATTTGCCGTGTTTGAGAAGAATGAGTTGAGGAGAACTTATGACGTCATAGACTCAACAAAAACAAAAGATCTTGGTTGTTGTCAACAAGAGAGTCATTGTTGTTGAGGCTATGACGTCATAAGCTTCCTCGACTCATTCTTCTCAAGCTCGGCAACTTTAATGGCGGAGCTCCAAAATACAAATTTCACATGTAAAATATAACCTTTTCTTCAACGAACTTTGAAATAAAACTTTGCACGATTATCAACTACCATAGCACCTTTAGGATTATGCAAAAACATTGCCAACAATACTTTCATCAGAGAACCAGTGTGAAGCTTTTACGTTAACGCCCATCGCCGTACGTTTACTTCAAGCTCTTTTCTGTCAATTTTCAAAATGTTGTATAACTTCCTACTATAATCGAATATCGAAAAGCTTTGCCACGGTTTTAATTGTATCAGGACCCTCTAGGAAGAAAGAATCGCCTAAAAAATGCTTTGAGTTAAAGTTTGTGAAAGGCGATCATAACATCCATCTCGAGAGATCGTGAAAAATTTGTTGATTCATCAATACCGAATATTATTAGCATATTCTTGTCACAAATTCTAACATGCAGCTTTAATTTAATGAGAAGAGTAAGCCATCTGCAACGTAATGCGGACGCGTTGCGTCCTTTAGACTGATAAATACCGCAATTGCCCCGGTTTCTTTTGCTTTTGCAGAGAGATTCAATCTCTAACTTCCCTGGTTTGGGAAAAAATCTATAATTTTTCCCACATTAAGATTACTACTCACACCCTACCTCGGATTTCGGGGACATTTAATCACTAATATCCCGGGTAAACTTAATTGAATCGGATAGTATTTCTTATTAACAAGATTAGATATTAAATTTAGTACATTATATCTAATAAGCTGTACTTTGAAAGTAAGTCAATTTTAATTGACTACAATAGTTTTCAAATCTCGTAGACATCTATTTCTTTCACAGAATTGACTTCTTAGGCCTAGTTGGCTAGTTAAGCTTTAAAAGTATTAAAGTAATGCCTTAGCCATTAAATGTCTAATTTAACTCATCTTACAAGGGTAAATATTTCTTGTTACAATTTAAAATAGACGTCACATTTTTATGCTAATTACTTCTTTTCAAAAATAGTGTTTCAGAAAATTTTTCTCATTAAAGATATTTTCGAAACAATAAATTTAATCAGTTTTCAAACGTATTCAAAATACTAGTTTTGCTTGCTCGCCATTGCAAGCTAGAAATGGGTATACGTAAATTTATTTTTTTTATGTAGACGTGCATGTGTACAGAAAAGAGGAAACGAACTACCAGCTGTAAAAATTTAAAACATAGTAAATAAACGACTATGTGATAGTGGATAACCAGAACTTACAAATTCCACATTTTTCGCCACCAAAACCAAGAGGACAAGCACACTTTCCCGGTTGAGCACAAGTACCAGGTCCACAACCACCTGGGCAGATTGCTGTAATGTTAATTAAAAGGAATGTCAAGTTTATAATTTCCCCCGGTTGTATCAGTTTAAGTGTTCATTATTTGTAGCCTGACCAGTCGGTACCAAAAAAAAATAATTGGGTAAGTGTTCGGCAATGAAACTGAAGTTGGGTAAATTTTTTTTGTTACAATATGAATATAGCTAAAAGAATAAAAGAAATCAAGTAACATATGTCTATAATTAATGGGGGTAATAGAACGACGAGGAGTGCTATTAATGCCAAAATCATATGAGTGATTACAAAATCGACCTACCGCAAAGCGGGAGGTTGATTTGTTAATCACGAGTATGATTTGGCATTAATAGCACGACTCAATTCGTTCTATTACCCATTAATTATATATCCTTCTGTAATCCTTGTCTGTAATCAACAAATACTTCATGCGGCCATTTCTTTTAATATATGGAGACTCGGCGAGGAGTTTTTTAATAATAAAGTGAATTTATAAGGAGTTCATACAATTATATGTGAGGTAAAATCGGGAGTTATTGATAAAGAATGACAAGAACCAAAAATGTGAGTAATTTAGTGCTGTTTGTCTTTACTTTATAGCGTGTTTATACCCATGTATTTACAAAAACACAGCCATGTAGTTTAAGCTTACTGTATTTCACCTACTACTTTCACTTGCTACTTTACTGACTAAAATATTTAATGGGTAATAATAATTTGTTTTTAATTTGTTGGGGACAGGACACTGTTTTCAAAACGTATAAAAAAAATACAAATTTAAATTCTACATTTTAATATTTAAAATCCTCCATTTTTAAATTTTTTTAAAAATCCCAGAAAATCCTACACCCTAGGTGCCAAACTGTGATTGGACAATTTTGATAACTAGCTTGATTTCCATTGGCTGAAGCAGGTGTGCGATTACAGCTAGCAAAAGTGCGATTAATGCTCAAATCGCACTCCTCTAAACCAATGAAATTGCAGCATTTGGGCCTGATTACAGAAGGATATATAATTATAGTAGTAATAGTGAGACCAAATGAAGTGTAACGTTTCTTGTTTATAGACATTGTCGGAAAGAAAAAAGTTTCACTTGCGCTTCTCAAACTCATTAATAATTTATGGTTATCGTAGCCAATCCATGAACGTATACCACATCACATGCATAAGTTTCGATACCCAATGAGAACCTGTCGGAAACTCCCTAGTGAACTGGATCACATTTCTTAATCTGCATATTGAAAACAATTAAGAAAACACCGCAAATCACGATGCAAATACTCGTTTGAGAAGCAAGATCAAACACTCGTTTATCGTGTCTCGTCAGGGGACTCCGAACACTCGAAAACAATAAAACCTCGGGGCTACGCCCTTGGTTTTCACTTGTTTCTCGTGTTTGGAACCCCAGATGAAACACTAAAACTCGTGTTTGATCTATTACTTGAAGATTTTTGATAAGATATTTAAAGTTTTAATTAGGTTTTTCGTAAACGTTTAGGGCGTGTATTGCCTGTAAATCGCAGTCTTGATAAAAGGACTTGCCCTGATGCGGATAACAAAACATTGTCAGATTTATACGAATGGCAACAAAATATGGGATTGGGTGGGTAGGTAGGTTATTTTCTTAGCCGCGACCTATTTTTTTTTTGTACCAACCACTGCCATAATTCACAATCGCAATCACATTCACAATCACCATGGCCATCAACATGGCCACTCCTATTACCATCACCATTGTCATCGCCATCACCATCAGCATAACCATCACTACTACGATTACAATTTTCTCTTAATTGCTAAGCTCCTACAGCCCCAGCAGAGCACAGTAATGTTACTTGTAAGAAAAGTTAAATGATATGGCACCGTTTTGAATATTTATTAAGTAAACAGTCTTAACCCAGTTTAATTTTTGTTGAAATATTTTAATCTGAAATAGATTAATATTAAATACGGCGAGTTATAAAAGAACTATTGCAACAACTTATGTATAGTTACCATGGCAATACGTGTAAAGATTTTCTATCTATTTTTGTGGTTTTCGTTTTTAAGCTACATCAACTCCAGTTTCCTTCGGTGAAATTTTCTAAAAATAGTCACCCAGTAATTATTCAATCCACAAAAAAACACTCCAGCAATAATATTCGGAAAAGTTATCTGAGCAAATTTTTCGCCATAAATTTAATTGATTTAAAACAGTTCTGTCCCTTATTTTTTTTATATTTGATGTCGTGAATTGCCTCCTTGTTTAGTATCCACGACGCTTCACAAACTCACAATATCACTGATAGATTTTTATATATCTTTATTTCCCAACACAAAGTCTCGCCTGTCTCAATCACACTCACGAAATCACAACAACCCTAGAATAGCAAAAAACTTTCGCTATGTCGCCTCGTAAAATCGACATCACTTCCGGTTAATTAGCTAATGTATACAAATTTATGCATAATACCTGCCAATCTCCGACGTTTGATATATTGTTTAATTTTATCAAATATCTTTGCGCATCAAGTTTGGGAAAAAAAGATACCCAACTCTCGTCTCATTTAAACTTTTTTGCGATATATAATTTTGAAGTAATTGCGCGTTTTTGCATCACTCTTATCACAGTGCACGACACACAACCAGCAAAAAAGCATCAAACTATCAAAAAGCACAAACCATGTTCGCAAACTGGTCCACTCCATCCGCTCCGGCAAATGCAAGATCCGGCTTTGCAAGTTCCACCATTTTCACATGGATACCTGCAAAAATCTAAAATAGAAACCAACTTTAATTTGGCAAACCTAAGAACGGTTTAAAGCTTATTCACACAATTCAATTGATTGTATCCAATTTTCCTGTTAATATTTCTTTTTATTATTTAAAAAATTTAAGGCTACATTCACCCAAAAAGTTGCAACACGTGCACTCGTCTAAAATGTCATCGTAAGATCAGCAGTACAAACTACAACAAACCTGCAGTATTTTCAAAAAGACTATTAAAAATACATAAACGCAATAACCCCTCGCCGGCATTAACATGAATTTTTGTAAATACCCCCTGATTAGAAAATATTAATGCAACCCCCCTTGCGCTTTTTTTTATTGAGGGCCTGGAAATATCCACTCCTGTTGATCAAAATATAGTTTTATTTCTAGTAGAATATTTGAAATAAAAAAACTGCAGTTTTAATAACTCTATTTTTTTGAAGAAAAAGGTAACGAGGAACAAAGAAAAATTAAGGATGATATTTCGTAAAAAATATTCAGATGAAAAAAGTGCAGGTCGCATTCAATTCCAAGGGTTTGAACTCGACGATGTTACCGTGTTGCCGACGATGTTAACCACCAGGCTACTGAGGCAGGCGTAATAATTTTGTCAAAATATTAGGGTTATTTTTTGCAGTTCTTTCTTTCCATATTTACAAAAAACGTCGCTACAGCATCAGAAAATATTTTTCAACGGCATTAAATTGATTGAAATTAAACTACTCAAAAAACCTGGCTGGTTGCCACGGCTATATTCATTTATAGCATTTCAAATTCCTTTAAGCTATTAACAGAAACAATTTTTCATTCCGAAACCTGAAGTGCTGAAATCGTTTTCACCTACATATTAATAAATACTTCAACAGCATTTATCTCGAGGATGCAGCACTCGTACATTTTACAGAAGAAAAATTGCTCCTTTTCTGAATTTTATGCAAAATTATGGACAAGCTACGTTAAATCACAAGTGGTTTTACAATACGAAAACTATTTAAAAGACGATATTGAGACGGCAGCCAAAGATACAACAGGCAAGCAAACTGACATGCAATGGATACGTTTAAAATACTTTAATTAAGAACACACAAAAGAGCAAACAAAATTAACAGTGATAGGATGTAAACAGGGAAACTCGAACAGTTTTGCTACTAAATGTTATAGATTACTGAGAGCGGCTGCTGTATATTTTTACCGTAAGTTTACTTTTCGCCGGCCTTTATAATTTTCTTCGTCGGTTTTCAAGTTTTACTATTTCTTTTTCCTCCTGTAGAGTTTCGGTTTGACGGGTTTCCTTCTACTCAAGACGTTATTTTGCTTTATACGTACACATTGATTTGTTTCTGTTCTTTTAAAAG
>OZ035998.1:30639528-30869528 GCA_964035015.1 Corallium rubrum
GAACAGAACAGAACAGAACAGAACAGAACAGAACAGAACAGAACAGAACAGAACAGAACAGAACAGAACAGAACAGAACAGAACAGAACAGAACAGAACAGAACAGAACAGAACAGAACAGAACAGAACAGAACAGAACAGAACAGAACAGAACAGAACAGAACAGAACAGAACAGAACAGAACAGAACAGAACAGAACAGAACAGAACAGAACAGAACAGAACAGAACAGAACAGAACAGAACAGAACAGAACAGAACAAAAAACAAAACAAGCACAGAAGCACACCACCAGCGCAACACAATACAATATCTTTTTTGGCAGACCTTTTTGCCCTCACAAATGGTTACTGTACACGACCACACGGTTGATACCTCGGTTGATACCTCGCAAGGTTCTTCTCAACTCATGCACAAAAGCATAAAATTTGAGGGAACATTGCTACATCGAACCACTTTAAATAGGAGCAACTATCAAGGTTTATTTTTGTGTAGCAGGTGTAAAGCTTCTTCGTATCTTGGAACATATGATCGTTGGCTTAGTGTAGGATTCTTTACTCTTGTGTTTTTTCGAGTTTAGTGCATGTTATTCGAGCATACGATTTTACTCTGATGAATAATAAAAACTGACAGGGTAAAAAAAATAAAAAAATAAAATCAAGCTACCTTTGTGACATTTAGTTCCTCTCCATCCTGAATCACAATCACAGTGGCCAGGGCTAGTGCACTTTCCGTGTATACAAGACGGCAAGCAAATAGCTGAAATTATGCAAACCAAGTTTCTAGCAATTTTTACTAATAAATAAAACTCTTGGCAGACTACGTAATAATTATAGATATGCTATACATAGTCTATGGAATATGATGTTCGGTAAGAAATAAACTTTCTTTTTGAAAGTAAATTTAAGATTACAAATTATAACTTTTCACTTTGTTCTTAAGTTATTAAAATTTGTTTGATATAGAAATTCAACCCCTTGATGTCACACATGTATAATAACTAGATTATACAAATAGTGTAATAAAAGTAGCGTGCTGCGTAGGCAGTGTAGAAACAACAATCGAAATACAGTAAGGTTAGATATATTGCCGAAACAGAGAACGTAGGAGTCTAACGTTTCGAGCGAAGGCCCTTCGTTCTCTCTGACGAAGGGCCTTCGCTCGAAACGTTAGACTCCTACGTTCTCTGTTTCGGCAGTATATCTAACCTTACTATATTTCGATTGTTGAATAAATTATATATACCTTTGTACTAATCAAACAAAATAAAAATAGTGTATTGTAGGAGTCACACGTGTACAAGATTAGTTTCAAGTGACTTTGTTTGATATTAGAGACTTTTAGATCCACGTTTACAGCAAACAGTTAGAAGTTGGAACAATCTGTACATTTACATTGAAATTTGAAACCTCTGTGATTATTATAAACTTTACATTAGTTGCAGAAAAAAGTGCGGCGCAAGCTACTAATTCTAATAAATAGCTACCTTTTTGCTTCACAAGAAGAAACAAATAGATTTTCTATATTAATTAGGGCAGTTATGTTGAAAAAATCGTCACTTCTTGCTCTTAAAATATATAGCAAATCAAAGAAAAATATGTATATTGTATGCCAGAAGCATTTAAATTGTATACGTATATAAATTGTATGCCAGAAGCAAAGAATTACAGAGGTACCTTTTTCCCCGGTCCCCCTTGTTAGTCTCCTCCACTGATCTCCATTACCAGAAATTTGGGACAAGACGGTGGCGCGCGTGCGTATTAAGGACCATAATAATGGAGATTCTCAACAGTAAATAATAAGGAGAGCACATAATAATTCAAATTTTGCTTAAACGGTTACATATTTCTTCTTTGCCCGACTCCAGTTGACTTCAGCATGGACTAAGGAACAGTTATAACTAAAAAACTTTTGCTTACTTCGACGACAAAGTACTTCCCTAGCTCGTCTTATTTTTGCACTGAAAGCGCCACTATCCATAGTGTTAGCCATAGTAATCTTTGCAAACAGGTTCTAGAAATTGGCCAAGTTGACCAACAACCTTACGAGCGATGCGAAGTGCCCGACTCGTGTTGCATTCGGCATGAGTCAGTCTACTTCGAGAGCACATAAAAGTACTCATTTGTCTTTAGCATAGTACTTCCAAAAGCGTTTGAACTTGCTTGATTTCACAGTCCTTATCGTGCACGATTTAGGCGAATTCTAAAGAACTCAATGACCTGAATAATGAGAAACACTAGAATACAGTAGAATCACACTCATTAGAAATTCTAGAATACATAATTATATTATTAGGCGAATATAGCCGCTGACCGAGAGCAGCGGCACAAATGACCCAAATTTCTGGTAATGTCTATAACTGGATTGCTCATCCTTTATGGCCAGCAGTAAACATTTTAAAGCCACTGGCGGTCATATTGGTACTTCAGGTCCAGTGTGCCTTGCGGGCTTAAGAGTATATAGTAGGAGTTTACAAGCCGTAAAACATTACAATTGTCAGGTTTACTGTTACTACCGAAAAAGCAAATACAGTTCGAAATTGTCAACTACATACTTCAAGGTTCTGTAAAGACTTATGCTTTAATACCAAAGGTGTATAGATAGATTTATAATAAAGTTATTGACTGAATTCGTTGGGGTTTTTTACGAGTTTTGTGATATAGGCAAGTTCATAGACTAACGGGCGGAATAAACAACTACAAAATGGCACGTTTTACTGCTAAATAATACGAACAAATGCAAAAACTAAGCTTCTAAACCTTTTACAGTGTTTTTTGTTTAATACCAATGGCAGAAATATTTTTAATGTCGTCTCTTTTCGTGCTACGAAAACATACAATTTTCCGAGGTATGTTTCGCTTCCATTTTCCAGCCATTCAACCGGGAGTGCAACCGGGCAATGGGATACTTCATGTAAGAACATTATAGAAAATAGTCATGAAACAACTGCTACAACGAGTATAATACTGGTAACGAGTCGCAAGGGTTTAGTTAATTCAGTCAGTCAATCAATATCAATCAATTAATCAATCAGTCAATCAATCATCAATCAATCAATCAATCAATCAATCAATCAATCGATCAATCAATATCAGTCAATCAATCAATCAATATCAATCAATAAATCAATCAATCAATAAATAAATTAATTAATTAATCAATCAATCAACATCAGTCAGTCTTGATTGATATTGACATCAATCAATCAATTAATCAATCAGTCAATCAATCAATATCAGTCAGTCAATCAATATCAATCAATTAATCAATCAATCAATCAATATCAGTCAATCAATCAATCAATCAATCAATCAACCAACATCAGTCAGTCTTGATTGATATTGATATCAATCAATCAATCAATCAATTAATCAATCAGTCAATCAATATTAATCAGTCAATCAATATCAATCAATCAATCAATCAATCAAACAAACAAACAAACAAACAAACAAACAAACAAACAAACAAACAAACAAACAAACAAACAAACAAACAAACAAACAAACAAACAAACAAACAAGCAAACAAGCAAACAAACAAACAATCAATATCAGTCAATCAATATCAATCAATCAATTAATCAGTAAATTAAACAATCTATCAATCAATCAATCAATCAGTAAATCAATCAATCAATCAACGAATTAAGCCCGGGCGAATATACCGAAAAACGGAAATATTCAACCGGGCTATATCAAATAATGTTCTAGATATTTTAGGTGAAGGAAAATTTCGAGTGTAGAATATGTATATATTGGGAATATATGCATTTTGAGGTTGTAGTAATTGTATATTGTGATTATAACTATCGAGAGTTGCCGTCAACAAACTAAGCCCGGTCGAATATACCGAAAAACGGAAATATTCAACCGGGCTATATCAAAAAACGCATCATGACAAAAAATGAGGGTGTAGCTATTGTATATTGTAACTGTATGGAGAGTTACCGTCAACAAACTAAGCCCGGTCGAATATACCGAAAAAAGGAAATATTCAACCGGGCTATATCAAATAACGTATCATGACAACAAAATGAGGGTGTAGCTATTTAATTAAGAAATAGAAAACATTTTCCGTGTTCACGCATACAGTTATAGAAACATGAGTGGAAGTTGGAGAACGAGAAATTGAAATGGGAAGCCCGGTCGAATATACCGAAAAACGAAATATTCAACTGGGCTATATATATATATATATATATATATATATATATATATATATATATATATATATATATGATGGTGTACCTATTGTTGTAAAAACTAAGCCCAGTCGAATATACCAGAATACGCGTTATCATCATCATGACATCGTTACTATCATCACTATCACGACAACATCATCATCATTATCGTCAACATCATCACCATTATGACAGCATCATCATCATTGTCATCATCATCATGTTATCATTATTATCAACATCATTGCCATCATTATCATCATCTTTATTACCATGGCATAATCATTTTCATTATCATTTATACCATCAGGATGACATCATTATTATCACTCATCACCATCACCATCAACATCATCATTATCGTCATGAGTGATGATGTCATGATGATGATTATGATGATGTAATCATTAGTATGATGATAATGATGGTGTTGATTATGATAAGAAATTGTGTTGATTATGATAACGATAGTGTCATTACGATGGTAATGATAAAAATAATAATATTAATGATGTCACGATGATTATGATGATGATGATGATGATGATGATGATGATGATGATGATGATGATGATAATGATGCCATATTCCGGTATATTCGACCGGGTTTAGTTTGTTGACGGTAACTCTCCATACAGTTTCAATATACAATAGCTACACCCTCGTTTTTTGTCATGATGCGTTATTTGATATAGCCCAGTTGAATATTTCCGTTTTTCGGTATATTCGACCGGGCTGCTTGTTGACGGTAACTCCGCTCCATACAGTTCCAATACATAATAGCTACACCCTCATTTTTTGTCATAATACATTATTTGATATAGCGCGGTTGACTATTTCCGTTTTTCGGTATATTCGACCGGGCTTAGTTTTTTTCACGGTAACACCCTCATTTTTTGTCATGATACGTTATTTGATATAGCCCGGTTGAATATTTCCGGTTTTCGGTATATTCGACCGGGCTTAGTTCAGTTGACGGTAACTGACCATACAGTTACAATATACAATAGCTACACCCTCATTTTTTGTCATGATACGTTATTTGATATAGCCTGGTTGAATATTTCCATTTTTCGGTATATTCGACCGGGCTTAGTTTGCTGACGGTCAACTCTCCATACAGTTACAATATACAATAGCTACACCCTCATTTTTTGTCATGATGTGTTATTTGATATAGCCCGGTTGAATATTTCCGTTTTTCGGTATATTCGACTGGGCTTAGTTTTTTTTTTCACGGTAACTCTCCATACAGTTACAATATACAATAGCTACACCCTCATTTTTTGTCATGACACGTTATTTGATATAGCCTGGTTGAATATTTCCATTTTTCGGTATATTCGACCGGGCTTAGTTTGCTGACGGTCAACTCTCCATACAGTTACAATATACAATAGCTACACCCTCATTTTTTGTCATGATGTGTTATTTGATTATAGCCCAGTTGAATATTTCCGTTTTTCGGTATATTCGACCGGGCTTAGTTTTTTCACGGCTGTTCGTTGACGGTAACTCCGCTCCATACAGTTACAACATATAATAGCTCATTTTTTCTCTCGTTACAGTTAATGCAATATACAATAGCTACACTCTAATTTTTTTGTCATAATATGTTATTTGGTTAATTGCTTGGTTCAATTATGGTTCAATGACAATTTACTGTATTCCGGTATAATCGAACGGTCTTAGTATTTTGGAGATAACTCTCGATACAGTTTACAACGCAACTCGATGTATCGAACCTGAACGCCGAACGAATCTGAACGCGGCGCATTTTTATGCTGGTCCTAAAGTTTATACATTATTTAGCAGTTGATTGTACAAACCTACACAATGCAAAGAAATAACTACAGCTATGTGACACCAAAATGGCTGCCAAATAAACAAATCAAATGAATTTAGACTTTAGTTACTGTTTTCCCTTTATAAATGAGCAACTATCTCAGAAACTATATAAAAATAAATAAAAGGTCTCGGACTGCGTCTCTAGCCTTTTTACGGCAACGTTTAGATGTTTTATACACTTTTCAGTATCCCGGTTGCATTCCCGGTTGAATATACCGTTTTTCGGAAGCGAAATATACATGATTTTCCGTGGCGGCCATCTTGGATTTTTGGAGTCGGATGAGCAATTCAGTTATATAGAGATCAGTGGTCTCCTCCCCCCACTCCACTTCATATATCGTTCCGAAGATAAAACCTTTTGTATAAGTCATTACGCACGCGTGTAACGTCAACGAGCTAAATTTCCAAATCGAAGAAATCTCAATATCCCAACAACAAAGTAATATTTTTCATTATCCTAATGACTGAAATTTAACAAATAGAACACAAAGCTCTATGCATGTACTTTTATAAAAGTACGTTTGACGTATTTGAAGACGAAAAAGGTTGAGTAGAAGCACAAGACGATAGTCGAGTAAGAGTTACATAATGCACAACGGCAATGTGCTTTATTTGTTCTATATAACAAGAAGAAAGTTGGACAGTTTTGAAAGCTAGCTGGCCTTTCCGGCCAGATGACGCCATCCTACGCCATTCCATGCCATTTCAGTACGTCATTCATGCTTTCAATACTCTTCTACTCGCACAACGTGTTTTATCAGATCTAAAACATTCGGCTATCGCTTCGTGTTTTAAATCTGATAAAACACTGCTGCTCATGTTTTAAAAATTACTTGAAAAACTCATTAATAATTCATGAGGAAAACACAAAGGAAACCAGTACCATGTCCGTGGTTTTATATCTGATAAAGAAACCTCCTGATTTACATAAACTTTAGTTTTGATTTTCTCGGCTTAGATGACGTTATTTTTCAAAACTTACTACGCCAATGAACGTACCAAATGGGTCCTTTTTGAAGCTATTTGAAACATAAGCAGTACGTGTTTTATCAGATCTAAAACACTCGGCTATCGCCTCGTGTTTTAAATCCGATAAAACACTGCTGCTCACGTTTTAAATATTACTTATAAATGCACGGGGCGTGGCTAATCAAAGCGTGCATAGAGAAAACTTTATTTTATAAATAATTTTAGAAAATGAAAGAGGGCGCAAATTTGAAAGAGGGTGTTTAATATTTAGTTTTGACGAAAACACCTGAGTCTGTGACAAAGAATCTTATTAAATTCGCATTGTTTATTTTTTGGTTGCGAGCTTTTTCTAGTTAGATGCAAGTACTCGTAAGCTTGCGGCAAGCTTGGTTCTGACAAATTTAATTTTGGCCTTAGACATTTCAATTCTTAAAATATTTGACGAATCAACAACCCAAAGATGATGTTAAAAATCGCTGACCAATGATTCAACTTACCGTTTTCACAAGATTTTCCATCGTAGCCTTGCGCACAGAAGCAAGAGCCCTTGTCACAAATACCGCCATTTTTACATCCAGGATTACAAGCTTCTGCAAAGAAATACAAGAATAGTAGTCCTAATCGTGTAACGTACATATTGGGAACATTGAAATTTCCAACGCAGCCTGGTGATTAAGTGAACAATCAAAGTAACATAGTTCAAAGGGGCAGTAAGACGCCAGAATTGTCTATCCTAATTTTGATTTTATTTAGAAGTGCTTTTAAAATAAAGAAGAATAGCCTCATCGCTTGTTCAATTTCTCATCTCGTTCCAAATATATTTTGGTTTCAAAAAAATGCAAATAAGATATCTTATGACGTCATCCACTCTACTAATTCCGTAACGAAAGAATATCTACGGAAATAATGTTCCAATACGAATGGTACATTGCAACGTACACAGTTATTGCTTGATATATTATTCTTCATTCGGGGAAGTTTGTTTTATCTGTGTGGAGTAAATGACACCACTCATACGACATCTCGTTTGTATGTTGCAAAAAACCTGAATATCTCTGGAACATGATGAAATATTGATTGAATAAGAACGCTACACTTACTCAAACGGAAAGTACTTCTAGATAAAACCAAAACTGAATAGAAGATTTTCAATCTTACTGCCCCTTTCACACTACTATGGCTTAACATTTTATTGAACGTAACTTAAAAAGTTACTGTTCATGACCCAAGTGCCGTGTAGTGCCTTCACTCGAGGTAATCGTTGTGAAAACAGGTCTCATTTATACTTTCACAAAACCACTGACGTTATCTGATAACAATGTGCAAATAGGCCAGGAGCCGTCGTCACGATTTAATGCATCGTGGGCGCTATTAACATTTTATGCCTCCAGACAACGGCTTTGATTTCACTATGGATTGGTAGTAATAATTCTTAAATTCTCCTACGCATAATTCTTAAATTCTCCTGGCTTGTTCGGCACGCATGCTCCGACATTTTTTTCTATTTTTCTTGGAAAATGTAGTCTGAAGCTTTATTAAATGCTACCAAACTAATGTTTGCCCTGCCGATGTCCTCTTTATGTAAACTGATGTCTAATGCTGTATGCGAAATAGACGCACAGGATCGGCTTCGAAGTGATTTCGTTTGATAATAGCAAAGATATAGAACTTTCTCCGATAACTCATTATACACGTGTGATGTCAAAGTGTTTAATTTGCATATCAAAGAAACTGAAATATCTCAACAACGAGGCACGGAAACGAAGATCTGCGAAACATGTTACGTTGTAGTTTTAAGAGTTCTTTCATTTAAGACAATAATAATTTTTGCTTCATAGGCACTTTAAAGTAAAATGTGCTTCCAAAATATTGAGACTTGAGAGGCTAGGGCCGATTAGAAAGAATTTTAAAATAAAGGGCTCCGCTTGAAACGTCAGTATTTCCTCCAAAAAATCTAAATAGTAGAGAAAACTACAAAAATCAGCAGTAAAATCGAGAATGCGCCCATAAGAAAATATGCTATAGAATATTCTATGGAATATTCAATAAGAAATTGGGACAGATTATATAGAATATTCTATAGAATTTTAGAAATGCCTTATGCTATAGAATATTCTGTAGGATTTAGAAATCGTATAGAATATTCCATAGACTTCCAAATTCCAATAGAATATTCTGTATTAGCATATACCTCGCAGGTGAATAGTGCTTTTCACGCAATCTGATTGGTTCCTCTAGCTCGGGATATCCTGCACTATTCACCTGCGGGCAAAACAAAATGGCGGACAGTTTTGCTGTATGTTTACCGAAGCAGGAGATTTTGCTGATAAACAAGGCTGATGTAGTAGAATAACGAGAAAAGTCAACAAAATTAGGTAGAAGAGTGTCCACAGGTATGTTTCTTTACAATTTTCTAGCCATTAATATATTCAAAAGCTGTAAAAACTGTTTTGTCGACAAATATCGAGTACGCCGTCGCCAAGTGCCCAAGTTGCTAGCAGCCGTGTCTTGTATAAAAATACCGAAAAATATAAGAATGTTAAACTTGTTATTTCATTTATGAGGTATATGCTAAAACAATGATTCACCTCAGTGTCGGTGAATAGTGTGGATATTCACCTCGCCGAAGCGGCTCGGTGGATATCCAGCACTATTCACCTCCACTTCGGTGAATAATTGTCAAATATTCTATAGAACATTTTTCTACGGGTGTGTTACCTTCACATTTATTCTTCTCTGTATTGGGTGCCTGGCCAGCCGGGCAAGATAAACAAAGTAGACTTCCTTTGTTAGGTTGGTATGTATTTGCTTGACATTGAACACATTTGTCCAGATTTCTGTCATGATAGGTACCATCTCCACACTGTACTGTAATAAAAAACACATGTGCAGATAAGAGAAAACCAGTGTTAAAATTAACGATTTTGTGTTGTGATAAGTAAACGTTTGTCACACATAACTTACGTATGTGAGTAAAGACCTTATACTTGGTAGTCAGGGAGGAGGCGTAATAGTTGAGCAATTTTGGCCACTTCCCAAACGTCCACTTTGGATCCACCCGTGGCGCAAGCACAAAAATTTACACAGTTACACTGATCTATATATAACTGGAGTGCGGGTCCCGTTCAAAAAGCGACCGAACAAAGATGGCGGAAATATGGGTCCTTTCACTCATAGTAGTAACCGCTGATCTTATTCTGTCAAATATGTTTACTTATATATATATATATATATATATATATATAAATATATATATATATATATATATATATATATATATATATATAAATATATATATATATATATATATATACTGTAGGTCAGTGATCACTAACCACAAGTTCTTAAGTACACTGATCCAGCATTACAGCACGTTCCGTAGAGCGGCGACGTCGATACGTTGTTTACTTTCTTCAGTGAAGTCGCTGAGTAATTTGAGTACTCTCCATGAATCACAGGAATCAAAGATGGCTTCACCGTCATATCATGAAGAAGAGCAGCTTTTTGAATACACGTCAGATAATCCCAGTTCTGATATCCTTTGAAAGGAAGATATTCAAACGTTCCTGTGATGACGTACGTGGACGTTTCAGTGGAGACATTCACTGCCCCCAGTCTGACTGTAGATTTTGACGCACACGTTCGGCTTAGTTGCTTTTCGGCAGTATCCACGAGCCGTTGCATAATCTTTCTCGCTTCTGATATTCTTAAGGTCAAAGCATCGGATGGAGCTGTTCCATATCGAACCACGTAATCTTCTTTAACGCATGAATCGGACATAAGCCTCAATCCTTAACAAAGTAATTAAATCCAATAGTTTAAATTTGTTAAAGTGTCCATGAAGTAAAAAACTCGTTGGCATCTTTGTTGTTTTAATAAACCGAGAAAAGCATGGCAGAAGCATTCACAGAAAATTTCAACAAAATCCAATGTATCGTCCTCGAACTATCAAATTTTGCTATATCTACATTTTATTTATTTTTTTTTTTGGGGGGGGGGGGGGGAATTGGGCTTCCAGTAACAATGTATTATTATGTACACAAATATACAACTATGCATATAACTATGCGTACGTCATAAGGCATTGTTACCAAAAGTCCAAATTTTCTCCAAAAACGACTAGCCATAGCAAACTTTGAGAATTATTAATTCTTTGAAAGTTTGCATGGTGACAAATAGTAATACACGCGATAATTTGTGGTGTTACCGCAAATTCTCGCTTGTATTTAACTTTGAGAGTTTTAACCAGTGGTGTAGCCAGGACTGTGAAAGGGGGGAGCCGAAATCAAAATACATTTTTAGGGGGGTCCGGGGGCATGCTCCCCAGGGAAATTTTGAAACTCGAGAGTCGCTGAAATGCCATTTCCTGGCTTCTGGAGGAAGATTTTACAGACTCTAAAAGTTAAAAAACGTCATATAAAATACTCAAAACACGCAAACGTCACATAGATACTCAAAATGCATACACTCAGTAGATTGAATACACTGTTTACAGTTTATTTCCTGACACAATGGCATATTGAATCAGTTTTGTAATTACAAGTCTGTTGTTTTATATCTAATAATATAGAGGGCAAAATTTCTCGAATATGATTGGCTAATGAAGAGGGCATTTTTTTGTAATTCAGGGCAAAATTACTTGCACTTGATTGGTTCCTTGATCAGCAGTACTTGCATGTGATTGGTCGCTTGGTTACTTAGCAACAGTGAACCTCAGAGGACTGACAATGTTTTCAACAAATCTGCAAGGTTTTTCGGTCTGAAAATGCTTTTTTGTTTACTTTGAACTAATTTGAACTATTGAAGGAGTGTAAACTATTAGTGAAAATGAATACAGTAGAAAATTTACGAACTTTTCCCTGTGTTTACAAGAAGAAAGCTACATGCACAGCGATAGAGCGAGGGAAATTTGGAATGTTGCTGAGTAGCGACCTGCGACCGTGATAAGGTACATAGCTCTTAAATAATTTTGCCCGCTATATTATTAACACCTAATCGCATGAGTTCTCGTAAAATTAAGGTTAACTTTCACTCGTGTTTTCAAAATCTTACAAATTACCCTCGTCGCTTCGCGACTCGGGCAATTTTGTAAAATTTTGAAAACACTCGTGAAATTAAACCTTAATTTTCCTCGGCCCCATGCGATTACCTATACAAAAGGGGAGAGCCGCCCCCCCCCCCCCCCCCCCTCTGGCTACGCCAATGGTTTTAACTATTAAAATAGCCCGAAGACTATACACTAGATTCTCTTGAAATTTTTGGGAGGCCGGTACTTTTAGTCACAATGTGAACAGCGAGGGTCCTAATCTCGGCATGCGTACCGAAAAAGATGGCGACTTGTACATTTAAGGTGGCTCCCTATAGTTTAAATAAATGCGCGCTATTTCATACGCTCGTTATTTAATGTTATTTGTTATATACCAAAGACTTTCGTTTGCCAATAATGAAATCATATTGGTCAAATAATGGTCACGTGTTGTTCAACAAACTCAATGTTTCTTTCTGCCGAGGGAAACAGTGCAATGTTTCCCTCTGACGTCGCTTTAATCATGCGTTGTTCATGTGAATACACAACTATTGCATCAGATCAAGAACTTTGAACTCTTCGGGCATTTTGAAAACAAGAGCTTGTTTCGAGCTTGTTTGGTACGAAATAGTCCATTTTCTGAAAGAATTTCTACACACATCTTCAAAGGTCTGAAAAACACTTGGAGAAATTTAAGGCTGTTCTTAGTGTTGAGTCTAGTGTATTTGTTTATTTGAATGACTTGAATTGAAATTACGAAGACAAAGTAAAGCCCTTGGGTGGCATTGAAGCCTTCGGGTCCGTAAAACTCGATGTTTCCCTCGGTGCCAGTCAACAAGTGTATATCATAAGTTTAAAACATTTGTTAGATAAATACAAAGTAGACCTTCTTATATCAGAACTATTGCAGATATAAAATATTTATTAAAAAGTTCAATTATTTGCTGTTACCATAGTAATAATGACGTTGGAATTTTGGTATATTTTCAAATATTACATAATTGAAGCGGCATGTCTTCCGTTTGCTTCGGTGAATTTTCTTAAAAATAGCTGAGATAATAGATATTGTTGTAGAGAATATCCATGCAAAAAATGAAGGTAGGTTATAGGGACAGATTTTTCGCTATAAAAATTATCAATAATTGTCAGTTGTTTGCTGTACAAGCTGTGTTAGTTAGTAATACTCAGAAAAACTCTGAGCTGTAAGCGGGACTCGAACCCACAACCTTCTGAATGCAAGCCAGACGCTCTAACCATTGAGCCACTAGAACTCAGATAGCGGAGCAAGGTTAATTAAGGTACTTATAAAATTTATAAAAAATTATCAATTTAAAAAAGTTCTGTTATGAAATTTTTTTTAAAATTATACATACTTTAGAACTTTTTATAAACAACTTATTTACAAAATGTTACCAAAATTCACCGAAGAAAACGTCTACAAGTGTAACATCCATGTCGACGCGGTCATAGAATTTCGAAACGACAAGATCGCTGTTTACGCATGCGTAGCGATACTATTTCTAGTCACCAGTCCCCTATTGAAATTACCGTAGGGAGCCACCTTGACCACACACAATCTTTTGCGTGCAGTAAATATTGTTTCTTGCAGAAATATCGGAAGATATGGTTTTAAAACGATCAACGTTGGTAGGAATAAAATTCTTGCTTACTTAATCCATCTTAGTACGATAAACAATGTTTAGTTGTTATTTGAGCTGATTTGAGGTCGCAAAGCATTGTTGTTAAATGTACCGCCGCCATCTTTTTCGGTACCGTCAATTACACGCGAAATTTCACGCGAGATGAAAACCTGAAAGTAATTCTGAAACCTATTAATATATCTGTATGTAATAACAAATCCGCAACTTGCACGGTTTTGGATAGCAGGGTAACTAATCTGTTAAATTATTTAAACTAGAAATACATGAATGCAACAACCCCTCGCCCGCTTTTACATGCTTTTTTGAAACACCCCCCACCCACCCCCTGATTAAAAAAAAGCACTCCTGATTATACAGCCAATATAAAAACAAACAAATATAAAAACAAATGATATTAAATCCTTGGGATATTAAATTATAGAATTTATGGATAGGTCGATAGGATGACAAAACTGATTTAAATCATTTAATGAAAGTTGAACATATCAAAGCAAAACTTAGATTTCATTATTAAATTCTGGTTGTAAAAAATATATTGTTTTTAGGAGGTTTCAAAAGGGATTATTTCTAGCAAGCCTTCAAATGGCTTCTCTATGCATGTACATTTTGCAAAGGCAGAATTAAAAGTTGACAGCTCAAAAATTACATTTATAATAGAGTCTGAGATAAAAACAATTCAGTAGAATTGGAATCACAGCCAAGAAAACCGACAAAGCCCACGTCCACCACGGTTAATATAAGCGTGATATAACTAAGATAGTGTTTTAAGTTAGTTTTAGTTAAGCTGACTGATGGTTAATTTGGACGAGCAAAGGGAGAGCACGAACACGTGAAGCTGCATGTATATTGTTTTAGGACATAAGGACAAAATACAAATCCCCTACCGTTATAAACTTGAATGATTTTGAGACCACTGAGTGACCACAAACACTGCAATTCAGATCGAGGTTTTGTTTACCATACGGCGTTTGGGACCTCTGGTTTCGCTTCAACATATATTAAACCGGCTGTTTGTATCCTTTTCTTCGTTGTTCTCTTTTATTATTTAAGTAGAGCAGGCTCCATTTCGTTAAACGAAAGCAAAATACTGACAGATTTTTAGTTTTCTTGTCGCTAGTCACCAGTGTCCAACTATTCTTACCGCGTGACACCGTACCAAACATATATATATATATAAATAAATAAATAAACTATTTCCCAGATTTCGGCTCCCTCGCTTTTTCTACACGCGTGTAAAATGGACTCCACGCGTGTCGAGATTAGCACCCTCACCGGCTCGGGGATTATTCAAATTTACGTGAGCAAATTATCAGTTCGGTTGGATTACGAAATAATTTTTCAACGATCATGATCTGGAAGAAATCTTTGCCAGAAAAAATGGTTTATAGTTTTATATTATAGTTTTATACTTTTAATACTGGTCTGTTTCTCCCCCCTTGTATTTAAAACTTTGAAAACCTCCATATATAAAACAGATTATCTTTACAGCCAGAGCGGATTAAATTTAGGTTTTCATTTAAGGTTCAACTATGGAATTTATATATTAAAACAGTTGATAACAAGATGTAACGGGTGTGTTATTAATAAAAAAAAATTGAGGTGGGGAGGGGGGGGGGGGAGCGATGCACATAAAGCCCTAATCAAACGGGAACGCAAGTCATCGCAAGTTAGCTTACGATGACTTGCGATGCCACCAGTCAAACGTCGGTACAAGTCGTCGCAAGTTCTGCACTTCCGCTAGTTCCCACGCCTTTTCGCTAGTTCTCATGATAGTTTCTATGGCGACGGAGCACGAAAGACTTGCATCGACTTGCGTTTTGTGTTCAAACGTTTCGCAAGCTCTCGCAAGTTGAAGGAAACTTGCGATGAAATCTGAACAAGATCAAATTAGTCGCAAGCTAACGCAAGGTACCGCAAGTCATCGCAAGCTGGCGGTCAAACGAGACACAAGCAAGCACAAGCTAAAACTTGCGATGACTTGCGTTCTCGTTTGATTGGGGCTTAAAGCGGGCGAGGGGTTGTTGCGTTAATGTATTTCTAGTATGGTACTTACTAAATTTACAAGAGGTTCCGCGACGCCCAACAGGACAAAGACATACACCATTTGAACAAGTACCTCCATTACGAACACATAATCTAGAACAACTCGCTATAAATATGTAAATACATGATTAATATTTGAAACGCGCGTAGTGCAAATCTTACAGTACATTCAATTACGGAGACGGTCTAGGTATGTGTAGAATATCAAGTCAAATCTGCATTTTAAAATAAAAACTAAGGGATTGCGTTTTAGGCAAACGATATATAACAATATGCCAGCTATTGATCTCTACTGCGCATCAAAATGACGCGTTCTGTGTCGGGCTAAGACTTATTACAATCCATAACATCAGGCATAGACCGCAGCATTGATTTGCATTTGCATTTTCACGTGCCAACGCTGGAACGCGTTGTATATAGGCGAAACATGCCTTCATTTACATACGAGGATTTCAGATCATAAATGTATTTCGGCCCTCACAGGGAAAATACTCTCGATTTCCAAACTTTCAGCCGTCTTGTCTCATGCTAGGAATAATGACCATAACATATCTTTTTCCGATTTTAGTATTTTAGCTTCGGGAAATTCTCAACTTGATGCTCTCATTGAGGGAAGTTTATTTGTCGTTCAAGTCAACCCTCTCTCAAAAACAATATTCGATCTTTTCCCCAGTTTAACACTGTTTTAATTTCTGTCACCGTCCCTTGCTTTAATTCCCACGCTCACTTCCTTTTCTCATTTCATCTTACCTATTTTTGTATCAGTTTAGCATATTTGTCGAAATTGTGCAGATATTCATCACTCTGAAGATGTTACTTGAACAGTAAAGAAACGGTTAGTAAATTAAACCATGTTTTTTCAAACCTTACCACTATGGCTTTTTTGAAAATTAGTTGCTAGGCAATTATCTTTTTGACACATCGTTCAAATTCGTTATACTAAACTCCTCAGCCTGATGTTATAAATTGAAGCACGTTTTATCCCAACACGTCAGTTTAATGCGCAGTCAAGATTAATTGGCTTATTCCTTTATATCAAAGACTTTCGTTTGCCTGGAACGCGATCCCATAAGCCTAGTCATGGTCACGTGGTAATCAACAAACTGAATGTTAAGCTTTCGTTCTGTAAAAAAAATATATCGGACCCCGGTACTTATACCTCCCCCGAAATCACGCATAGTCTCGTGAGTTTGACCATTGTCAATTTGCACCAATCACAAACGTGCCTGCACATTTGCAGCAGGCCTATATTATTGGCATTGTTATATAGCTAGAGTTTCACTGGATGCAGCGATGACTGTCATTGGTTGGTTTGTGGTCACATGACCTTAGTTAAATTTCAATGTCTACCGAGCGGGCAATAATTGAGAACTTATTGCCTGCTCGGTCAATAAGTTTTCAATTGTTGCCCGCTAGAATTTTGAACTCTTCACGGCATCCTATAAATACAGTAAAAGCTTGTTTGGTACGAAAAAAAGAATATTTATAGGTCTTCAAAGCATGTGTGAAGATTAACTGGAGAAATGTATTGCTGTTCTTTTGTTCTGAGACTCATATTTGTTTGGTTAAAGTGAAATTACGGAGCCAGGCGAAATGTTTTGGTAAGTCTTTCAGTTTGTCTTTTGTGTACTTTCCCTTGATAAACGTCAAAATTACTCAGTGAAACTCTAGCTATATAACAAAACACTTAATGTCTGATCCCTCGGGAAACAGTTAGCTTTGTTTTCCCTCGAGTCTCGATGTTTCCCTCGACTTCGTCTCGGGAAATATCAAGACTCTTGGGAAAAAACCCTAACTGTTACCCTCGGGAGCAGACATTAAGTGTATATTATTGCATGAATTACCTCGTCAGTTTTTTTGTGTTTTTTGTTTTTGTTTTTCTTTTTGTTTTTGTTGTTGTTTGGTGTTTTTTGTTGTTGTTGTTGTTGTTGTTGTTGTTGTTGTTGTTGTTGTTGTTGTTGTTGTTGTTTTTGGGGGGTATGTATACACGGGGTACGGATACGCCTGGAAATCGAGCCTACGTCAGCTTTTACGGCGCTTTGGTCACGTGAATACACGTCTGTTATTACATAATTACAAGACTTTGGACTCTTTGGACCGATAACAATTATTGCTCTGATGAAGGCCCGAGTCAACAGGCCGGAAGCTTAGCAAATACATATTTATGCAGTGTTTCCACAAAACTTGTCTATATTACATTATCGCCATGAAAACTTTCAGCGAATTAAAATATATATAATTTTAATTAATTTTTGAAGACACAAATAAAACATTGTTGTTGTTGTTGTTGTTGTTGTTGTTGTTGTTGTTGTTGTTTTACCTCAAATCTCTCTTAAAATACTTATTCGTTTAAGAAGCTATATCAAACACTCGAAAGTTGTGTTTGATCGAAGTTAGTTAAAAAGCCCTCGGCTTTACCTTGGTTTTTCAACGCACTTCTCGGTGATTGACACTAGATCAAACAGTCCTCACCGTGTATGACATATTACATCTCAAGATAATAACCCGCTAGCAGAGGTCAGTCTCTAAGTACAACCAAATCAACACTAAAATTAAAGTGCATATAACCCCAAATTTTTGTTATCGTCTAAATACGTTCTACCTTTGGCAAATAGTTGAACAACGAAACATTTTTTAGATTGGAGTAACCTTTATTGCTTTTTGATAATGAGATGACGCCAAAAACAATATGTTCCATATTGTATGAGTTTTTCCACAAAAATTCTCAGGCAGTTTATCTTGCCAAAAAGAGAAAGAAACTAAGCAAAATGACTACATAGACGTCATCTCATTAGCATGCTAGAAATGCGAATCGCCAAAAAACATTACAGAATAGCTCCAAGCAAAAAAACATTTCACTAAACAACTGTTTGTTCTACGTATAACGTATATTCAGATAAAAAATTTGGGTTTATATGCACTTTAATGCTAACATAACCCTGTGTTTGTATAACAGTTCCTTGTATACTGAATAGGTTCGAATCCTGCTTAAATTAACTTTTAGGTTAAACACCTAATAAACCCGAAGTTTTTTAGCAAAATATGGCTGATATCGCTAATAAACTAAAGGTTAGGTGCTTAAGTTATTTATAACCTGATCAAGGATGTTTTCTAAAGAATCCAATGGGAAAAGAGCTTGTGACGATGTTTCATTGGGGATTTGTGATTGCGAGGTTTATATAAGGTTGGGAGGTTTATATAAGATTGCGAGGTTTATAATCCGTACTTAGTATAAATTTACAAGTTTATAATGCAAATCCTCGAATTTCATTGGCCATTGCAGGAGTTTATAATTGGTGATATAAACCTCTGGGATAAACCAATGAAAGTCATTCTTTTAAAAAATATGACCAATGACAAAATGCGTAGTATAGCACGAACAATGATCACTAGAGCCAGCGGTTGTTCTCTTAAGCAACGATTGAACAATGGTGCCGAAATTATAACGGAGTGGGCAAATGAAAGAAGAAATTGAACATTTAGGCGAAGTAATACGTTCTACAGAAAACAAAAATGGCTACAAAATGGTTAGAATGGAAATTATTAATGGTAAGAGCGTTAAATTGTTTATCTGTGTTCGTTTAAAACGAAATAACTGCAAACAAAACACATTTCAAAATTACGCTTGCTGTTGACAAGATTTCGTGATGTAAACTTTATGACTTTTTGTATATTGTACATGAA
Source organism: Corallium rubrum (assembly GCA_964035015.1). Taxonomy (NCBI): domain Eukaryota; kingdom Metazoa; phylum Cnidaria; class Anthozoa; order Scleralcyonacea; family Coralliidae; genus Corallium; species Corallium rubrum. Next base: position 30,658,944 of record OZ035998.1, read on the forward strand.
AATCCATGCTAAATTATGCAAGAAAACTTTACTTTTCCATCAGTTACTATACGGGCCAAGGAGATGTCCGAAATGACGGTTGAACGTTTGTTCTTGGCAGTTAAAAAATGTATTAAACGAGCCTCAAAGAATATGTTATGGTCGAGAATTTATTTAACTTTTGTTGGTAAATTTATACTAAAACAATTAGACAACTCGCCCTCGTTTTCCATGAGCAATAGTCAACTCGGCTTCGCCTCGTTGACTATTCGCTCATAGAAAACTTGGGCTCGTTGTCTAATTGTTAAATAAACCGCGATATCATATTATAATGTTATTTAACAGCAACAATCGTACCTGATACAGGTGCAAAACACTTCTTTCCACGGCATGTTGAAGCACAACATTTATACGTTGCTAAACAGTCACTATCTGATTTACATTCGTCGAGACAAGCTTTGACACGAAAGCGGCCTGGGCTTGAATATGTTGGACAATGTCCTGCTTTTACAACTTAAAAACAATTTCAAGATATAATAAATAAATAGTCTAACGTTACAGAAAATCATAAATAGTTTCCTTTACATGTCACCCTAAAGATTTTTTATTTCTGAAGATAATTTTATTTTGAAAATAGTGATGTAATTGTGTAATACACGTTCTTTTTTTTTCTTTCTTCATTCTATCCTTCCTTTCTTTCTTCCTCCTTCCTTCCCTCTTTTTCCTGTCACTCCTTTCTTTATTTCCTTCCTCCCTTCCTTCCTTTCCTTCTTTCCTTTATTCTTTCCTTCCTTCTTTCCTTCCCTTCTTTCTTCCTTCGTTCCCTCACTTCTTACTTGCTTTCTGCTTGATTGCTAACTTGTTTGCTGGCCGGCTGACTTGCTTGTTTTCCTTTCTTTTCTTTCTTTCTTTCTTTCTTTCTTTCTTTCTTTCTTTCTTTCTTTCTTTCTTTCTTTCTTTCTTTCTTTCTGTCTGTCTGTCTGTCTTTCTTTCTTTCTTTCTTTCTTTCTTTCTTTCTTTCTTTCTTTCTTTCTTTCTTCCTTTCCTCCCTCCCTCCCTCCCTCCCTCCCTCCCTCCCTCCCTCCCTCCCTCCCTCCCTCCCTCCCTCCCTCCCTCCCTCCCTCCCTCCCTCCCTCCCTCCCTCCCTCCCTCCCTCCCTCCCCCTATCTCCCTCCCTCCCTCATTCCCTCCTTTCTTTCTTTCTTTCTTTCTTTCTTTCTTTCTTTCTTTCTTTCTTTCTTTCTTTCGGTCGGTCGGTCCGTCCGTCCGTCCGTCGGTCCGTCCGTCGGTCCGTCTGTCGGTCCGTCCGTCCGTCCGTCGGTCCGCCCGCCCGCCCGCCCGCCCGTCCGTCCGTCCGTCCGTCCGTCCGTCTTTCGTTCGTTCGTTCGTTCGTTCGTTCTTTCTTTCTTTCTTTCTTTCTTTCTTTCTTTCTTTCTTTCTTTCTTTCTTTCTTTCTTTCTTTCTTTCTTTCTCTCTCTCTCTCTTTCTTTCTTCCTTCCTTCCTTCCTTCCTTCCTTCCTTCCTTCCTTCCTTCCTTCCTTCCTTCCTTCCTTCCTTCCTTCCTTCCTTCCTTCCTTCCTTCCTTCCTCCCTCCCTCCCTCCCTCCCTCCCTCCTTTCTGTCCGTCTGTCTGTCTGTCTGTCTGTCTGCCTGCCTGCCTGCCTCTGCCTGCCTGCCTGCCTGCCTGCCTGCCTGCCTGCCTGCCTGCCTGCCTGCCTGCCTGCCTGCCTGCCTGCCTGCCTGCCTGCCTGCCTGCCTGCCTGCCTGCCTGCCTGCCTGCCTGCCTGCCTGCCTGCCTGCCTGCCTGCCTGCCTGCCTGCCTGCCTGCCTGCCTGCCTGCCTGCCTGCCTGCCTGCCTGCCTGCCTGCCTGCCTGCCTGCCTGCCTGCCTGTCTGTCTGTCTGTCTGTCTTTCTTTCTTTCTTTCTTTCTTACTTTCTTTCTTTCTTTCTTTTGAATGTTTGATTGTCTTGATTTAACAATTTTGAACAAAAAAATAATCTCAGGGCTCAATTGAGTGTCCTAGAGATTTTTACAACCTACAGTAAATAAAATATTTACAAAAGTCATATAAATTAAAAGAAGAAAGTGCACTATAAAAGTATTTATTTCCTTGCTGACTTAAACAATGACCGCCTTCTGCATTCTCTTTAATACAGCCCTAGCTAATTTCTCTTGGCCCATCAGAACGGCTAACGAGGCTTTCAGTGATTTTTATAGCCACACATCACGTCCAGAAGAACATTGATTTGGTATACATCAAATCCCTCGAATCTCCTCTAAAGCTCGGCTCAGACTTCTTGGTACTTGCTCGTTTTTTCTTCATGCTTTCTTTCCATATTGCTATTTCATGGGCAACTACATTCTATGACTATCACCGTCTTCTGTTTCCTGTTGATTAGTACCATATCTGGTCTACTACCCTGTCCTGTTGATGTTATTACTTGACTACCAGAGGAGATAATTGGCATGTCCCATAAAATTTCCACGTCCTTGGTCTTCGTCACAGGTTTGGGCTCAATTGCACTATTTGGAGGAGGAAGGGTTTTAATAATGCCAAATTGTTGCAATAGTGCAAAATAGAGACATTATTTAACAATTATTCACCGAAGTGGTGGAGGTGAATAGTGCTGGATATTCACCGAGCCGCTTCGGCGAGGTGAATATCCACACTATTCGCCGACACTGAGGTGAATAATTGTTTTAGCATATACCTCATAAATGAAATAACAAGCTTAACATTGTTAACTCATATTTTTCGGTATTTTATACAAGACACGACCGCTAGCAACTTGGACACTTGGCGTACTCGATATTTGTCGACAAAACAGTTTTTTAATACAACTTTTGAATATATTAATGGCTAGAAAATTGTAAAGAAACATACCTGGGGACACTCTTCTACCTAATTTTGTTGACTTTTCTCGTTATTCTACTACATCACCCTTGTTTATCAACAAAATCTTGCCTCGGTAAACAAAGCAAAATTGCCATCTTGTTTTGCCCGCAGGTGAATAGTGCAGGATATCCCGAGCTAGAGGAACCAATCAGATTGCGCGAAAAGCACTATTCAATAGTGCAAAATAGAGACATTATAAGACATTATTCTGTCGATATAGATATTCCGTCTGAGAGAGCCGTCCGCACCCAGACAAAAGATGCGATACGGTTTCTTGCTTCGATTCATATAGGCGGCACATGTTGCTGGTGGTATCTTGCCCAAGCTTGACGCTGTAATAGACGCGGGTGGGGATCAACTGCTGTACAATTTCCTCCATATCGGCCACTACATCAGCAGGACATCCTTTCCACCCATTTAGCCATGGGAATCCATCACTGTCATATCCCATTTCCCACCGCTGGTTGGTGTTACATCCAAGCCATGACTGATTTCCAATTGCTTTTCTTAATATGGTAATTCTGACTTCTCGAAGTAAAGACTTTATCTTCCTTCCATCTGTAACAACTTTCTCGCTACCATCTTCAGTAGTATATCTGATGGACCATTCTAGATTGCTATTTGTGCAAATGTCAATTCCTAGTTCTTCAGCAAACTTCTCGGCATCTTTCACGATGGATCTTCTTCCTCTATTTCTTCTTACTTGGTCAGTAAGCGCGGCTGCATTGACTGTTGGGTCGTTCGATGCGTACAGATGGATGGCAGTTTTAATTCTCAATTCTTTATACTCTTTCTCAACGCTTTTTAAGCTCCTACCTCCTTGTGCTCTCGGGAGATATAGCAGATGTACAGAAGCACATGGGTGTCTTCCTCTGTTGTCTGTAAGAATCTTTCGAACTTCTCGGTCGAGTTCCTACAACTGGTAAATTGTCCATTATCTGATTATGTGATGGTCATGAAATAAGAAAGGGCAGACATTGTAAATGGGTTGGTGGCCAGCACTTTGAACAGGTCGGACAGTGGTGATGCCCATACAAGCCAAACTCGCTGCAGGAATTCCTTGCTTGCTTTCTCGTTGATGGTACCTTTATCTAGACCCAGATGTTCATGTATACCAAGAAATTTGTATGGCCTGTTCGCGGTGACTGAATCTATCAACGTCGAATCATTTAACTTGAGTTGGGACTGTTCATCCAGAACTCCCCTTTTCACATTCATCACGGCGCATTTCTTGGCATTCCATTCCATGTTTAAGTCTTTCATGCACGTCTGGCTACACTGCAAGACTGGATATAACTTCTTATCATTTGCAGAAAACATTTTCAGGTCATCAATAAACATCAGTTGTGTAATTTTCAATGAGATAGGCTTGCTGATACAATATCCTTCCATTGTCCTTATTTTCCAGGCAAGAGGATTTAAGTAAATAGTGAACAGCTTTGGGCATAGAGAATCACCTTGTAGTAGAGCCTTTTTTAGGATTATCGGACTGGACTCTCTCCTTCCGTCAGTGGTAGTGACCTTGAGACTTGTGGAACATCCTGTGACCATTTTCATTATTGCCTGGTTAACTTTAGCTGGAAACTTGTGCATGGTTTCTAAGAACTGAATGGTCCACATTATCATACGCTTTTCGGACATCGATCCACGCACACGCCATATTTCGTCGACGTTCCTTAACATCTTCCAAAACAGCTTTATCGATTAGCAGGTTGTCTAAGCATCCGCAGACACACCCTCTCTTGCTCCTCTTTGATCGGATTGTCATGGTTATCCACATGTGGTATCAAGAGAGATGTCGTCAATTTATACACAGTGTTGAAGCACGTGATCGGTCTATGGTTTGATGTATTCCATTCACCGTCCTTTGGTATCAGAGAAGCACGACCTCTGTTATAAACCATACTGGTAGACTCTCATCGTTATTTAATAGTTCTGGACTACTCCCGCGAGTGGTTGGTACATTACTGTAAGCTTCTTTAACCAGAAAGTACATATTCCATCCGCACTAGGCGCAAACCAATTTTTCTCCTTCCTGATAGCTTTTCTTATTTCGTCTTTGCCAACCAATATACGGTTATCATTCGTTTGCCTTGATATATTGCAGTAGGCATCCATCGCGCTTTCAATCTCTTTCAGCCAAGGTAAATCAGGGTTACCTTTTCATTCTCTCTCCCAAATCGGTCTCCAAAACGTTTCGGCTTGTTCAAGTGATTCGAAACAATTTCCGTCGCTTTGATCGTTGTTGTCACACGTAAGATTCTCTTCCATTTTTGGCCTGGGGTTATCTGGGTCTTTCGAAATACGTTTACGCATGTATGGTGTTATGTATTCTTATCGGTTGGTTTATGTAGGTATTGTTCTATCTCCTGCATACTTCTTGCTTAAGTTTCGTCTTCGTTTTCTTGCCAACCTCTTAAGCGAAACTTTTTGTTTTTCAATGAAGGCATATAGGCTTGAACAACTGATTTTAATACCTCTTTCGTTCTTTAGAAATCTCTGGGTTTTCCTCCCCTTCTTTGTTAATCTTCCATGGTTTTTGAAGTCGACAAATCTCTGCACTCGCAATATAAATTTCTCTTCTCGCCTGTAATATTTCGCTTTTAGCGAAAACAGTTAGGTATTCTTGGGCGCTGTGTTCCTGTTCTAGAGTCTTTGTCTTTTTCTTTCGCTTTTCCAGTGGTTAAAAGCCATCCTGTTGCTGTAGTACTACGCAATTATAGTACCATAACTGTGTACTCGGCTCGATATCTGTCTTTTCTAATATGTTATCCCACAGTGTCTTTGCAACAGAATTCAGTATCTTAATCTCAGAGGCAGTATAGGAGAAGCGTTAGTTCTTGTATGGTATTTACGATTTTCAAACTCACCGGGCACATCTGTTATTGTTGACATAATCTCTGTGGCTTTTTTCCATATTTCGTCACGCATTCGTTTCTCTTGTTCATTTAATAGCGCTGTGTCTGTTGCTGTGTCTCTTAGGACTTCCTCTTGTTCTAATACAATGCCATCCGACTGATTACGCGTTTCATTGCTTTGAGCTTCGGCCAAATTACCATTTCTTCCTTCCTCAATAATTTCATGGTCTGTATTCGCCCTCGAACTTCTTTGGCTTTCGATTTCTTCTCTCGCCCTTAACTTGTCCTTCGATATATTTAGATGTTCATATCCCTTATCATTCCACAGGTCTTGAAGAATATCCAAGTAGTTCTTCTTCTTGCCGTCTTCCGTCACCGGTGTTGAATTGCTGTTTCTAAGCCGGATGGCTTTTGAACGGCACTCCTGAAGGTCTATTAACAATTTGGCTGTCCATCAAACCATCTTGCTGACATGCGGAGTAGGGGAAGGAAATTCGATATCACCTCTACACATACATAGTTTATAGAAGTTGTATAGACAGTACACAAATTGAAGACACAAATAAATAAAATGAATCCAAATAACATTGGTTGTCCGGTCAGCAGCCAACTAATCTGTATAGAATAGAGCTAAGTGTTATATAAACACTTTTATTTCGAACATCTGGAGCTCAACAGCACACGTCTGCCCTACTCGCCGCCATCTTTCTTTTCTTTCTTTCTTTCTTTCTTTCTTTCTTTCTTTCTTTCTTTCTTTCTTTCTTTCTTTCTTTCTTTCTTTCTTTCTTTCTTTCTTTCTTTCTTTCTTTCTTTCTTTCTTTCTTTCTTTCTTTCTTTCTTTCTTTCTTTCTTTCTTTCTTTCTTTCTTTCTTTCTTTCTTTCTTTCTTTCTTTCTCTTTCTTTCTTTCTTTCTTTCTTTCTTTCTTTCTTTCTTTCTTTCTTTCTTTCTTTCTTTCTTTCTTTCTTTCTTTCTTTCTTTCTTTCTTCCTTTTTTCACATCCATCCAACCATCCATGCTCATGCTTTTACCCTTTTTTCTAATCTCCCTTCCTATTTCCACGCTTTTGTTCTTCTTGCCTATTCAATTATTCGCAAAATCTGGAGAAAAACAATAGTCTGTATATATCTAAATAATATATCTCACTTGTCCTTTTCTCGTTATTTTCTTGATTGTCATCAATAGCTAGAAAACGAGAGCATCAAATATGTTGTTTCGTGTAATCAACTTTAAATATATAAGCCAGCACATAATCGTCAAATAACTCCTCAGCACTTACATGTATGTGGTATGTGCCTGCTCAACTTGCAAATGGTATGAAATAAAAACCAAACTGCCTAAGACGAGTTTACGCGATTGTCCAAACGGGTTTAGACGATTGGTGCTAGCCCCCTCGGCCCGTCAAACACGGACACACCTCCCTGTAAGTGCTTTGTTATATTACAATGTTTACAATGGCCAGTGTAAATGATTCAGTAATTTATTGCTTTTTTGAGGAGCAGGTTTTAAAGGTCAACTCGAGGCAAATAACATTTTCGCTTTATATATTGAAATATTTCTGTTGTATAAAGAGCATATAAGATTTATAAATATATTGATAAAGTAAATAAGATTTTACGATCCATTCACACTCGAAAAGCGTCAAATACTTTACTACATGCATGTGCGGTCGGGAACTTGCACAAGTTATATTCATCATAAATCAGCTTTTCTTATAATTTCAATCGTCCAGGTTCAACTGTTCACATCACAAACTTGGTAGGGCCAGACTCTTTATACAACACGGTTTTTTTTTTAGAATACTTCGTTAAAAAAATTAGAACTCTACAAAAAGTACGGTTTGTTTCAAATTTTTATCATCATAATGATAATCGCACTCTGCATACTTTGGCGCATATAACAAGCCGAGAAAATAATTTGGCTTGAGTTGACCTTTAAACGTTTGGCAGCTACATGTAAACTTTGTAAAACTGTACCTTTTGAACACTTATCACCAGTCCACCCATCACAGCATCGTTCAACGGCACGGTAAACCGTCTTCGTTATCAAACGTTTGACAGGTATTGTGAACGTTCTAAAATATAAATTAAGAAAAAAATTTTTTTTATCCGCAATCCGTTTTAAAACGCAACTTTTTTATCCGTTTTCAAAAAAATCCGCATCCACACGAGAACAGGAAACGGCGTTTTCAAAAAGTTCCACTTTGGAGACCGTCTTCGAAAAGTTCCGTTTTTGATAACCGCTTCATCGTTTAGGTGTGGACGGCCAATCCGTAACAAAAAAGTTGCGTTTCCAAATAAATCCGGATACGTGTGGACGTAGCCTGAGAAGACGTTAGTGAGGGACTGGAGTGACGGAAGCGCCTCACAATGTCTGCTTTAAAACAATTACTGTAGAAGGCTATATACACGCAGCCTGCGAGCAAAGCCTTTTTCAGGGATCTTTCAGGACGAAAGAAAGAATCGAAGCTCTGCCGAAATCGTGTATTTTTCCCGTCGTTCAATACTAAGAACTCATGGACTAACCAGTTTTGTTCCTGCTTTATGCGTGTTTCGTTGGGGCACGGCTAATTTGCCTATGTGTAAGAGCGGTAACCGAAGTCGAGTCCACGGTGTCAAAATGTTTCAAAATTTCTCGGTTACCCTTTGAATCACTCGTCGCAGAGTTTTACAAGCGAATATACAACAAGTCAACAACTTAGCAAAACCAAAGACAACTAAGACTTTGTACATGTACTGTAGCACAAGACGGGTGTATCTGTTAAATCCCGTATATTTTATAGAGAATTAAAAGTGCCCGGTATCCTTGCTATTATCAAACAAAATCAATTAGAACTCTGTATGTCTAATGCTGTATGCGAAATAGACCCATTTCGTTTGATAATAGCAAAGATATAGAACTTTCTCCGATAACTCATTATACACGTGTGATGTCAAAGTGTTTAATTTGCATATCAAAGAAACTGAAATATCTCAACAACGAAGCACGGAAACGAAGATCTGCAAAACATGTTACGTTGTAGTTTTAAGAGTTCTTTCATTTAAGACAATAATAATTTTCGCTTCATAGGCACTTTAAAAAACACCTTATACGCAAAAACGAGCAAGGGACATATTTGCTTGCATTCGAGCTCTGTGGCTTCCCAAACTGCGGCTTTTCAACTGTACAGGCAATTACTTAGTAGCCTTAGCCTTGTTGTCCTTTCATGCTTGGCCAAAATATACTGAGATCTCAGCCGGGGCGGCGTTGCCTCGAGGATCGTAGCCTGCGTAGCTGGCGGTATTTAGGGAGTTCGGGCGCGGGCGGGAGGCGGGCAACGCGAAATACCGCCAGCTACGCAGGCTACGAGGATCTGTACCCCAAACAATTTGTGACTGGTGGGCCCAAATAATTTGTAGATGCCTAGCTGGTTGGCCCCAATAATTTTTATGCACTGACTACAGCATAAAACTTGAAATGCAATTTAGATTGTGAAATATTGCAGTTCTATAGCGTTTCGAGCTAAATTCCTTTGTCAGAGCAACGTGCAGTTCAATTCGTTTTATAAAACTTTTTTTCCCAACTCAACGTTGCCTATGCAGCACATTTATTTTCTTGTATTTTATAAATTTAAGGTCTTCGTTAAGGTTTCCAGGGTCATTTTGTTCAAAAAAAAAAAATTCGCAGTTCGATTCCGATATAAATTTCAGCAAGACGGTATCAGCGTTTTATTATTTATTGCCTGGTTTCGATTTTATGACTTCTTTTGTCGGAATATTAGTCGAAAAACAGCTTTTTCAACTTTAATAGTCGTCAAAAAAATCAGCAAAACTCGACATACTGTATCAAAATACGCTCCCACCGTTTTGCTGGAAATTTATCTCGGAATTAAACTGAAAAAAAAATAATCTGAAGAAAATAAAACGCTTTTTACAAAATCAAAGGCACTGTTGTCTTTGATTTTGTAAAAAGCGTTTTCTGTTGTATTCTGCAAATTAAGAGCATTCTAACGATATTTATTTTATTTTTGTGGCATAAATTCTGATGAATTGAGAATGCTTTATATTACTGAAATGACCCTGCAAACTGAAATTAACAAGACTGCATGCAACTACACATTAGAGTCGTTGGTTTTGTTTTTAAACTTTTAAAATTTCGCTAAAAAGTGTTGTTAGAATGCAAGAAATGCCATTTCAGGCACCCAAATTTCAAAAATGTCCTGGGGGTCATGCCCCCACCCCTACCCCCCTAAATATACAGACCCAAAACAAACTTGGGAATGGACAGTTCTAAATTCTTCCTATGATGACTCCCAAAAGGATGTGAGCCCTAGAATGTTGTTTCCCATCCCGTACTTCAGAGCCACACCACCCCTGGTTCTCAGCCAAAACCTGGGCTAACACCTACGACCTGTTCACATTAGGAGAGTTATCTCAAGAGGAGAGGTTATCCCTACCCCTGAGATACATCGAAGTGGGTTCATTTCCATGTTTAAAGAATAAAGCATTCACATGAAACCAAGATAACTCAAGCGACAGAGATAACTTGGTCTGAGCGACAGGGGTAACCCTAGGGCCAGAGTTATTCTACCTCCATGTGAAAGCTTCCATCCAAGTTATCTTGGGAGCTGTTTTTTGTTTGTCTATCTGTATAAACCTTTTCATAAATATTTGTGGACCATGGACCATTGGTTAAATTTGGTCGAAATTTGGGTGAAAAAAATAATAAAAATTTGATCACAAGATTCTCTGTGTAGAAGAAATGCTTGATTGTGCTCATTATCCTTATTTTATGCAAACATTTTTGCATAATTTTCGTACAAGTGCAATCAAGCATTTTATTCATTCTTACATGTGTAGGTCTCGTGAGCTAGCCTAGTTAGCAGGATGGCTCATTTTCTTTTTAAGCAGAGGCGTAGCCAGAAGGGGTGCCAGGGGCCCCAGCCCCCTCTGGCAAAAGTGCTGCCCCCCCCTGAGAAAATTTGGCTTCATATGCCTCAGTTAAGCTCCACCCCCTAGGTTTCTCCTGGCCCCCCTTGACAAAAAATCCTGGCTATGCCTCTGTTTTTAAGAAATAAAAAGGCCACCTGTGTTTATATGGCATGATGCAAAGATGAGAGTGAGTTGGGAGAATTCAAAAGTTTATGTGAACCCAAGCCATAGGTGAGGTTTACATAAGTACACTGTACGTACTTTCAAACTCGCCCAAACTCACTTGAGTGTTTGCATCAGGTTATATAAACACAGGGCATTCATTTTCTATTTCTTTAGACTAAGAAATATATGCTGTGACGTCACTAGCGTTTTCATAGCCTGATATAAACACGGTAACTGACCAATCCCAGCGTGCATAGAACGCAACTTATTTTATAATTAAACATCTCTAATAATGCGCTGGCAACTGAGGTATATGCAGTCCTGAGCGCCCTCTTGTTTTAGTATAATTTCAGAACTCAAAGCCAATGAAAACTTATTCAACAACTCATCATTAATAATTCATGAGAAAACGCAAAGAAAATTGTGTCCATGTCCCTGGCTTTAATTATATCAATGATAAAATAATCCTTCTAATTTACACAACTTACTGGCAAATAAACTTACCACGGTCAAATGGTTCGTTTTCAGTGCCCCATTCGGCACGTCCATCCCTCGTATATTTGGTTGTTTAAAAACGCTTCGCTTCTTCTATTACTACTTGAAAAAGTTCACTTAAAGTACTAAGAATCTTCTAGTTTTCTTGCGTGCCCTTTAATTGACGATATTAAAGAATATTAGCTTCAAATTTGAGCGAATTGTCTTCCACTCATACTTCCAGTGATCTTTGGTCGCCATCTTTGTTTATTTTGTGCAAGTAAAAGCCTGGGTACGAAGTTGGGAAACAGTCAAAGTCTCGTTTCAGTTTTCATTGGTTTTGATTGGCTCATTAGCTTGTATTTCACTTTTTCTGCACTGTATTTCCTTAAAACTGCACAGCTCTCAGCCAATCAAAATTGTGGAAATTTTTCATGTATACATCCATAGAGATTATAACATAAAGACTAGAGGGGGCATTGTGGCCAAAAATGCGATCGGAAAGTTGGACGCCGCCATTAGAGGGGGAAAACGAGCTAAAATTCGTCTAAAACAAGCCTTTTACTAAATTTTCATCACGATTTTTAAAAAATTAAAACTTTTAGAGCTTTCGGTCTTACTACTATGATAAGTTTTTACCTTAGTTCTTTATTGAGGCGTCTACTATCTCCGTGGTCGCCATTTCGATGTACCCAGCCGCGCGTTTGGCAAGTGTCATGTTCTCAAAGGCAAGCCTTCAAAGGGCATAGGCAGGCCCGCCCAGAGGGGAGGGCAACTGGGGCAATTTGCCCCGGGCCCCCAGCTCGAGAGGGCCCCCCTAATTATAAATGCCGTAAAATGGCATGCGAAATTTTTGCAAGGGGGACCCCAATTCTTTATTTTGCCCCGGGCCCACTTTAGTCTCTGTGCGGGCCTGGGCATAGGACACTGGCTTTTCTCAATGGCGGCGCCCTATTTCCCTCGCACATTTGACTGGACTCAGCATAGGAATGCCCCCTCTAGTATTATATATTATGATCCTTTATGGTAACATCATAAGCATGAAAACGAAAAACAATTTGGACTGACCTTGGACAGACTTGGCAAATGATGGGTGTGGAGGATGTTACACCCACATACACACTCCAAAATATGCCTAACGGTAATTTTATTTTACTTTTACTGTCTATTAAATGTACGGTTATCGTTGGACAACAATTGAGCTGGAATTTTCGCTTATGAGTTTCCCCAAGCAAAAGTATGTTTTCCTTGGTGCGTTTCTTCCATGTTGAATAAACAGAAAATCAAAGCTCACAGTAAAAGTTCGATATCTAGCTAAGGAAGCGTTTGCATTATTTATGTCAAAAAGTTTGACCCAGTCGTTCAGACACTACATTATTCTTTCACCTATATACCACCATATTTTAATGCAATTGAGAGAACATGTTTGCAAAGCAGTGATACATTCAAAGGATTTATCGCCATATTGCAAGGGTGCAAAACCATTGGGGCGAGCGCGCGGCCATACCTATTTATCCTTGTTAAAATCATGGCGAAACTCGCGAAGCAAGAAGTCTGATATCGATTCGGTTTTTGTAGAATTTGTCTTTAATCGTCGTTTGGATCACTCTCCTGTGAGCTGGTATGTTCGTTCTTTGATTTGAGACCATTATCGCTGAAAACCAACGCTATAATACGAAAGCTTCCTCAACTGAGGGGTGGCTGCGCCGTAGTGGCAGACACGGGACGCGGCTGATTGTCGATTTTAGCAGAGACAAAACGCCTCGCTGTATAGTGGAATAATGCGACAACAACGAACGCAGTCCAGAATGTTGGGTGAAGAGGTACTATCTTAAAATTTTGGTCGTTAATAAGCGGTCAAATCACCAGATTTCGGCAGAAACTTGGCGTATAAACTTGGCTGACTCAGACTATTGCGACCACTGCGACTGTTGCGAACACTGAGACTATTGCGACCACTGAGACTATTGTGATCACTGAGGCTATTGCGACCACTGAGACTATTGCGACCACTCAGGCTATTGCGACCACTGAGACTATTGCGACCACTGAGACTATTGTGATCACTGAGACTAGTACTATTGCGACCACTGTGACTATTGCGCCACTGAGACTATTGCGACCACTGAGACTATTGCGACCACTGAGACTATTGCGACCACTGAGACTATTGCGACCACTGTGACTATTGCGCCACTGAGACTATTGCGACCACTCAGGCTATTGCGACCACTGAGACTATTGCGACCACTGAGACTATTGTGATCACTGAGACTAGTACTATTGCGACCACTGTGACTATTGCGCCACTGAGACTATTGCGACCACTGAGACTATTGCGACCACTGAGACTATTGCGACCACTGAGACTATTGCGACCACTGTGACTATTGCGCCACTGAGACTATTGCGACCACTGAGACTATTGCGACCACTGAGACTATTGCGACCACTGAGACTATTGCGACCACTGAGACTATTGCGACCACTGAGACTATTGCGACCACTGTGACTATTGCGCCACTGAGACTATTGCGACCACTGAGACTATTGCGACCACTGAGACTATTGCGACCACTGAGACTATTGCGACCACTGAGACTATTGCGACCACTGAGACTATTGCGACCACTGAGACTATTGCGATCACTGAGATAATGCGATCGCTGAGACTATTGCGATCGTTGAGACTATTGCGATCACTGAGACTATTGCGACCACTGAGACTATTGCGACCACTGTGACTGTTGCGACCATTGCGACTGTTCGAACCACTGAGACTATTGCGACCGTACGCTTGGCATGCTTACTCTGCTTTTGGGGCGGTTTATATACTTATTACGCTTACCATGCACACTTGCTAAGTTGGTTTGCTCACTTTACAGGGTTTCATTTTAGGCGTTCTACACTAAATAATAGTAATTATACACTAACGATCATATAGGCGTAGCAGCCCAATTCAGCTTGTGAGCCAGAAATTTTGTCCGAAAAACTAAGTGCCAATACTGATCTTTAAATCGTACGTATTTTTCAGTCATAAATTAAGTTATGAATGTTGCTGGAACACTGTTCACATTAATACATATCGTAAGTGCCCGAAATTATTTTCTTCTAATCATGATTTTTTTGGGAGAGCAATCACCCCTGACGCTTTAAAAGCACATGTATATTAGTCTTTGGTTCAAGTTTAAAAACGGATATTAGCATAGCAAAAAGCAACTTTGACAATTTCACATTATGAAAAGCAAATGTGCAATCAAAATATTATGACGTAAAGCATCTAGCCAATCAGAAAGCTTCTTCCGAGCACTGCGAACACTTTGTCCAGTTTATCAGCCTTCAACGCCAATGGTGTCAAATTTCCCAAATAAAATTGCTTCGTTCTTCAAAACAAATTACACGTTTAATTCGATAAAAATACAATAAATATGTGCTATTCTATCTTTGAATTTTAGGGCTTAACCACTTGCTCGCAAGCGCGCATGTAGACGCACCTTTAGTATAATTTTACTCTGTATGACGCCAGACGATACCCGGGGGCTAGTAGTTAAGGGGTTAAGGTGGTATGGTACCCAGAAGGAATTATATTTTTAAACTGGTGTGAACAAATTGCTTTTTATGCCATATTATTACACTCAGTAAGGGTAATTGTTTAGACAAAACTTTCAACAAAAATGGTTACCATGGCAACCATGCCACACCCATAAACACTGTTTTATGACCCTTGTGCCAACACTTATATATCTGTATTGAAGCAACATTTGATTCTAAAATTTTGGTAGCATGTTTTATTCATGTATATCTGTGATACAAGCCTAAAACAATAACAATCCATATCTAACTTGCTCCTAAATTCCATGGTGAATTATAAGTAATTAATTTCCGGGCCAAACTCATCCATAAATGAAGCAAAAATTAGTTGAAAAATTGAAATACACAACTTTCTTTAGGTTCATATCATAGAACTATTATTGATTAAAAAGTGTACCAAAATTCATTGAAATACATAAAATATTTAGCACAGGGGAAGCGTTGAGCTATGAAGCATGCTGTGAAATTTGATCTTTCAGAAAAAGGACGTTAAAGAGATGAGGATTCACCCAAACTATTGCGATATACTATAATTACTGTAAAATGTTTGGTTTTATTCTAAACCATATCAAATCTAATTGCAATAGAAAGCTTATGAAGCATAGATTCTCAAAATTTAATCTATATATAATCAATAACTACATTGTAATCTGACACCAGATACCACATACTGTGACAGCATTGTTTGTCTTTGAGAAATATTTTAGCTACTAGCCGGCTATTGCATAAAATCGTTTGTTTAGTTTAGTGTCAAATGAATGAATACAGTTACTTTTCTTAATTGTTGGATAATATAACTTTTTGTACTTTAAAAAACATATTAGCGACGATTACTTTTGTCTACGTATGTTTCCGACAGTCGTCTGACCATCATTATGACGGTAATTTTGTTCAGGAAACTGAATAAATATGTATCAGACTGTATCCTGGAATAAAAATGGCATGAGCCGTAGCCCAATTTTAAAAACGAGGGGAATTAGACCGAACTAAAACCGGAAGTCCAAAAGGGAAACCGAAACAACACCTAAGCGAGAGATTATACAGTCCGACTTATCTTTCTAAGTTTTAAAAATCGGTTGTCTTCGACACTTTTTGAGCTAGGGACAAATTTGTATTTTACAACATGGGACAAATTTGTTTTTTACAAACATAGGGACAAATTTGTATTTTACAAATTTGTATTTTACAACATGGGACAAATTTGTTTTTTACAAACATAGGGACAAATTTGTATTTTACAACATGGCAGTTTCCTGCCGTGACAGCCTCCCCCGTTAGCTCGAAGCCAGTGGATCTGTATATTCTTCTACAAGATCAGGAGATCGGTATCATAGGACTTTATGATGTCCTCGCCAGCTAGAACACGACAATGTGGAAACTGAGAAGTACTCGGAAGTAGTTCCACGAGAACCGTGAAACACGTCCACTCGTTGCAAAACTCTCTCGCTGATCAACCCGAGTAAACAAACATATTTGGCAAATATTCCCGCCTGCAAGCTGTGCATCACCTGATATACGTTATGTAAGGGTAATAAAGCTTCATTTTCGACCAAAAACAATTGTTTCTAAGGGCGTAGCTCAGGCCAACATGGTAAACGTTCACGAATGTGCTTGATTTCTTGGATTTCAATTTATTTGTAAACGATAAAAATCTATAGAGATGATTAAGATCGGTTTAAAGAATGTATTTTTTCGTTTTTTTGAAATTGATGGATTTCACTAAATTTATATATTTTTGGTACCATAGCACCTTAAAGTTGTGCTTAATCATTTGAAGTAATATTGTGAACATGAGCAGCAGTGTTGTACACATATTTAATATTAATTACGCCCTCTTGAATGGCTAGCTTCTGAGTGTGTTACATTTCTCAAGAGTCTCCGCAAAGTTTCCATCACCCGCACAGATGTTGCACCTACATATGCGAGATGTTAGCTAATTTCCACATTGCGTTACAGTCTACAGTACAGATGATAAATACTCTACTTGTCTTTCCACGTGCATGGGGGAGTAGTTGTGTACTTCGTGTCCCCGTTGTATATAGGTACCTGTTCGACTGTTCATGGCCTACGACGGACGCAACTTGTGTAAGCCATGTCTTAAGCCCCGGTCAAACGAGGATGAGAGTTGATGAGAGTTGGCAAGCGAGAGTTTGTCTGAGAGTTTTCTCAACTCTCATGCCCCCCGTCAAACGAGGATGAGAGTTGATGAGAGTTGACCATGAGAGTTGACGAGAGTTGTAGGATTTACCGCGCGTAGCAGAGAGACTAGGAACGAATTTCGAGGTAAACAAAGTACTAAACTCTCATCAACTCTCATATGCCAACTCTTATGACCGGTCAAACGAGCAAAAACTCTCATCAACTCCCATTAAAATTTGAACCAGCTCAAAGTTGATGAGAATTGATAAGAGTGTATGAGAGTCGATGAGAGTTGGTGGTCAAACGCGACCGAGAGTTGCAAATCTCATCGACTCTCATCAACTCTCATCCTCGTTTGACGGGATCTTACTGTGGTTTTGAAACTCACATAAACTAAATGTACAAAGAAGAATTGGTTTAGTTTAGATGTAAACAAATCTAAACGCTTATTCAAATCTCCTTTTGCGACCGAGGAAAGGATTTCTTAACACAAGTCAGCCCGGTTAGCCGGGCTAGCCCGGGCTCGTGCACGTGTAATCAGCACCATCAATTCCTTGGATAATTAATTAATTGACCCCATGTCAAACGTGCCCAAGCGTATTTTATCATGAGGGACGCACAGGGGGGTTGTCGGTTTTCCTTGAACAAGATAAATAAAGAATGGTAAAGATAGCTCGATTGTAACTTCTCGCATTATTATTACTCGGGCTACTGTTATTTTTTTGTCTATGTTTCGAATTGGCAATCATTACGTCATCCCGTCAGGCTTTGCTAAACTGATGCGTGCTAAAATGCTATACGTTCTTTCTTCGCTTTCCTGATTGTCTAATGAGATCAAGTTGTTTGAAGTGAAGTGAAGTGTTCTTTCTTGGACGTATTCAGTGTGTTCACAGACGTAGTTATTGTTCAGCAATTCCGCTGGCAGGTATCTTGATCTTATTATATACGCTTACAATCGCTGATTAAACATGATCGTGCTGTGTTGATATTTAACACCCGAAAGGACTCGTCATATGAACGCTGTGTGGAAATACCTTAAATACAAGCAATAGTATTTTTGTGTATTGCGAATTGTGTTTTCTATCGGAGAATTAGATAGTGCTTTGACTATTTTAGGTGACGAATGACGTTTAGACCTCTTTGCTCCCGCGTTATAGAGACCTCTGCACTTTCCAGTAGCCCGAGTGAACACCTAACCCAGGTTGTCTTGTTTTATCATTTATTCAGATTCAGGTTAGACGTATGCAAAGGCGTTCTTCAGTAGGCCCAGTTGCTTTCACAGGAATATATGTAATCAGAAAATCTACAAAATTCGTGTCCGTTCTGTATCGGCGAAATAAAGACACTCGGCGTTGCTTCGGCTCTGTATAGCCGATATAGAACGGCCACTCATTTTGTAAATTGTAACATAGAGCGGTCAGCCTTCTAATAAAACACATCATGATGGACATTAAACAACAGAGCGTTGCAGTATGAAAATATTTGAAATTCACGATCCTGTGAATAATTTTTGTTCAACATGGATTGGAATGTTCATTAGGCAAAGAAGAATTGAACATGGATCCTGTCATTTTGCTTCGAGATTGAATTACAATCGAATCAAAATATCACGTCTTGTCTGCAGCTACACTGAAAGCTGAGCGCATGATAGTCGTATATATTACCACTAACTAGACACTCTTAATTAGAAGTATAGTTATAAATTATCACACATTAATCGCTAAAGGTGCTGTTACACGATGCGATTTTTTCATTTCTTGATTTTTTCAAGTCATTGAATGTTGTAAGTTGCATAAAAAATCGCACCGTATAACACACCGTAGCAACTTGCGATTTTGTCATTTATGCCGTGTTGCAAGTTGCAAGAAAAGTTGGATGATATGGGTTCTACTTTTTGCTGCAACTTACAACAAAAATTGCAAGTTGCTGAACGTGTAACATCCTTCCTGTCATTTTGCTTCGAGATTGAATTACAATCGAATCAAAATATCACGTCTTGTCTGCAGCTACACTGAAAGCTGCGCGCGTGATACTTGTATTACTGACTAACTAGACACTCTTAATTAGAAGTATAGTTATAAATTATCACACATTAATCGCTAGTTATAAATTATCACACATTACACGATGCGATTTTTTCATTTCTTGATTTTCTCAAGTCATTGAATGTTGTAAGTTGCATAAAAAATCGCGCCGTATAACACACCGTAGCAACTTGCGATTTTGTCATTTATGCCGTGTTGCAAGTTGCAAGAAAAGTTGGATGATGGGTTCTACTTTTTGCTGCAACTTGCAACAAAAATTGCAAGTTGCTGCACGTGTAACACCCTTCCTGCAACTTGTGATTTTTTTTCCATATGTAAATTTGTTGCAAGTTGCAAGAAAAATCGCATCGTGTGACAGCACCTTAAATAGTTTACTTCAGTCATATTGTAACTGCTGATCAAATAGAATATTCAATTCGCATTTCTCAAATCTTTTGTGAGCGGAAGATGAGGTCGTTGGACCACCTTAATTAACCATTGCTGCTTACTGATTGTAACTTGAAGGCGATAACCTTACGACATTTTAGGCGCGGATTGTCTCGTATCTCCAGATCATTCATCCAAATGCTGTTGTTTGACTTATATTTCTTAAAATATTCTTTTATTAATTTCCTTTGTTAATTTGGCTGATTATTTGCATTATATTAAGCTCTTTAGAATTTTGGATTTTATAACTCATATCTTCCATGTATGACTTTCCGGGACGTTCCTCCAGTCCTGACGAGTGAAATCGTCTGGCGTTAAGGTGGATTTCCATTCAGTGCATTTTATCGCGCGATCGACTTTTTGCGATCGCTTTCTTTTGAATTGTGGGTTGTCAAGCGGAACGTATTTCATTAGCTTTGGTTGAATACACACATTTCAAAAGAAAGCGATCGAGAAATGTCGATCGCGCGACAAAATGCACTGAATGGAAATCCAGCTTTCGACAGAGAAAAGAGATCCTACCCAAGTCATGAGCCAAATACGGTCCCTTTATTGTTTGACTCTGTCTACGAAAGCCTGCAGACGACTTTTCTCGCGGTAGTTTGGGTATTATATGGGGTCGGATGTTATTTTAGGTGCATGCATTCATACATTCATGTACGCACGGCTATATAATAGCCTCACTCCCCCCCACCCCCTCCTCCCTAGCTCTTTCGTCATCTAGCTCAAAACCACTTTTCACCACAAAGCCTTCCGAAACCACTCGAGTCGATAAAGACACAGTCGATATCTTAGCCTTATCTCAAATATCCATTGATGTTCGAAAATGAAAATAAAATGTTTAAAAATAATAAATAATTAAAAGATTGTGTGAAAGATTAATAATAATAGATCGACACAACATTGAGTTTGTTAGGCAAAAAAGAAAAATTAATACAGTACTCGGCTGCCGGGAGGATATTAGAAAAATGCAGTAACCACTTTATAAAATGGGTCGACGCCCGCTTTATGTAATCTTTGCAGCTCAATTAGAATGGCTACTAAAAGCTGAAGCAAACACTCTGATCAAACAGCGACAGGAATTAAACAAAAGCCACGCGTCGGACCAAAGGTGAAGTGCAAATACACTAATCGAACTCACCTGGATACTTCGCACATATCAGTTTTAGCCTCTCGTCTGATTTTCGTCGAAGTGCTTTCTTCCAGGTCGACGCAGGGAACCAGAAAGGTCTTTGACACAGTTTTATTGAATACTTCCTCCACTCTCGTGTTGTGTGGTTCCCGGAATACGCAGAAATGTGTTTCCAATTCTTCGACAACATTGCTTCCAATCGACGATGCTTCGGGGGCCATTTCTGACAATCTGTCGAGCTCGTTCAACCTTTGGAATCGAGAAAAAAGAAAACTATTTTCTTAAAGGGTTCGATGACAGAGAAGCTAATTTTTCTTTAAAATAAGCATTGAAAACAATAGACATATAAAAAAATAAAAAAATCTATCCCAATCACATGAATGTAATACGATGCCATATCTTGAACGCTCAAGTATTTTTTTTCTAAAAAACCTTAAAGAAGGTAAACCGTCGATATTTCAGATAACGAAATACTGACGTTTCCAAAGTCAAATCCCGGCTTCGTGCTCAAGAGTAAAGTTAAAGACTTTGGTAAAAAAACGTCAGGATGCATGGTGTTATCTGAAATTTCGCAGTACGCGATCACAGTTTAAGGTTTTTCAATATACATGCTGTAACACGCAGCATACTCAGCATTCTACTTTGATATTACTTGCTCTGGATCGATACGATTAATGCAACTTTATTCTCTTCAAGAATCTTCATTAACCTATTTAGATCAAATAATAATTCCAAAATTGTTACTCACAGTAATAGTTCTTCGTCGGTTGACGCATTAACACGAGTGGCCAAAGCAAAGCAGAATACGTAGAGAAGGAAGTAGATTTTCTCAATTCTCGGCGTCATCTCTTCGTCTTGCAAATTGTGCCACAGGCACACACTAGAGTTATATTAATGGAATTTTCTAGTCAACCTTTCGCTTCAATCCCAATTTTATCGACTTCCCAGTTTCAGGTCATTCGACACCTACAAACGAAAAGTAAGTAAAGTGAAAGTCCCTAAGTGGTTGGGTATTTATTGTTCAAGGCCGGCGCCAATCAAAACAGGAACATCTTGTCAATCAAGTCTGGGGCCCAAACTCCCACGAAAAAAATCAAGGGTGACGGATCTTATAAAAACATTATGGTAACCCAAACACCTATAATGTTACATCTTTGCGTAATATTGTTCAAATGCTATAGCGAATGTCCCTTGAGTGACCGTTGATAGTGTGATAGTAAACGGGTACGCTCAAGTCAGTGTAATCAACTCAAAAAGTTTGTATAGCAATTCCACTGGAATAATCTTGAATAAAACTAAATGTAAATAAATAGTGTTGGCTAAATCACGACGTCAATCATGCTACCCAACAATGTCTCCATTCTAATGCATATCTCATATTAAACTGATATGCATGATCGCTGGAGAAGTAAGAAGTAAGGCTTAGTTTAAACGTCGCTCTTGTGTCAAGTCAAATCTAATTATTTAGCTTTGAATCCATCAGAAATTCATCGCAAGTTCAATGTATGAAGACATTAGGGCCTTTTATACGGGGAAAAATAAGCCTGGAAGAAAGTTTTTGCAAATCTGTTCCAGCATACATTAATCGCACTTGCATGTTGTTCCCAGTTTGTTAATAAAGTCTTAACAGGTTTTTGACAACTTGTAACAAAGTAATGATTTCAACAGACTTGTGACAAGTTGTTCCAACAACTTGTTAGCGCTCTAAGTTGCTACAATATACGTCTGCTACAACAAGTTTGTATCGGCTTGATATATAAAATCAGAACTTGATAACAACGTGTTAACATGCAGGCTTGCTGCAAGCTTGTTGCAAACATGCATGTTTATCCTATTAACAAGTTGTGAGATACTTACGTGTGTATAAGCAGTGGTTGGCCGATTTCAGATTCAGACTGTGGGTGGGCCGAGTGTTTGAACACTCACTGGCCCACATTTTTTACGGTGGGTGTCCGTGGGTGATATGATCATTATAAGGAGAACACCCACAATATTTGAATGGTGTAAGTGTTAGCAGACGTAAAGATTTATTACAACATCTATATTTGTCACCTAGGTTGTGACTTGATGTGCATGCGTTGTTTCAGATTGGAGATAAGCTGCTGGTTTTCAAAGGGTTGCGTCTGTTTAGTGTCGTATACGGCTTGGTTTTAAACGTAAATAATAGCTTTATTAGCTGACCTTTGCCAAAGCAAATTAGTTTTACAATAATAGTGTAATATACTTAAAAAGTATCCTTAAAATATCTAAAATTATTTACAGACAAACTTGGAGATGATCTGTTACAATTATGGTTAAATTGTTTCTACGGTATAGACTAAAAATGATTATAATTATCGCTAAGTATATATTGAAGTAGTTGTGCCACGTAGGCAGCGTTGTAAAAAGAAAAATATATACAAATCGAAACATGGCAAGGTCAATACAAAATACCTTGTTTTTGGTATATCATATCAACCCCACCATATTTCGACTTGCATCACTAACATAGCTATTTAGTATGAAAAAGAGGGATATTATTGTTAATTAGTTTCAGATGTTATTTAAATAGTTCATTGAAGTCATGTGTTGGTAACATGACAGAGGCGTAGCCAGAAGGGGGGCCGGCCCCCTCTGGCAAAAGTGCTGCCCCCTGAGAAAATTTGGTTTCATATGCCTCAGTTAAGCTGCCCCCCCTAGATTTTTCCTGGGCCCCCCTTGACACAAAATCCTGGTACGCCTCTGGTTCAGTACGTGGAAGTGTTTCTTAATGTTTTCTACACCTTATGAATTAATTACAGTTGCAGCAATAACGAGGTTAATTATATATTTCGATAATATAGCATTACCTATCGATATACTTAACAAAACGAAATTACAACACTAATCCTATAAAAGTTGAAACATCGATTTCATCTATATACAAAAAAGTCTGAACAATTTGTATATACTGTACGTACAGTCAGTAATATAAACTGAAATGTGTGGCAATTTTTGTCTATGAGATTTGTCAGAGTACCAGATACTCATAAACAGAATCCAACACGAGTGAGTGCAAGTTTTGATATGACTGATGGAGTACATCTAGTATAAAGAAACTTAAGTTTTAATTTTGTTCTTCATCTCAGCCCCAGCGGTGATTAAGGCGTCCAACCGGTCAATAGAAGGATCTATTACAATTGTTTCCATAACTGCATACTTAATCCGGAGACACGAAAAATTGTATTTTATATCATTCCATCTGTTGGTCTGTATTGTAAAGAGTAATATAAATAATGCAATAACTTGTGTAAGGATTGTATAACTTGTTATCAGACTAACATAACGTAACAGGTGGTCTGTCTTGCATAGGATAGGGTTAGAATTACAGCCAAGCCTCTGCGGAGGAGAGAGCGATCTAGCTGTTATAGGATATCTCTTCCACACGTGCTGTCTCATTCAGCACTGACCTTCAAGATGTGAAACAGAGCTCAGGTAATGCAGTGCACATATTAATAGTCAAAGACACGATGGAAAGGAATAAATATATATATATATATATATATATATATATATACAAAGCATGAAGTATAGTTACCTTAACGTAACTATATTTAAGGTAACTATACTTCATGCTTTGTATTTTGCTCTATCTATATGGTATTGAGCACTCTCTAATATTTCGTGAACGAAAACTCACTTATATATATATATATATATATATATATATATATATATATATATATATATATATATATATATATATGCCTTTCCATCGTGTCTTTGACTATTAATATGCGCACTGCATTACGAATACCTGAGCTCTGTTTCACATCTTGAAGGTCAGTGCTGAATGAGAGAGCACGCGTGGAAGAGATATCCTATAACAGCTAGATCGCACTATGCCCAATAGGGGGTGGCTGTAATTCTAAGGAAGTCATTTAGTTTTTAATTGGGCTATTTTCAGGGTAAGGACGCACTGATAATGCCGTATATGCATGCATGGTAGTTCATTTTTCAATCCCGTTGTTATAACATATGGGCTTAAGTTAGAGTACTATAATTTTTTACTGAGTTAAAAATTTGTGTTGGAGAAAATTATCTGTTGCACCACAAGTCAGAAGTGTGTGTGTGTACGGGGGAAGGGGGAGGGGGGGTCACTCCCATTGCCCCACACGCTTTACCGCTTTACATACACACTTATACGTACATCTTATAATATGATAATCAATATAAGTAACGAGACAAGTTGCGAGATAAAAAAAGATTCAAGATCGGTCATGTAATTTCCGCATACCAAATATAATCAGTCGATGACATATACATGTCTATCACCAGTAACTAAAATATCAAGTGATTAATTGATCTTTGAAATTAGAAATTCTTTGGCACTATATATATAGGCTCAGATCAGTCAATCAAAAAACTTAAACCTGATGTATAGCATTTCCTAACTTAAAAACAATAGTACTTGATACAATAGTATAGATAGATATGTCTATCACTCTATCACCAGTAAACTGAACTGACAAAATGACAAAATGTTTTTTGTAAGTAGAAATTCTTAATTTACATAGCACTCAGATAATCGAATTAAGAAAACTTAAACCCGGTAGCATTTCCTAATTTGAAAACAATAGTGCTTGATATGTTTTGGCATTTGAAACATTTTCAGTGATATGTGGGGATTTACATGGACAAGTCTGTACGAGAGATAGAGGTATGCTAGGTATTATAGAAAAATGTACTACACATGCATTGGTTAGCTCAAGTAAATAATAGTATTAATATGTTTTATTTGTGGATTAACACCATGTTTTTTTAATTATTCTAAGCTTTCCGTCTGTTCGATCAGACCGAACGTTAGTCACGTCAGCAAACTATGCGTTGGTAGTATACGCACGTCACAATTAACACGCAGAATTATACAAAATATTCTAATGTGCAAATTGTTCTAATAGAAACCTAAATTTAAAATAATGCAAGAACAAGGGACGTAGCCAGGATTTTGAAAGGGGGAGCCTAAATCGAAATAAATTTTTAGGGGGGTACGGGGGCATGCTCCCCCGGGAAATTTTGAAATCGAGAGTCGCTGAAATGCCATTTCCTGGCTTTTGGAGGAAGATTTTACAGACTCTAAAGGTTAAACAACGTCATATATAAATCCTCAAAACACGCAAACGTCACATAGATACTCAAAATGCATACACTTAGTAGATTGAATACACTGTTTACAGTTTATTTCCTGACACAATTCATATTGCATCAGTTTTGTTGTTACATGTCTGTTGTTTTATTTCAAAAGGGGGCCGCGGCTCCCCCGGCTCCCCCCTGGCTACGTCCCTGCGCAAGAATAACAATCGTTACGAACAAAAGAGTGTCGACCACCTTCTTGAGGCGTTGTTCGACGCTAATTTATTAACTATTTCAATTGATTCCTCGTCTTGCTCCCACGCATGTTTCGCTATGCCTGAGTTAACAGACCGAAAGCTCAGAATAATTAAAAAAACATGGTATTAACCCACAAATAATTAACATTTTAACACTATTATTTACCTGAGCTAACCAACGCATGCGTAGTACTCTGTGTCTGTCTGTCTGTCTGTCTGTCTGTCTGTCTGTCTGTCTGTCTGTCTGTCTGTCTGTCTGTCTGTCTGTCTGTCTGTCTGTCTGTCTGTCTGTCTGTCTGTCTGTCTGTCTGTCTGTCTGTCTGTCTGTCTGTCTGTCTGTCTGTCTGTCTGTCTGTCTGTCTGCCCCTCTCTCCCTCTCTCCCTCTCTCCCTCTCTAGCAAACCTTTCTCTGTGAGAAGATGCTTTGACAGTGAAGAAAAAGAAATTTATTTAGTCGGTGACCTAAACTGTAATTTACTTGCTACAGCAAATTGCAAGGCTACCGTTTTGCTGCAAACACTAGCCGAAACGTATCAGTTAACACAATTGGTCTCCGAAGCGACTCGTGTTACAGAATCATCGAAAACTCTGATTGATTTAATTTATGCAAACTGTCCGAATTTGTGCCTAATTCAATGCCTAATGGCATTGTTATTTCTTATCTACATAAATGATCTTCCAAATTGTTTAAGACATTCCAATCCAAGAATGTATGCGGACGATACGAACCTAACAACAACAGGTTCATCAGCTGTGGAAATAAGCCATTCTGTTAATGCCGATATATTGAATGTGGGTGATTGGTTAATTGCAAACAAACTTAGCCTCAATGTCGTGAAAACTGAACAGACTGGGTCTGATCACAACTTAAAAAGAATCAGAGACACTCCACTCATTTTTTTAAATGACGAACCCATTAAGAGGGTAGACACAGCAAAGTCTCTCGGCATACAAATAGATGAGAAGCTATCCTGGTCAGAACAAATTAATGCAGTGTCGAAAAAAATATCAAGGGCTATTGATGGGCTTCGTCAAGCAAGGCCATTCGTTCCTACCGAGACCCTTTTAACAATGTATAATTCTTTAATTCAACCTCTATTTGATTATTGCGACATTGTTTGGGATGGCATGTCATCTACAAATGCTCACAGGCTGCAAAGACTATAAAATCGTGCTGCCTGTGTAATAACTCGACAAAATTATGAGATTAGATCCACTGATATTCGACATCACCTAGGTTGGAGAACTCCCGTTGAAAGACGTAAGGCTCATGAAGCTACAATGATGTTTAAAATAATGCAAGGCGATGCTCCAACATATTTAACTGACCTTTTTACATTGTCCAACATAAATGATTTGTACAATTTAAGGAACAGGGATGATTGTCTAGTTCTCCCAAAACCTAAGACTGATTTTTTAAAAAAAGAGTTTTCAATATACAGGCACTGAACTTTGGAATAATTTACCAAAAGAAGCAAGATTTATATTTAATTCTACCTTAAATTTTTATATGTATATGTCATTATAAACAAAATTACTGTAAATTTAGATTGTTATAGCTAGATTTTCTTTCTTATTAGTTAGTCGCAATACTCGACTCTCATTTAAAGCAGTTTTAATACTGATGAAATATCGAGTTTTTAAATAAAAGATCTCTCTCCCCCTCTCCCTCTCTCCCTCTCTCCCTCTCTCCCTCTCTCCCTCTCTCCCTCTCTCCCTCTCTCCCTCTCTCCCTCTCTCTCTCTCTCTCTCTCTCTCTCTCTCTCTCTCTCTCTCTCTCTCTCCCTCCCTCCCTCTCTCCCTCCCTCCCTCCCTCCCTCCGTAAACCTCCCTCCCTCCCTCCCTCCCTCCCTCTGGGATCATTTTCATCCGAATACTTAAATCCTGTTGTTTAGGGGCTGTTTACATGAGCCGGGCTGACCCGTGTCACGAAATTCTTTCCTCGGCCACAAAAAGAGATTTTAATCAATGTTAGGATTCGTTTACATCTAAACTAAACCAATTCTTCTTTGTACATTTAGTTTATGCGAGTTTCAAAACCACAGTGAGATCCTAACAAATAAAAACATCAAAACATTTAGTTAGTCATATTCAAGTTCAAAATATAAAGAAGCTGGGTTTTTTAACCTATCCATGTTATCGAGTATTCAAAACAATTTCCTTATCAACGTAAAAAAAGATTCATTTTAACCAAAAAAAAACATGAAAAAAAATTTCTGCTTTTATCGCGCATTGTCGGCGTACGACGAATTTTACTTTTGTTCTTGTATTGTGTACATCTAAAATTTCTCTTTATATATTATTGTTTAGTTGACTGATATTTTAAATCATCACATTTTACCTGCTTATCTTATCTCTAGAGATGTTATCGGGATAAGTTCGACTTGTTTTGAAAGTGTCATCCAAACTGTCCGCCACCTTCCCGCTACAGTGATATCGTATATAAACTACTAATGACTCAACGCGTGCGCAGACATTTTTCTGGCGGTGTTCCCTACAGTTCCTACTGTCATAGGCGTACGAGGTGGTGGTGGTGGGTGGGGGGAGGGGCAAGGGGGGCAGCTGCCCCCAGACGAATGGAAATGTTGCTAAGTCGGGCAAATTTTCAAGCTAAGTTGGGCAAAAATATAGGGAAAAAATAAAGAAGTACGATGAAAATAAGGAAAGTAATCAAAACAATTTAATATCTGTGTATTGTAAGATAATGGAAGGGGAACTGGATAGGAAACTTACGAAACTGGAAGCGATGTTTGCACAACTTGCCATGGTAATTTACACAATTTTAAGGGGCTAATGCACCTAACGGGTGGTCCCACATGGCTAAAATCAGACACTGCTAAACTTAAGTATATTACACTATTGTTTAATTTTAACAATAGCTGATCCTGGCCATATGAGACCACCCGTTAGGTGCATTAGCTGCTTATAAGTGTATAATTACCATAGCAAGTTGTGCAAACATCGTTTCCGGTTTCGTAACATCGTTTTAAGTTTCCTATCCTGTTCCACTTCATTATCTATGGTTGTGGTTACGGCATCGAAAAGATTGCTAAAATCTTGAGACTCACTGAAACTTGACGACAAATTTGAAGAAAAAACAAATTTGACGACATACTTTGGAAAAGCCGCCAAAAGACTGGACGAGTCCTTTTGAGTCATCCCTAGAATACTGGCAAACCATTCTGGTAGTTGTAGTCACCTAACGCCATCGTATACGTCAACATGAAAATGTCTATTCAAGCTGAAGACAGTTTGTTCGCGTTGCTAGCTGCATGGATGATTCTCGCAATCAGTTATTAGCGGTGGATTGTGTGTTTGTTCATTTTTGGTGTCAACTCATGGTCTATAGCCCAGTTGCTCACATGAAACACTGCTGCTAAAAGTTTTGCACCTGGGCGACGTCCGAACTCGTACCCACTGATCTCTACAAATAAACTGGATAGGCCCTTCCCTATGGCCAGCAGTCAAACATTTCGTGGCAGTCGCCGCCATCTTACGTAGTGGAACATATGACATTAGGACGCATTGCGGCCTTAGAACTTGTTCCCAATCTTAAAGTTGACTAGCATAAGCAATCTTGACGTCAGCACGGTCATATTATCCGGGGGTAGGAATATTATGTGCTGTGCCGGGGGAGTCGGAAAAGCCGTAAAGCAAACAAACAGATGGCCGGTTCGTTTAGTTTTCACTGTTTAACAACAAATACAGTCAAACGATGGCAAGTACACAACACGAAATATTGTTAAGGCATTAAGATTGCTATAAAAGACTTGAAATTGAATTCTTCGAAGATTTTATAGTCTGTTTTTTAGTTTATATTATCGTGAAGTTTCTTCGTTGTCGGCACTGAAGAAAAACAACGAAATTTCAAGGTTTTATAGCTCAGTAACAGAAACAAATACAAGAAACTAACGTCTTAAACCTTATTAAGTACTTCTTGTGTCCTTACATTCGTTTAAATTTTCTTAAAATAACTCTTTTTGTCTGTTTTCAATCTACGAAAGCTATGAACTTCAGTGGCAGCCATCTTGGGTAGTGGTCACGTCATCATACAACTGGCACGCAAAATCCGGCCCAATGGCCCATCCAGTTTATATAGGGAACAGTGCTCGTACCTCAAAAAAAGAGCGGGAGTCATTGAAATATTTAGACTGGTCCGAAAGTCCCACACAAAAGTTAAAATACAAGCATACCATGCCCAAAACGTTAAGGTAGGTAATTTGTGTGTGACTTCTTTGTCAACATTGTAACATATTCTGAAATCCCCATTCGTGATTTTCATGCCCCTTTATTGCAAGCAAGTCATGAATATTTCGCTCTGGCTCAGTCTTCTCTGATTGTTGTTACCGCGGCTATACCAACCGGAAATGTCTAAACTAAACCTCGTGCAAGCTCGCACATGCACGTTTACAGGTTTTGCAGCGGTGTTGGCTGGCGAGTTTGCATTTGGATTGGCATGCGAAAGCACAGCACAGTAGAAACCCGCATAAAGGAACCACTATTTTTTTACTTCAGGCTCAAATGGTTCTTATATAATGGGTACTTAGTGAGAAATCAGGCCGAGTTGGTTCTTAACTGGTTCTTACTGTATTTCTAGTAAAAAACAATTGTTCCTGGTTTGGTGTTTTAAATGATTTGTTTCCTTAATTACTCACATAAATTGAACGAAAACATCCCAATTGTATTTCATATTGCGAAACAATAATTTAATTTACTGTCATAACAATAATTATTATATAGATGCGAGTGTTTTATTAGGAAATATGCAGTGTCGTATTTTCCATATCCTCACTAGTGAAGATATCGATGACGTCATTTAGAATTTCACCGCTTTTTGCACTGAATCTATATAATAAAAAGAACATTACAAGGTGGCTTGAAGATATGAACTTTATCTTCTCGTGGTAAAAACGATATTTTACTCATTCGCTACGCTCATCAGTAAAATATTGTTTTCCCCCACTCGAAGATAAAATTCATATCTTCGCGCCGCCGTGTAATATCCTCAATATATACTGCATAATTATATATACATACAATGAAAGGTTGAAAATGTACCTGACATATACCTGCCCTTAGAACATGCTTTCTACTTCAGCTAAAGTACAAAAGTTAAGGTTTTTTAAGAACCAGTCTCATTTGTCAGCCTGAAGTGGTTCTTGTATTTTGGGTGCTTAATTGCCTAAATTTCAGGCTGTTGGTTCTTAATCCACTGGTTCTTTTATGCGGGTTTTTACTGTATCCTAAGCTCAATATATGACTATTTGTTTTCAGCTGCTTCTAATATAACACTAAAACATTCAAATCGGTCATTTTAAGGTAAAATTTGAAGGCAAAATTTGAAATAAATGCTTAGTTTTAATCTTCTGTGTTGATTTGTTCTTCAGATAACTTACAGTTTTGAACTTACTTCCCTTCCGAACACTAGCTGGTATAGGAAACTCTGGCTCCGACGATTTTGGAAGAACGGCTCTATATGCATGGTTACAGCATGCATACACTTGAATATAGCCCAGTAATTCATGCCAGTTGCCACATGCATACCTAGCTAGCATGCCTAATTTTTATTGAATGACATACAGAGAGCTTACAAACGATAGGTTACATACTTACTCGATTCGTTGTCATTCTGTTACACTCCAGTGGCGGATTGACTCCACAACTGCGATTCAACTATATCTTCTAACTCTCCTCCAATTATATAATCAATCAATCAATCAATCAATCAATCAATCAATCAATCAATCAATCAATCAATCAATCAATCAATCAATCAATCAATCAATCGATACTCACCAACCTAAACCCAAACCAAACTATTGAACTAACCAACCAGCTGGCTAGCCAATCAATCAATCAATCAATCAATCAATCAATCAATCAATCAATCAATCAATCAATCAACCAATCAATCAATCAATCAATCAAAAGTTGTTTGTGCCAATGCTATGATAGACCTGGCACATATCTCTGCATGGGAAAACTACTCGCACGTAATTTCTAAATTCTTCTTGATTTCTTTCCATCTCATTGCTTCCCACTTTCTTTTCCCATATCTATAACTTTACTTATTAATTCTTTTGACGACTTGTTTACACTCTGATGAGTGATGTTCTTCCTGGTATTTATCGTAACTAATACATGCTCGAACTTACTAACAACAATTACAAACATTTCCCAACAGTACCTACCGTTACATATAGATGGTATAAAGCGATTGGTTATTCCCTCTTTTGAAAAATATTTAGACCACCTTCATAAAGGCCTTCTTTAAATATTCTTTTATGTGCATCTAAATGAGCTTTTCTGGGCTCGTTATGAAGCAAAAATTCTTTTGAATTGCAGACACGCAAATGAGGCCAGAAAGGCTTAGTCGCTGTTATGAAAGTGGTCTATGACCTTGCCCGTATTGCTTTATCCATGATTTCGGCAAATTAGAAATAAATTCTTGACAAGCTCAAAAAGTTCGATTAAGGAAACATCTCGACAGTAACAAGTTGTTTTTTTTCTCGACTATGTTTGACCGATTTTTCGACACATCTTTATTTCTCCACCAATTATAAAGTGTGACTTCCCGCACAACCGTGCATGGCGACAATGAAATTAACATAGATCGGTAACTGGATTGTTAAACCTTCGGATTTTAGTGAACCATTAGACTAATGAACCTTCGGAATTTAGTGAACCCTCAGGCTAGTAAATCTTCGGACTAGTGCACCTTTGGACTAATGAACCTTCAGACTAGCGAACGTTCGGACCAGTGCAACTTCAGACTATAGATTAAACCTTCAGACTAATGAATCGTCGGACTTTAGTGAACCTTCAGTGACTAGTGAACCTACGGACTAGTGAATACTTCAGACTAGTAAACCTTCAGACTAGTGAACCTTCGGACTATAGTGCAACTTCAGACTAGTGAACCATCGGACTATAGTGCAACTTCAGACTAGTGAATCCTTCAGACTAGTGAACCTTCAGACTAGTGAACCTTCGGACTAGTGAATCCTTCAGACTAGTGAATCCTTCAGACTAGTGAACCTTCGGACTAGTGCAACTTCAGACTAGTAAACCTACAGACTAGTGAAACTTCGCACTAGTGCAACTTCAGACTAGTAAACCTACAGACTAGTGAAACTTCGCACTAGTGCAACTTCAGACTAGTGAACCTTCGGACTAGTGCAACTTCAGACTAGTGAAACTTCGCACTAGTGCAACTTCAGACTAGTGAACCTTCGGACTAGTGTAACTTCAGACTGGTAAACCTTGAGACTAGTGCAACTTCAGACTAGTGAACCTTCAGACTAGCGCAACTTCAGATTGGTAAACCTTCAGACTAGTGAACCTTCGGACTAGTGAACCTTCGGACTAGTGCAACTTCAGACTAGTGCAACTTCAGACTAGTGAACCTTCAGACTAGTGAACCTTCAGACTAGTGAACCTTCAGACTAGTGAACCTTCAGACTAGTGCAACTTCAGACTAGTGAAACTTCGGACTAGTGAACCTTCGGACTAGTGAATCCTTCAGACTATAGTGGACCTTCGGACTAGTGAATCCTTCAGACCGTAGTGAACCTTCAGACTAGTGAACCTTCAGACTAGTGCAACTTCAAACTAGTGAACTTTCGGACTATAGTGAACCTTCGGACTAGTGCAACTTCAGACTAGAGATTTGAAAAACAACGCTAATTCTGTCTTGTTATGTCATTCTGCCTTTCTCATATACACGCGTAAAATCTCGCAAGTTGTTATGCAGCATTGTTGCCCGAACAATGCTGTAACAACTTGTTGACATATGTGAACAACATTGATAAATGAACAACATTGTTCATCATTGTTTCAACAAGTTGTTACAGCTTGATGAAACAACCGTTGTAACAACCGAAGAACGTGTTGATACATCAACCACGTTCACCACTGTTGTACACGCGTAAAAACGCACAACTTGTTCACGGTTGTCAACAGGTGTGAACAAGTTGTTCACCTATGGTTCGAACAACTTGTTCACGGATAAATCAACAGTCATGAACAAGTTGTTCCAACAGCACATTTTTATAGCCAACGTTGTTCGCACATGATACAACATGTTGTAACAGCATGACAAAATAACAACGATGAACAACAATGGTGAACATGGTTGATGTATCAACACGTTCTTCGGTTGTTACAACATGCGTGAACAACGGTTGTTGTTTCATCAAGCAGTAACAACTTGTTGAAACAATGATGAACAATGTTGTTCATTTATCAATGTTGTTCACATATGTCAACACGTTGTTTGTTACAGCCTTGTTGCAAGTTCTTACAGCATTGTTCAGGCAACAATGCTGTAACAACTTGCGAGGTTTTTACGCGTGTAGTCGTAACAAGATTTTCGTGACATAAAATCAGCCCTGTAACTGACCCGCCTAATAGACCACTTTCATAATGGCCACCATTTAAATATTCTTTTATGTGCATCTAAATTAGCCTTTCTGGCCTCGTTATGAAGCAAAGATTCTTTTGAATTACAAACACATGCACAAACAAGGCCAGAAAGGCTTATTAAGATGCACATAAAAGAATATTCAAATTAGTCGCTATTATGAAAGTGGTCTATATGTACAGCCCCATGAGCTAGCCTTCGTTTTCTTTTTAAACATCACTAATAACCCACTGTGGAAGCGTTTGCATGCAATCTCCGAGTGCCCTCTTGTTTCGGTACATCATGTTCGCATGCAACATATCCATGCTCGATATATTCAATCTTCTAGAATCAACGATAACCGGGAAAAAGGACAGATGACAGCAAAGATCTTACGAGAACATACTTTGACAAGAGACGTAAATCAAAGGAAGAAAAAATCCTTTATTTTCAAACATTTGAAATAATTAACAAGAGAAGAATCTCACAAATAAGTAAAATGACTATAATGAAAACATTTTAACTCTCTAGCTTCCATGTTCCTCGGCCAATCTATCAGCTTTCTCGATCACGTCGCTAATATCACCAACCATGTAAAAAGCGGCCTCGGGAAGGTGATCGTATTCACCTATAAAGTTGGTATAAACGAAACACCATTATTAAGTATTGTATCAAGGCTACAGTACTAATGTTTCACAGAGCTTGTGCGGGTTTAGCAAAGCAGCCGTGTACTTTGGACTTGTTCGTCTAAAGTAACGTCTGCAACTCGATTGCAAAGGGCGCCAATAGTCCAAGTAGGCAAGTACTGCTTCTGATACTAGAGGCTACTCCGAGTGACGAACCATAAAAAACTTCTAGAGTTTTGAGCACTTTCCATCGAAAATACGTGATATAGAAAAAATTCTCCTCTTAATAATTTAAATATTAATAAAAGCGAAAAACAAAATGTTTGTGCACTACATACGATCACAGCTCATCGACGTTTGCCGAATTTCCAAACGTGATTTTGATTGCCTCTGTTGAAGGTCTATCTGAACCCTGTTTTTATCGATTCCAAGATCTAATTTCAAGATCTTGAAATTACTTGCAGCACCACTCAGAAATAACCTAACAGTGCGGTTGAGGTTGAGGTTAAATTAAACAATGATAGAAATGGTAATAAACTTTAGTAAAGCACAATAAAATTATCTAGTAATACAGAAAACAGTCCATATTTTGATTCATAGTGATTTAGAGACAGTTTAACTAACACTGAACAGAGTTATATTATGATTAAGCTGACGTTAAACCAAGGTTTGACCTCGGTTTTTGTTAGGTTATTTCTGAGCAGTACTGTACAAGATACTACGTTATAGTATAGCTTACCTTCTAAAATCTGTTTGAAGCTGTCAATGGTATTCTAAATTCAAGAGAAGCGAAAAATGTCAGGCTAAACATGATTGGAATTGAACGATTAGAGTTTTCATAATTTGTGTAAACACCAACGTTAATTATTTATTGTTGAGTATTTGACCTGTCGGTTCAGGCCGTCATTGTACCTGTAACTCTGTAAGCCAGTGCTAGGTTTAACCGTTTTACATACATGTTACTGTGTTACTCAAAACGACAAAGTAACATCTTTTGCAGATCTTCGTTTCCGTGCCTCGTTGTTGAGATATTTCATTTTTTTTTATATGCAAATTAAACACTTTGACGTCACACGTGTATGAGTTATCAGAGAAGGTTCGGTATCTTTGCTATTATCAAATACCCTGGGTGCCAGAGGTTTTTCGACGCTCGTGGGGGATAACGGAGACACACGAGGAAGCCATGCGGTAAAGTGGGATGGGCCAACCCGGAAGGCGAGCGCGAAAAACCTCTGGAACAACGAGCCGTGTTTTACTGTTTTGATTTGAAATTTGAAACCGCCGTACCCGAGGGCCGTACGGGTGATGATATTTTAACAATCCAGAGTCAACTCTATTTTGTATTTCTCAAACAAATAATAATGCTATCGTCTCGACAGTCTTCTGTACATTAGACCACCAAAAATTGCTCAAATTTAATACTAGAAATTACTATCGCAAGTGAAGTGCTGCCTACTCCACAAGCAACTCTATGTAGTCTGTGGCCAATGTGACACCCCCTTGCCCACTCTACCCAAGATTGCCCATTCCACCCGAGTTTGCCCACTCCACCCAAGATTACCCACTCCACAAAAGTTTGCCTACTCCACCCAAGATTGCCCTGTCCACCTGAGTTTGCCCACTCCACCCAAGTTTACCCACTCCACCCACGTTTTTCTCACCTTTTCCCAGCAGGACACTGGAAAGACCAAAAATTTAATATTAATTACAATAGACAGAGTATTTACACATTTCTTCTATATTTTTTAATTATAAAATTGAAAACTACAAGTTACTATAACTTATCGCTTGACATAATATGGCAAGGGTTTTGACAGGATATACACACAATAATATACAAATATTAAATAATCGTGCCTCTTGCTCTAATGCTGTGGCAAAACTGTCAATGCAATTCCAAGTGCTTAATTATGTTTTGACAAACCTAGAGCTTTAATAAAATTATACAGTACAGCAAATTATGTACCATTGTATCAGTCAACATACACAAACGCAGTCAGAATGTTGATCGGCACAAACACAATGAACCCACACCAATATACATTGTACACCTAAAAATAGAAGAAAACAACCATGAAGTTTCCTAGCAAGGAACAGTTGTCAGTTGTAGAAACTGATATCTTACCTCGACAAGATAAACTCTCCTCACCAAGATTGTAAGACAGTTCACAACTTAGTGCGTCGTGGCATTGCCATTTGCCAATTTAGAAAATCCATCGCCGCCGTGGTGTTGACAACTTCTGATCGACATGTCTCAATGGACGAGTTCTTTGGCTTGTCTACTAACCAACGGCAACAAACAACAGTTTGTTCAGCGACAGAAATCTCTCACGAGGAATGAGATCATGGTTGTCGAGTTCCACTCGATAGTTTGTGCTGTTAACAGCGCTGATAAACTCATGAAAGAGCACTGCTTTCCTCGAGACTGGCCACTGAAACCTTCATGACCTTGATGAATACTTCAACGAGAAAGTAGACATGATGTAGTTGTTCTTATCGTGAATTTTCTGTCGAGGAAGAAGCTGAGTGAACGGTAGCGGAACATGCGCACTGAGTCACATCAGCTCATATATGGATGACGTAATGCCGACAGACAAACAAACAAACAAACGCAAAATTTAACAAATCGAGATCTTGGTCGACTATACATAGCTCGGAAAAAGGACTGGGCACGAGGCAACGTCAAGAATAGTGTGCTGCCTCGCTGACGCCCGGCAGCAAAAACTGGTTTGATTTTAGTTCGGGCGACATGACGCTGCCCGATATTCACTATAAACTTTCAAATCCGCCGTCTGTTACTTGTCATGCAGACACTCACACAGTTATAACTTCCAAACTATGCACTACTGAACGCTATCTTGTACGTATGTTGTTATTAATTTCATAAGCTTCCCTTTGATGTATGGCTTATGTTTCTGGGTTATATGGAATTTTTTCAAATGTCCAAAATGTTCACTCAATAATAAATAAATATTTATTTACTTAACGTCTCACATGAAGTCGGTTTAAATAGAATTTCAGATGTTTAATTATATTAAACGCAGGAATTTGAACGACTTGAACTTCAAATGAAAGCTTATACAGTAGATTTCTAACTACATACTTACAGGATATATTTCAACGATGCTATCTTGTTGTTTGTTAGATATATTTTTTCAATGACGAAGACGTCTCGTTGCTGACGTCGCTTTAATTCCTTCATGTGTGATTCGATCAAAGAAATCAACGGACACAACACGAGCATTACAGCATTTTTCGGGAAAGTCGTGTAGCCAATATCATAAAGCTCTTCACACATAGCTGGAACCAGTTGGAAAATTAGAGATTTTCCAAAACCAGTTGGTAACATGGCAAAGACATCACGCTGTTGCATGAAATTCACCACTTCAACGCTAAAAACACGTGTAGTGTCACGTGATGCAAAACGTAAACAAAGTCGAAAAATGCGGACATTCAGCGCGTTGCGTCAATATGGTGGCCACTAAGATGCGCTTGGGAAACTTGTGAAAACGATTCTCGATACCCCCATTTCATGATCAAAAATAAGAAAGGCGATCCTGTACACTTCGTTCGATTCCCTGCTTCGAAAAGAATGGTGGATAAGCGACTGCGATGGATTGCGGCTTGTCGTTGAGGCGATTCGTTTGTCTGCTCAAAAGACAGCTATATCTGTAGTTTGCACATCCTCGGAGAGATTCCGTTTCGGTGATAGCTAGGGAAGAAGAGGTAAGTTGTCTTTTTCTTCAGTATATATATATATATGCTTGTATTTTCCCTTAGGTTCGTAAGGCTCTCGATCATTGTTTTGTATGGGCAAGGTGACTTCAAAAGAAACGCAGATAATCATGCGTGCAGACTCGTATTACATGTTGATGCTATATTGTGTAATTTGAGTCTGCACGCTCCCACAGAGAAGCGAAGACGATTGTCAGTGGAGAGACTGCCCTTTCTCTTTTAAAATTAGCTGAACCTGTTCACAACGAAGTTCCAAAACCAATGGAGGAATTGTCTATTGCAGAAACTTTGGTAGCATTGGGTAGTTTCTGCACTGACAATTGTCTTCGCTTCTCTGCGGGATGCGGGATCTGTGAAGTCGGCTTGCCTTTTCAAAACAATGATCGAGAGCCTTTAGGAACCTAGGAAAAAATACAAGTATATATACTGAAGAAAAAGACAACTTACCTCTTCTTTGCTAGGTATTTCCGAAACAGGGTCTGGGTTTTCTGATTGAGTCCGTTCTCTCCAACGACGTGCAAACTGCAGATATATACTTATAGCTGTCTTTTGAGCAGACAAACGAATCGCCTCGATGACCAGCCGCAATTCATCGCAGTCGCTTATCCACGAATCTTTTCGAAGCAGGGAATCGAACGAAGCGTACAGGATCACCATTCTTATTTTTAACCATCAAATGGGGGTATCGAGAATCGTTTATACAAGTTCCCCAAGCGCATCTTAGTCAACACCATATTGACGCACCGCGCTGAATGTCCGCATTTTTCGACTTTGTTTACGTTTTGTATCACGTGACACTACACGTGGTTTTTAGCGTTGAAGTGGTGAATTGAACAGACACTCAGCTTGATTCTCACTGAGCTGGCAAACCTCGGGGAAATTCGCGAGAAAGTAAAGTCATTTTACAAAAGAAACCTTTGTTTACATGTAAAACGATGAACCAACAGCAGAATTGTTTGAGTTGCGTTTGTGAATCCTATGAAATATTGACAGACGCTTGTATAATTATGTCAACTTTTGGACGATGACGTAAGCGTTCGATATTCAATAAAACAGCTCGTTAGATATGTTTTTTTATTTTGACCAATCAGAATTTACATCCAAATTTCTGACTAAAAATGTCATCTTAGCATTTTGATTGGTTTGGCGGGATCAAAGGAATCGCGCTCTGGTCCAGAGGTTCGTCCGGCTCGCCCTTTTACTCCCTCAAATATATCCCCTATAATCCCCTACTAACCCCCCTGCGAGCGTGAAAGAACCTCTGGCACCCAGGGTAATTATCAAACGAAATCAATTAAAAATCTGTCTATCTAATGCTATATGCGAAATAGACGCACAGGATCGGCTTCGAAGTGATTTCGTTTGATAATAGCAAAGATATAGAACTTTCTCCGATAACTCATTATACACGTGTAATGTCAAAGTGTTTAATTTGCATATCAAAGAAACTGAAAATGTTGAATTTACATATCAAACAATCTGAAATATCTCAACAACGAAGCAAGGAAACTGCAAACTGCAAAAGATGTTACGCGGTCATTTTAAATGTTCATTCAAATAAAACAGACTTACTTTTCGTTTCATAGACACTTCAACAGAGAGAACAACAATATAGAACTATGTACACCATCTGATCTTTCAAAGCACACAAATTACTTTGATTATGTGGTCATTACCTTAATAGGTACCAGCTTGCCAATATGACCAGTGAAAACTTCTGCAACTTGGAAAGGCTGAGATAAAAATTTCTCAATTTTTCTGGCTCTTGAAACTGTCAACTTGTCATCTTCAGACAATTCGTCCATACCCAAAATTGCAATAATATCTTGCAATGATTTGTAATCCTGAAAAAAAAAAAAGAGAGTTAGATTCCAATTTGTCAGAAAACCATATGCCACGTTAGTTGTCAGTAAGGAAATGTCCCCAAAAATGTTTTAAGAAACCGCCGAAATCAGGCAAAAACTAGCAATCGTAATATTCGGGAAATATTTACAAGTGCAAACATTTAGCATTATCCTTATCCATGCAGTGTTCCCTTACCAATCATTTATAATTCACGATGAAAATTCAAAAGAAATGTTTCATGAATAACTTCTTATTAACCGAACGCGAGGTCTTTACAGAGAAATATCGGACCGAGGTCTTTTTGGTACAGACCGAGCCCGTAGGGCGAGGTTTGTACATAAAGACCGAGGTCTGATATTTCTCTGTAAAGACCGAGCAAGCGAGGTTAATAAAAAGTTTATTATATGGCATTTGTCATGATACGTATTTTAGTCAGTTTAGTGTGACCTCGAGCGTGTGACAAACTCATCGTTTTCAATGTTGTTGCTTTTGTTGTCATCGCTTTCGGACTCCTAAACTCGCTTCCAGATTGCTCTCGTCCCAATCAAACATAATTTAGTCCTCAGGTTGTTGAATTCACAAAATTCTTGCGGCTTTCTTTCGTTGTTTAGTTGCAAACAACATGGCTGACAATATCCGTAATCGACCGGTCGATTACGGAAAATAATCGACCGGCACGTGACACGTCTCGGCCAATGAGAACACACGATTTCAACGGAAGTAACTTGTGCCATATAAGTGTTGTTAATCGAATGGAAATTTTTCCTGATTTACATAAACTTTCTGCTTGATTTTCTAAGTTTAAACAGCTTATATCTTGAAGATTGATGATAAATCTGAATAATTAGATGTGTGAATTTAACGAGTGCCTTAAAAATTCATTAATAATTTATCAAGGAAAATTCAAAGAAAATTACTATTTAATCAAAGTGTTGTATATATTACATGCACAAGCATGTATGCCATAACATGCGGTATGTATGTACTCATTATAAATGTTATCGGAAGAAAAACGACAGAGTGGGAAACTTCAATTACAGGCCTGAAGAGGTTAGTTTGCTGGCTTTACAGTGACGAGCGAGGTTTGTGCGATAAAACCGAGGGCAACTACTTTCCCGTACAGACTGAGCAAACGAGGTTAATAAGGAATTTATTATATGGCTATTGGTTCATTTTATTTTTAAGCTTTGAGCGTTGTTTTTGTCTTGGGAGTATGCTGTTTACCTTGTTTACCTAAGTTATCCCAGACACTGCTACAATAGTCGAAATGTGGTTGAATTAAGGATTTATAGATTAAGATTAGGATTGGACGTGGGAGAAATGATTTTAATCTCCTTAGTACTCCAATTACTTTGGCCACTTTTGAGGTAATCTTCGAAATATGATC
Source organism: Corallium rubrum (assembly GCA_964035015.1). Classification (NCBI taxonomy): domain Eukaryota; kingdom Metazoa; phylum Cnidaria; class Anthozoa; order Scleralcyonacea; family Coralliidae; genus Corallium; species Corallium rubrum. Next base: position 30,700,899 of record OZ035998.1, read on the forward strand.
ATCCCACATCAAACACTCATCAAGCTCCAAACCTAAACATTTATACGTCTTTACTCGTTCAATTTGATTGCCATCGATGGCAACATCAGGTTGATTTGGTAAGGTAGCTAGTTTGTGTCGAGTAGCGATGAACATACATTTTGTTTTAAGTGCGTTTAAACTGAGTTTGTTCATGTTGAGCCAGTTTTTAAGTGTATGTAAATCATTATTCATAACGGAGAAAAGTTCTAGCATATTTTATTGTTCAGAATATTTGAATCAAGATAACCAGTTCTCTTTTACTTGTATTCAAATCAACTCAGAAATGTTCTCGCCAAAACTTGCAGGGCCGAGAAAAAAGCGTATTGACGCGGACACAGACCGGAGGTCAATATCGTAAAATCCCTACCTCTCAGGAACCAATCAGCGTGCGTCGTTTTGCGTACGGACAGGAAATCAAACCCAGCCATATAATAAATAGTTCTTACTAAGGCAATGCCTCGTAGACATACACTCATACGCGTACGTTACGATAATTTTATTAGCCCTATTGCAACTAGTACCCAAAAGTAATCTTGCACTAAGGACGTTATCAAAAACAAGTATCTCTTCAATTACCTGCAAAATCTTTTGCACGCCACGAGCTACGTTATAGTGCTCTTCACCTACGACATTGGGATCCATAATACGAGAGCTCGAGTCCAGCGGATCAACAGCAGGGTAAATTCCTAATTCAGAAATACCACGTGACAACACAGTAGTAGCGTCCAAATGGGCGAATGTCGTTGCAGGAGCTGGATCGGTCAAATCATCGGCAGGAACATAAATGGCCTAAAACAAGCAAGAAATAAAATACTGTTTAAATCGTCTCATTGTCAAGTGTTTTTTCCCTACATTTCTACGACTACAATTAACAGTAGCTGTTTTTGACCATGCTCGAAGTACCCTGGTTCCAGAGGCTTTGAAAGTGCCTATGAAACAAATTTTTTACGATTGTTTTCTGAAGAACACTAAAAATAATGAAAAATGGCTTTTACTAGCCTAGTTTCTAGGCCTTTCGTTTCCTCCATGAGCTTGGCCGCGTAGTCGGTTTGGGTTCTTGGAAAGACTGGGGAGAGGCTGGAAACGAGAAGGCCTAGCAACATTCGCAAAAAGGTCCTGCCCAGAATCGTTCTGGCCCTTCGAGTATTCCTGGGATCTAGCGTAGCGACAGTAAAAATCATAAGGATGTCTGCGAAGATTTTACCAAAGATCTTGGCAATCGAAAGAAGGAAATTATGGAATATATTCCAATTGGAGCTCGAAATGAAAATTTAACTGTTTAACTTTCAACTTTTGGCGATTGCAGAAGGAAAGCTAGTTATATTAAAGAAGCTAGGACAGTGAACCTTCGTCGATCAGAGGTGAGTAGGCTTGTATTATCAGTTTATGCAGATGGAAATAGTAAGTGTCGGGAAACACTTAGGACGTCATAACATCACAATTCTTCCTCAATAAACAACTGAGCTGTAAAGTGAAAGTGTTTACGAATGTTGCTAGGCCTTCCCCAGCGGGTCCATGCGGATCACTTCCGAAACGTGTCAACCGAGGAAGGCCTAGAAACTAGGCTAGGCTTTTACATGACTTTAATATCTTATTCCGTTCTTGAGATATCACACATGTGATTTTGAGCTATGACATCATTACCTTTGCATAGCGTTGAAACAAAAAGGAAAAAAGGAGTATCTTTAGAATTATTTGATTAATTCGGCTAAAACCTTTAGTCTATGGACAAAAGTAAGCATTTCTATTGTTCTTTCGCTGTTACTATGGTAACATATTAGTTTCCAGGCCTCTCTCTTTCTTTTATATAATCACGATCGGAAATCGCATAGAAAATCGGCCACTTTCATGGGGCAGTTCGCAGTCCACGTGCGTGCTGGCTCAAGTGAGTTCTGAGGACATTTGAAACTGATGAATTTGAGAAGGGTAATGGGTTCGTACATCGCGAAAATTCAACGAGTTGTCAACAAACCGTATTCTGTGGCAAGCCCAACCTTCGTGCTATGCGCTCGTGGAAGAATTATGGTCGAGCGACGATTTTGAGCGGAGATGTTTGACTTTGAGCTCGGGGTGTCCTCGCTCGTGTCGGCCGTGTTTTGATGACGTTTACACGCAAGATATTTGTTCTACGCATGCGCAGCTAAAACAGGTCAGTCTGGATTAGATCCCCGTCGACAGCCGCAATTTCCGATCGTGTCATTGTTTTCAACCAGATGTAAAGGGATATTTCAAGTTTGAACCAGTTGGTGTACTTTCCTTCTAATTTGCAGTGTAACAAGACAGTTCAAAATAAACAACGATATATGTAGGGATGTAAAATATGAAATTACATTTTTAGACCGAGGTGGCCTGGAAACTAATTTGTTACCATGGTGAACGCAGAAGAACAATAGAAATGTTTAGTGTTATTGCTTGACTAAGTCTGCAAAGTTTCAGTCTAATTAATCAAATTATCTGAAGATATGCCTTGTGTTCCCTTTTGCTTCAACACAATGCAAAGGTAATGACGTCATAACTCAAAATCACATTGTGTGAAATAACTTCAGAACGGAATAAGATATGAAAGTCATGTAAAAACCATTTTCCATTATTTTTCCTGTTCTTCATAGGACAATCATAAAAAAAATCGTTTCATAGGCACTTTAAAGGGAGGCGAGGGGGAAAGAAAGTACCTCAATCTGGTCGAATCGGTAGTAACCTGAATGTCAGACCTTTATTTGTTCTCGCCTTCAGCTAAACCCGGCAGCGCGGGCGCGCGAGAAGACGAGAAAAATAAAGGCCTGAGGAAACTCTTATTAAAACTGTTGGGACTCCGTCCATCTCATGGACAGGAGCTCTGATTGGCTGACTAATTGAAAAAAGGATTTTGATTGGTTAAGCTCAACCGTGGTTGCTCATTTACATAAATAACTTGGCCAAGGTGCACAAGGTCATCCTCGAATCTGTTTATCGCCGTGTAATTTTTTTAATTCTGTGACCAACTCATTCAATGACTATGTCGGAAAATCAAATAGAAGGATTTGTCACACATTTCGGCTACGAGTCTTTGAATCCAGAACAAAAAAGTGCATTCAAAAGCTCGCTGTTGACCCCAAGATGTCTCTGCAGACAAGTTCTTTCGTCCAGACCATATTTAATTAGCCATGCAGCTAAGCCTAGACAGTCATTGTTTCGAGAAGAAAATTGATCGCTCCTTTGCGCTTCTCCGCCATTGTTGTATTCGCCAATCGCAAACAGTGCTATTCTAATATTTTCCGGGGAAAACTTTCATTCTCGGTATATTAAGATATATTAATTAATAACGCCCAGGATTTTGCACGTCTTTCAAGAAATACTATAGATAAGGTACAAACCCGTCTGTTATCGCTCTTTAGGGCTTACGAGCTTTAAGCGACATAACTATTTGTCGTATATGAAAGACTGATACTAGTGTTTCACACTTTTACTGGTTTTAGTCCTTCAACAACGACAAGTATGTATGTCGTTAAACCTGGTATGTTTACACCCCGGGAAGTTTACACTATATATCTATCTATGTATCGTGTGAATTTTCGCTACTCATCACAATACTGCAAAGTTTCTGAGAAACTTTGCACTAAAAACGAATGACATTGATCACAGTCTTAATAAAATTACTGGGGAGGATGATCGATTTCTTACCTGCACTGAAGTAATGGAGCCTTTTTTAGTTGTGGTGATCCTTTCCTGCATAGTTCCCATATCAGTTGCAAGAGTTGGTTGATAACCGACAGCAGATGGAATTCGACCAAGCAAAGCAGACACCTGCAAAATATTACATTCAGATAATCTTCAACCTCTGAACACACCTTAAGCAACAACAAGATAATTAAAGATAAAGAACCGCATGGGGGGCTAATCATCGTTACTTGCAGCTAGCGGCTGAATTGCGAGGTACGCAGATAAACGTGGCCGTGTCGAGACATATCAAAGGCGCTCCAGGCAGTCGCCATACGACACAGTTCAGACCACGGATCACAGCTAAGATGTTAGGTGTTGATTTTACAGAGGGAGGAACCGATTGATCGAATGTGACTTCTAAATGATAACTGGAGAACCGGCGAAAAACCCTCGAAGCACAGGAGAGATCAACTACAACTCTACTCACATGCGGTCCAAGTTCGACAACGGAGTCATTCCCAAGCGGTCACCCATCCAAGTACTAACCCCGTCTAACCGGGGCTTAACTTCTTGGTGAGAGGAAGCGCCCTAACATCACACGCCACCCGTGCTCCCCTGATTGCTGAAAGCAACTTGTCGCTGTACAAACCCAAATCATTAATAAGTGTAACCCACGAGCCGAAACCAAGAAAATCAGCACCGCAACGGCGGTTATGATAAGGTAGGAAAAAGTTACATAAATTAAGCAAATTTTCTTCTTCATTTCCCTTAAATGCTATCCACGACTATAAAAGGCAATGAATTTTGCCAAACTTAACGTGTATATGAAATGAAAATTAGGTTTGTCTAATTTGAAAGAACTCTTGATATTGTAAAGTAACATCTTCTACAGTTTTTCCATATCTTACTTCATTCTTGGGATATTACTATTTGTTTGATATGTAAAGGAGCACACTGCATACGTCACATTGTACGAGTTGTTAATTGGAAAATTAAGAATATTGTTGAAGTTATCGAACAAAGTCACACGAAACTGGGCATGTAGGTATATTTGTCTCATGACTTTAAAAAAACACAGGTTTGAAGCGATTTAACAGATTAATATCAATGATATGTACGATTTCTCAGTAACTCATTATACAATGTGACGTATGCAGTGTGATCATTTACATATCAAACAAACAGTAAGATCTCAAGAACGAAGTAAGATATGGAAAAACTGTTCCAAATTAAACAAACTTAATTTTCATTTCATATACACTTTAAATGAAAACATAGATTTTGCGCCACTTTATATATGTTTTTATTTTTTGTCTGTCACCGACCGTTTAGAATCCTTCCTCTTCTCCAACCTCTAAATGCTCTAATCACACTTTTGTAAGCTTTTATTCTTGCATTGTATTTGTTAACTTGATATGTATTTAAATTTAAATATTTCATTTTACTGCGATTGAAATTAATCTTTGAAGATGTTGTAATACAACGAAACCTTAGATCTTAATAAACGTTTTCAATTAATGCCTCTCCTTCGAGTTTTATGCTGGGTTCTCAAACAGGTGGGCAATGTCTGCGCTGACCACGAAATTGCGGGCGTAAATCAATGGTTCTACCATTTTCTCTCTCAAAACAGTTAAAATGTGTTTTGACCGCTGACAAACTTTCTTTATTTACACCAAAAAGTGTACTACAATCGAGAATTTTCCTTTTCGAATGCGATTAGTCTCTTTCTTTCGGGAAGCCCATTTTTACAATCGGAGGAAGGAAAGCAGTGGATTCTTGTGGAAAGGAGTGGAAGAAATTGCATTTTGCATCATTTGGATTAAACTATAGTAGGAACGTTTCTGGTTCATAGTTTTGTTGTTGAAGCTGACAGTAGTTGCATTCTATTGGAAAACCCATTTTTTCTTCTGCTTTATGAAGTTAAATTTTGCTGTTATTTTGTGGTGATAATTTATCGTGGCGTCTGAAGAAAACATACAAATATTTTTAAATATTTTCACCCTGACTTCAACACCAAACATGGTTTAAAACATTCTTTGTATGCTACACTTTATGTTGAGACCTTGTGTGCTACCGTGAAAATAGGGGATCGTAGAATTTTCGAGCATCGAAAATGCTCAACTTGACTTGTACTTCGGCGAATGTTTACGGACACAGCGTTCGACTTTACGTTGTAAAACTTTCTGTTTTAGTTTTTACATGTAAATTCTTTCTCCCGCAAACGACACATTGCAGTTTGGAGTTAACTTTTCTTGCTATAGTTAAATCTATGCCTCAAGAAAAAGAAACAACACTACGAAAGGAAATATATTTTTTGAAACACCATTTTGTTTATCTTTCTTGGGCGGGAAAATTATCACGCGTGTTGTCAACGAAATCTGCAAGATTCAATTATTCGCGCATGGCAGACAAATTGCCCCACCTGTTGGGTTCTCATATTTATCACAAGATTACCACAATCATTATATATATATATATATATATATATATATATATATATATATATATATATATATATATATATATATACACACGCATAGCGTCAATTTTACTCTTAATTCTTCCGAAAATAGACAAACGCTCAGAACAATGGGAGAAAACTAAATAGAATTCAAAAGAATAAAGTCGAGGCTATGTATTATGGTGCATTGGGAATTGTGCAATAGACCTTATTCAAGAATGGCCGACAAATTAAGATTCTTTTCAGTATACATACACGCGTAAAAACGCACAACTTGTTCACGGTGTCAACAGGCGTGAACAATGTTGTGCTGCTCGCCGTGAACAAGTTGTCAACAAGTTGTTCACTTATGGTTCGAACAACTTGTTCACGGATAAATCAACAGTCATGGACAAGTTGTTCCAACAGCACATTTTTTATAGCCAACAACGTTGTTCGCACATGATACAACATGTTGTAACAGCATGACGAATAACAACGATGAACAACAATGGTGAACATGGCTGATGTATCAACACGTTCTTCGGTTGTTACAACATGCGTGAACAACGGTTGTTGTTTCACCAAGCAGTAACAACTTGTTGAAACAATGATGAACAATGTTGTTCATTTATCAATGTTGTTCACATATGTCAACAAGTTGTTACAGCACTGTTCAGGCAACAATGCTGTAACAACTTGCGAGACTTTTACGCGTGTATAAATTAACTCTTATGAGCTCGTTTTCATGAGGGAAATTCAAAATAATTTTTACTCTAAAACGAGGTCATAAGGGCTAATTTATATGCACATATGAGAATTTTAATTCGTTGGCTATTTTTTAATGAGGTCTATTAGTCTATATTTGGCATGTTAAATTTCTTTAGGGTACAACTGCAGTTTAGCGAACACCAATGTCAAACACTAAGTCTGAAGGCTCAACCCCACCATAACTCCTGACCCTAGACACCTCAGGCGATCAGCGGACGAGTGGTGTCCCGTGTCCGCTAAACTGCAGTCTAGCCAATTTATTTTATAATACAATACTGATACAATCTCGACTGTGATTGGCTAAAAACCTACAGATGATGTCTTGCCACCTGCAAAATATCAAAAATTATCTGTAGCTATGCCGCGCTGGCCAGCGGTTTGAACAAAACAAACATGGCGGCCGTCCTTAGGAGTGAAGATCAGAAGCGGATTAATCCGGCGGATTTGGCACGTTTTTTTGATGCTAAAACCACCAGGAAAAAACAAGCGAGCTACACATACAGCTGTTAGAGTTTAAAGCAGTGTTTGAAAGGGAAAATTGTATTTGAAAGCGAAAAAAGTTAGCGAACCACGAACTGAAGACGGTATGAATATTTACTATTTTTACCTATTAAACTTTGTAAAAAACGTTCTAAAGGCTTCTACATTTATAATTGTATAATAAAACAATTATTGAATTCGGTTATCGCATGATATCAAGAATTATCAAGGCCTCTGTTTGTGTTATCCGCCTCAGCCTTCGGCTTCGGCAGATAACACAAACCTCGGCCTTGATAATTCTTGATATCATGCTCAACCTCATCCAATAATTATATATTATTGGCCACTTTACATAACGAAGACGGAATGAAATGCAGTGTACATTTTGGGTTGAGCAGACTTTAGAGAAGAAGAAAAGCGTACAACTACGATTCTATAAAACATCTCCAACAGGCCACTCATCAATCAGATTTGTAGAAATTAGTAACTCAGTAGAAAGTACTGTTTCTTACCTCAGAACCGGCTTGAGTGAAACGGAAAATATTATCTATAAAGAGCAGCACATCTTGTCCTTCTTGATCACGGAAATATTCTGCAACTGTTAAACCAGTCAGAGCCACACGAGCACGAGCTCCAGGTGGTTCATTCATCTGTCCATATACAAGCGACACCTACAATGACATTCTTCCAGCTCAATCTTGGAATGATGCAAATTAAACAAATACATTATATGTCTATAACATTTACCGTATACTGCCCCCAAGGAAATGGGGTTGTTTGATGTGCAAATTTAAAGTGTCACTGAGGCGAAATTTTTACCCCTACTCTTTTCTCTATGAGCCTAAAGTGCATGTATCGAAGACTTACCAAACGAAGTTTCATGCTGATATTCGAAAAAGTAAAGCAGATATTGACGAAAGAAATACGCAAATTCGCGGCCGCCATTAAAATGGACGTGTTTATTTGAGACTGGGTCTAGGATGTCTGTGACGTCAGAGTCCCAACCCAACAAAACACCTTGTGTGATAGTAAACAAGCGCAGCTTGCTTGGAAGAATCGCTCATTAAAATTAAATTATTCCGTCATGCCATCACGCTTTGTTGTACAAGATTGCAGCAATCAATATGATATTAAAGCAGGAATATCCATGCATAAGAGTCCAAGGATTCTGGTAATGAATGAGATTATTCTGCAGGATTGCGCAGCATATAAGCCCAATTGACAAATCATATGAGCAAAATGGGTTAGGTCCGTTTGTTCGAAACATAACGCGCCGACACACAATTTAAACCAGATGATTCATGGTTTGTATCAATCAATTTTCCATGAAGATTTTTAGAGCGACCTTACTACAAACAAGCGTTTTTCAGCGTGATAATACTGCCTATTATTTGAAAGACTAACAAAACTTTGGACGCAGAGCAGTCTCGAGCTCCAAGGAAGTGAACCGTTGGAAAATAAGCAAATGTCCCCTGTTCTTATACCATACCATGTTAATCATAGTTGCACTATACTTTTATTTAAGATTATAAAATATATCATGTAAGTAAAGCAAACGACAACGAAGGTTGAATTTGATGTATTGTATTTGTATATACCTTAGTTTTTGTTTCATAATGCTGTGATAAAGTCTTTTTATTGTCCCTCGACTATATACCCAAGATACAACACAAAACGTTACCTTTGATGATTTATCTTTAAGGTTTATAACACCAGATTCTATCATTTCGTGGTACAGATCATTGCCTTCTCTCGTTCGTTCTCCCACACCAGCAAAGACAGAATAACCACCGTGAGCTTTGGCCACGTTATTAATCAGTTCCATAATAAGAACAGTTTTCCCTACACCAGCTCCGCCGAAGAGCCCTGTTGAAATAGCCAGATTGATTAAAAAAATTAACTTGAAGTCAGACAACTCTTACTGATTTAACACATGCCTGAGGCGCTCGCATGAATCATCGGGATATGTCTTGCAACGTAGCGGAACATTGTATAGCATGGTGGAACATTTTTTATAAAATAACCGGAAGTAAATGAACGACAACACGCACTCTGATTGGCTATTGAGTCAAACAAGCGTGCCATTATAACTCCATAACGGCACGGCACACGAGTTACTTCGCGACGATTTTGTCGTTTTTGATGAATTTTATGTGGATTTAATCATCAACGAAAGTCAAAAATTACTTGGATATATGTCTAATCACGTAATTAACACAGCACAATGTTTTCAGTGCAACTTCAAGTGCATTTTCATCGCTAAAATCGCCGACGTGTTGTACGGGGCCACGCGTGGCGCTAAATGGTAACAAACTCGTCCTGAGACAGGTAATCTGTTTTTTGCTTACTTTTCTAGGGTTTATTGACAATTTAAAGTCATTATTTTATAAAAGAAATAAAAAACTTAGTCGCTGTGCGATTATCGAGTTATAATGCACTCGAGAAGCTAGTAAAACACTCGGCTATCGCCTCGTGCTTTACACGCATCTCTCGTGCATTATAACTCGATAATCGCACGCGACACGTTTTTTATTTCTTAAACAACATGACTGAACGTCTTATTTAGGGACTTTAAGATCTATACGACGTCAACCTCAACGACAACGTCCTTTAGACAAAAGAATTATTTTTGCAAAACAAAGAGAATGAATAATTTTAGACCCAAGAGTAATCTCAACGCCGTCCTCGGTCTTTATACAACGCCACTTAGAACATTTTCAAGTCTTCACGACGACGTCAACGACCAAAATGAGAACTGTTCCTTGAGATTGACTTCAATTGCAGACACTACAATCATTTTAGCAATACTGGTGGCGTTTTGGAAGTCATTAAACTAGCTTCAGATATCAAATAAAATATATTAGTCAGTTAACCGTGACTTCTTTAAATTGTAAAACTTATCTTGTGTTTTAACCGCCGTCGTCGTCCTAGCATCTTAAAGTCCCTAATGTCTCAACGCAGCGTAACGTCTTACAAAACAGCGTGATGTCTTACGACGTATCGTAACATCGTAACGGAACGTCTTATAACGTAGCGTAATGTCTCAACGCAGCATATTAAACGTCTTACACGGCACGTCGCATCGTAACAAAACGTGTTATATGGCCTAGTGAAACGTCTGGTCTTAAACACGGAGCGAGCGCATAAAAGGGAGCCCTCCCCCCCCGGCTACGCACTGACAGTTTGAAATGTCAACAGTCAAGTCAACAACGAGTCAGTGAGCTGGTAAAGTTTTGAGAATTATCTTTTATTTATAACCTTTTTACCTTTCAATACACCAGGTAAATTGTAAAGAGAAACGTAAGAGTCTTAGATCAAAACAATTCTGAAGTGATTAAATTTGTTTGGTCAATGAATTTGTAAAATATTTATGACCTTGCTTTCAAACTTTGTCTTTCGCCGTTTTTTAAAATAGAGTTCCACATAAAAGACAAGACTTTGATATTTAACTAAAACAGACCATTTAAACGAAAACAATAAATAGTTTATTATATTAACTTTGCAAGTCAATGTATCACAAATTGAGAACTTTTTAGTAGTCATTTGTCTGGCTTCCCAGACAACATGTACTGCCGGTCGTGCAAAAACAAAGTTGTCGTCGTTGGAAAGTGAGATGATGTTCAGACATCAGTGTGAAGATATTCATTATCAACATTCTTGGTGTATATAAAAGGGTCTTATAATTACAAGGACGGAAGATATGAATGAATAAACAAAGAATACAGACATCATCTGCATTCAATTGATTCAACAAGAAAAACAGTGAGACGGTTGGTCCACTTTCGTACGGTTTTTCCTCACCTTAGTTTTGTTTCGACGTATTGGAAGCATAATTTTTCCGTCTTTCTACTCAAAATGATGTGTTACACTTGAAAAAGATAAATTCGACGTTTGGAAAGCGGCAAGTTTAATTTAAAAACAGTAAACAAGTCTCACAAAAGCTCCACTCTTCAGTCTTAGCGAAATTCCTCGGCAAGGCCGGAAGTAATTTTAGCTGTGTGGACCAATCAGATGCGTTTGGCCAGGATTGACTGAGTACCTCAGCCAGTACTTATGCAGTCGCTCCGTGTTTAAGGTGGCTCCCTATAGTTTCAATAAATGTGCGCTATTTCATACGCTCGTTATCTAATGTTATTCATAAGTTTAAAACATTTGTTAAATAAATACTAAATATAGACCTTACTATAGCAGAAATATTGCAGATATAAAATATTTATTAAAAAGTTCAATTCTTTGCTGTTACCATAGTAATAATGACGTTGGCATTTTGGTATATTTTCAAATATTGCATAATTCAAGCGGCATCTCTTCCGTTTGCTTCGGTGAATTTTCTTAAAAATTGCTGAGATGATAGATATTGTTGTAGAGAATATCCATGCAAAAAATGAAGGTAGGTTGTAGGGACAGATTTTTCGCTATAAAAATTATCGATTTAAAAAAAGTTCTGTCTTATGAATTTCTTTAAAATTATATATACTTTAGAACTTTTTAAAAACTACTTATTTAGAAAATTTTACCAAAATTCACGTACGAAAACGTCTAGAAGTCTAACATCCATGTCGACACGGTCATAGAATTTCGAAACGACAAGATCGCTGTTTACGCATGCGTAGTGAACCAGTCCCCTATTGAAATTACCGTAGGGAGCCACCTTAATCTGGTCTTAACACAGTTTTTTTAATCCATCCCGCGACCGAATTTAATATGACACGCAATGCCGGAAAATCCATATGACCGGGTCTGACTAATTAATTCCAATGCATGCGTTCTGAAGAAACAAAATCTACATGTATGTAGAAAATCTCACATGAGTGTAAAACAACTGATACGTCATCAGTTTCAAAGACACGAGGGCCCATATTTATACTCTCATACAATCATTGATGACGATATCTATAAACAAGATGCGAATATAGATCCTGGTAATAATAGATCACTGCCAGAGGTTCCTCAAGAGTATACTGTACATGTACATATATAGACCTTACAGTCTTTACATATACTCATTTCCATGTGGGAAATTCAAAAGAATTTTCACTTTAAGACGCCGTTTACACGATGCCGGTACGATTTGAAAACGGAACAAAATCATACCGGTGTGTAAATACAGGCCAAAAAGTCTTGCGTTTACACGGTGCCGGTATAATATAATGACGGGTTAGCACGCGACTATTCTCTTCCAATGAGAATTGAGAAGACTTTGTGAATACTGATGACCCGAATACTGTGGTCGTATATATCGTGATTACCGTCATCAAATTGTCACGGCACGGGCGTTTACACGATACCGGTTAGTGTTTCGTTTTCATTTCATTCCGTCAAGGAACCCATCTTCATTTTGTGCCGTTTTCATGTCATTTTTGTGCCGATATCGTGTAAACGCATGGCCTAAATGGCATGATTTTGTTCCGTTTTCAAATTGTACCGGCATCGTGTAAACGGGGTCTAAAACGAGGTTATAAGGGCTTTAAATTTACATGTATATGCACCTACTGTAATTCTAATTCAGCGGTCATTTTTTAATAAGTTCTATGAGAGCACACACGTAAATCTAGGATGTTGTCTTCATAACAATCACCCGTGACGAAGAGTTTATATATCAGAGTGTCAAAACGTTAGGTCATGAACAGCATCTTTTTAAGCAACGTTCGAAAACTTTAAGTAATTATTAAATTCATTAAAAATTCATGAAGAAAATTCAAAAGAAATTAATATTTAATTAATATCTGTAAATCGCGGTACAGATTCGTCCTGATTTACATAAAATTTTTCCTCAATTTACTTAGCTAAAATCACTCCAACTTGAAAAATAGTTTGAAAACATGGTTATTTAGATGCGTCCGTTTGATAAGTACGATAAAGCATTCGCAGTCGATCTGTATCTGATTTACTACGGCTCGCTTGCAGCTCGCCTTGTAAATCAGATACAGATCGCTGCTCATGCTTAATCTACTGTATTACTTAAATCATGTCTGATTCTTTACATGGCTGTTAGGTGCAGTACTAAAAAGCGATACATTTCATTAAAGAAGTTATCAACATGCTTACCAATCTTTCCACCTTTGGCATATGGTGCCAAAAGATCAACAACCTTGATACCAGTAACCAAAATCTCTTGCTCTGTACTCATCTCCACAAATTCAGGTGCTTCGGCATGAATAGGTGCACGTCTATAGAGAATGCATTTTACATAAATATGTCCAGTAAGTCGAGACAATTCTATGCACAAAATGGTAGGTTTGTGCCTTTAGAGTATACTACTAGAACTGGGTACCTGTTTCTCATAACTGGTGGGTACCCGATCAAGTACTCGTACCAGACTTAGACTGGCCATTGTACCATTTTGCCGTAGAACGATGGGAAGCCAACTACAAAACTTAGTAAGGTTAGATATACTGCCGAAACAGAGAACGTAGGACGAAGGGCCTTCGCTCGAAACGTTAGACTCCTACGTTCTCTGTTTCGGCAGTATATCTAACCTTACTATATTTCGATTGTTGTTTCTACACTGCCTACGCAGCACGCTACTTTTATTACAAAACTTAGCCATTGTTCTGTGGCAAAACGGCACAATGGCCAGTTGATCTAAGCTTGGTCATACGTAGATAACACAATTGGCAATAAGCGAAATACAGTACACTACAATCAAATATGACTTAAAATTTCAATTGTTTTCGCTGGACAAGCTGCTATCGTAAGTAGTTAAACTCAGAAAACTCTGAGCTCCAGAAGGGACTCGAACCCACAACCTTCCGAGTACTAGCTGCACGCTCTGACCATTAAGCCATTGGTTTGACTCGTCTGACTCACTGGTTTCAGGTTGACTCGTTCGCAGGTCAAAGTACCATAAACAACCTCGGTCTGCCATCTGAGTTCCAGTGACTCAGTGGTTAGAGCGTCCGGCTAGTACTCGGAAGATTGTGGGCTCGAGTACTGTGATATACTGTACATGTACATGTACAGGTACTAACTATAATTGTAATACTTACAAGTCAGTGAGAACAGGGCCTCTTTCATCAATGGTTTCTCCGATGACATTGATAATTCTACCCAATGTTTCAGGCCCAACTGGAATAGTGATCGGTCCTCCAGTATCAACACACTCTTGACCACGTACCAAACCCTCTGTACCATCCATAGCAATAGTACGAACCGTGTTTTCACCTTAAAAAAGGGTAAGATATTTAAATTGTTTTACTCCTTAACCCTTTCAATACCAAGCACGTATTTTAGTATTTTACTCTGGTTATAACGCCAGACGATTAGACTCGTCAATAGGGAAACTCCTTGACTCCAAGGGTTAAAAGAGAAACTCACTCCATTGACAACTGGATCAAATTCAATCGCGGTCTCATAACGTAAAGTCTCACGATCGAGTAAAAGAACACCTTACCAGACCCACGTCGTCCGTGTATAAACATTTCGCAAACAACCATACCATCGATAGGTTGGAAAGTAGAATAACCGTTAAGATCGTGGCCAGAGAAAGAGATCCTGTCAATTTAAGACTGAAGGAAGCCCTTTTTATCCGTAGACATAAGCCAGTAATAAACAGTAGAGAGGAATGTAATGAATTGGCGGGCCTTTTATTTTAATTTATTTTATTGGTTGTCTTTTGGTTTTCCCCTTACATATGTTTACATTTTCTCATATCTTGTTTATTCCATGTATTTTACATATATTTTTATGCTGTACATATCTCACCTACCTATTTTACATTTTTACACTTCCGCTCTAGCTGTATATATACCGCTCCTTGTTTTTTTTTATCTCGTAGTTCTGATGATGTTGTAGTACAACGAAAGCTTAACTCTGTATTTTTACCTTTTTACCTTTATCCATTAAAATTTTTAAACAGTAGCTACTCTGGCCTCATTCGATTTAACTTTATTATAGTCTCAATATGCTACTGAAAGACAATTTCATACGATTATCTCACAACATACTACCGCACAATTATAAGTTCTTATAACGTAATGCAAAGTCTGCCTATATACATTGTCTGAGGGTTCTCTCTCTTCGATAAGTAAAATCATCTGCGACTAGACAGTTTTGTCCAGCTTAGCCACGAGTGGGTTAAAAAATCTCACAACACAACACAACACAAGATCTCACAACGTAACACAAAGTAACGTAAGGTCTACAACGTAATGTAGGGTATAGTTTGAACTGTCAGTCCTAAATTTGGCAAAATTGGCCTATGGTAGCCAAATTACGATCCAATGTCCTACAACACTTTTGTACTTAGGGCATAAATTTTTAATTTGACCCTTGCACTCCAGAATACATACAGGCGTGCATGTAGCATAATTCTTTATTTCATTTTTACCTAAATGTTGTGCAACCTCCAATACAAGTCTGGTTGCCCTTCCTTGTACTTCCAACGCATTTAGGATAGGTGGGAGCTCGTCATCAAACTGAACATCAACAACAGCTCCAATGACTGCTGTAACACGACCTGGTGTTACGGCCTTCGCAGCTGCAGGCTTGGCAGCTTCTTTTGCAGCATCTATCGTGTTGGTTGAAACACATCTTTTGTCTAAAGAAACAGAAAATACAGGCTCAATTGCAGAATGTAATACACTTAAAACTTAGCTTGAAGCTACATGTACAGTAGGCTGGCAGCAACCTGATTCTAGTATTAGTTGGCTCGCTATACTCGCTATAGTGGACACATTGTTATAAACATATGTATGAATAAAATGCTCGATTGTACTCATACCAAAATTATGCGAAAATGTTTGCATAAAATAAGGATAATGAGCGCAATCAAGTATTTCTTCTACACAGAGAATCTTGCAGGCTCGATCTCCAGCCGTATCTCGGGCCCCAGAACTTGTCTGTGACGTTTTACATAAACTAGTTTTACGATATCAAATGATAATCAATCTTAAACGTTTCTAAAATACGATCGCACGCCTCACTCATAAGCACTCTGTTGATCGCCATTTTAAATTTACAGGGTAACTCTTGCAGTAATCTTAATCAGCCCAATATACCTGCTGAAAATGTGCAGGCATGTTTGTGATTGGTGTACATCGACAATGGACAAACTCACGGGTCCAGCCGTGATTTCGGGGGAGGAAAGTACTGGGGCCCGAGAAACGACTGGAAATCGATCAAGGTCCCATGCACATGTACTAGAGTTGTCCCTACTAGAAGGGTCACCCTACGCCCCGAGCCACACTAGGAGAGCCAACTTTACACTCATTTTAATTAGTCGCGACAGTGGGTGTGTACATGGGGAATTTGACACTTTTCTCGGGTAGTAGGGTCACTCTGGGGATAGGGTCACAATCTATACGAGACAGGGTAGCCCTAGGGGGTGAGGCAACTTTCACTAATGTAAACAGTTTCACTCAGCTACCCGAGACAACTCCAAAGGAACGCTTCAACGTGATTGGTTAAAAATTGGTTTGCCCTTTGGGACAATCAAAGGTCACCCTGCTCCTAGCGGGGACAACTTTTCCTTATATAAACACTCTGTAAACTGTAGCTCTGGGGCCACGGTGACCCGCCTCGACAGGGACAACTTTCATCCATGTAAATAGCTACCCCCTAAGAATCTTGTGGTCAGACTTTTATTAATTTCAATTCTCATCCAAATTTTCACTAAATTCAACCAAATTTGGGGATCGGTCGTTGGTCTATGGTCAACCCTTCTACAAACTTTCACGAAAATCGGTGAAATACTTTTTGAGATATCCTGACGACAAACAGACAGACGTAACCTCCTGGCGGAGGTAAAATTAAAAAGCACGGTAGTTGAAATTTTTAAGATTATCCCCGAGCCGGGCGGAGGGCCGAAGGCCCGGAGCCCGGTGACGGTGCTAATCTCGACACGCGTGGAGTCCATTTTACACGCGTGTAGAAAAAGCGAGGGAGGCGAAACTATATATATTTTGCTTTCGTTTATTTAAACGAAACGAAATGGAGCACGAAGAAAAGAAGGAAACAAACAACCCGTTTAATATATCTTGAAGAGAAACCAGAGAACTTGAAGAAACCAAACGCCGCATGGTAAACAAAAAGTCGATCTGAATTGCAGTGTTTGTAGTAACTTCGTGGTCAAAATGTCAAATCATTTTAAAAGGTAGTAAAACACTACCTTTATATAAAGCTTAAATGTAGACGTGATGTTTCTCATTGGCATTACATACACATTTTATTATTAAATACTCATGGGCTTTGGCGATTTTTTTGGCGGTATTTCCGAAGTTTCGACTGAAACGTTGTCTGTTTAATACTTCTTTCTAGAATCCGATTCTACCAAATTGTTTTTTTACCTTTAATTCTGCCTTTGCAAAACATGCATGTATGTATAGGGAAGCCATTTAAAGCTTGCTAAAATAATCCCTTTAGGAAATCCTAAAAACATATTTTGTACAACCAGAATTTAATAATGAAATCTAAGTTTTGCTTTGATATGTTAAATCAGTTTAGTCATCTTATCCATAAATTATAGATTTATCTTGAGGATTGTCATTTTTTTATATCTGTTTGTTTGTATATTGGCTGTACATCAGTGCTTATTTTAATTAGGGTGGGTGGGTGGGTGGGGGAAGTTTCAAAAAAGCATTTAATAAAAGCGGGCGAGGGGTTGTTGCATTCATGTATTTCTAGTATAGCTTTTATTAGACAAAATGTAAGACTAAAAGTCCTGCAAAGAAGTACCTACACGTCAGGAGTAGAGGTGTCCGAATCGGATATGGATCGGATTGAGACTAAGCTTTTTCATACGTTCAGATCGGATTTTGTTATTTTTTGCATCTACTGCGCATGCGACTAGATACCTTAAGATACCCCGGGTTCGGTTTACGGGTACGGGTACCGCCATATATTTTTTACTCGTAATATCTACCCGTTTTTCCGTGGTAGATCATGGTCTACCCAGTACATACGACTACGGGTACGAGTAGATTACCCGTACCCGTAAACCGAACCCGGGGTATCTTAAGGTCTCTATTACGAGTAAACAAAAATGACGGTACCCGTACCCGTAAACCGAACCCGGGGTATCTTAAGGTCTCTACCACGTCGGCATGCAAGGTTTTCAGATGTTAGTTAAGTAACGATAGAATATCCTTTGGGACCAATCAAATTTCAGAAGGTCCCGAACAATCTTACGCAGTAGATACATGTACGCCCAAGCGTGTCTATTTTTTACATGATTTATTGACCTTGACAAAGGTTATTACTTCTGTGATATTATTGAAGTCTTTGTCATAAAATTAACAGCTTCACTAGTTGTATGCACATTGCAATATATATTAACGTTATTATTGTATTAGATAATTACTGTGTATAATTATTAGTTTTCTTAAATTTACTTGTTCATTGGTTTTCATTGGAAAGTTCGCGCAACTATTGCCACATATACCCGGTGTTTTAATTTCTACGGATTGGATCGAATTTGAGGGACTGTTTTCGCATTGGATCGGCCTATGATTTTACGGCTTCGGATCGACAGCATATGTAGGCAAACCCTCGGATAATAAGAGGTCAAACCGACCCGACGCACACCTATAGTCAGAAGTGAAATAAAATCCATGAAAGTCCTCATTTTCACTGTCATTTCGAGGCTCAACGTCGTCTTCATCACAGGAGTTTCGCATAAAATTCCAGCCTTTCTAAAACCATTCGTGATTGCCGTTACTGGAATAGCTCGGGAAACCCAGGCATTCACACACCTCTATATATGTTGCTCTTCGCATCTTCCCCAACTCAGTAAATGTGCGAATACCTGCAGTCATTCATTTCTCCCATTACTCATGCATTCTACAGGGCTCGTAGAAGTTGGAGAAGCAGAAATTCGAGGACTTTTCAAAAACTTCCAAGGCCATGTATCAAGAAATGGACCAAAATGGCGGAAAGTGAGGCTTTGGGAGGCGAGAAAAAATCACGAAAAATCTCTCTACCGTTCTCAACGGCTTGCCACAAGAAGAATTGCACGCAAGTGCTTTGTGAGGAAGCGTAAAATGTGGTTAAATCTATTTAGGCAAAGTTACATGTAACTGCATGTAGTTAGCCAGCGGTATTCTCCTTCATAGTTCTTGGGGAGTCCCAAGTTCTTAAGAAGTCGAAGGGCGCGAACGGGTGTCACCCACGCTTGTGAGCACGTCGCTACAGCACTGGCACATTGCTGCTCGTTGGTCACTCTTGCTTGCTAGAATTGCTTTAAACGTTATGATTGCTATACAGCTTTGCAGCCGTGGATAGCTTGCTTGCTTCACCCGTATCCAACCCTCCCCTTTTTTCATGTGAGTAATCATTTATATAGACATGTGTTATATACTTCTTTTTCCACTGAGTGTCAGTCAGTGTGACAGATGCCGGGAGGTCTGCCTTGGCAGAGTTGTCATGGTGACCTCTTGCTGCTTCCAATCTTATCCAGAACCCAGGATTGCTCAATTGCTTGCTCATTGCTTAGCTCGATTGCTATGGCTAGCTTGCTTACTAGCCTTTGCTACCCCAGGATTGCTCAATTGCTTGCTCATTGCTTAGCTCGATTGCTATGGCTAGCTTGCTTACTAGCCTTTGCTACAGAACCAAGGATTGCTAAATTGCTTGCTCATTGCTTACATGTAGCTCGATTGCTATGGCTAGCTTGCTTACCAGCCTTTGCTACAGAACCCAGGATTGCTAAATTGCTTGCTCATTGCTTACATGTAGCTCGATTGCTATGGCTAGCTTGCTTACTAGCCTTTGCTACAGAACCAAGGATTGCTAAATTGCTTGCTCATTGCTTACATGTAGCTCGATTGCTATGGCTAGCTTGCTTACTAGCCTTTGCTACAGAACCCAGGATTGCTAAATTGCTTGCTCATTGCTTACATGTAGCTCGATTGCTATGGCTAGCTTGCTTACTAGCCTTTGCTACAGAACCCAGGATTGCTAGATTGCTTGCTCATTGCTTACATGTAGCTCGATTGCTATGGCTAGCTTGCTTACTAGCCTTTGCTACAGAACCCAGGATTGCTAAATTGCTTGCTCATTGCTTACATGTAGCTCGATTGCTATGGCTAGCTTGCTTACTAGCCTTTGCTACCTACGGCACCTACCTCCAACTTCAACGAATATTTAGCCGTTAACACGCAGATAGTGAAAAAATACTCTATCAGAAAATGTCATAAAAATTAAATTATGAAGGATTTAAGAACTTTCAAGCACTTCGTCATAAATTCAAGGACTTTCAAGTCCTTAAATTCTTTTTTCAAATTCAAGTATTTTCAAGGATATTCAAGTTCAGAAATGTCCAATATATGGTTGTAACATTTTTGGTACGCTCGCCAGAAATTACTGATATCATCATCCTGTCGGTTTGTTTTTATATTTCCTTGTCAATGTGCCCGGTGAAGCTGTCAAAAATTCACAGCGGTATCCGATCGAAGACCGAAACTGGCCTCTTTCGCCAAACTTTTCTGCCCAAACTTCCATTCTATCACAATCCATCCAACCTTTTTTCTGGCAATGAACTACCACACTTTGCACAGCTTTTCTTAGGGGAAAACTTTTTCCTTTGAAGGATACCAATGACATTGTCTTGAGTTTTTTCCCCCAAATTTCTGAAAGTTGAGATTGGAACGGCTTCAGAACCAACAGCATCAACTGTTCGAGAAAATGACGCGTCGAAAGACATCAGAACTTCATCCATGTTGAAGACCCCGTCAAACGTTATGGGGTCTTCAACATGGATGAAGTTCTGTTTTTCTTTGAGTTCTGTTTTTCTTCTTTTGACATTGAAAGTTCATCACTTTTTCTTTCCAGTCGTCTGGCAGCTTTTGAGCAACATTCGTTCTTGTGCGGACTGAAAGACGCGGTTTCTACACACGAATGAATTACACTAATTGCGCCACCAACAAAGTACATTTACGTTGCCAGGTCGTTCACCTTTAAAGCGGATCATGACGGTGGTGACAGCTCTGCTTGATTTATGCTGTAATATAACCCAGTCCGCGTTAGGGTTCTGTCTAGATGCAGGAACCTTGTTTTCCCGGTGCGGCACATGCGTTGGTTGACGTTTTGGGGGCTTCCTCATCTGAGGCAGTCACTATTCATTGATTCATCTTCTTCAAACTCTCTCGCCGCAGCTCGGTTTCCCTTTTCTTCGGCTACCGCTCGGCAATGGCTCGTAGTTTGAACTCAAAAGAGTAACTTTGACGTTTACGCCTTTGAGCAAACATTTCGAAAGATAAATAGAGAACAGGTGTGATAGAGTGGTCGAACAAAAATGCCAGTAACTATGGGCTTTACAGCCACTTGGGCTTTGTTGATGAAAGGCAGTGTCTTCGCAGAGATCCGATTTTTGTAAGCCAATCATATTTCGAGTTTTGCATGTCGTTGCACATTGTGTTACACTGACTGTTACACAATACACATGAACATTAAATCTGATTGGTTAAAATGAGAGAAAGGCTTCTTCATTCAAATTATCGTTAAGTTTCAAATATAAAACTTACTACTCAAAAAATGTTTGCGGTTTGTGCTTAGATGCAAATGGCTGTATCTTATGAGTACAATTAATTCAGAGCTTGAAATAACGGCCGGCCGCCGTCGGTTTTCCGACCAAATTCCAGTTTTTCCAACCAAATGCTGAAATGATCGGAAATTTTGTCCGGACAAATTTTGAAAAAAAAAAAAATCTGTTTTTTAAAATGATCGGGTCGGCGCTCATTTTTCTTGTTAAATTTCCATTGGGTTTTCCATCAGTTTTGAGTTAAAGTTGGTTTTACACTTTACAGTGCACTATCAAAATTTCTTCGATCAGAGTATGCTTTAAACAAAGTTTAGCTAACTTAAGTGTGTGACAGCGAGTTACGAGTCAGAGTGACTGCTTTCATTGTTGTTAATTTGACGACCTGGAAGATAAAGAATACGTTTCCTCAACGTTTTGAGCAAAGGCCCTTCATGATCAGGACAGTTAAATAGGCTGATCAAATAGGCTTATTTGACTCTCCTGACGAAGGTCCTGAGCTCAAAACGTCGAGGAAACGTATTCTTTATCTTCCAGGTTGTCGAGTCGAGATAACAACAGTGCGTGATTTTTAATTCAAAACCATTGCGTTAAACTGCAATTGACACCATTGTAATCACAGAAACTTATCGTGTAATCCAGCTTTTCAGTTTAAAGTTGTTTCATAGTTACCATTTTAATTAAATTATTATTCACTATAACTAATACGCAATTCAGAATTAAACATTTGTGTTTTATTATTACAAATAACAAGTAGAGTGATTTACTGCATGCTTGACAGAATTTACTCAATGGAGGGGGTCAAACTAAACTAAAAAATTTCCGACCAAATTTGAAAATTTCCAGTCAAATTTCATTTTGCTCGGAGGTTTTGCCGGACAAATTTTAAAATTATTTCAGGCTCTTGCAAAATCTTTGTTTTATCTTTGTTTTACTGACAAGTTTCCCCACATGCTACGCCCCTGCCTGCAATAACTGATTAGTGGTAATTACCCCCTGACTTTACGTGCAGAAGACCACGTGCTGCGTGCACAACACCAAGTGTTATGTGCACATAATTTTGCAACAAAAAGTTCTTCCATGCACATGTAACAGGGTTCGAATTAACATTTGAAAAGTGCATCGTGAAAATATTTTGTCGAAAAAGTAGGTGGGGTGGGGACTAATCCCCCCCCCCCCCCACCCAGTTTTGACTTCCACTTTCGCTTCGGTATTTCAGACAGAAGTGGTGTTGGAGTTCTGGATTAGACCTGATTAGGCTAGAATTTGAAACACCGCACAAAAAAACAACGCATTTATTTAAGCTTGTTTCAAACATCAAACTCATCAGTGTGTAATTCAAACCTTTCCAAGCATTTTACTGATATGCAAAACAACAGTGTCAAAAATGTGTCTGAAATGACATGTGTTTGTTTTATTTTTGCACTCAAAATCTCACTGAATTATGAAGGATAAATTTACAGTAGCAGTGTTTCAGTTTCATGATGTTTTTATTGTTATGATGCAATGTAATGTGAGAACTATCCAATTATGCTGTTGTTTTGTTTTGTAATAAACCAAAACACGCTGCGAAGAAGTTACTGGAAGGCACTCAGCGGTTACTTTGCCTTGCGATTTTGGTGTTTTTATGTTTGTTTTGGATCGAATATTTCAAAAAGTGCATCACGATTTGCAAACCACAATATGTTAAGTCGAACCCTGATGTAACAAGGTTTCCAGTCTGGTATTGAACTTGTCTATTGCAAAATATCATGATTTGTCAGTGTCCCACTTACCAGTTATTTGCCTCTGCCTTCAGCATCAGCAAATAACTAGTAGCTCACCACTGACAAATCATGATATTTTGCTCAGACTCGTCCAAAATAATTGATAATTATGCGGGGTCAAGAGACTAGGATGAGCATAAAAATATTCATCACTTCAGGGTCCTAAAGGTCGTTTCAACTTTGCACTACTGTATATTTGTGAATTGTGATTGCACATGGTTTCAAAACCATACCTTGAACGCAATCTATTATCGTTTTATCTTATAATTATTAATACCGTCTTAACGTTATAAAGAAAGCGATAGTCGAGTTACATTTTCTGTAGATGATGTACAAGACATGTGAACAGTGCAAATAAAAACCTCGATGAACGTAAAAGAATACCAAAATAAAACAAACGTTCATCAAACATTCTTTAACTTTATAAGTGTTTCTCTTAATATGGTCTAACTCTAACATCAAAACACATGGTTTACTTTTGTACAAACAGCAATAAAAAGCCGCATGGAAAACATGGGCGATGAGTCCAATTTGCATCGCCCATGGCACAATACAAACGACCAGAACACTGACATTAAACTCTCACCTAGATTATAGCATCCTGGAAGTATTCTTCGCGGCAAATGTTGACAGTAGCGAGGATGAAATGCTCTATTTGTCGCCGCTCGAGCAGCCCTCCGAATCGCGTTAACCAACATGGCCGGCACTGAACAAGAGAGGAAGAACTTTGCGGGGGGGATATATTTCATGTGTCCGTCGCATTCCGAAAAGGTACCGAATTGCTTACGAGCTTTGTTCGAAGATTTCCGAATGTACGTTATTAGCTGTTTTCATAAGCTTTTCATAAGTTGGTAAAGTTTTTTCGTATGTTTTTGCTATACTGCCTACAAGCTGTCGTATAAAGTTAAACTCAGAGAAAACTCTGAGCTCCAGACGGGACTCGAACCCACAACCTTCCGGATGCCAGCCGGATGCGCCACTGAAACCCAGATGGTTGACCGAGGTTGTTTTCGAGTTTTATTCGAGTTTAACCATGCTTTAACTTAATACGACAGCTTGTACAGCAAAACCATACGAAAAAAACTTTATTGCCGAATGTGTTACGCAATCTTGAGCCCACAGTTTTTCCCCGCGAGCGGGAAGACGCTAAGAGACACTGGGACTCGAAATTGCGCAACTTGCAAAAATAAACTTGTGTTGAACTTATAAAGCTCAGTGTTTATATATACTATGAATTTATTTGCATTTTTCATCCGATCTCTTTAAATTTCGTATGGATGAGCAATATAAGCTGTGGACTCTGTTGGGGGATGTTGAAATGAAAGACGCGGAACAGGTCCAACAGACAGAGACAGAGATAGCAGCATGCGTGTTCGATTCCAAATGCGTTACACTGTATTATTACTCTGCATAGTCTTGTTCGGTTTCTGGATTATTTTATGGCCTACCAACGTTGCCAACAAGTGCCGTGACGAGATTGGCCCATGTCCAAAACTGGACCAAAATGGGGAAAGAAGAAATTCGAAGGAGAAACTGATCGGAATGATACGTGATGAAAGTGATGAGAAAGTTAGAAATAAGGGCTACGATAAGTATGCGTTTAACGAGCTTATTAGCATCAGGATTGGCCATCATAGAGAAATCCCCGATACAAGGCATAACATGTAAGTTATTTTTCTTATTTGCTCAAACCTTAAGTGATGGTGTATACTAGTGGGGTTATTAATTCTATTGTACATACATGTACTTATAATGTTTTGTAACTTAAGTTCAATTACTGCAATACAGAACATATTAATCCTTTGAGTGTTTGCATGGTGAGAAATTGTAATAAAAGTGAGAATTGTGGTAAATAATATTACTTACCTTTTGATCTGTTCAGTGTTGGGCCTTCAATTTTGCTCTCACTGAGGAAGGCCAAGGGTCAACAGATTGAATGCTGTAAAGCAATAAATTAAATAAATGTGGTGTTACCACAAATACTCACTTCTATTATAGTTTAATACGGTATACATTAGCAGAAATATATATATATATATATATATATATATATATATATATATATAAGTAAATTTGTGGAAACACCACGTAAAATATTTCTTTGCCAACAACTTGTTGTCATTGCTCTGATGAAGGCCTGAGTCAACAGGCCGAAAGCTTAGCAAAGAAATATTTTACGTGGTGTTTCCACCAAATTTATTTATATTACTTTATCGCCATGAAAACGTTCAAAGAATTAATATATATATGTATATATATATATATATATAGCCACTAGTAAAAATTACAATAAATAAAAATGTATAGATCTTTATAAGTTACCTGTAGGTTACTTCAAAATAATGATGTTTGTAACTGGTTACGACGTGCTCATTCCTTAAGTTTGGTTATCAAAATCAAGTGAGCAGTAGTACAACAGTTTGCTTTTTATCCTATTCCTGCTTGAGCTGGACAAAAACAGCCCCTTTATTATTTTACTAGTAGGAGAGTGTTTTACTTTTAAGAGAGCTCCCCCAGCCAATCTAAGCAGCAAATTTATGGGTTAATATCATATTACACTTGCAAGAATTAATGGACAAGGCTGAAAATGTTCAGAATCACAGCTGGTACTGTACACTGATCAAATGACCAGCAATCATCAACTTGACAAGATTTTATTTTTTAGCCAGTCATCTGACAATTTCAGGCTGGTCAGTTGACCATTATTTTGAGCCCTGGAACAATGAGCTTGAGTGATATAGATTGACTCACAAAAAGTAATCATGGTGGTCTCTATAGCAAATGTAATACTACCTTTTCTGAATTTTTGTAAATACAGCTATTACAGTCACTGTACCTTAATTTTAAGGTTTCAAAAGTGGTTACCAGTGATGGTATCTGATTAATACAGTAAGAACTGTAACTAAAGAAAAGGACCAAGTACAGTACTAATTACTAACAGTACTTGCAGTGGGTGGCTGATTGTGAAGGTCACTGTCAACATGTATGGCCATAGTCTAAATAGTCTAGAAGCCAATCATATGACATGTCAGACCACAGAGCATATGAGCTAAGAACTACAACCGATTGCATCTAAGGATGGACATCACTGATAAGAAACATTACCAACTCCAATGTCAAATTTTAACATTTCCCAGGAGCATTTGATATGTTTCTATTAGCTCAACCAATCTTGTTTAACCAGGAAACATTAAAGTTTGATGTACAGGTGCATGTAAATGCTTTTAATCAGTGGAAAACCTTGGAAGGACCAGGTGAAAACCCCTCAGAGAATGAGGAGAAGTACATTGAGTACTGTATTGTCTCTCAAGCTAGATGGACTTAAGAGTTATATTCCCAGATCATCACCCATCCAAATGTGGTACTAACATCATGGGCCCAACTAGTCTACATGTAGTTACTTGTAACAAATTAGTTAAGGTGTACAGTACTGGTCTTCAGTTTTTTGCAATATACTGACTTACATGTATATATATATATATATATATATATATATATATATATATATATATATATATATAAAATCTGTATTCAAACTAACCGGTAGATGGAAAAATAGGTACACATTGTGTACATGTGTCTACTGAGAAAGAATAACCATATGGAAAACATGCATATGACCCTGCTGGTGCAAGACGTTAGATATACGATATTAGTTACAGACTACAAGTGTGGAATGTTGTATATATAATAGTGCGGTTGAGGTTAAGTTAAACAATTATAGAATTGGTACTATAAAAATATGGACTGTTTTCCATGTTACTAGATAATTTTATTGTGCTTCACGAAAGTTTCCGTGTTACCAGATAATTTTATTGTGCTTTACTAAAGTTAAAAATTATCTAGTAACACGGAAAACAGTCCATATTTTTATTCCTAGTGTTTCGTAGACTATTTAGAATATGATTAAATTTAGAATTTTAGAATGTGATTAAACTGAGGTTCAACCAAGGTTTGACCTCGGTTTTTGTTAGGTTATTTCTGAACAGTATTGTACAGAAGCAAGCTGAAGTACTGTAACCTAGGTACGCATTGCGTGCATGCGTCTACAGGTTTAAAGGTACTGTGTGTTACACGGTGCAATCTTTTTGTGAGACAGCAATGGTTTGTGAACCAAAGGAAGCTAGACAAGTTTCACGAGGCATGTTACACGGTGCAGATGTGTATGGTTTTTAAATTTTACATCCAAACGGCGTTCAGTGTATGAGAGACTGACATTATCTGATGCTTCTCGGCTGCTGCGCAAACCTCATAATGCCCTGAAAACGAGTTTACTGGTCGTTTGTTATATCACGCGTGTGGGCGACTGTAGCGTGACGAAACATAGGGGCCGTTTACATGAATCTGGATTGAGTTTCAATCCGGATTGAACTCATTCCGCTTCTGATCAAACCCTTTTATCTGTTTACATGAGATTAGCTCATTCCAGATTGAGTTCAATCCGTTTCTCATTCCGGATTGAAATTGCGTTCCGGAATCATGTAAAGGCGATGCGAGTTTCATTCGGAAATGAAAAACGTGACAGAGAGGACTAGAACAAACAATGCATGCGTGTTTTCTAATATTTACAGATTTCAGATTTCAGCTGCATTTCAAACCAGAAACCGAATTCCCATGTAAACACGGATTGACTTCACTTTTCAATCCAGATTGAAACTCAATCCGGATTCATGAAAGCGGCCCCATAGTTAAGCACATAATAATAGAAACATCCATGCTGGGGAGCTACATCGCAACGTGTAGACACAAAAAACTGATGCACAGAAATATTCATTTTTAGTGCAAAGTTTCACAGAAACTTTGCAGTATTGTGATGAGGGGCGAAAATTCACACGATAGATCGATAGTGTAAACTTTCCGGGGGGTAAACATACCAGGTTTAACGACATGTACACTTCGTAGTTAAAGGCTAAAAACCCGTGAAAATGTGAAACACTAGTATCAGTCTTTCATATACAACAAATATTTATGTCGCTTAAAGCTCGTAAGTCCTAAAGAGCGATAACAGACAGGTTTGTACCTTATCTATGGGTATTTCTTGAAAGACGTGTAAAATCCTGGTAATATCTGAATATAACGAGAATAAAAGAAGTTTCCCCCCGGAATATATTAGAATAGCACTGCGCATGCGTGGTTTTGTTAATGACTGCGAATGCAACAATGGCGGAGAAATGCGAAGGGGAGTGAATGGAGCGGTCAATTTTCTTCTCAAAACAACGACTTTCTAGGCTTAGCTGCATGGCTAATTAAATATGGTCTGGACGAAAGGATTTATAGTCTGCCTAGCGGAAGGTGCGAATAAATGTTAAAAGCTTTATATTCAACTTCAATATAGTCTGGCATGTTGACGATGTTGTGAAGTCAGTTTGTAAAGTGTTATGGTTCGTGTCTGTTATATTTTACACGAGTGACGCTCGAGCAGTTTTACACGTCAGCTCAATAACAAATTCTGTATACTGGAGATTGTAGACTGTCTTCGTATTTTGATTTGGCGTTTAATAAACAACTATACGAAGATTAAACATGATTTGTTTAAGTTTTACATGTATCTGTACCTGCGTGAACTTAGCGCGTGATTGGGCAGACGATTTAATCATCAGACGATCGTAATTTGTAAAGGCAACAAAAACTTTTGTATCTTTACATCCACTTCGCAGATTTTAGTCAATTTTGATCTGGATCGACCACAGGAACCCAACTGACGCCTGTGATGGGGTTTCCCCCCCCCCGTTTTTTTTTATATTAAGCTTCTGACTGAAAACCGAGGCTGCTTAACAGTTGTGTAAGCTGGGATCGTTGGTAATATATGTGTGTGTATATATATATATATATATATATATATATATATACAGATTGCAAGCGCGCGGTAATTTGAAACTCGAAACAGCTGTGGGCCTCTGTGCCACGTGGATGGCGCGTGACGCTCACTGAAAGCTGAGACAACTAAACATCACACCGCAGGTATGGTGTTCTGCCAACATCAATTTGTTGGAGCTCAAATTACTAGGACAGTAGGACACAGAACGCCGCACTTTTTGGTCGTCTCAGCTTTCAGTGAGCGTCACGCGCCATTCACGTGGCACAGAAGCCCACAGCTGTTTCTAGTTTCAAATTACCGCGCACTGTAATTTGCATATATATGCATATTTTACCAACTGTTAAGAGAAGCGCCGCGATCCCAGCTTACACAACTGTTATGCGGCCTCGGTTTTCAGTCAGAAGCTCAATATAATAAAACAAAAAAAGAGGAAGGACCATCACAGGTGTCAGAGTTGGGCTCCCTGTGGATCAACTCAGGGGCGGATACAGAGGGGGGTGACTGGGTGACTAGTCACCCCGCTTCCCTGTCCCAACCAATACAGGATTATACAGCGATACACTACTCGTGTGTAAAACGTGCATGAATTATATTGTATAACAATGCTTATTGATACAGGCCGTAGCTATGGCCTCTCCCGTTTGCAATAAGATTGGACATCTTAATACACTAATATCTTGTAAATTTGAAACCCCAATTTTAACAAGTAAGAATCACGATTATATAGACGTATTGTATACAATCTCAATCTGAAATCTGAATATACATAGTAATTTTGGAACATAAACTTATAAAACATATCCCCATGAGTCCACGACAATGACAACATGTCCTCCTTATGGTGTATTCATATATTTGGGTATTTTGTTTGGTAATTTATATCCTTCAAAACTCTTTCAAACCCCCCTCAAAATGCAGGAAATGCTATTTCAGAGACTCTAAAATTCAAAATTTTCCGGGGGGTGTGCCCCCGGAGCCCCCTGGAAGCAGGGGCGAAACTTAGGGGGGGGGGTATGGGGGGTGTAACACCCCCCCAAAATACTACAAACCCCGATTTGCAGGGCAATCGGAGTAGAAACCCCGATTGGCGGGGCAATCAGAGTAAAATTTAGAAAATGGGCAAAAAAGTTATGATTACATTTACGTCTAGAAAAAATAATGCATGACGATTATACTTTTATCAGTTTTATTATTACGAATTAGTAATATTAAATGACCTTAGTCCGTGCACGCAGCGGTTGTCCAGCTGTGCATGCGTACTAGTATATTAGGAAATGCGTGGGCTGTAGCTATAGTGTTTCAGCCGATCCGCACGTTGTAACCAATAAACTACTGTAATTGTAAAGGCATTGTATCCAGTAAGTTACTGGAAATTGTTTAATAAAGAGGTTTTTAATGAAACCCTTCCCCCCCCGAACCCCCTAACCCTAATCTCAAAAATGTGAATTTCCCGGGGGTAATCCTAACCCTAACTTGAAAAGTGTCGGGGGGGTTTTTTAATTTATGGTCAACAGTTCTTGACAAAGATTGTGGGATGCGCAGTGAGTTTTAATCCGTTAATTCGCGCATCTTACAATTAAACAATTTCCAGTAACTTACTGCATACAATGCCTTTACAATTACAGTAGTTTATTGGTTACAACGTGAGCAACGGGTGAGTGTTTGAGATTTGCAGATTCATGGAGACGGCTGAATGCTTATTACCCAGTGAACTCTATATGTTATTATCTGCTTGCAAAGTTGAACCTGAAGTACTCCTGTCTGAGCTAGACATTTTTATTACCATAGTCTCATCGAAACAACCCAGCTCCATGCAGGAGGCTGCCAAGTACAGTACGTCCATCAAAATAAAAGGACATTTCCAACCGTATGCAAAGCCTATCAGCTTTTTCTTCAGTACTGCACCAGTTTCCTTCGCAAAGCATGAGCGAACTTCAAGGTGCTGTTACACTTGCAACAAATCACTGAATGTTGTAAGTTGCATGAAAAATCGCACCGTCTAACACCCCGTAGTAACTTGCGATTTTGTCAATTTTGCCCTGTTGGAAGTTGCAAGAAAAGTTGCATGGGTTCTACTTTTTGCTGCAACTTACAACAAAAATCGCAAGTTGCTGAACGTGTAACACCCTTCCTGCAACTTGCGATTTTTTTTCCATATGTAAATTTGTTGCAAGTTGCAAGAAAAATCGCATCGTGTAACGGCACCTTCAGTAAGCTCAAAATCGTTAAGAACTGCCTAAGATCAACAATGAAAGACAAACGTTTGAACGACTTGATAGTTCTTGTGAAAAGGATCCCACCGACAGCATCGATTAAAAGTTGTTCTGAATACTTGGTCGAAAATTAAAATGCGCAAATTTCCAATAAAACCGATTAAATAAGTACTGCCGCAATATGCTTTTCTGTATTATAGCTACGTAAATTCAATTCAACAATTTTTTTCATGATCTTGTTAATTAATATTTATTTTGAACTCTTTGTATTGCCAATTGCCATCATACACCAGACAGTAGGAACTTAGTCTAAATCCATGTGGATTGATGCAGGCTTCCATATATGGGAGGTTGGCGTGTGCTGTTATGGCACTGCCTCTCACCAATAGTTAAGCCCAATTGGACTAGGTTAGTATTTGGATGGGTGACCGTCTGGGAATAACCCTGTTCTCAAGCTTGAGACTTATGTGAGTCTCCTGTGCTTCGAGGGGTTTTTTCTGGGCTCTTCGGTTTTCCTCCCTCCACAAAACCAACACCTAGATCTTAACTAGCTGCCTGAAGTGTCTTTGGTATGCCTTCGACTCGGTCATGTTAAAATTACAATGTGTAAATTGCTTATGAAAAGCCCCTTGTATGTACAGTATACATTTCCGTAAATTTTACATACGGAGCTGCAGGGCACCATAGATTTTAGCAGGGCAATACTACCCTACACCCCCCCCAACGAAAAAGGGCTAGTTTCGCCCCTGCCTGGAAGTTTGTTGCACCTTCGGCGCTCCCCTGCCACCACGTAGTAAGTATTGCCTGTCGCCCCCCCCCCCCCCTCGCGCGCCCTTGTTAAATATGTGAAAGAAACAACTGAGTACCATATAGTCACCCCCCTTGCAAAAATCCTGTATCCGCCACTGCAACTGGACATCACACGATACATATTAGTATCGGAATTCTTGTGATGCACCAAGCTTTTTACGCAAAAATTTCGAGGAGTTCAAAAAGAACTTGTTATTAAACAGAACCGGAAAACAATAGCGAAGGGCACAAAGTATTCACGTTTGTCAGAGTTTATAATTTATTTTTTTGCCTTCTTGACAAGAGAAAATGACTCTTTAAGAATCCCTCGAGATTCTATTTTGGGTTGTTTGTCTGAGTTTTGGCTTGTATTAAATTAACTCGGGCTTTGCTTTAGAAAATGGGCTGGCAGACTGCGAGGCTAGCAGCTCTGCCACATGGCAAAAATTGTTATTATCTTTGACTAGAAACTTTGCACTATCCTTGGGATCTAGTTATAGATCATTTATTTAACCGTCACAAAGTTTATGTAAATCAGAACGAACACTCTTACTGATAATACAGATATTGATTAAATATTAATTTCCTTTGAATTTCATCAATTATTGATGAGTTTTTAAGCGGTATATTTGTGCGTGATGTTCGTTCTTGATTTGAATCACTATATGTTATTGTACTAGCATACATTATTATATGGCTGAGGTGGTTTTCAGATCATTGCGCCAAATGACGCACGCTCGGCTGATTGGTTGCTGAGATGTCCGGATAGAGGTGGGAGGGCATTACACTTTTTTTAATGACCTTGCAAGTTTGGCGCGAAAATTTCCTGAGTTGCTTTAAATGAAAATGAAAGAGAATTAGATGTATTCGTTGAAAATTTTTGAACAATTTATAATACGTACTGAAACAGTGTTTCTTTTTATAAAAACTTCTTATTTAAAAACGCAGAAAATGAAAGTCTAGCAGGTGTAAACATGCATAAAGCGAAACGAACAAGCTCAAATATATAAGGACTAAGGTAAACGACAACACCCAAGGTAAACGACAACACCCAACATGGTTTGGAAACTCGTCCAAAGTTATTGTTCTATGTTTTTGTTCAAGTTTATGGAAATTTGTGCAATTTCACAGTATTGTATTTTCTGTATAATGAAGCAGTCATCCAATGGCAACGCTCGGGTTTAATTAATGAGTTGCTTCATCGTCACGTGTCCATAAAATTTACTTCCATATAAGGAACTCCATTGTCAGTTCAACATGACCATGCTTCGTGTTGAAAGACAATAGAGCTTCCAAACCATGCATGTATATACCGGGTGGCGCAAAAAAGTACCCCTGTTTAATTCAGTATAACTTAAAAGCTATAGAAGAGCTATTGCACAAAAACAATTTATTTGCATTCAGTAATGGCTAACTTAAATTTTGATATACGACGTTTGCATTTTCATGCAATATTGACCGAGATATTAATGTTAAAATTGAGTAAACATTTTTGGAAGTGTCAAAAATTAGCTAAAAACGGCCTATCAAATATTAATACAGCAATAACTTGTGTTAAAGACGTAATATTGGTACGTACAGTTTGTTAAAACTTGATAACTAATTTATTGTGGTTAAAGGAACGAAAGTACAAATAAGTCTTTCACAGATAAACATCCTCAACTTGAAGTTCACTTCATTGAAATTCCCAATACTTATGATAAAATAGTAATGGTTTTCGAATTAGTTTAATACGCCTTTCGTCGTTTTTAAACAAATTTTTAAAAGTTCATGCAACTTCAAACGTTTGTATCTCGGTCAATATTGCACGAAAATTCAAAAGTTGTATATCAAAATTTAAGTTAGCCATTATTGAATGCAAAGAAAGTTGTTTTAGTGTAATAGCTTTTCTAGTTTTTACGTTATACTGAATCACACAGGGGCACTCATTTTGCGCCACCCAGTATGTTCTATCAACTATGCATCCAAACACGAACGTAGAGCAAAAAATGGATACGAAAACGAACCAAAAGCCATATAATAAAATACTTATTAACCTCGTTCTCTTGGGCTGTACTGGAAAGTATTTGCCTTCGGTTTTTCTCGTACAAACCTCGCTCCTACGTCGCTCGGTCTGTACGAAAACCTCATGCAGGCCAATACTTTCCGTACACTACAGCCGTTGGCGAGATATGACCTTTAACAAAATGATGTTAACCGTTGTGCGTTTTTATACTTCTGAACTGACTTTAATACAATATTTTGTAAATATTGTTTTGTTTTTCAGGTGCAAGTCAGTGACTTACTCTCGTCATTTGCCAACAGCAAGTGTTGTTATTTGCTTTCATAACGAAGCTTGGTCGACATTGATACGAACAGTATACAGCGTTTTACTCCGGACTGCTGATTATTTATTACATGAAATTATTTTGGTGGATGACTTCAGCACTGAGGGTATTTTACTGTCGTTACTCTCGTGGCAATCAAAAGTGTTCGTATATAAAGTGTTGTTACCATTCAGTTTCTCAACTTGACCAATTCATTTGATAAAGTTTGTTGATAATTAAAGCTTTGAATTTGAACCAGAAACCAATCAAATTCATAACAGGAACTTTCCAACAAATTTTATCAAATGATTTGGACAGAAAACTTTCGGAAAAAATAAATGGCTGTTCAAAAACAAGGTCAACCAGAAACCAATCAAATTCATAACAGGAAGTTTCCAACAAATTTGATCAAATGATTTGGACAGAAAACGTTCTGAAAAAATAAATCTGAATTGTAACAATATTTTAGGAACACTGCTATTGCCACAACAGTGAAATTTATACTAAAGCGTATATTTTGGATTTGTGTTTCTATTTACACAAGACGCTAACTTTTATATTAGTGCAAGATCATAAATGGATGAAACCAGACGACGTATTCAGACAGGTTTTCTGAACATTGTCGTTCCACAAGGAACAATGATATTGAGAGACCTGTAGCTCGCCATTTCAAACGTTGCATCTCATCCCATCTCATCCCATCTCATCCCATCTCATCTCATCCCATCCCATCTCATCCCATCCCATCCCATCCCGTCTTACCTTACCTTACCTTACCTTACCTTACCTTACCTTACCTTACCTTACCTTACCTTACCTTACCTTACCTTACCTTACCTTACCTTACCTTACCTTACCTTACCTTACCTTACCTTACCTTACCTTACCTTACCATACTTTACCTTACCGTACCGTACCATACCGTAGCTTAGCTTAGCTCAGCTCAGCTCAGCTCAGCTCATCTCATCTCATCTCATCTCATCTCATCTCATCTCATCTCATCTCATCTCATCTCATCTCATCTCATCTCATCTCATCTCATCTCATCTCATCTCATCTCATCTCATCTCATCTCATCTCATCTCATCTCATCTCATCTCATCTCATCTCATCTCATCTCATCTCATCTCATCTCATCTTATCTTATCTTATCTTATCTTATCTTATCTTATCTTATCATATCTCACTGATAGTCCCTTGAATATTTAACCTCATTTATATAGTTCTCACTCCTCCATAGTATGGTTACCGATCAATTGTAAAATATAGCAAATATTAAAACTCTTTGTATCTCATTAATCATCAGTTTGTTCACCATCCCAACATTTGATTGGCAGTATTTTTATTTAGTCACCCATTTGGATATTAGCCTGCGAGCAGACGTTCTTTCCTGGGCGAGTCGAATTTGGATATATGTAAACCTTGTTTTACTGCATTTCATTTCATCACATTTTACTCTGAGAAGGGCTCTGCTCGAAACATCATTATTTCGTTATCAAAACTATTCTCAGCAGTTTACCACCTTTTCACTTTGCTCTATCTAAGGGCCTGTTTATATGATCCTGGTGTACCGGGATGTCCCGGTTGCCCAGGATGAATTTCATCCCGTGTTTATATGGAGTAAACAAAGTGATCGTCCCGGTTGACCGGGATGAATTTCATCCTGGGTAAAAAAGCGCGGGAATTTAAGGAAATGAACAAAAAAGAAAAAAGTCACCCTAATTCTACTATGTTAGAAGTTATTTCACTTTTATTCAGTGTTTTGTCTTTACACCTGACCGTTTGGACGAAATTCTGACCGTAATACTCAAAGTTACAAGCATTGTAGTTCAGTAAACAGGCCCTAAAACACTGCCTACACAGCACTCTACTACTTTATAACAAACCTTTGTATTTTTAGAACACCTGAAAGGAGATTTAAACGCTTACGTAAAAGACCTAAAAACAGTCTTACTTGTGCGTGCCGACAAAAGACAGGGTCTCATTCGCGGTAGAGCACTAGGAGCATCTAAAGCAACTGGAGATGTACTAGTTTTCTTGGACAGCCATTGTGAAGTAAACATTGACTGGCTTGCTCCTTTGCTGGAACCAATTTCTAAAGATCGGCGAACTGTTGTTTGTCCGTTGATTGATATAATTAATTCCGATACATTTCAATATTCCCCGTCGCCGTTGGTAAAAGGTGGTTTTAACTGGGGATTGTACTTTCAATGGGAACCAATTTCATCATCTGTATTCGAGAAACAAGAGGATTTTGTAAAGCCAATCAAGTATGTACGAGGTTTTTGTACGTGCATGTCTTAACCGTTTCAAAGAGTATCATTTGGCACTTTTATTATTTTACTATAACGCCAGACAATTTAACTCGTCAAAGAGAGACCATTGATCTCTAAATAAACTGGATAGGCCATTCCCTATGGCTAGCAGTCAAACATTTCGTGCCAGTCGCCGCCATCTTACGTAGTGGAACATATGACGCATTGCGGCCTTAGAACTTGTTCCCAATCCCAAAGTTGACTGGCATAAGCAATCTTGACGTCAGCACGGTCAGATTACCCGGGGATTCGGAAAAGCCGTAAAGCAAATAACCGATGCCGGTTCGTTCAGTTTTCACTGTTTAACAACAAATACAGTCAAAAGATGGCAAGTACACAACACGAAATATTGTTAAGGCATTAAGATTACTATAAAAGGTACAATTTAAGACTTGGAATTGAATTCTTCGTAGATTTTATAGTCTGTTTTTCCAGTTTATATTATCGTGAAGTTTCTTCGTTGTCGGCACTGAAGAAAAACAACGAAATTTAAAGGTTTTACAGCTCAGTAATAGAAACAAATACAAGAAATTAGCGTCTTAAACCTTATTGAGTACTTCTTGTGTCCTTACATTCGTTTAAATTTTCTTAAAATAACTCTTTGTCTATTTTCAATCTACGAAAGCTTATGAACTTCAGTGGCGGCCATCTTGGGTAGTGGTCACGTCATCATACAACTGGCACGCAAAATCCGGCCGCATGCCCCATCCAGTTTAAATAGGGAATGAACAGTAAAAGGATTACAGGGAGTGAAATGCTAAAATTCATAAGTAATACCGTGTTTACCGAAATTCCTTTTGTTCCTATAGGTGCCATTAACAACTAATATACCGCATTAAAATTTATTTCTTCTAGTACTACCCATAATCCCTACAATTAAATTGTCTGGAAACGCGGTGAACATCAAAGTGGCTAACAATGAGCTGTAATTTAAATTGAGGATGGCCTGAAACTGCACAAATCTTTTGTTTTATGTCCATAAATATTTATACAACAACATTGCTATTGGCTGATTTCTTCATTATACCAAGAATACAATGTGTTCAGCAGGCGTGAAGGTGCACAAACGTGAACAAAAACTTAGAACTTATTTCTAGGGACTTATGGGTAAACATGGTATTATAAATAATACCATGAAGAAAGGTGTGATAGCTCAACCTCGTCCCCAGGGCATTTTGCCTCCACATTGGGAGGTCGGTGAAAATGGCCCTGGCATCGGCTGGTCACGTGACACCCAGAATTTTGGGGTGTTTTTGGCAAGAAAATTGATGCGGTCTTTGTGTTTCGTTTTGTATAATACGTATACATGAATAATAAATAATAAATATTTAACGCTCTGCCGAATCACTCATGTGAACCTTTATCATAAATGCAACTGGCTAGCATTATTCATCATGATACTCCCCACGATTATCCAGGATACATTTAAATGTCGGGAAGAAACATATATCTAATGTTGTTCTTGACTTTAACCAAAGCTATCGTTACAATTCTTTGGATGAACTTCGCAGAGTGGATTTATTGCAATTCATATTTTGATGAATAAATTACACTGTATCTGAATTAATCAAGTTTTTAAACCGGCCAATCCGATTATAGAATTGACCAGCCGATGCCAGGGCCATTTTCGCCGTCGACTCCCAACGTGGAGGCAAAATGCCCTGGGGACGAGGTTGGTGATAGCTATGAAACCTCCCGTTCGAACAGGATCATTTAGTAAAATTCACAAAGGCCTACGGCCAATGGTTCAACCATTCAACGTCAATGCAGGTACTATTAGTAGAAATAGATTTTAATGAGGAAAATTTGAAGTATTAAAACGTTCCCCTCATTATTCAAAGCATCTCAAAGACTGAACATGAGGAAACCTCGGCAGGTATTGGTGGTGTACACCTTTATTTCATTGTCGCCTAGCCTGCGGCTACCCAAGAGCCGGCGCGCAGGCTAATTGTCGCCATGTTGGTTGTATTTGACAAACGTTTTTCATCATCTGTAATTATGATTTCATCCAACATGGCGAAAATATCTTTATCCTTCTAATATCTCAGGGGATTGGTTGCAGAGTACCTATTGCAAAGGAATACGGCCGGAGGTAATTTTACTATAAATGCCCGAAGTGAGCGGAAGATTTAATAGCTAATACACCTCTTTTCATGGTATTATACTTGTAATGGAAATCCACGCTACCTGATAACCTGAAAAGGGATTTCTTCAAAGCCAGTACTGTCGAATTGGTGCTTCTACATGGATCAACTTCATGGCCTCTCACAAAGCACCAAGAAAGCGCTATAGATGGCACATATACCAGAATGCTCCGAGCAATTCTCAACATCAGTTGAAAAAAACATCCCACGGAAAAACAGCTATATGCATGGATACCTCCCTCCAATTGCGACCGTAATAAAGGAGCGGAGACTCCGCTTTGCTAGCCATTCGTGACCGAGCAAAGAGGAACTTGCCAGTCGGTACAACATAAGCTACAATCTGCGAAGGCAATTGCCTTGCGTAGGATCTGCCGACTGCGATGGAGGACAGGATCGGTTGGAGTTCACGAGTCAGGCGGATCCGAGAAGAACTCTCGACCGGATGATGCATGATAATGATGATGATGATGATGATGACGATGACGATGACGATGATGATGATGATGATGATGATGATGATGATGATGATGATGATGATGATGGCGATGACGATGGCGATGACGATGATGATGATGATGATGATGATGATGATGATGATGATGATGATGATGATGACGAGGACGAGGAGGATGATGAGGATGAGGATGAGGATGAGGATGAGGATGATGATGATGACGATACGATGACGATGAGGATAATGATGATGATGATGATGGCGATGACGAGGACGATGATGATGATGATGATGATGATGATGATGATGATGATGATGATGATGATGATGATGATACTTGTAGTATACCCAATTGTTTACCGGATTTTGTAATGAACTTTAAATAGACTTGTCTTATGACAGTTAAGGCCCGGTCAAACGAGGATGAGAGTTGATGAGAGTCGACGAGAGTTGCAACTCTCGGTCACGTTTGACCACCAACTCTCATCGACTCTCCTGCACTCTTATCAACTCTCATCAACTTTGAGCTGGTTCAAATTTTAATGAGAGTTGATGAGAGTTTTTGCTCATTTGACCGGTCATGAGAGTTGGCGTATGAGAGTTGATGAGAGTTTAGTACTTTGTTTACCTCGAAATTCGTTTCTAGTCTCCCTGCTACGCGCGGTAAATCCTACAACTCTCGTCAACTCTCATGGTCAACTCTCATCAACTCTCATCAACTCTCATCAACTCTCATCCTCGTTTGACCGGGGCATGAGAGTTGAGAAAACTCTCAGACAAACTCTCGCTTGCCAACTCTCATCAACTCTCATCCTCGTTTGACCGTGGCTTTACATCTATAACAATTAACAAATGAGGTCATATGCATGTAAACAGGGCCAGCTGGCTCTGAGCAAGTTCACTGGTTATCCAGAATGTGTTGTATTTGAAGCTGTAAGCTTTCTTTTTTCAGATCTCCTACAATGGCTGGTGGCCTGTTTGCAATTGACAAAAAATATTTTAATACACTTGGCAAATATGACGATGGCATGGATATTTGGGGCGGTGAGAATCTAGAAATATCTTTCAGGGTATGTAGTGTAACCTTACTACACATTATACTATTACAACATCACTTTTTACTAATGGGTCGTTTTCACTCAGCTGGCCCCGTTGGGGGTGGTGAAACAGTACAAAATATTTGGAAAAGAACAGAGTTAAATTCCTACAAGATAAAGATGGTGCACCAATATGGCCGTCATTTCATTGTTTGCGGCGAATATGGCCGTCGTGACGTCAGAGGAAAACCAAGAATTAGAAGTCAAATATGTCACCGTGTCACTGTTATGTAATTTTAAGAATATATTATACAGGAAACCCAGACTCGCACTCGGTCTCTAAAAAGTAAAGCGACATTATTTTTTCAGGGTAGCACATGGCAGTACTAAAGACTTATTAACCGAGTGTGAGGTCTGTACGGGAAAGTATTTGCCTGAGGTTTTCGTACAGACCGAGCGACGAAGGAGCGAGGTTTGTGCGATAAAACCGAAGGCAAATACTTTCCAGTACAGACCGAGCAAACGAGGTTAATAAGGAATTTATTATATGCCTATTGGTTCATTTTATTTTTAAGCTTTGAGCGTTGTTTTCGTCTTCGGAGTATGCTGTTTACCGTACCTGTTGACTTTTTCGTGTCGCTTCTTGACCTTCTTATTTACATCAGTTCGGCTTTTATTTGTCGTGTTTTTAGATAAACAGCTTTAAAGAAAACCAGCAGTAATGTTCGAACACATTTTATTGTTCAGAATATTTGAATAAAGATACCTAGTTCTCTTTTATTTGTATTCAAATCAACTCAGAAATGTTCCCGCCAAAACTTACAGGGCCGAGAAAAAAGCGTATTGACCCGTCGGTCAATATCGTAAAATCCCGACCTCTCAGGAACCAATCAGCGTGCGTCGTTTTGCGTACGGACCGGAAATCAAACCCAGCCATATAATAAATGTATTTACTAGACACTGATAACCCAGTGACCCTCACTCACTCCTTGATGGAACTAGTTGAATTAACTGAGGGAATATGGTGTTGAGTTTGCGCAGGGAGGAAAACCGGAGAGCCCAATGGAAAACCCTCGAGGCACAGGAGAGAACCAACAGCTCTACTCACATGAAGCTAAGGTGGTCATTTGACCGGGCTTAAGTAAAAGATCTTTTTCAAAATTTCTCTGGACAATATTGCTAACTATAGTTTATATACCTTGCAGGTTTGGATGTGTGGTGGACAGCTTAAAATCGCGCCTTGTTCACGTGTTGGCCACGTGTTTCGTGATCGGCGACCCTACGGGAGTGATGGCAAAGGTGATACGATGTCGCGTAACTCGATGAGAGTAGCTGAAGTGTGGATGGATGGCTACAAGAAACATTTTTACGACGTGAGAAATGACTTGAAAGGCAAAGAATATGGAGATGTTAGCCAACGACTAGAATTACGCCGTAGGCTAAAGTGCAAGTCGTTTAAATGGTTCTTGTACGAGGTGTACCCAGAAATAGATATACCGTCCGAGAGAAAAGGAAGTAGTTTGATATGGCAACATCACGCTGTGAAGAAGAAGAAAATACTGCATGAAGGAAAGGTATTTAGAGAACGTTACTGTAAAGGACACCAAAAACATGCATATACTTAAAAGCGATCTACAGTGCGAACCGGATGGTCGTGAGTTCGTGAATTTAATTTAACAAATAAAACATAAAGCTCCTGTGCATATGTACTATTATTATAAAGGTTCGTTTGACGTCATTTGAACACGAAAGAATAAGATCAAGATACCTGCCAGCGAAATTGCTGAACAATAACTACGTCTGTGAACACACTGAACGTATCCAAAAAAGAACACTTCACTTCAAACAACTTGATCAGACATCAGGAAAGCGAAAGGACGTATGAAGATTAGCATTTTAGCACGCATCAGTTTGGCAAAGCCTGACGGGATGACGTAATGATTGCCAATTCGAAACATCGACAAAATAATAATAACGGAGCCGAAACATAGACTCGGCTACCACAGGTAGCCCGAGTAATAATAATAATAATAATAATAATAATAATAATAATAATAATAATAATAATAATAATAATAATAATAATAATAATAATAATAATAATAATAATAATAATAATAATAATGGAAACTTTATTAAATGTTTTTCTTTTCTACATATACAATTATAAATCTCGCTTATTAAGGTAATTTACAATTGGCTACTTGAATCACAACTAATAATATATAATAACAACTAATGACTATAAAATAAAACATGCAAATTTATATACAAATATTTCAAAAAGCTAATAATTCGGGATTTTCCCATTCCTTATTTCGGCAGCAGAAAATGTAGTACGTAGTTCTGATAGC
Organism: Corallium rubrum; assembly: GCA_964035015.1. NCBI lineage: Eukaryota > Metazoa > Cnidaria > Anthozoa > Scleralcyonacea > Coralliidae > Corallium > Corallium rubrum. Next base: position 30,743,919 of record OZ035998.1, read on the forward strand.
TATAGTCATCATTTCCCTTACGCAGTACATTTGGTGCTTGTTATCAAGACCAACCTTATCTAGCATATCTAAAAAAGTAGAACACTCATAATAATAATAATAATAATAATAATAATAATAATAATAATAATAATAATAATAATAATAATGATGATGATGATGATAATAATAATAATAATAATGATAATGACTATAATAATAATGATAATAATAATGATGATAATGCGGTTATCAATGGGTAGTTTTTGAAGCTGTTTAAAGTACTGTTTAATAAACGAGCACGAGTGTTTTATCAGATATAAAGACACGAGGCGAAGCCGAGTGTTTTTATATTTGATAAAACACAAACTGCGAGTTCATTGAACGGCTTCAAAAACGAACCACTTGCTAAGTTCATTGGCGTAGTAAGTTTGAAAAATAACCTCGTCTAACCTTCTCTAGCCGAGAAGATCAAAGCTAAAGTTTATGTAAATCAGGAAGTTTCTTTATCACATATAAAGACACTGATTAAACTTTAATTTCTTTTGAATTTTCCTCATGAATTATTAATGAGTTTTTGAAGTGCTCATAAACCCAAATACGGTATTACTAATACGGATTCTATGTATATAAAGTGAATAGTTAAATGCCAAAATTTATTTATTTATTTTTTTATTTACAATCACTTTTAGTTTGCTTTTGTTTTCACTTTAGAAGTTCGTTCCAAAGTTTGCAAGTTCGTATTGAACTAGGCATTTGTTTGGCTAATGGGTCTGGGTACGAGATTGCTACTAGCAACTAAGTAGCCAATCAAATGCGAAGTTCAAAACCAACTCGCGAACTTTGGAACGAATCTCCAAACATTTCCGTCAGAAGCAATCTGAAACCGTCGGTAAACTTTTATTTGTTATTATATTGAGGTTTGTATTTCCAAAATGGTAATGAGGATGACGTCTATGTTGGCATAATTTGCATACCATGTCATGTTACAGGAGGAATATTACCCAATTCACATGTTAATGACAGACTTGAATAATATATTTTATATTTTATTATTTTTCCCCCTAAATCTTCAAGCATTTTATTTTACGAAAAGGAAGAAAGAAACAGAAATGCGTACATTGACGTCATCCTCATTACCATTTTAGAAATACAAATCTGAATATTACAGTAAATACCAACCTCGTACCCAGGTTCTTATCTCCGCTCGCCACCGCCACCGCCCAAGCGGAGATAAGACCCTGGGTACGAGGTTGTGTAAATACAAGTTCAAATCAAAAAATATTTTTGGATTAAAGTGGTTTTCTTATGAAAATATTGTTGGTAATGCATGTTTTTGCATAATCTTAAAGATATTATGGTAGTTGGTAATTATGCAAAGTTTCATTTCGAAATTCTCAAAAACAAAGTTGCATTTTACGTGCGAAGTTCGTATTTTGGAGCGCCGCCATTAAAGTGGCCGAGCTTGAGAAGAATAAGTCGAGGAAGCTTATGACGTCATAGACTCAACAAAAACAAAGGATCATTGTTCTTGTCAACAAAAGGGTCTTTGTTGTTATTGAGTCTATGACGTCTAAGCTTCCCCCGACTCATTCTTCTTCATCTCGGCCACTTTAGTGGCGGCGCTCTAAAAACTTCATACGTAAAATATTATACACTTGTTGAGTGGCGCCGAGGGAAACATTGAGTTTTACGGACCCGAAGGCTTCAATGTCACCCGAGGGCTTTAGCTCGAGGGTGACATTGAAGCCTGAGGGACCATAAAACTCGATGTTTCTCGAGGCAAAGGTCAACAAGAGTTTTGTTATATACCAAACACTTTTAAAATACAAAATACCAAGTTGACTCGAAACTTGCAACAGGCAACAAGACTTACCAAAACTCTTTGACTTTGTCTTCGTAATTTCAATTCAACTAAACAAATACACTAGACTCAAGAAGTACAAAGAACAGCTTTAAATTTATCCAGGTTTTCTTCAGACCTTCTTTGAAGTTATGTATAGATGTTCTTTCCTTTGGAAAATGGACTATTTCGAACCAAACAAGCTCGAAACAGCTCTTGTTTTCAAAATGTTCCGAAAAGTCCAAAGTTCTTGATCTGATGCAATACTCATTGTGTATTCACGTGAACAAGGCATGATTAAAGCTGACGTCAGAGGGAAACATTGCACTGTTTCCTTCTTTGTTGTTGACGTCAGAGGGAAACAGTGCAATGTTTCCCTCGGCAGAAAGAAACATTGAGTTTGTTGAACAACACGTGCCCATGATTTGACCAATAGGTTTCATTGTTGGCAAACGAAAGTCTTTGGTATATAACACCACCTTTTCTTCAACGAATTTTGAAGTGAAACTTTGCACGATTACCAACTACCATATCCTCTTTAGGATTATGCAAAAACTTTGCCAACAATATTTTCATCAGAGAATCTCTTTAAACTTTTGACGTAACGTAGAAACCATATCAGTAATATCTTATTTGAGTTTATAGGCATTTTAAAACATTGTTACCAATACGTACAAACTTATCTTCTACATTTTTCACATCCTTGTTTTAATAAAGCTTCGAAATTCTCTTGGCTATTGTTTGGATATCCCAGCTACGTCGGTAGAAAAAGGCATCAGACTTGTAGTTCGTCGTTGTAATGAAGTTCACTCAAAGGTATGTCGAAAACCCGCTTAAGGTAGCTCCCTACAGTTTCTTAAAGGACATTGGCTTTAAAAATTAAGTTTGTCTAATTTGAAAGAACTCATAATATTGTAATAGAAGATCCTTTAAAACTTTTTCGTATCTTTCTGCGTTTTCAAGATATTTCAATTTGTTTGATATGTAAATGAGATGGTCTCTAACGTCAGGAGTGAGGTAAAATATTTTCATACAGAGCAAAATCACTTACATATCTAACATGAAATGTTCAGCGTCGCAAGGAGTTTTTATGTGCACAGTTTCAAATGATTTCGCTGAACAAACTTAGAGATATAACTGGTTTTGCTACATGTGAAAATATTTTACCCCACACCTGACGTCAGAGACCATCTCATTTACATATCAAACAAATTGAAATATCTTGAAAACGAAGAGAGATACGAAAAGGTTTGAAAAGTCAGCGTGGATATTTCGTAAAAGAATTAAACTAACGTTATGCGTAAAATAACGTTTACAGCATCAAATACTGTCAACCATAGTCAATCGAGAAATGGTCTGGAAACTCGGGAAACTTCAAAGCGCCTATAATGAGCTGTGATTTTATGTTGAACCGTACCTTACACCGTGCACATCCTTTGTTTTAGGTTTATTAATATTTAAATAGCACGGTTGAGTGATTGAACTGAACTGAAACGTTGCTATTGGACAATTCGTTCATTATACTAAAATATAATGTGTTCAGTGACCGTGCACCGTGCACAAAAATGCATAAAGGCGAACAAAAAGATAGACCAAAGACTTTAGCTGAGTTTCCAGACCATATCTCGATTGACTATGTGTCAACAGATAAAGTGTTTTTAAAAATTTTGTAGATCTGGTTTTTTTTACTAAAGAAAAAAGTAACATGGTTGTTTTGTTTTTTAAACAATTGGATCTACAGATTTTTACAGGATATTTTACAAACTACTGCACAGGTTTTTGTGACCGTTTGTGGAAAGATGGATCATATAGAACAAGGGCCAACCCATTAAAGTTTGGTTGAGATTTGGATGAGAATTTAATGAAAATCTAACCACAAAATTCTCCGTGTAGAAGAAGTGCTTGATTGCCCTCATTATCCGCTTATTTTATGCAAACATTTTTGCATAATTCCGGTACAAGTGCAATCTTATTCGTTCATACATGTGTATGAATCCGAGTCATGTCCCGTGAGCTAGCTTGGTTAAAGTGGCACTATGACGGAAAAATCGTGAAACTAGTATTGATACCAGTAAACCATAATTTCCAAATGAGGAATACCGGCGTTCTCAGTTTCTCAAAATATTGTCTCTTTCTTGAGATATTTAAGTTCCTGAAACATGTAAATTAGGTGCCTCGTGACGTCATTCACTCACACAGGGAAAAAAATAAGATTTACAAAGTACTGATATATCTGAAACTATGAAGTAGAAATAATTCAAACTTTGCACAATAGTTATGGGGAAAATACACTCCAACGTTCACATTATGTTGTTTCCATGGATACCGTTTGCAAATAGGAGCCTTCCATTTGTAAAACAAAAATATTTATTTTTCTCCATAAAACAACATTTACTGCAATAGTGTAATAAAAGTAGGTGTACGCGCGCTGCGTAGGCAGTATAGAAACAACAATCGAAATATAGTAAGGTTAGATATACTGCCGAAACAGAGAACGTAGGAGTCTTACGTTTCGAGCGAAGACCCTTCGTCACGTTTCTCTCTGACGAAGGGCCTTTGCTCGAAACGTTAGACTCCTACGTTCTCTGTTTCGGCAGTATATCTAACCTTAGTATATTTCGATTTACTGCAATACATTGACATGAATATTTGTAGACACACAGATATTGTATTTCGAATGTTTCAATTATCATATTCTTTTGAAAAGAAACATAAAATTAATATTTGAATTTTTTAATAAAAATGCTCGTGTTTTTAAACGCTTTCCGTAGCAACAACATGATGCGCACAGTGGAGTGTACTATTGAATTATTTCTACTTCTTAGTTTCAGATATATTACTCATTTTGTAAATCTATTTTTGCCTGTGTGAGTAAATGACGTCACGAGGCACCTAATTTACATGTTTCAGAAACTTAAATATCTCGAGAATGAGACAATTCTTAGTTTTCATCTGACGTCACGGCGGCCATATTGGTGCACAGGACCAACGATATGGCGGCCATGTTGGTGCACAATCTTTATCCTATGGGAATTTAACTCTATTCTTATTCAAATATTTTGTATTGTTTTACCACCCCAACGGGGCCAGCAATCACGTGAGTGAAAACTGAGAATATTTTGAAAAACTGACAACGCCGGTATTCCTCATTTGGAAGTTATCAGTATTGTCACGATTTTTTCGTCGTTGTGCCACTTTAACGGGATGACTCGTTTTTCCCTTTAAACATCTTTATCAAGAACCCGCTGGCCAGGGGAGGTATGCATGCAGTCTCTGAGTGTCCTCTTGTTTAAGTGTATTACTACGGTTCCGGTTTGAGCGTGGACACGCGTAATTTGACGACACACGTTTCACACGGGAAACTAACATGTTGCTAAGCGGAAACTAACGTTACTAAGGCCAAACGCTATTGTTTCAATTTGAAACGAGCGCCAAATTTTCAAAGCAAATGTGTGCATGTTTATAACTCATCTTTATACACAATTAAATCTTCGTCAAGTGAAGCTAAGAACTCCACAGTGCTTTTCCGATCGGCCATTACGCTGAGAAACCCCACAACGCGACATTTGTGCGCACAGGCGTAGAGTAGGGGGGGGGGGGGGCTGAGGGACTTTAGCCCCCCGAGAAATCTTAATGGGGGGCTGACCCCCCAGAAATTTTGCAGCAACTGACTCATCAATCACCATTCACAAATTATAGGTTACTCGTTAGGCTAAAGTAACTGTTACAGCCTCACTGCTGAGTGTCAGCCAAAAGCACCCATATACAGTGATAAGTCAACCCAGTAAACACAACATCGAACAATTGTTGAAATGTGTTGTATTTTAACTAGTTTTTATGACATTTCATGACCTTCAGTGTTCTTAAAAATCACCCCTCAGAATGCAGGAAATGGCATTTCCAAGACTCTAAATTTCAAAAATTTGCGGGGCACATGCCCCCGGATTCCTCTAGAAGAGTCCCTTTTTGTAAACGCCCCCCCTCCGGGAAAATTCTTAAAAAGGCCCTGTTCAGCACTTTAGCCCCCCTGGACAAAAACAAAACTCTACGCCTATGTTTGTGCGAAGAAACAATGCCGTTTGGCCTTAGTAACTTCGCAGTTTCCGCTTAGCAACATGTTAGTTTACCGCGTGAAACATGTGTTGTCAAATTACGTACGTCCACGCTCAAACCGGAACCGTAGTATCTCTGTGATACAGACCTGTTTCCTCTTATTCTCCACAGAACACGTGGTCTTTAGATGATGCAGATCAGCTGAAATTACGTAATAAACATTGTTTGGATGTGAAAAAACCGTACAACCCAAGGTTGATGAAATGCCACGAAAGTGGTGGAAGCCAAGGATGGATATTAATAAAGGTACTGTACCATAGAGCTCGTTAAATCTGTTTGCCGAAACTCAGTTTAGTAAAATATTAAAAGGGGGGAGGATTTCAGGATTTTTCGAAACCTGCACTTAGTGGCCAAGATTAATATACATCGCAATCAAGAGACGGATGTGGAATATACCACACTGCTAATACACATGCTCAAAGATGATATATTGTCTATTTACACGCAGTGACTGCATTGCGCAGATTAACGGGTGAAAATGACGATCATAAGTGCAGTGTATGGCCACCATCAGCAACCGTGGACATTCTGTTGATAAGTTCCTGTAGCCCTGCCTCTGTAGCTGCTATAATTGCCATGTCATCTGCAAATTTTATAGACTTCAATAATTGTCCTCCAACTCTGATTCCTTCCTCTGTATCTTCTAGCGCTTCTCTCATCATAGCCTCTAAGTATATGTTGAACAACACTGGCGACAGACAACATCCTTGTCGAACTCCCTATTACACAGAGTTGTGATTCTACTTTCGCTACTCTCACTTTTGCCGTTTGGCCCATATACAGGTTCTTTATGAGCCTTCTATCACTCCAGTCAACACCGATATTCTTCAACACCTCCATTCATTTTATCCAATCTATTCGGTCCAATGTCTTCTGCATATCACAATAAACGCTACATATAATTCTTGACCATATTCTAGACTACGTTCTCCTAAGATTATCCCGATCGCGTCACGTGTTCCTCTTCCACTTCCACTTCTAAATCCAATTGATCTTCGCTAACAAACTCCTCTACTTTGTTTAACCTCTTAGTAATTATCTTTAATATAACTTTCGATGCATGAACAATCAGTACTAATGGTTCTGAATTCACTACGTTTCTTTTCTGCTGGCGTTTTCTTTGTATTTGTAAGACAATCTTAATCGTCTGTAAGAACTGTTGTGTTTACACAAAACTGTTAGGTGAGGTCATCATCATCATCATCATCATCATCATCATCATCATCATCATCATCATCAGCAGCAGCAGCAGCAGCAGCAGCATCATCACCATCATCATCACCATCATCATCATCATCATCATCATCATCATCATCATCATCATCATCATCATCATCATCATTTCCCATTTGGTGCATTATCAGGCTTGGGACGCTTCCGTCTCGAGTGATCTCCAAATTGACTATCGAGCAGTTGCATAAAGTCGCTTCTGTTCATCATCATTCCCCTCGCCTGTCACGATCCACTTCAAGCAACTTTTCTATTTTTGTCCAAAAGGACCCTGGACCTCTGGTGTCCTCCCATTCGAGTGGAGCTCTTCACCAGAGTAAAATCAAATGTTTGGTAAGGTGTTTTTTTTAATGTTCTATCCAAATTCATCTTAGGAAAGTCAGTTGTTCTACAACCCAGCAAGTGGAACGTGCTTGTCGCAATCGTCGCGGAACAAAGCAATTATGGCAATATGCAACACATCAGACTCGTCACAAAAATGGACATTTTAAGTAGTGAATTTTTCAACACAACACGGTAATCGTCAGTGATATTAGAGGTGCTACTCCGAACGACGAACGATGGTATGCGATTTTAACTTGTTTTACTGGAGTATGAAACTTGAGTCAAATGATTGAATCTGAATGAACTGTTGTAATTGTGCTGATTTTTGGAGAATCGTATGTGCAATCAGTCTCAGAAATTTGAACTATACTGGTGTTTTTTGGGGGTTTTCTGTCTCATTGCATGGACGCCCCTGTGGTCTGTACTAGCTTGTGTAATGTTGAAAGCGTTGGCAATATAACAGGATTATATATTGTATGTAATTGCAATCAATATTATATGTATGGGTAATCATATGATAGCGAGTACAATTAAGGATTTCCAATCCTTAATTGTACGAGCAAAATCATGATTACTCATTTATTATATGCATGACAAAATTACGACACGTACGCTTCGTACTCACTCACGCCTTTAAAAACATCCTGTTTCATTACTTAACAAGAAACATTTTCACTCTGGGTGTTCTCTGTACTCATTTCAAAATATTTACAAATTTCTAGGAATTTCTAGTTCATAGTGTACCACAAGTCGTTGGAAATGTGAAAACTTTCCATTGCAGAATTGGCCGCCATTTTGAATTTTATTGTCAACATCGTTCCCAGGGCCTTGGGAGCAGTACAATTAATAAAATAATTGTACTCCTCTCAACCAATCAGAATGCAGTAATTTTGTCATGCATATATATATATATATATATATATATATATATATATATATGGCGTTATATGTTCAATAATGCCGTTTGGCCGAAGTGATTATCTATTATGATTACGGACCCAATCATCAATCATAGTTTCTGTTTGGTAAAATCAATTAAATCTCATCAATAAAATATTAAAGAAACGCTGATTTTAGACCCTTGTAAACGAGAAACGAAAGGCTTGTAAACGAACTGGCTGCAATATTTTTAATATTGCAGTGTGTTTGGCTGCAATATTAAAAATATTGCAGTGTGCTTGCTGAAATCGTTGATATAATGCAGACAGAGAACAATGGAATTTGATAAAGGTCAGTAATTATATTACGTATATAACGCTGGTCGTTGCTACAAAGACACGGCACCTTTGGGCGTGTTCTAGAATTGTACACAATTGCTCTATATTTTTGTAAACATTCTGGTAAATTAATTTATTTTAAATAAACGAATTTAATTTCAAACAAGAGGTCTTGCCTAACATGGTGGTGTATGTTATTAAACAATAGACCTTTCCGCACGAAGTGCGTGGATAACGCGTTGAGAGATTTGATTGGCTCTCGCCAAACTTCGGACCAACATTGGACATTAGCCAATCAGATTTGTCAAAAAGAAAGATCATGTGATCCATTCACTTCGTGCGGAAAGGTCTATTATTGCACACGAGGCTGAGCATGATACTAAGACTTATCCCGCAGAATATTATCTGCCGAAGACGAAGGCTGAGTAATATAATCATCCGTAAGCTGAATCCAATAATTGTTTTATTATACATTCAAAATAGTCATACTAAGATGGAAGAAAAGTCTAGCAGTAAAGAGTCATGCGATTAATTATGCAAAGTGACTTTATTGACGATTTTATTATTTTTAGATTTTCGCGCGCTTTGTCGCAGTGACGTCATTAGCGTCCAATATTTTTTGGACGCCTCCGTCCAATAATTCACATCATTATACCCTCACAAATAATTGTCCAATCAAATGTCTAGGGGAAAATATGAAAACGAGGAGTAGATCGTCAGGTCCAGTTTGTCTTTGTTTTTTTTTCCAGTTTTTCTTCATTTATAACAAGTTCTGAAGGTTTTTCTATTTTTGAAATGACGCCACATCAGTCGGACATTGCAAGTTATTGGATTCATCTAACGAAATATAGCGACGGAGTCTAACGTTTCGAGCGAAGGCCCTTCGTCACTCAGAGAGAAACGTCTCTCTCGTTTCTCTCTGACGAAGGGCCTTCGCTCGAAACGTTAGACTCCTACGTTCCCTGTTTCGGCAGTATATCTAACCTTACTAAATTTCGATTGTTGTTTCTACACTGCCTACGCAGCACGCTACTTTCATTACTTATTGGATTCATCTAAGCCCGATATTGCAAAATATTTAAGTCAAGAATTCAATATTGGGCGAGATCGAAGGCCGAGCGTAATATTAAAATTTGAGACAATATTTTCCATGTCGGGCGAAGATGAATCCAATAGGTGTTTTATTATATGGAACAAATAATCGTACAATTGACAAGTAAATATACCTTGTGCACCTGTCCAAAGGTTGCTGCCCAATATGTAGTTGTCCTAAAATATTGGGCTGGCACGTGACGCTAACATGGGTTACGTGGGAAACTGGAAACATCACGATTTTCGGACCGCCGCGCTTGGACAATCAAGAAGCTGGAAAAATAGACTTTGACACTTGATAATTCAGGCCTCGAAATAATTCTTGAAAGTATACCGGTCATCATGACTGGTAAGAAATTACATTGCCGGTCACAGAAGATTTTTTACCGGTCATCTTTTGTGTTTTTTTCATTTGCGCCTATTTTAAGTGTACTTGTGCACGTAAATTTACAGTTAATCATTCTCAAGAAAATGCTTACTTCTTTGGCGGGAAAAAGATGAAAAATAGCAATTTCACTACGTTTTAGTGGTGGTTTTACGAAAAAGGAAAGGTGGCGGCGGTTGAGACTTCGCAGATGAATATTGACTCGCATTTCTCGTTGGACAGATTTGGCATTTCCCAACCGATAATTTTCTTCGCTATACCGAAGATCGTCTTCTTTTGCAGGCACGGAACACACATTACAAATGGTAAACGCACAATTTACGCACGAATATTTGGTATTTGGACGCTGACAAACAGAACAATTGTTTGCCACAGCGTCAGACTGCTGCTCAGCCACGAGGTATCGCGCACCAGTGTAATTTGAGTTGCAAGCGTTAAAATAGTAGGCTGTGGGCGCAATCCTGCGGTGTTTTGAGAAGCGAGACTTCCGCTTTTCCCCAAACGAAACGCAAGCAATTGTTGAGAATTACCCGCTCTTGTACGCATTTTGTATTAAAAAAAATTACCGGTCATATATGTCCGGTAAGTATAGGTTATTTTTCACATGCCTCGGTTTCCTTTGTTCTTGTAGGGGAATATATTCAATAGCCCCTGACAAAATAGTTTAATATTCCCCTCTAAGGCTCTAATATTCCCCTCTACCATTCCTCGCTATAATATTCTCCTCTAATGTTCCCGTCTAATATCCCCCGCACCACTCCTTATCTTATGAAATCCTGTCAATCTCGCCATGTGAAAAATAAGTACGTTATTTTCAGGCCCCTCGGGCTTCGCCCTCGGTGAATAAATCACCTATCCTCTCGTGGCCTCAAAATATGCGACGATATTCGCCGGTCGAACTGAAAAATTTACGGGCACTTATTTCGAGGCCCGACTTGATATATAACAATATTATATAATACGAGGCGATCAGTGAGTGTTTTAGATCTGATAAAAAACAACCTGCAAACGTTTCGAATAGCTTCAAAAATGACTCTTGGGTAAGTTCATTAGCGTAGTAATTTTGGAAAATAATTTTTTTCTAAGCCGAGAAAACCAAAGCTAAAGTTTCTGTAAATCAGGCGGATTCTTTATAGATTCATATAAAACCACGGACCTGCTACTGATTTTCTTTGTGCTTTCCTCGTGAATTAATACTGAGCTATTAAAGTAGTATGTATTAAACTAAGGACTTATGTTAAAGGGTATTGGCAATAAAAATTAAGTTTATATCTCATTTGAAAGAACTCGTCAAATGGTATAAGAAGACCTTTTACAATTTTTCCGTATCTGTTTTGGTTTTGGAAATATTTTGACTAAAGACAGCGTGCTGTCCGCCATCTTGGAATTATTTCCGATTTGCAAAATTATGCATGTGACGACATAAGCAGGGTAAAGTGAAATTTTTATCTTGCCAACCTTATGACATTATGAGCTAGAAACTCGATTTTTTATTGCGCTATTTCCATTTTAAATTGCCTTCATTCAACATTTAAAAAGCCTTCCGTGGAAATTTGGTCACCCACGGAGTACGCAGTTTCATCAGGTTTACCCTGCTTGTGACGTCACCAATTTCCTAGTTAATTAGACCCAATATTACAAGATGGCGGACAGCACGCTGTCTTTGGTCGAAATATTTCCAAAGCCAAAACAAATACGGAAAAATTGTAAAAGGTCTTCTTATACCATTTGACGAGTTCTTTCAAATGAGATAAACTTAATTTTTATTGCCAATACCCTTTAACCTCGTTTGCTGGTCTGTACGTGAAAATGTTTGCCTGACGTTTTTGTAAAAAAAGGAGCGACGAATGGCTGTTAAAAGTGTTGTGGCTCAACCGAGGATAAAATACATCCACAAAAATCGAGTTTCAGGCATACGTTCGTATAGGTGTAAAGCGAAAACGTCAGTAAGACCTACCCAGATTATGACATCACACGCATATTAAACATTTATTAAAGATGGCGGAAAATGATTCAGGGAAGAAATTAATACAATTCATTTGATTTGTTTTATTTCAATGTCTTTAGTACAATATGTCTTACGTATGCTAGAGTGTATTTCCATATTGGTTTATTTTTTAAAACTTTTGGTATTTATCTCCCATATCCATCACTGACATAAGCCCTGTGTACACGGCTAAAATTTAAGCGTGATCTGAGCCACATCTGACTTTAAGCGGGCTTAAAATGTCCGTGTAAACAGATCGGCGTAAATTAATCGCGATTAGTTTGCACCACCTCAAGGAGGTGGATTAAACTGAGCACGATCAGTTAATCGCGCTTAACTTGGCCGTGTGAACTCAACGATAGAAAAACGCTTGCTATTAATACGTTGTTATTAATACGATAAAATGCATTTTTTTGCCCTGCTGTGCCTGTAGAAGCTTCCATCTCGCTATTCTTTGTTTCCTTTGTTTCCTTTGTTTGTTTGTTTGTTTGTTTGTTTGTTTGTTTGTTTGTTTGTTTGTTTGTTTGTTTGTTTGTTTGTTTGTTTGTTTGTTTGTTTGTTTGTTTGTTTGTTTGTTTGTTTGTTTGTTTGTTTGTTTGTTTGTTTGTTTTGCTATTACTCTTTCTCGTGTACCGATGTCTTCCGTAGTTCCGTTCCGTTGTTCTTTGACGCACGTTACCAATACGAAGCTTCCAATTCAAAACCAAAACTATAGCTCGTCCGCCATGTTGAATAATGGTGTACGTGTTTTAGTATATAAGGGATTATTCTATAAGCTAAATAAATTACCATGTGAACGCACCAAGGTGGCGCATTTTAACTTAAGCGTGCTTAAATTTTGGTCGTGTAAACACAGCTATAGATTTATAATCAGCAACGATTTTCCACTAGCGACAAGTTTCATCCGTTACGTTCACCAGAGGATCAGTGTCATTTGGCTTGGCGCTGCAAACACAGAGTGCGGTTATACTTTTGTAAAGGAATCTACACGACGCGAAAAGCAAACGCGTGGCCAAAGACAACATAGCAAGCGTAATGATCAACACGAACAAGGCTGGCAAAAATCCTAGTAATAAAATCTCAATCCAGTCGAACGTCTGGAAGATAGGTACATAGGGACCTTTGATTTGCCTTTCGGTTGCCATGATAACAGATTTGTACATATTAATGATTGCCAATAGAACCAAACACAGAAGTGACACGGACTCTGCTGTGTTGGCGTGAGGGTTTCGGAAAGGTTTCGCCATTGCATGATGTAAACCGGCGAGTACGCACACGAACGACATACAGAGCAGGCGTAAAGATGGGTCAGTGATGAAGCAGTAGAAAAGAACCAAGACAAACCGGCGACCAATCAAAACGCTCTCCCAATAAAGAGCTCCCTTGGTACCAGTTTCTGGCTTTCTAAACGGTTCATGGAGCACTTCTTTTAATATCTCCGTATACTCGCTCTGCTCGACAACATTCACTTCACGACGGATAAGACGGACAAGCCAGAGAACAAGAAAAGGAAGCGGACAGATGGACGCAAGTAGCAGCTGCTTCGCCGAAATCTTCCCGTAATGCAATTTGACCGAGCCCCAGGCCAACGCAAACATGAAAGGTATGACGACAATAACATTGAAGCCGACCAGAACGTACTGCCACCATTGAAAACACACGATAGTTCCGTTATAAAACCAGCGGTATTCGGCACCGATAGGGACACATTGAACAAGCGACAAACTCACGTTGGCAATCGTCGCGTATCCTAGCAACAGGGTTTCCATGGTCGCGCCTAGATACGGCCCAAAGCGAGGCGCCGTTGTTTTGAGAATCCGACAGAGAACACAATGAAGGCCGTAGATAAAATAGATAGCGACAAGGGTACCGACAACCGGAGCCAGGTCGAACAATTTTTTTGTCTGAGGCGAAAGTCCAGGAAACGGACAAACGAGGCCTCCGTTGGAAAACCTTTGTTGGAAGTTAAAAAAGCCAACGACTGGAAGAATCACCTTGTTTCGTACCAGCTCTTCCGCCGAGGTAGACGTAAGGAGTAAGTTTGAGATTTGATAAAAATAGAAGACGATCTCGAGGAAACCCACGGCTTGACTCTTCTCGTATTTGATCTCCTCCGTCGACAGCAGCAATCGAGACTCTTTTTCATCCCCTTCGTCTTCCTCTAACGAATTCAAAATGCTTTCTCTGTTTTCGATACCTCGGTGTTTCAGCTGTGGAAAAAATGTCCTAAACCAAAATATTTGTTTCACAGCAAAAGTGACAATGGGTGGTTTGAGAATCAGGAAAAGGGCTATGATCAAAACGAGTGCGACAGACGCAACCCAGAACCAGCGATCCTTACAGTTCTTTGCCAACCTGCAGTCGGTCGAGAACAACGTCTCGGTGTACCCAGGTGCACACTCGCCGCACATGAAACCTCGACGGTGTCCGTGACAACTGTTATAAGCGTTAGAATCTCGCTTTGGCGACCGACAGTACCCGAGGGGGCAGAGGGTGAAGTTTAAGGCTGGAGGGTCGGTTTGAACCATGTAGCCCCAGAAGTCCGGCTTGGATTTGATCGAGGGTAAACAGTCCGCTCCTGGAGGGCATGGAAGACACAGAAAGTCCTTCGTAGTAGTTAAACCTTTTGTGTGGCCTCTTTGTAGACTGTAAAAACCAGGATTACACTCTTCGCACCACAAACGAAGAACTGTGACTTGAAGGGTGCAGCTATTGTTCACCCTGTTCGGGTAGGATAGATTTAGCTTTGAGACGACCGATCCAGGCGGGCAAACAACCGATGAAAAATTATCAAAATCGACCAAGCCACCCTTGGAGACCATTATCAATGGATCGGCGTTCCATCGCGTTCGCTGATCGACGGTCGAATTGACGAGAACAAAAGGACGGACACTGTACGTTTGTACGAACCCTGAGGGCAAGTGAAACCCGTTGTCACCTACCGACACATTAGCGACGGTTTGAACGAAAACAGAGTGCAGCAATTGTAGACTGTTGGAGCCATCGTTCGAGATATGGCCACCTTGAACTGATGCAAAGTTGTTGATAAAGGCACAGTTTCGAAACGTTGCCGCCCCGTTCGTGACGGAAAGCGCGCCACCGGCCGTAGCAATGTTGCCTTCAAAGTAAGTGTTTTGAATTAAAACGGTATTGTTGTATATCCAAGAACGCCAAGGTGCAGGGTAGACCGCAGAAGAGTCCTCGCATCCAGACTGATTGAGAAGATCGTCTGACATCGCTATGAAGACGGCTCCACCGAATGCTCGAACGGCTGTGTTGTTCGTAAAAGAGCAATCAGTCATGTCAACGCCAGAATCCTTACTGATGTCAAGGTAAACAGCACCCCCCAGACCTCCCAGGGAAAAGTTCTCCAAAAACGTTGTGTTAGTAAAAATTACACTCGAGTTTTCCATTTGTAGATACATCGCACCGCCAGGACTAGCGTGTGCAACATTCGATTGGAAAATTGAATGTTCGCTGGCAAACGTTCCGCGTGCCACAACATAGATAGCCCCACCTACTGCTGCTGCGCTATTCCCCGCAAAGAAGCAGCCGCTTAAATTAATGTTAGCGTAACCTATAAGATGGTTTGTTAAATACATAGCGCCGGCAGGTGCCCCGGCAGCGCTGTTGTTGATGAAGGATACCTTTTCAAAGAACAGAACTGCCGACTCTACTTTAAGCTCTAAATACAGTGCTCCTCCCGGAGGAAACGCCGTGTTGTCAGTAAAACAGACATCGACGGCAGTTAAATTAAACAGAGAGGCATTCTCGTCTTCTGATTCCAGCGACACAAAGAAAGCGCCGCCAGGGCCACCTTCGGAAAAATTTTGTTCAAATAATACATTACGAAAATATAAGCTGGTGTCGTCAATTGACTGAAGATTCAATACTCCACCTGGCCCGCCAGCGTGGTTGTGAAGGAACGTCGCGTTTGTTGCCGAGAGGCCAAAGGAATTCCCCTTTTGATTGGAAGGTGGTATGTGGAAAACTCCACTATACGCAGTGGCAACGTTGTTCTGAAACAGTGTGTTGAAAAGCTGAACTTTGATTGAAATACTCCATAAAAACGACATTACTCCTCCTGATACGTGTGCGCTGTTCGAAACAAACGTGCAACCGTTTGCCATGATGATGATATTTGCGTGTAAGGGTGAGTCTGTATGAATAACACCACCATGAACAGCGGAATTCGACGTAAAAGTTGAGTTTGTCATGAATAACATCACAGCCGAGGCATTTTGGTACTTGGCAGACGCAGAAATGTATAATACGCCACCTTTATTAGTTGATGTTATACTACTGAAGTTAGAATTCCTGATCAAGACAGAGGTATTTTGGGCAGAAATGTAAACAACTCCTCCATTTCCAGGATTAGATCTTCCATTAACAAACAAAGAATTGTCGATCAACAGATTAACCGTGTTGCTTTCTATGAGGAAAACTCCACCGTGTATCCTCGAGTTGACGAAATCGTCAATAACTACACTGGTAACGCTTATTTGGGTCGAACCAGCTGAAATGGAGAGAAACCTGGCTAGGCTCTTAAAAACTCGGGATGCCTTGATATCGACGACAACGTTCTGACACCATAGCACAAACAAACTGTTTGCTGCTCGTGTATCGTGTTGTCCGTTTTCAACAAACTCGGTATCTTCGAGCAAAATGTTGGTTTGGCCCAATTCATTTTTCAAATACATCATACCGTCTTCACGGACAAGGTTCTCGTGGAAGCTTGTGTTCTTGATCCTGATGTCAACAAAGTTCGTTTTCGCGCAGTCCAACCATAGGAAAGTCGACTGTAAACTGAACGGTTTTGGGAAACTTCTGAGTCCGCTGCTTTTGAAAACAGAATTCCGGATGTCGATATGAATTTGGTTTTGTTCGCTGTTCGCAGCATAGCTCGTAACTGACACGCAGGCCTCGTTGCTATCAAAGGTGACATCGTCGAGTAAAAGACCAAATGTATTTCGATACAACATCGTAAAGTTCATCACCACCTCTTCCGTCTTAGAGAACAGACATTGCTTCACGGCCACAGAGGTTTGGATAAAATGAAGGCGGGAATTGACAAAAACAAGTCCAGTGAGGTTTATGTTAAGTGGACTGGAACCATTTGTTCCGTTTACGATCCAGTTCTGGTCCGCGTCACACACAATGTGAGCACGTGACCGAATCCCGACAAACGAGATGTTTTTGTCGACGTAGATCCCCCTATGACGCGACGTCAGCGGTTGACATTTGAACGGATCCAGTGTAGTGTTGGTGCCATCGAGGTAAATCACCGACCCCGTAGACGCTTTATACATGGCGTGAGAAATCGTTCGACACGGCAAGTACTGTGATCCACAATTCGTGCTGTCATTCCCCGACACTTTCGACACGTAGATAGTTGGTAGGGATTTCACACAATGAGCTGTATAAAAACAAATGAAATGGAACGTAAAAGTTGCGCAAAAAAAATTTCTTAACGTTGGGTCATATTTTTGCAAGACCCAAGGATGGTATTGCGAAAAAACAGGAAAGATGCTATTTATTCCATTCCGTGCAATGACTGTAATCAGGTGTACATCGGCCAGACTAAACGTCAGTTTGGTAGGCTGTTAAAAGAGCACGAAAGGTTGTTTTCTTTTCAAAATAAGAAAAATTCTGCTTTTTCAGACCACGTGTGCCGAACTAGCCATGAGATCGGCAGATCGCATGGCATGCACAATTCAAAAATCGTCATCACCAATCCACGGTACCACTGAAGGCACATTAATGGCGTCCACAATCCATTGAATCAGGATGACGGCGGTCTATTATCACAAGCTTATTTGCATCTTGTTAATAAATAACTTGCTTGACAACGATCACCTCTGATGAAGACACTAGATCGGAGTGTCGAAACGTTAGCTCACGAACAGTAACTTTTTAAGTTGCGATGAAAAAACTTTTAAGCCAGGGTATTATAGCGTTATAAGTAATATTGGGCATTTCACTCGATTACATAGCATGTTCTAAGGATTTTGGGTGAAGGAAAATTCGAGTGTAGTATATATACATTTTAAGACTAAACCGGGACCAGTTGCGAAAAATGCAACTACACAGGCCTTCCGGCAGGAATTGAACCCACGACCTTGCGATTCTAGGGCAATGCTCTAACCACTGAGCCACGGAGGGCGTTGCCGAGAGCTCGATCGCGAGTTCTGTATATATAATAAGGTGGTGATGCCAGGAGAGAATTTGGTATATTATAAGTAATATTGGGCATTTCACTCGATTACATAGCATGTTCTAAGGATTTGGGGTGAAGGAAAATTCGAGTGTAGAATATATACATTTTAAGACCAAACCGGGACCAGTTGCGAAAAATGCAACTACACAGGCCTTCCGGCAGGAATTGAACCCACGACCTTGCGATTCTAGTGCAATGCTCTAACCACTGAGCCACGGAGGGCATTGCCGAGAGCTCGATCGCGAGTTCTGTATATATAATAAGGTGGTGATGCCAGGAGAAAATTTGGTATATTATAAGTAATATTGGGCATTTCACTCGATTAACCTTACCTAGACGTCAAATGACTGACGCACAGCATCTAGTTTCCAGATGAATGCTGAGCAACTTTTCTATAGGTTAACATGCAACTAAAGTTGGGCGATATACCGGTATTTTTAGTTGTTCGCGATATTTAGTTGATACCATTAAATACAAGACAATGGACACTCCAAAATGGGTTAACATTTTTATTCAACGTTTCGACTATCTTGCAGTCATGATGACTGCAAGTTTCGTGACTGCAAGTTTAGCCAATAACGAAACGTTGAATAAAAATGTTAACCATTTTCGGTGTCCTTTGTTTTGTATTTTATTAATTTACTCAGTGGTAAACCGTAATTTTAGTTGATACCGGTATGGCGGTGTTTGTTCCGATTCTATACCGGTGCACCGGCAAGATAAATCGGTATTATGGGTCAGTTTATCTCTTTACTTAAATTGCAAGAAGACTTCTTCAATGAAAAACATGCAAATACAGTGTGTGTGTACGAAATAATATTTACAAGTAGATTATTAACTTTCAAAAACGTCGTAGTTATAGTACTTACTTTTACTTGCGAAGGAGAGAGAACCGCTGGCTCGCAGTCAAAATTCGAAGGCCAGTTAAGAATGGCTCAAAAATTAACCTCAAGTGGCACTATACGACGAAAAAATCGTGAAACTAGTATTGATATACCAGTAAATTATAATTTCCAAATGAAGAATACCAGCGTTTTCATTTTCTCAAAATATCGCCTCGTTCTCGAGATATTTTAGTTTCTGAAACATGTAAATTAGGTGCCCCGTGACATCATTTACTCACACAGGCAAAAATAAGATTTACAAAACGAGTAATATCTCCGAAACTATGAAGTAGAAATAATTCAAACTTTGTAGGGTTGGGAAACCGGAAACCCAGGTATTTTTTTTTTGCCTAATATATGAACTCGCTTTTATGTACGAAATTAACTTACTTTAAAACGAGGTCACAAGGGCTAACTTATATATATGCACATAAAATAATAGTGAAGTGTCAGCCATTTATGAATAAAGTTTTAAACCTACTCACGGTGTAGTCTCGAAGCGCACTGTAATTTCAAACACAATTCTGCAACGAATACCCTATAGTCATAATGCAACCGCTAAAATGTTCGGTAGGTTTGCGTTTAATCAGGATACGATATTCAATGCAAAAAAACCCCGTATTTATCTGTCTACGTTTGTCAGTCTTTCTTTAATACTAGCAGGAGAATGTTTACAAATGAAATTGACAATGTTTGGCGTGCTGATATCATGGTCTCTAGACTATAAGTATATGGT
Source organism: Corallium rubrum (assembly GCA_964035015.1). NCBI lineage: Eukaryota > Metazoa > Cnidaria > Anthozoa > Scleralcyonacea > Coralliidae > Corallium > Corallium rubrum. Next base: position 30,763,926 of record OZ035998.1, read on the forward strand.
TCCATCAATTATATTGCAATTCGGAAGCTCCTTGTATAAATGTACACCATTTTTGCTATTTTGTCTGAAACATGTTACGAAACGTTTAATTTCTTTGTCTGAAATAAGGATTCAAACTTATGAAATCAAACATATGAATTCAAACTCGACATATGAATTCAAACTCAATATGTGAAATCTTCATCTCGACACTCGATGATGTGCATAGCTGTCTCGTATGGCAGGCGTCTGCCCACTATGCAAAACCTGCACGTCAAAATGCAATATTCGTCCAAATGAACCGTTCAGAGTAAAAACTATCTCAGAAAATGAGCAGTTCAGAGTAAAAGTTACTTCAGAAAATGAGCAAACCTCCAGAAAATAACTTTTGAATTTTGGCGGTTATTACGCGTCATACTACATTGCTTTTAAGACTACAGTACATCTTGAATACCATTTTCTCAGTGTTAAATAACAACGCATATCATATAAACAAACTAAGTACTGTAAAAATTTACCGCAAAGTTGGTAACTACGCTAAAGTTAGTTACATCCATCTCTGTAACTAACCTATACAAAATTGTGCACTCTGATTGGGTGAAACGCATCACATGCCAGTCCGTTATATTTACCCCCCACGTATGTTTATTTAAAGGATATTATGTTATCTGCTTTTATAATCAGGGTGACGGCCCCAGGTAGAGGGCTATTTGTTTTCGAAATCATTCCCCAGGTATGGGGGCTTTGGTGTGTATTTGGGTGGTGGCAAAAACAAGTTTTTGGGAAATTTGGGCTTCTTGGTAACAATGCCTTTTGACGTACGCAGATGGATCATTAATAGTGAAATCTATTGTTCTTATGCATAGTTGTCCATCTGCGTACGTCATAAGCATTGTTACCTAAAGCCCAATTTTTCTCAAGAACGAACTAGCCATGGCAAACTTTGAGAGTTAATAGCGCGAAAACTACGCATCAGATTCTCTTGAAATTTTCAGTCAGTGCCACTGCCATGCTTCAATAAAACAATGAACAAATTGATAGTGAGTTTTACTATCTCTAAACAATAACAAGAACAACAATTATAGTACATTAATAGTACATGTATAACATAAAGACTATACATTTGTCACTTTATATGTATGTAACATAATTAAATTTAAAAAGCCATGTATAATAATTAACCTAAGTTTGCTGGGCAATAATCTTTTTAACCATACATACTTCGATTTCCACCTGATGCCTCAATTGCATCACTAATAAATTAACCTCTCATTTAAATACTGTAACCTCGACCACTTAGTCATTATGGGAAAATATCAGACCTCAGTCTTTTGTATATAAAGACCTCACTCTGAGCTTGTTCTGTGGTGTGAAGATCTCGGTCTGATAGTTTTGAACTGAAAATATCACACTCATAAATAGCACACTCAGTTAATATAATAATTACTGTAAACAATTATTGGATGAGACTGAGCATGATATTGAGAATTATCCAGACCAAGGTCAATGTTCATCTGCCAAATATAAGCTGCAGCTGAGGTGGACAACATATTGTTTGAGGTCTGGATATTAATTCTTAATATGACATGTGTATTAAGCCATATTCAAAATTGATTGTTTTATTATGCACATTCAAAATTCACTGTAGTATTAAAAAAATCATTATAATTCATGAAAAATTATGTGACACAAACCACTAGTGCTTGTATCAACGTTTGATACAGAACACTAATGGACCTTATTAGTATTTTGTACCAATTGATACATGCAGAATATTATTAGTATTCTGTGTCACTTGATACAGAATATTAATAGAGTTACAGACCTCTAATGGCTGTATCACATGTACATATCAGTAGGGGCATTATAAGGAACCAGGGGGTAAATGGGGCATGTACCCCCCCCCCCCCCCCCAATGTTGTCATGAAAGGCCCTTTTTGCAACAGAAAAGTGCCCATTTAATATGATAAAACATGTTTCAAGTGTCCTTTTGAAGTCCTATTCCCTGAACAAAGTGCCCTTTTAAAGCTGTGCCCCTCCAAGATCAACACACTTCCTAAGTAGTATAGGATATGGGGGTACGAGCGCACTTTTAATTGCTCGGTACCATCACCTTTTTCCGTTTTTGCGAGTGCTCGGTACCATCACCTTTTCCGTTTTTGCGAGTGCCCGGTACCGTCACTTTTACCAGTATTCTCAGTTGCCCGGTACCATCACCTTTTTTCATTGCCCGGTACCATCACCTTTTTCCGTTCCCCGGTACCAGTATTTTCCATTGCCCGGTACCACCACCTTTTCTCCGTTGCTCGGTACCATCACATTTGTCGCATTTGCCGCGTTTATAGCGATGGTCGCATGCGTCACTTTTTGGCCAGAATATTGGTAAAGTGGTTGGTAGCGTTACCTAGTTTGGGACGCGCTAGGGATTGGGTTAGGTGCTGGTTCCAGAGACTGGCCAGGTTTTGGCAAGATGACGGTCCCGGCGACTGGCTAGGTTCTGGCATGATGCTGGTCCAGTCGCCGGCTATGTTACCTTCCCGTTGGTCCCGGCGACTGGCTAGGTTTTGGCATGATGCTGGTCCAGTCGCCGGCACCAAGTCAACGGTAGAAGTCATAGGTTGCGGCACTTTCCCCAGTCAACGGTGAATAGCGGCCTAACCAACGGCACCCTCCTTGTCAAACCCCTAGATCCGATCACCTTTCACAATTATTAGCATTCGAACGTAAATATATAACCTCATGGAATCCCACATAAGTGGAACTCTATTAGGTGTTGGTAAAATTTAGGAGGCCTATAGCAGGTTTTTGCTTAGTAGGTATCCGGCCACCGCCGTGGCAACTAAGATAATCCCCAACTTATTACCAGAGCTAGCCTGTGTGTTGGGTGTATGAACCAGTGACTTGTTAACCGTGTGGGCTGCCAGAGGCTTCTCTAGTTTTTCGTCTAATGTTTCCAAGTGTGGGACATATTTCTGGTGTAGCTTTTTCGGCTTCCTATATGTACCCTGATAGTTTACTCTTGAGTTAATTCCGAATTTCATAACACCTGATGCATGCTTAAGTAGGTTGTTATATCCTAAAATTTTCTCCTTTAGTATGGTAAGTGACCCTGGAACCAACCATGTGTCAGGACTTATAGCTAGGTTCTGGGTTACGTTGGTGTCTGATATCGACCTGTTCATATTTAGAATCCAGGTACTCACTGAGTAGTTAACTATGGCGTCATTTACTAGGACTCTGAATTCCTGCTGTGACTCTAGACTTCCTGCGCCTTTTTTAACAATACTGATCCTTGTTTTGGCTTGCGGCACCTAGGACGGCGTAGACGTATGCCTCGATAGATTCATTCAGATACTGCAGACCTATCTTGGTGAAACCATCTGTCTTCAGTGGGATGAACCTCCTGTAGTGCGTTCTGTAATCATCATTTAGACGCCACATCCACTCGCGGAATGACCTGTCATGCTTCTGGCCAGAGTGATGGTTTATTAGGAACTTCTTCTCCCTAGGTATATTAGCCATGTTATCGATAACATCGTTTCCAGCACCAAACTCCCTCATTAGGTCGCTCTTCTTTTCTTTTATGAGACGTCTTAGTATACGTCGGGTTGTGAAGTACAGTATAGGTGGAAGCGCATTATAGAGGTGATCACCGGGTATACGTCATCCGAGAATTTAAGGTGCTCTACCCCAACACCGCAGCAGTATGAGCTAAGGTATACAGCGAATATCAGCTGGTAGTAAGGTTCACCGTTATTCCACCATACTGCTATATCAGTCCGGTTTCCTGGGTTCAACACAGGTAATTTTGCCATGAAGAAGTCGTGGTCATTAACATAAACCCTGAAATTGTTAAGGTCGTAGTCTATAACATTTTCCGATAAGTATGTGAACTTTGAGAAGTCGTATTTACCTTCAACATCCTTCTTCCAATGTCTTTTTCCCTGGACCTTCTGTAATGTACCACCACCAAGCCATATTTTTGGGAATCTTGGAGGTGGCTTATCTATTGTGAGGTACTTGGTATAGTTTCATTGCTCTTGAATTCCTTATCACCAGTGTAGATGTATGATCCATCAACAGGCCCGAAAAAAACGCCAGGCTCTGACTTGCCAAACACTGAGTCAGTTATGAACTTACTCCTATCAGCGTATGGGTACTTGGTGAAGAATCTATTTAGGGTCTTGTTCATATACCATAGGTTGTGTAATATTCTCTAACTGTTTGCTTTTATGCTGGTATATATGCTTACCGGTTATAGCGACACCTCCGATTAGTCCTATCAGAGGTATGTACGGGCTGACTACCGATATTATGCTCTCAACGTCCTTTCTAAGTATGGCATTAGCTTTCAGCTCATCTGTTAATGTCTTAGGGTCTTCAATTGCGTCCAACCCGCCAAGTACTGACGAGAACTGGCTTATCAATAGATCAGTCAGCATCCCATCTGCGTCCTTTCTCCTCTTCACCTCATAGGCCTTATAGATTCTGTCGAGGGCCTTTCCGCTGCACTTTCTTATGTACTCAGATTTCTGCGTTATGTAACCATCTTCAGACGCTCTCAGTAGGTCTTCACGTCTGGTATCTGCGCTAGGTTCCACAGCTTTGATGATACTCTCTTCCGCAATCTGTAGCTCATCTACTAGTTTATCAATAGCTTCATCTTCAATAACAACTGACTCCTCCTTAATGCGCTTCTTCATAAGATACCGCATATTCTATCTGACTTCATAAGTTGGAGGCTGCGTGTTAAGTGCAATATCTAGATACCTTCCAGCGGCGAGCTGCGTAATGATAGACTTTTCCATATCACCGTCTGAGATATGTCCGAAGAACTCATCCCTGAGCACCTTCATACTTCTCCTATTGTGAGTACTGAAGAATATCAGCCTGGTGGTGTTGTCCCTTATTCCTGTTGCAACGCTATTTAACTTCTGCGACAAAATGAAAAGTGTGATGTTATGATGCCTACCACTATATGATAAGAAGGTCAGCATACTGTTGTTTAGATGCTGCTCATTTGTGCTGCTCATATCGTCAACTATTATAGCAGTCTTAGATCCAGAGTAAATCTTAACTATAGCCTCAATAACCTGGTCAAGTCTCTCTGGGCTTATGTCAAGTCCTATAACATCGGAGTCACTATTTAGGTACCCCCAGTCCAGGTACGTCATGTTTATCCATATGGTAGGACAAAGTATTATGATAAAGTCAAAGTACTTCATATACTCCACAGCAAGGATTTTGTTAAGTAATGTGTAAGTTTTCCCACATCCAGATGGTCCAACTATTAGAATTGTTTCAGGCTGGTTCATATACTAATACTGAATAGATTGTAGCTGTCCATTGGCCAGGTTTATGAGCCCGTCCGACAGCACGTACATGTATAGGTAGCATGTGCAGGCAGTAGTGCCAGAGCTCTTTTCCACCTCAATGAGTATTCCGTTCTGTGTGTCAGTAAGCTTCACACCCTGACCCTGTACCCTCTTCAGCGCTGTTGTTGAGAAGTCACAAACCAAGACAAACTTATCACTGAAGAAATTCGTCTCACTAACATTTCTATCGAACCTGTCATCACATGGGAAGAACACCCGGCTGGCCTCATTGAAGAAATCATACTTCTTCATCGACTGTGTGTACAGGAAGTTTGGCTGACCCCGGAAACTTATTTTAACACTTTCAATAGCTGGATAGTAGAATGACTCACTTCCATCAGTGGTTCTTTTAAAGATCATTACAATGTTTCTCAGAGACTTTCTTGGTAGGTTAACATTCTCATGGATTTTTGTAACGCTACTAGCAACTGGAAAGGTCTTAACAAGTGTGGCATGACTGTAGTAGGAAGATTTTCCCCTACTGTAAATCCCCTCAACCTCACCAGCCAACATCTCATTCTCAACTGTCTCATACCTCAGCTTCAGGTTGTCCAACTTAAAGCTGGACGGAACAGCTTTACCGCTGCCACCGGGTAGTAATACATTGGCTGGTGTGTTGATCTTTAGTATGGTCTCATGTATGTTTTGCAATGCGTGGGGATAGACGGATCCGTTTTCACTCATCCAATCATCATCAATAGGTACTGTGAACCTATCACCATAGATACCACTCATAAGGGCGTCACCAGCGGCACTATTATCACCACTTGCGTCCTGACTTCTTAGCTTAGCAAGGTTTGCACTCCCACCAAGTCCTTGATCTATCTTACGGACCCTCTCAGACTTAGACCATAGGTCCTCATAACACTTTAGGATGTGGGCCTCATTAAGGTCTCTATATATTTCCCCATTGAACTTGTGAGTGATTTGTTTAAACAGGGTGGACTTAAGGTTGTTCTGATGGTATGACTCCTTATTCCCATTCTTCAGGTTGAATGTAAGCATTCTACTGCCAGGAATTAGTACATGATTAACTGGCAACGTTGCTAGCTTTACATACAGGTCCTGGCCAGAGGATATATGTGTTGGGTTGAATGTTACGTCGACTACTCTCCTAGTACCTTTCTTACTACTGTCTGGCTTCTTAAGTTTATAACTTGGAGCAATTCTGTCTTCCTGCAACATAGACTAAGTTATATCTTATTTCTTTCCGTACCTATCATAAACCATCCATACGATCGCCAGAACCAACACCCACAGATTGCTAGCCAACCAGGCCAACCCCATAGCACCATACTTCAGCAGAGCAACTAATAGATTACCGATCGCCATTATAATAGGACCCAATACCGGACCAAGTCTCTCAGCCAGCTTTCTGAAGGTATTGTAGACTGACCGTCCAAATGATCCGGCAGCGTTAGCACCTCTTTTGATATTATAGCGCATTCCCATTATTACCGTCGTCAGAAGGGAAGCCACAGCTCCAGCAAGCGATGTCGCACCAAGCCAGTTCTCCTTCATCCACTTCTTAAAACGTTCCAACCTAGACAGATCTTCTATACTCTCATTACCATCAACCTCTTCCTCAAACACTACCCTAGCCTCACTATATTTAGGGACACCACCTTTCTCAACAATATGTATCAGATCAGACTTAAGCTCAGCAACCTCCTGAATACTTCTATACAGTTGCTCCTTCAGCTTGTCGGTCTCTCTCAAAGCCTTCAGTCTGTATTCATTAGCCAACTGGTCCAATGCTTCTATCTTAGTGTCGGCATCCCCCTTAGGATTCAACATCCCTGAGAACTCACGAATCTCCTGCTCTGTAAGCTCCTCAACCCTCTCACGTAACCTCTCACCGATCTCTGAAACAGCTGACTCAACTATTTCCGTGACTAAACCCTGGGGTATGTCTGGCAGACTGACTGGGTCATTGCCTGTCCCGTCAAAAATGGTTTCGTCACCAAGGTCCATAAGAAGTCTGTCTATCTTCTCCCCCGGTTTTAGTCTAACACCGTGCCTATTCTTATCCCTAACCATAGCCTCAATCACCTCAGGTGTGTGCTCGGCATACTCATTTTCACTAACCACATCACTAACTACCTCCTCACTTGCCCCTGTTTCATCTACCAACGACTCTATATCGTATTTTGTGAGCACTACTACATTTTCAACTAGTTCGGTGAACTCCTTCTCTCTGTATGACCCTATATTGAGTTTCTTAGTGATAGGGTTACCACTGTCGTCATTACGGGACGTGTTAATCAACCTGACGTCTACACCGCGATAACTAAGAGTTAGCGTGTGACCACCTAATCTGACTCCCCCACCTCTACCAAAAGAGGTGCCCCGTATTATTTCCAGACCAGGACTATTATTTAGTAGGGGTCTAGTAGTAAGACCTTCAGATACAGTTAAGAATGATCTGATAAACCTAACCGCCTTGTCCTGTTTATATCTCGACAATTCTTTACTGGAGATGCCTTTATTAGTTATCAGATTGTTAACGAAGTCCCGTAGATTATCCTTAGTTCCTACTCTCCTCACATTGGTAATATCCTCACCCTCGTAGTCTATGTCCTCATCAATCCATGCAGTCTCAGCATAAGGGTCTTCATCCTGATCTAACAGGTCATCAGATTCTGTTTCCAACCGCTCTTCACCATCCCCTTCACCATGTCCAGGAGGATTGTTTTCAAAATCGTCAAACACAGTACCACCTTCAGCCATCTATACACTAGCCAATATTCTGAATATCACTCTCAGGTACCCAGCTATTATGCTTGCTATCATACCCGAGCCACTTCACCAGGGCCATCTTCTTTTTCCTCTTCAGTATTTTCTCCACCCTATACACATGGTCCTTCTTAACAACAGCACTTAGCTCCTCTTCATAAAACTTCCCAATTATTGGCTCACCCTCTAAGTCCGCTATTTCATAAACATTTGGATCACCCCTAATTACCTTAGTCACCTTGAATAGTTCCTCCGTGAAGTTAGCCTCATAACCCTTAGTGAATGTGCTTTTGTACTTACTTATCCTAACAGTGTCACCAACTTTAAATTTAGCCAGAGGGTATTCTCCAAAGGTATGTCCAAATAAGGTGTTCCAAACTTCAGCCTCATTACTTTTGTTCACATTAGCCGGTTTCATCAGTATAGTCCTATGCTTACTGTTATTGTAGTTACTGACCAGCAAGTCTAGAACATCAGTCCACCTATATGTTCCCTTACTGTAGAAGTACTTCCACATAGCCGTCTTGAGGGTTCTGTTAAACCGTTCCACAATAGCAGCCTTCTTATCCGATAGGGTGCTAAAGTACTTAGCACCAGCTCCCTCCAGTAAGGACCTTACCCCAACATTGTAAAATTCCTTGCCGTCGTCAAACTGCACAAGTTCTGGGTCCGCTCCAAAACGCTTCTTAAATTTCTTAAGCAACAACGTTACCGCCTTAGTCATACTTCCAGTGTCTTTCCTATACACAGGGATGGCAAAGGCGTATCTGCTTAAAATTTCAACAGCCGTCAATATCCAACGGTATCCCTCGTTCTTATTCCCATACTTACCCATATCGACAAGATCCATTTGCAACTGCCCACCAAGGTAGTAAACCCTAGTTTGTCTGAACTTATGCTTACTAACTATTTTCCTGTACCGTGTAAAAGTATCCTGCGATTTCAACCACTCAGTGACCTTACTCCTACTCACACCGGGGAGACCATCATCCAGTGCTTTCTGGTAAAGCCTCTCAGCTGACTGATAACCAGTTGCAGGATTATAGTATATATCTCTCAGACCCTGTTCCAGTTCTATGTCATTGTCCATATACTTCACTGGATATACAGCTCCAACAGTATACTCCCAAAACCATTCAGCGGTTTTCCGTCCTGATCTGTCACGTAGAATTCCAACTCACTGATAACACCTTTACCAATTTCCAGCTCAGTCTCAATGTCAACAAATGACTGTGTAAAACCGAACAGCGGCTGCTCACTAGTGACTGGAAGACTCACTAGGACATTACTCTTCCTCCCGTCATACAGGTTCATTGATGTAGATATTACATTACACAACACCATCAGATACCGCAGTCCATTATTCACATTTATCAGCCCACCCTTCTTACTACTACCTGGTAAGAATATACGGGTACTGAATCCTAGTAAAGAGCCTAAGTTGTTATGCAGTACTAGCGTCGTGCTACTGTCAGTCACCATCGTACACTTAGCCTCTGGTTTACTAAGTGTTAATGTAACCCCGCTATTCCCCTCAAGTACTGTATCTTTTTAAGATCCTGGAAGGTGTAATAGCCATCCCCAAGGAATTTATTCACCCTCTTATTGTGAACATAGTAGTTACCCTTACTGCTGGACACATTATAGTACTCCCACATTATGTAAGCCTTCTTCAGCAGAATATGAGCATTTTTCCCTGTCAGTATAGGCTCCTCCAGTCTGATCACCTTATATGATCCTTCTATCCGCACGGTCAGTTTCCTCATAATATAGATCATATTATGGCACCATACATCACAGGTATATATACCCTATTATATGAGTCTGAATCTGGGTTACACAACACCGTCTGGCAACTCCATAGGTGAAGTCACTGACGACATTCACATGAGAAATTTCAGGATAACACAAAGAGAACCAGCCACTGATGACAACCATCTGATAAATAAAAAGTATGCCACAGAAAAGTTCGCCAAGAGGGAAAATTACAAGCTTAACGCCACAATGGTCTGGTACTACCCAGCAATTGGTGGAACGCCGGAAGCACTCAGTAGTAACACCTACCCAATGGTTCCAGTAAGTAAGGACACCATGATAAGAATATTATGTCACTCGTTCGACACAGATGGTGTGGTGCCTGACAACGTAGTGAGTGTCGCATACCGGCTGTACTATGTTACCTACAGAGCAACACAGGGTTCTGAGCAACTTGGCACACTTACCCTAGGAAACGCAGACAGACATTATAGTGGCCACTGGTCTATACCTGTTAATCACGACTTTTATGTTAAAGATACTATCTCAGCACAGCAGGCCAGCAATAAACCATCTGTCGGCTACATCTACCCAACGATAACTGTTAATTTAACACTGAACATGTCTGCTATCTTCCTCACTGTAGCCGGAGGAGCATTTAGTGCATTGGGTGGATTCGCTACATTATCTATCAGTGCTATCGGACTTCTTATGCATGGATATATCAAGAACAAAAAGATACTGTAGCAGAGAAAGTCAGCCAGTGTGAGGTGGCATACAAGAGCTACACAAAGTCCCTAAACACCATCAAAGGATATCTGAGAGGTATTGAGTTCGATAAATCAACAATGTTCAGCAATCTAACTATGGTAGACAACATAATAAATGACAGCACCATGCCATTGGAGAAGAAAATAAAGGATAGGTATAGTAGGGTCTACAGAGGTCATGCATATATGAAATCGTCAGAGTATTATGGAGGACTTCGAGGAGTTTGATATGAACGCTCTAGGTAGTTATAAGGTTCCTGATGATGAAGACAGTCAGGTTGCTGACTATGACATACCTCATACTGAAGAAACAGATTTCGGTGGAACTGCAGATCAGTCGGAGTATTATACTGACAGTCATTCAAGGATAATTGTCCCTGAGGACAGGATGAAGCAGATCATTAGACGTCATGCGTACAGAGACACGGAAGACTTCTTCACTAACATTATAGACCTTGAGCCTGGATGCGGTGATACCAGATTCATAGACTACCTGTTGGACAACGATGTCTTCAAGATCACTAGGGAGCCGAGTGAATCAGGTCTTGTTAACGACTACTCTGTTAAGTACCTTGGAGGTGAGTTCAGGTCAATTGGTCGGGTTCTCACAGATGAGGACAGTGATGTACTAAGGACTGGCATAAGGGAGTACTATGATGAGTGGCAGAGAAAGATGCTTAGAAGTACTATGAAGAGGGCTGGTGTGTTAGTCGGTATTGGTCTTAGCATAGCTGCAGTAGTCACAGGGCTAGCAGTCGGACTAACAAGAGGAGGTTCAGATGTGATACATGCAGGTAAGAAGAGGAGGAAGTGGGAAAAGCTTAATCCAGCTAAGGTTAGCATACCATGGTCAGATATTGAGGAGGCTGGTGGAGGTGCTCTGATTTTTACTGGTGAGTATCTGACAGTTATCTTAGCGGTATCTGCAGTGTATCTCACAGTAAGACGGTAAGGTACCTCACAGTTATCTGTAAGATAATCTTAGGTAATCTATAAGATGGATCAGAAGGACCTGAAGATCACCTCTGAAGTTAAGAGTAAGGATCCGAAACGTGTTGAGGCAGGTAAGAGGCTGGCAGCAATCTCTAAAGCAGCGAAAGAGAAGAAGATGAAGGAAAGGATAAAGATGGAGGAGCCAGATGCATGGACATTACCTAGAGGCTATATGTTAGGCTTAGCAGGGCTTCTGATAGCAGGTGTGTCATTATACTTTTCGTGGAGAAGTGATAGGAGGGAAGTAGCTGCTATCGTCACCACCCCAGCTGAACCACCAGCTGAGACAAGTAAGTTGGAAACATTATAACTAAATATCACTAATGTTATGTCAGCTCAGAGGAAGGAACTTATGAATGAGGGATTCGACGCTGTTCTGGTGACAATAGGAGTGGTACTATTCAGCATGGCTAGCAAGAAGCTACTTAGGGAGCCGCTTACATCAGCCGAAAGTGTGAAGTCATATGTGAAGCTAGCTGTGGGTATTACAGCATCAACACTAACTGTCAAATACCTGCAGCAGAAAAAGTATATACCTGAGGACCCCTTCAAGAAATACCTAGTTAACATTATGGCAGGTGCATTACCAGGTGGAGCTATTCAGACAACATTCGCTGCGGTCAGTTTTGCGGGGGCTGGGTTCCTATTTAATAAGCTCAACCACACAGGATATGAGAAGGAGATTAAGAGACACAACCTAAGCTTGGAAAAGTTGGCAGCAGCTAAGGAAGCGTTCTATGAGAATGAGGTAAGGCATAAGGACAGGTTGGCTCAGCTTAGGGCGGATCTAAGTGACGCTAACCATGATATAAATGACACTAATAAGGCTCTGGATAAGCTGAGTACCTATACCTCAGATGGGGTGACACTCAGGGGTGAGCCTAGGCTTGGGGACTTCTACAAACCCTCTGAGGAAATGCAGAAGTACCAATCAATGTTCGCGGCTATAGTCGGAGTTGGTGTAGGTTTCGCAGCACATAGGCTAGGGTTCATTTAAAGATATATTTCTACGCTATATTATATGGGTAGGAGGGATAATGCTGTTGACAGAAGACTTGGAAAAATTGATGAGATGCACACGTGCGAGTGTGGGGGCTACCGTATTAACTGTGGTGGGTTCCCAACCTGTACTGTACCTCATGCGGTCTGCAGGGACCTTTCACAGTGCCGGTACCAGAGCTAGATCTGATGTCATGGAGTAAGAGAAGGTCAGTGCATAAGAGAAGTAAGTGGTTCGCTAAGAGGATAGCGGGGGTTGTTAGAAGTCCGGATGATAGAGTTCTCACAGCCGATTTTATAAAGGTTGTGTCAGTTCTTATGAAGAAAAACCTCATAAGAAAAAATGTTAGCAGGTATAGCTACTATATAATAAGACTGGCGAGTCGTAGGGGTATTACCACGTTAGCAAATGTTAGGGATATGTGTGAGGGACATAGTAAGGTCATGTTTGATGGCCGGCTGTTTGGATCCGTATATAAGGAGTTGGGTTGGGACATTGGGTGTAGGTGTCCAATATTTTTAAGGTGGAAAATAAAGACACTTAAAGAAATAAAAATGAAGTGATAGTATATGGTAGTTTATCATAGCAGTGGAGTCATACTTACAGTAAGTTGGTCAGGTATATTGAGAAGTATTACCCAAGTGTCCTATTAATATTGAGACCCGAGGATAATGAGATAAACCGTGATAGGGGATATAGGCCTGGGCAGTCTGACATCCTACTGGTTGAGCGAAAATGTAAGTATATGGGGTTAGCCATATGGGCAACATCAGAGATGTCGAAATCTAAGACAAGGTTCCTCAGAAGGCTGAGTCGTCAGTCTCATGAGACTATAGTGTCTGATAACTTTGATGATCTTCGACTATGTTCTGACATGTACATGGCGAAATGTGATGATTCATGTGTGGTGGATGACCTCCAGCTAAAGACTATAAAAGGACTTAATCTTAATAGGGATAAGGTTATCAGAAAATACTCACCACTCCCTAGCGGATATGGTTTTACTGATGATGAGGTTACCAGAAAATACTCACCATGCACTAGTACATATTTCTTTGTACTACGCTTCGTTGTTAAGCATGTTAAGAGTAAGTATCCAAGTGCTGTTCTAATACCAGGACTTGGTGTTGATGGACAACCTGACCTAATGATAATTAGTCCGGATATAATCCATAGCGGTCTGGCTGTATGGGTGAGTGACACCAGAAGGTGCTATCATTTTTCCGAAATGAGTGATAACCAGTTAGGTTTCCTAAAAAGGATGGCTCTTAGGTCGTACGTAACTATAGCATCTAGTTTTAGAGTTAGTCTTACCAGGTTTATTGATGAGTATATGAGGGGTGAGTACGAATATGGTTACGTTCTACCTATGTATAGGAGTGAAAATCCCGTTAGAATCACTAAAATACACAAAACATTATAACCTTACCACCAACCAATTTCTTTTATGTCCTTTAGAGGACCTGTAGTATATCTACGACGTTTGTTATACCTACGCTCTGATCTCTTACGATCTGTCAGTGTCATCTCAAACTCGTTTAGATCTATTATCTCATGCATTATCTTACTTATTTCCCTATCGTCCGCCTTACCTATTAGGTTATACACTTTGTCGGCCAACTCTCCTATCCGTTCGTGTATCTGCTCTATATCCTCCATATAGTCACTATAGAAAATATATTCTGATGATGAACCCATTTAAACGCATACAACACCTGAGGCCGGACAGGGCGATCCGTGATCATGTTAGTGAGGGTGACAGGAGCAAGGTCCTAAAAGTGGCCCAAAACGGGGTGTTTCCAGGATGTTGGATAAACGAGCCTGGAGTATACAGTCTGGTGTTCCCGTCTAAATCACCTATGGAAGATATATAGTGCGTTTAAGAAAGTTTTTAAAAAATATATACCTATAGTATGCTTAAGTCTTTTAAGTTCGATGGTAAACTAATCAGAACACAGAGGGATGACAACGAGATATGGTTCCGCGGAAAAGATATTGCTGAGGCGCTTGGTTACAAGAGGCCAAGTGACGCAATCCGAGATCATGTTAGCGAGAATGACAAGAAAAAGGTGATACAAGAGAGCAACACGGTGAAACGCCGTGTTGGTCAAAGTATGGCTCACCAGATAAATGAGCCCGGAGTATATAGTCTGGTATTCTCATCTAAGCTACCCTCAGCAGAGAGGTTTAAAAACTGGGTGTTCAGAGATGTTCTACCATCAATAAGGAAAACTGGGCAGTACACTTCACCTAGGCTTATTGGGAATCAGCTGTCACTGATGAATGAGGCTGACCTACATTATCAGGTGATCAAATATATAAGAGAGTACCATCCAACTGCTATAGTCATACCAGGCTTGGGGGAGAATCAGGACACCACATCAAAAAGGATAACTAGCTGGAAAAAGGGGTATAAAAGTGGACAACCTGATATTATTATAGGAAACCTACATAAAACATATACTGGTCTAGCTATAGAGTTGAAGACTCCGAACGGTTGGGGGGAAATATCACACAGACAGGAGTCGTTCATAGACGATCTATTTAACAATGGGTACAAGACTTTAGTGTCAAACAATTATGATGAGATACACAGATGCATTGATGAGTACATGGAGGAGGTAAGAGTAAAATGTGGGCACTGCAGTAGGAAGTTCCATAATAGGGGCACCCTTAGTAATCACTGTGTAGGTTTCCATAGAATTTCTCAAGTTTTATGAGCTTTATATACCTGTCAGTAAGCTCCCTCTCCATATCGATTAGGTGAAAAACTTCATCTATTAATTTTTCTATCTGTGTACGGATCCTTAGGATTTTCGCAGATACTACGTCTTCCATATAATTACTATAGAAGATATAGTGCGTTTAAATTATTTAATAAAAATATATAGGTATAGTATGTCAAGAACGGTTAAGAATATAAACCCGCTTGAAGAGATATCAGGTAAGGGTAAATCAGTGGATAAGCAGTCATTCGCAAGTCGTAGACGTGATCTTCATAACGAGCTGGGAGTTGTGGAGGCTAGGAGGGCTCTTAAGGGATACACTAGAGGTATGGAAATTAGTATTCTAGATAGAGGTGATCCTGAATCTGAAATAGACCAGACAAGAAGTCTAGTCCGCAGAGTGCTTGAGACTGAGATGGAGGATATGGGTGGTATAAAGTTCGCGGAAATGCTGAAGATAAAACTAAAGAAGGAAAAAGATAATGGTGATTTCCTTTTTAAGGATGTCTACTTCGGAAGTAAAGCTGCTGTCGCCATAGACAAAAGTCATCTACAGTCTTTAACTATAGTAGGGGGTAAGAATATGCTGAACCTGTATGAGTCATGGACCTCTGAAGGTAGTGGTTGGGTTATAGACAGCATCATCAGCCATTATCTTAACGTAGTAGCCTATAGTCCATTACAGGGCAGCAGTTATGTAGAACTGTCTCCGGAGCTGAGGAACTCCGCAAAGGGACTTATAAACATAAAGAACAGTGATAATGAATGTTTTAGATGGTGTCATATTAGATACCTAAACCCACAGAACAAGGACCCCCAGAGAATTAAGAAAGCCGAACCAACCCTGGACTACACTGGTGTTGAGTTCCCAGTTGAAAGCAGGCAGTACAGTAGGATAGAAGCGCAAAACAGCATACATGTATGCATAAATGTGTTTGGGTATGAGGGTGGAAAGGCTTATCCAATCTTTGTGTCCAAGGAGAAACATGAACGCTGTATAAACCTACTGCTGATTGATAGGCATTATGTGCTGATTAAGGACTTTAATAAGTTCATGTACCGCAAGACTAAGCATAAGGGGAGAAAGCACTTCTGCATGCATTGCCTACAGTGCTTCAGCTCGGGTGCTATACTATCAGCCCATACTGTTAACTGTATTGCGGTGAATGGTAAACAGGCTATAAAGATGCCTAAGGAGGGTGACAACACACTCACATTCATAAACCACCGTAAACAGCTTGAGGTACCCTTCGTTATATATGCTGACTTTGAAGCTGTGGTGGCACATAATAATACACCTAGTCCGGATGATAGTAAATCATACACACAAGAGTACCAGAAACATATAGACTGTGGGTTTGCCTACAAGGTGGTATGCTGTGTTGATGATAGCTTCAGTAGACCGGTGAAGGTGTACAGGGGTGAAAAGGCTGTCTATAAATTTATGAAAAAGATGTTGAAGGAAGTAGCCTACTGTCAGAGTGTTAAGGAGAAATTCTTTAACAAAGATATGACTATGACTAAAGCTGAGATGGATGAATATGAAAAATCCATAGAGTGTCATATATGTAATAGGAGTTATGTGGACTCAGATATAAGGGTCAGAGATCACTGCCACATCGCTGGGAAATATAGGGGATCAGCCCACAGCAAATGTAATATGATCTACAGAATAACTGACAAGATTCCGGTAATCTTCCACAACCTAAGGGGCTATGACAGCCACTTCATAATGCAGGAGATAGGTAAATTTGGAATGGATATAAATGTGATACCTAACAACATGGAGAAGTATATGTCATTCATGCTTGGCCGACATCTGGTTTTCATAGATAGCTTCCAGTTCATGTCCAGTGCTCTGGGCCGACTTGTTGACAACTTACCTAAGGATGGGTTCACAATGACGTCTGAGGAGTTTAAGGGTGAGGAATTTGATCTGATGACTCGTAAGGGAGTGTATCCATATGATTACATGAGTGGCTTTGAAAAGTTTGAGGATACCTGCTTACCAACTAAGGATGAGTTCTATAGTATCCTGAATGATGAGAACATTTCTGATGATGACTACGGACACGCTCATAAGGTCTGGAGAACTTTCAGGCTTAGGAATATGGGAGAGTATCATGACCTATACATGAAGTCAGATGTGCTGCTGTTGGCTGATGTTTTCGAGAACTTCAGAAAGACCTGCCTGCAATACTATAAGCTGGACCCATGTCACTACTTCTCCAGTCCCGGACTGTCCTGGGATGCGATGCTGAAAATGACTGATGTGAAAATTGAACTGATGACCGACATCGATATGTTCCAGCTCATTGAAAAGGGACTAAGGGGAGGTACTGTACGTCATATATTGCAAACAGGTATGGGGCAGCTAATAACAAGTACATGAAAAATTATGATGAAAAGATGCCCAGTAAGTATCTTATGTACCTGGACGCTAACAACCTCTATGGATGGGCTATGAGTCAGTACCTACCGACTGGCGGGTTCAAGTGGCTTGATACTAATACGGTGGACTTAAGCAAGTACGGTGATGAGTCTGACCGGGGTCTGATACTTGAGGTTGATCTGGAGTACCCTGATGAACTGCATGAAAAACATAATGACTTTCCTCTGGCTCCGGAAAAGATTAAAGTTGAATCGGATATGTTGTCAAACTATTGCTATAACATAAAAGACAAGTATAACATATCCATAGGAACAGTCCACAAACTGATCCCCAACCTAATGGATAAGAGTAAGTATGTCCTGCATTACAGGAACTTACAGCTGTATATGGAACTGGGGATGAAGCTTAAGAAAATCCATAGGGCATTGGAATTTGACCAGTCCCCATGGCTAAAAAAGTATATTGACTATAACACAGAGAAAAGGGCCCATGCAAAGAACGCGTTTGAGAAAGACTTCTTTAAACTCATGAACAATAGCGTCTTCGGTAAGACCATGGAGAACCTAAGAAAGAGGGTTGATGTTAGACTTGTGACTACTCCATATAAACTACATGTATTGAAACTGACTTCTAAGCCAACATTCGTCAGCAGTAAAATATTTAACAAGAATCTGGTTGCTGTGCATAAAATTAAAGAATGTCTAACACTCAACAGACCTGCCTTCATTGGAATGTGCATACTTGACATGTCTAAGACCCTGATGTATGACTTTCACTACAGATACATAGGGAACCTGTATGGACCAAAGGCCAAGCTACTGTTCACCGACACCGACAGTCTACTGTATGAGATCTCTGCTGTGGATGTTTACAGAGACTTCCACTCTGATAGAGACAAGTTCGACAACAGTGACTACCCGGTGGACTCTGAGTATCACTTCACAGAAAACAAGAAAGTTATAGGTAAAATGAAGGACGAGGCAGCTGGGACTCCAATCGTAGAATTTGTTGGGTTGAAGAGTAAAATGTACTCTTACATGAAAGATAATGACAGTGGGGACAAGAAGGCTAAAGGTATTAAGAAGGCTGTCATAAGTAAGAACATACAACATGATGACTATAAGGACACACTACTTAGTAAAAAGCAGCCAAAGCATAAGATGAAAACCATAAGAAGTGTCCGTCATCAGTTGGGCTCCTATGAAGTCAACAAGATCTCGCTGAGCTGCTTTGATGATAAGAGGTACCTGTACATACTTGGTGATGGGGTACGCAGCTATGCTTATGGACATAAGCTAAACCAGAATTTTGGTGATGTGTTTTACAGATGCGGGTTTGCCTTTATTGACTGACAACCGGCAAAAGTAAACAGAAATTGCCACCTGCAAAAGATATGTAAATTCAGTATCTGCCATCTACAGGCCACTTCACAAAATGTGTACACTTCACTGACTTCCACACAAAATGTGTACACTTCACTGACTTCCACGCAAAATGTGTACACTTCACTGACTTCCACATAAAATGTGTACACTTCACTGACTTCCACACAAAATGTGTACACTTCACTGACTTCCACATAAAATGTGTACACTTCACTGACTTCCACATAAAGTGTGTACACTTCACTGACTCACCTATGACTTCTACCGTTGACTTGGTGCCGGCGACTGGACCAGCATCATGCCAGAACCTAGCCAGTCGCCGGGACCGTCACCTTGCCAAAACCTGGCCAGTCTCTGGAACCAGCACCTAACCCAATCCCTAGCGCGTCCCAAACTAGGTAACGCTACCAACCACTTTACCAATATTCTGGCCAAAAAGTGACGCATGCGACCATCGCTATAAACGCGGCAAATGCGACAAATGTGATGGTACCGAGCAACGGAGAAAAGGTGGTGGTACCGGGCAATGGAAAATACTGGTACCGGGGAACGGAAAAAGGTGATGGTACCGGGCAATGAAAAAAGGTGATGGTACCGGGCAACTGAGAATACTGGTAAAAGTGACGGTACCGGGCAACTTAGAAAAGGTGATGGTACCGAGCACTCGCAAAAACGGAAAAAGGTGATGGTACCGAGCAATTAAAAGTGCGCTCGTACCCCCATATCCTATACTACATTCCTATACCACTGCATATCAGGGCTATCTCAACTCTCAAACAGTGAAATTGACCTCGCCTTTGGCTCAAGCTTGTATATCTGATACAACATGGCCACTCGTATTGTAAATAGTACATTCCCAAGATGCAAGAGTAACAAAATAGACTTTATTGAAGATTTTGTTATTTTCACACACTTTGTTGTAGTTATATCATCAGCATCCAATGATGGAAAGACAAAAATTATGTCACAGCTACTGGACAATGAGGATTAACTACAGTATGTTGACCAATAAGGAATGAGAATACAGTTTGAATGAGGTTATGCGATAACCAAGGTTAACAGCCAAGGAACGGTGTGCGAAGAATGGGGAGAATCAGTGTGAGAGTGTTAATGATAACTAGAGGTGCACCTAACCATCCACAAGGGTAAGTATAGTGACTGCAGATAAAAGGACAAAGGACTGTGTGGCTAATCATCCTTACTTGCAGCCAGTGGCTGAATTGTGAAGGATGCAGATCAATGTGGCTGTGTCGAGGCATATCAAAGGTGCTTAAAGCAGCCGCCAACGACACAGTTCAGACCAAGGAAAGCCGGAGAACCTGGTGAAAAATCCTCGAAGCACAGGAGAGATCAACTACAACTCTACTCACATGAGTCCAAGCCCAACAATGGGGTCATTCCCAAGTGGTCACCCATCCAAGTACTAACCCCGTCTAACCGGGCTTAACTATTTGGTGAGAGGCTGCGCACTAAAAGCACACACCACCCGTGCTCCCTTAATTGTTAATTAAATGTTAATTACAATAATCCAAAAATTCCCTAATTAAACAGCATTTCCTGGCTTGATTGAAGTGCATGATTAATTACAGTTGCACACTGTTGAATACATGTATTGATTTTCAGCAGTGCTGTGAGTAACTTCATTACATGTAACTAGTTACATGTAATCGTTACTTTTTTGAGTAACTTTACCAGTAACTAGTTACTTTTTTCAGAAGGTAACTGTAACTAGTTACCAAAAGTAGGAATAAAAAGTAACGATAACTAGTTACATCTGCTGTCAAAAGCGCCGTTACTTTTTGTGATATCAATAAAACTCCCAACCTAGCTGAATCATTGTTCAACATCGTATCCAGGCTTGAAACTTCATCACACACCGCTGAAATGCATTCTGGACAATCTATATCACATAGTACTAGTAGTGCATCAAGATGTCTTCAGCACAGCCAGTATCTGGATCAAATCCATGGCCGCACTTGGAAATGATGTTCCAGTTCAAATCAGTTGTGGGACAAACCGTAAAGCTAACTTGTTTACTTTGTTCACTAAAAGTTAAAGAGTGCTCAGCTAGCCTATCATCATTGTCGAATTTACATAAACATGTCCAGGTTAGCCAGATTTTCATGGAACTGAAAACACCCATGCCTGCAAGTGCAGCATGTGAAAGGCTGTTCAGCTGCACAGGATTAATATTCAGACCACATCATTGCTCAATGACTGATTGTAATTTTGAAAATTCTTTTCTGGTCGAATTAAACAATAGTTTTGCCTAATTCACATGCTTTCTTGATTTTAATAGCTGAACAAAAGAATAGGTGTAACTTTGTAATTGTAATTTTAATTGTACAATGGTAATCGTAACTAGTTATAAAATTTTTAAAGTAACTTTGTAACTGTAACTAGTTACCATTTTTTTTCATTATAACTTGTATCGGTAACTAGTTACTTTTCTAATGGAACTGTAACTGTAACTAGTTACAAAATTATGTAACTATTACAGCACTGATTTTCAGATTGGCTGACCCTAGTAATTTTTCATTAAATTTTGACTACAGTACATGTATTAAACTCTGAAAAACATTGGGGAGGCAGCCACACACTCCCCTCCCCCTTCCTGCATATTAAAACAAAGGACACAAAGGACTTTATATAGCTAATTATTTCAGACAGTCCGCGAGTACTGAACTATAAAATTATATTTTGTATTTTGTTACTTATTTTAATTGATTATACTCTGATTCATTTATTGATTTGCATGCGGTAATATGATATGAAGTTTGCGTCTGTATGACGGGAGTGCGTCGTTTCAAGCTGTAGAGACACACTCTTCAGGTATTTAACTGATCATTTGTAAAGTGTGTTTAGTCGTTTATTTTCCGATTAATTATTATCAATGTAATCTAATCAAACTCAATCATTTTAGAATGTATCTTACAAATATATTACGAAATTCTCTACGGCGTTGAGTCATGGTTTACCTATTGGCAACACTAATCACAATTAGAAAATCATGAATAATTTTCTCATGTTTCTCTGAGGATGATTCTGTAATCAATACCATTAGGTTCAGCGGATTCATGAGAACAATATACATAAAAACACGAATTTAAAATCAAGTTTTATGTCTAACAGAAAGCTGCATTGAAATAGTTATGGTTAGGGCTGAGGTTTAGGACTAGAGCTAAAATAACGGGGATAAGGTTAACAGTATTTTAAAATTTTGGGATTATATTTCATGAAACTTCAGCCCAAAGTTGTTAAGTTGAGCATAAATTAATGTAGGTCATGCATTTTTAAACATAAATATAAATATGCTTACTTCCTAATTCACTTACCTAACGAAACAGCAATAAACATTCTTACGACAATGTAGTTCATCTTTCCAACATGGTCCGATTATCTCATTGGATTAGCGACAGTGAAAAGATCCAGGATATTGTTTTTACAACCAACAAGTTCACAAACAAGTTCAGAGTTCGCACACGTGACTGGCACAAATTGCGACACAGCCTGGTTCCCAGGCCTCCCTTTGTTAACGTCGAGCGGCAGACCGAAATTGTGAGAGGCCTGCCTGTATAATTTAGCAAAACGTTTTATTCCACCAAACGGCCGTTTGGCGGAAAACCAAGGCACTTTATAACATCATATAGCAAGGTTGGTCTACTGCCGAAACGTTAAAATAGCATATTTCGATTTGCATAAATGTGTTTCAACAATCACTTCCTACGCCGAACACTACTTTTATATAAAGCCTCGTATGTAACAACCTTTTAACGTAATGTAAAATAAAGAAACCTACTCGTTTGCTGTCTGCTCTCAAGAAGAAGTTTGTTTAAGTGCCATCCTTCATAAAGATTAGAGAATCCGAGCTCCAGCAGGATTCTGAACATTTTCCGCTAGTCCTCTCGCAGCTAGCCTGCGCCGCAGACGACTATAACAGTGTTATATTACGTCTGCGTAGTAGCGCCATAATCCGTGTTCTGCCAACCCCCCGATAAACGCGTTTCTGTACAGTTAATGATGATTGGTTCCTTTGAAAAACACTTCTACCGAGCCATTTCATTGGCTGTTTGGTCGTGCCAGGCGCGATCGCGCACTATTAAGCACTTCACGCTGAGCGAGTTTCAACAATGTGAATGTGATGGATTTTCCCTTAGACCAATCATGCACTTTATGTTTACAAAGGATAAATAAATGCTGTAACAAGTATTGTTTGGAAGGGAAAGGACAATTATATTCGTTGTCTTAACAGAGCTAAAGAGTCTTCCGTTTGCTGTTCAAGTTGGAACACCATATGTATGTCGAGACTGCTATCAGAAACTGAAGAAACGCAGAGGCTTGTTGTCTCAACTCAACAACATCGAAAAGGCGCTGGAGTGCATATAATGACAATAAATTCAAACAAACACTAGCGCTAGAAAGACCTTCAAGCGAACCGATCAGTGCTGGCTGTGCATCGCTTACGAAATTCATCGCCAGATTCGCCAACGATCCTGACACAATTTTGCCGTGTAGTTCATCACCAAGTATTTGTTATAACAAGCTTGTTACAAGTCTGCAAACAGCTTGCGACGAGCCTGTCACGATATCTGATTTGTCTACAACAACATCTTCTGGAATTCTCCACAAGGCCAACAACTACACGGCCAAAAACGCGGCAGTTGTGACAAGTCTGCTGCAGAGCCAGCACAGCCAGCACTGATCGGTTCGCTTGAAGGTCTTTCTAGCGCTAGTGTTTGTTTGAATTTATTGTCATTATATGCACTCCAGCGCCTTTTCGATGTTGTTGAGTTGAGACAACAAGCCTCTGCGTTTCTTCAGTTTCTGATAGCAGTCTCGACATACATATGGTGTTCCAACTTGAACAGCAAACGGAAGACTCTTTAGCTCTGTTAAGACAACGAATATAATTGTCCTTTCCCTTCCAAACAATACTTGTTACAGCATTTATTTATCCTTTGTAAACATAAAGTGCATGATTGGTCTAAGGGAAAATCCATCACATTCACATTGTTGAAACTCGCTCAGCGTGAAGTGCTTAATAGTGCGCGATCGTGCCTGGCACGACCAAACAGCCAACGAAATGGCTCGGTAGAAGTGTTTTTCAAAGGAACCAATCATCAGTAACTGTACAGAAACGCGTTTATCGGGGGGTTGGCAGAACACGGATTATGGCGCTACTACGCAGACGTAATATAACACTGTTATAGTCGTCTGCGGCGCAGGCTATCTCGCAGCTAGCCTGCGTACAGACCATATTCCACTTGACTCATATTACACTGCCATAACACTAAAATCTCGTTTTCCGAAAGCAAGATTAACATCACCTTTCTTTTCTTTTCTAACTTGGCGAAACAAAGAACGCATTCTAGAGCCGCCATGTTTAATTAATTGCTGCCGAGCGTAGCGAGGCAGTACACTAATCTTGGCTTGGGTACTTGGGTGGCTGTTACTCGTGCCCAGACCTTTTGCCGACGTATATATAGTCGACACAGAAACTCGATCAGATCAGGGCGTCTATAAGATAGGGCGGGGAAACGAGCCGTGTGCCCTGAAGTATGTGTGATGCGCGGGACCCCCCGAATATTCGAACATTGAAGGAGATTATTTACCTGCCCCAGTCCTCGCGCGTCTTTAGCAATGTCTGCCAAATATATTTTTTCCCTTTGCGACGTGTTTGTTCGCATGCAGCAAAAAAAGCTCAAAAAATTAAGTAACAATATTTATACCAAAGATAGATCTATTAATGGAGTAACCGTCCTTGGATTTGCTAAGTTCTGGTGCCAGGGCAAGTTATTAAATATTTTACAAAACGAGTGCGAGTTGGAACTGCGGAAGCCGCCATGATGAACGAAACGAAAGTTTGCTGGAAGAGAATTCACATTTCCTCTTTATATTTTGGTTTCTGGTGAAGGATGATCATACGGTAAGAAGAACATGTATTCTTTTGTCGATTAAAAATATAAAAGTGACCACAAGACGCTTAACTACCTTTCAAATACGTACATTTTCAGAACATTCGAGCCAGGAAAATTTTTCAACTGTAACCAAATTTTTAGGCTGCAATCAACACGCTATTGCTAAAAAAGCTCAAAAAATTACGCGATGAAATTTGAGAGGAATAAAGTTTAATGCCTTCCAGACATGTATTTAAAAAAGCTAAGTTCTGGCTTGTTTTTGAGTTAGGAAATAATTAAAATGTTCTATGCGTGGAGCAAAATTAGACAAGGAAGCCATAAATGGCTTCGGCTTCAACATTGGAAATTTTAGTCGTTATATACTTAAGAATGCCTTCCACCATGTTATATGAACAGTACAACGTATGAATAACAAAACAAAAGACTTACACCAACAATCGAGTCAATAGTTGCAGCATTATAAGAGATTTAATCAACGTCCTTGAATTTCACATGGGATTTTTTGTTTTGATCAAAATTTGCAATTGGCCGCGCTCGCCCCATGCCTAAAGTGCATCACACATGTTTCAGTACGTCAGATTGGCGTTTCACCGCCCTATCTTATAGACGCCCTGATCAGATCGAATTCAAGGATAGTCTCCCTCGCAGCCGTTGTTAGGGTCGCCGTCCCAAACTCGCTCCCCACCAGCGGCTGCTCACTCGAGCAACACATTCCATTCCCTTTGTATAATGAACCAATGAGATTACAGCATTGATCACTGCTAAAATTAAACGCCAGACTTTTGCGAGCGACGAGGCAAGCGTTGTTGTGTAAAACTTGTTTAATCGAAAGCTAATATTTCGAAAAGTTTAGCTTAGAACATTACAAAATTTACGAAGAATAATGTTTTAACTATGTTCTTTCTGCCCATACAAACAAAAGTGCATAAAAGTCAATGTGAAGCATGTGGGCATCAGAGAAATATTCAGTTGGCCGTGTTGACACACGGGGTGCTCAAATTACATTACCGAAGTCAGAAAATTATCTGCGTACCGCACGGCACTTGAAATAACGAATATTTTCAGAAGTATAGCTTAGAACTTCGCCGAATTTTTGAAGAATGCTATTGCGATTATCCTCTTTCACCACATGCAGATAAACAAGCGTTGAAGTTATGAGCGACAGCGAAATAAAAGATGTAAACACAAGCCCGACGGAAATGGGGTGAACAACAAGAGCGACTAGTATAGAGTGTGTTTACTTGAAAGTTAATATTTCGAGTAGTTTAGCTTAGAAGTTCACGAAATTTAAGAAGAATGGTATTTTAATTATGTTCTTGCCGCTCATTCAATAAATCCGCACGAAAACTTTTGAAAAGGCTACAAGTGTTTGCGAAATGTAGCAGGTCCAGGTAGTCTCCTTCGCATCGAGAATATTGCTTCTTCTACGTATTTTAATTTGTTTTCTTCAATGTTGCTCAAGCTAACCGAAGAAATCCTAAGACTTTGTGGGTGAATTACTTGTTCTTGCATATTAAAAGCTTCACAAGCGGAGAAACCATCACAATAACATGGGCCATTCATGGCCAGAAACCTTTGAGATTGTATCCGCGCTGGGCAAATCAGCTATTTACCACACTCGGTAGGAAAGTTTACAAACATCAGTATTCCCTTGGACAAATTGGACAACTGCTTTCCGTTGAAAGGGATTAAGATATTTTATTTTAAACGTTTAAACATAAATCACTCACTCGCTCGCCATCAAAATACAGAGGCAAGGACATGCCAAGGTGAAGGTCGGCTTTCCAGATTTTGGAAGGCTTGCTCTGATTGGTCAGATGCGGGAATGGAATGTGTTGCTCGAGTGAGCAGCCACTGGTGGGGAGCGAGTTTGGGACGGCGACCCTAACAACGGCTGCGAGGGAGACTAATTCAAGGATATCTGTCGGATGACGTAGACATTTTTATGACGTTTTGTGACGTAGAATTTGGAGCGCGAAACAATGGAGTCTATTACTTGAGATCAGTGACAAACGAGATCGAAGTTTTTTAGCACGGAGTTTAGACGGTGAGTATTACAAATTCTTACAAATAGACAGTGGCATGGTGGCATGCGATTTTTGTAAATGCTTTCAAAGCCTGAAACCTTCGCTCTGTTTAACCATCTCTTCGTGCATGCCATATTCCATACTGATACAGCCACATCTGATTTCAGAATATAACATTTGCTTTCAATGATGAGTTTCCGCACAAAAACTTAGCAGTATCTGGAAGTAAACTACATGTGATGCAGTGACTGTACATTGAAGTACTGGGAAGAAATGGATTATCATTTCACTCAAAAAAAGAAAAGTATGGTTCACTTACAACAGAAGTATTAGTCAGTCATACTCCTGGATACTCGTGTTTTCTGTAAAGTAAATACAATATAATTTACATGTTCTCTTAGAAAATAAACTATGTTTCAATGATGGATTGCAACACAATAATTATGCAGAGTGAGACATCTTGAAAGTAATGGATTATCATCAATGAGCAGGCCTGCACTGCAGAGACTAAAGTGGGCACGGGGCAAAATAAAGAATTGGGGCCCCCCTTGCAAAAATTTTGCATGCCATATTACGGATAAATCTATATAATTAGGGGGCCCCTCTCGAGCTGGGGGCCTGGGGCAAATTGCCCCAGTTGACCCCCCTCTGGGTGGGCCTGTCAATGAGACAATGACTATAATAGTAAATTGCCTTGAAAGTGGTGTATTTGTATCAAGAACTTATAAGAATCAGAGATTATAAACAATGCGCAACTCTAAAATGCTGGCATGCACAGCCTGGAATATAATTATTTTAGTTATACAAATTCTCCAAAATAATCTGAAGTTGGTATATTGCTGTATAATTTTTCAGCTATACATTTGTCATAACATGAAACACTTGGAATTTCGTTGACTGTTTTGCCACAGCAAGACGCATAGTGATCTATTATTTGTATACCATGTAATACATGTAGTGTTTATCCTGTCAAAACCCTTGCCAATTATGATATAAAGAGATAGGTTTTATAGTAATGTATAATTTTAAATCTTATAATTAAAAATAAACGTGTATTAGATATTCTGTCTGTAATTAAAGGGCTTATTTTAGGAATTTTGTAAAACATCAGGAAACTAATCAGGCTTTTTGTCGCATTCGAGGCAGCATTTCACTTGCGGTAGTAATTTCTAGTAATTATGACTAATTTTACGTATAAAATTTTTTAATTCTTCTAAAAAACCCACGTGACAGAACAAGCTTTCTCTGATTAGCAGACGTGTGTAATACGGGTCTGCACGCAGGCTACTCGCTGGCTCGATCCCTATTCTGTAACGTCACCAAAATAAGTTCGAGAGAAGAGGACTAGGAACTTGTCTGATTGCAAAACATGAAATCCGGCCGGCGCACCGCGAAGGAGAACGAGGAGAGGGAGAGCAGACATCATGTATTTTCCGCTGGTACACATAGGTAATTCAGTTTATTCAATTATATACTCCTTAGGGAGTAACTCAAACCACGTGGTGGTTTCTGAAGGTATATATTCAGCAAGCGACAGTGGGTCGCTCTCTCTCTCTCTCGTATTATCAACCCGAAGGGTTAACTAACAGTTGCCTGCCCTCCCAACCCTCACACGGTTGTTTTTACAAAGTGCTAAAACAATTTACTTCATCCGTTTATATGATTTATTTAATTAGGCCGAACAGACGTTAGTTCGTACGCCTCCAGTCGTTGCCACAGGGGCCATCGCTACCTGGTCTTCCTACCAACAAGGCAACCACAGCGGATTCCCTTATTCAAGCAGTTCCCACTCTAGTACGCACGCTGGAGGATATACTGACGGAAGCTCCTCAAAGTGAGCAGCCCAGCCCCCCCCCCCCATATACTTAGCACACTTGAAGATGTATTAGAGGTACATCATTATTTTGAATCGAACAGCAGCCTCGGCACTTATGCGTAAAAGGTTCTTAAAAATAGTATTCAATTTTGGCAAACCATCGGTGCTCCGAATTTCCTGTTCTCTGTTATCGAACTAGGCTACAAAATTCCTTTTATCCAACAACCTCCACCATCTATCGTACTTAAAAACAACAGATCAGCTCTACTTCATTCAGAATTCGTAGAACAAGCCATACTCGAGCTACTTCAGTCTGATCGAGTTACAGAAGTTCAGGAGGCTCCTCAGTTGCGTTGTTAGTCCTTTGTCAGTTTCTGTTCAATCCAACGGCAAAAAGAGGCTTATTTTGGACCTTCGTCACGTAAATAAACACGTTTTGAAGGAGAAATTAAATATGAAGATTGGAAAGTATAGGTTTGACATATTTTCAAAAAGATGCGTATATGATTTCCTTTGATTTGATTTGAAGAGCGGCTATCACCATATCGATATTCATAAAGATTCATTCTCAAACATTCCTAGGCTTCTCCTGGAAGTGTTCTCGGACAAGTGCGTTAAAATTTTATGTTTTCACAGTTGTACCATTCGGTTTATCCACCGCGCCGCGCCCTATGTGTTTACAGGGCTGTAGGCAGTATTTTTTAGTCAGGGGGGCAGTAAGACTGCCCAATTTCTAGGGGGGTCCGGGGGTATGCTCCCCTGGAAAATGTTTGAAATTTGAGTCTCTGAAATGGCATTTCCCGCGATCTGACATCATAAAATTTGAGCAAAATTTTGAACATTTTAAAACATATTTTTTAAAACACATTCTCTCATTTTTACAAAAGAATTTGTTTAAAACAACAGTGATATACATATTTACAAAGACAACTACAGTCATTTGCAACTCACTTGTCACTTTTCACCCAAATGTTCAGAAGTTCGTTACGAAGTTCGTTGGGAAGTTCAAAGTTCGTTTCGAACTACGCAATTGATTGCCGGCTATTAGGAACCAAGAAAGCAAGAAGTCAAACAAATGCATAGTTTAAAACGAGCTTTGAACTTCCCAACGAACTTGCGAACTTCGGAACGAACTTCCGAACATTTCGGTGAGAAGTGAGTAGCAAATGACTGCAAAATAATTACTCTAACGGGATAAAGCGCGAACGCAACGCGAAAACTCATTGTCAGAGTTAGATTAAACGTTAGTTCTCTATCCTGTGACTCCGGGAACAAATGTGATGTGTGACATAAAAATCATATTTTGGATTTTCTCTGGGGACAATTGCCCCTCTTCAACTTTTTGGCGTTGTTTGTCGTGATGCTGTCCCCCCCCCCCCCCCTATATCTACGGCCCGTGTGTTTACCAAATGTTTGAAGCCCCTCGAGAAATATTGGAGGTTGCAAGGCGTCAATATAGCCCTGTTTTTAGATGACGGTTGGCTGATCGAAAACGGGTTCGACGACTGCTTGGCGCTGGCCAAAAACGTCCTATCCTTTCCAAATTCTTGGCTGTCTCGCAACTAAACCAACTTCGGCTTGGCAACAAACTTAACCGAATTACGTCGCTATGTCAACCTTGATACGCAGCGTTGACTTGTTCAGGAATTTCCAATTTTGAACTATGTTGATGAGTTTCATTTAGATGATCTCGACACGAATCCAGAATATCTTTCTCTCTCTAAAGCTAGAATATCACAGAAATCTTCCAGAAGATGATTTGCTTTCGTTATTTGCTTCCGAAGCGTTGCCCCATGCAGCGATTTTCGCCATTTTCTGTCCTTCTTTAAGTTCTCCAACACCCAGAACATGCCCATAGCTGCATCTTCTACGAGTTCATTCATTTTCCCAACCTGGCCGGGTACGAGGTTGTCATTTTCCTCGGGTTCGCTTTTACTATCGCCATAATTCGGATTCACTGCACGGCTTTCTACGGCTTCAGGAAACGAGCTGGTCCTGTAATGCTTGAAATTCTTTAACGATTGTCCATCCTTACTTTAAGTTTAGGCTCATATTTTACTGTGACGATGCTTGCTCATGCACCATAAAGCATGCAAGACAGTTGTACAACAACTTCACTGGTACCGTTTGAACTTCTATTTATTTCTTGCAACTTGGCAATGTAAAATATGTTGCTTCCTGCACTTTAAGGCTTGACTAGTAAGTAATGTGTTCTTGATGTTTTGTAACAAAATGTATGAATAATTTAAATAAATAAATCAATAACCACGTACAAGCGGTCACATCCTTGTCTCTTTTATTTTCTTCCGTTCTTACTGTTCATCGTGATAAGTGCCACTCTTTAATTAAATCTGTCCACTTTTGATTACATTTATCAGCACCTGGCTGTTGGCACCTTGCTTTGTAAACAAATCAGCAAGTTTACTCTTGTCAATCCATTGAACTGTGATCTCGTATTCTCGTTTCGTTTTATGCTTTCTCTTACAGCTGCGCGCGATGTCAACTCTCACTGCCTCTGTTGAGTAAACTGCTTCTGTCAGTGACATGTTGTCAGTGTATATTTCCGTGGTTTCCAGTCAATCAATGGTACTCCTGCAAACATTTCTCAACTTCTTTGATGTCCAACTGATTGGAGGTGCTGGTCCTTTGCTATCCATTTGTATATGATGCATCACAGTGTACTACTTAGCTTTGGTGGCTGCTTTGTTTCATTTGTCTTAACATTTTGTTGGCTTGCAAAATATCTTGGACTTTTGCTGAGTTCAGCTTTACTAGCTTTGTACTCAGATGACCACATCAAATGATATGTCAGCGGTCTGGATTGCGTTGAGATCAAGTTTAATTGTCCTGACAAATTGTTGTGAAAGATGAGTGCTCTTTAGCATTCAGAACTCGAGATTTGTTTTTCTTGTTTGGAAGTTCTACTTTCTCTGAACAATCAATATAGGAATCTTGACTGAAGCTTATTTCATCATTTGATTCTTCAATATTAATCCCCAAGTACTTCATAGGTGCTGTTTCTTGTGAGCCCACTGTATAGATTGCTGTAATCTTCTTCACGAGTTTTTCAAACTTGGCTGACCCACCGTATAGAAAATCATCGACATAGATGGCGAGAACTCCTTCACATCTCCCTTCAATTCTCCAATAGAACAGAGCTTCATGGTTGCTGGTTGAGTTGCAGGTTAGACAATTTGTCTGCCTTTGGCTTCAGAATCTTCAAATGCTCTGGCAACAGATAATTTATAATTTTTTTATGTTATCGCCCATCTGGTTGTGATATGGTTGGTTTTCATGTAATTTCCTTGTCTAACAGGTGGGTGGGATAGCCACGCTGGACAAAAAAGGATCTCATTTCCAAACATTTGGTCTCAAAGTCTTTGTCATCACTGCATAGGCGGCGAAGTCGCAGAAATTGAGAGTATATGGAATGGATTGTTTATAGTGTGTTTGGGATGAGAGGATGAAAATAAAAGGTAACGTACTATGTGAATCGGTCGGCTTATAAGAGACAGAAGTCATGAGCGCATTATCACTAATCGATACCAAGATATCCAGGAACGACACACAGGTTTCATTGATTTCCCATGTGAATTTGAGTGCTGGATGGAAATCATTAACAAAATTAATAAATCTCTCTAAATTCACACGTGAGCACGATGCTGTTTGGAAATAATCATCAATGTATCTCTTAAAGAGATCAGGAAAGGGTCCAGTGTATCGTTTAAAGATTTGTTTTTCAACATTACCAACAAGTAAGTTAGCGTTGCTAGGGCCCATTTTGGTACCCATTGCTACTCCACTAATCTGTTGGTAATGTTCACCATCAAATGAAAAATTGTTGAGGGTGAGTACAAGTTCTGCCAAGCGAAGTAATGTAGTGCGGTGGATGGTTCCTAAACGGTGCGTTGATTAAAGAAAAACTTCAAAGCTTCCAGACAATCGTGGTGAGGAATGACCGTGACACGGTGTAGAGAGACTTAACATCCATGGTGGAAATGGATTTACTGAAACCGCTGAAATGTATTTGGTCGAAAATCTGTAGAGCATGTTTCGTATCTTTGATGTAAGAAAGCAACTTCTTTACCAAAGGTGACATAATATGTCACCTTTGTCTTCCGCATCTCATCGATTTGTTGTTATTATTTTGCTTTGATTGGCTAATTTTTCGCATCTCATTATCAATTTGTTATTGTTATTTTAATCTGATTGGCTTATTTTTGGTCACATGATTACCTTTCGTATATAAGCTCACTGTTTGTTTACACTCTTTACGTTTCTCTCTGACGAACGGCCTTCGCTCGAAACGTTAGATTCCTACGTTCTCTGTTTCGGCAGTATATCTAACCTTACTTTATTTCGATTGTTGTTTCTACACTGCCTACGCAGCACGCTACTTTTATATCCTTCAAATTAACTTTGGTTTTATAAGAGCAAAGATATATAACCTTCTCCGCTAAGTCATTATGCACGTGTACGTCACAACATTTGTTACATATCAAACAAACTGAAATATCTCAAAAACGAAGCAATGAAACCAAAAACTGCAAAAGATGTTACTCTATCTGTCATTTTAAGTGTTCTTTCAAATAAGACAAACTTAATTTTCGAATTACTGGAAAGTAGTATTTCATCACACACTGGCTCCCATTCTGCCACATCTTTAGGTAAGTCAAACCATTCAATTTCTCCCTGTAGTGTTTATCTGCAATATTCAGACAGTTCTGACGTTTGTCTTCGGCTTTACCACCATGACTATGAACTGTCCCTACTCTCCACTGATCTTCATCATTTAGCCTGTAGACTATTATTGATTATAAAATAACAATTAAAAAACGCACGCGGTGATTGGCCGAACGCCGCGTTTCTATAACTGTATGTAAACATGCAGAAAAAATGTCCACACCATCCAATACGCCATTATTCGGTATAAAAGCTGCATCATGCATATGCCATCATACAGTACGCCATCTAAGCTAAGGTTTTGATGCTCTGATTATTTTTAGGTTATACCTATTTTCGATGAGTTATTTCATAATTAAAAGAAATAGAAAACATTTTCTGTGTTTACATACAGTTATGAAACACTCGTGAAAGTTTGGGAGAACACGAAATTACGTGAAAACACCTCCCCTGGGGGTTCGTGTTCCCACTTTAATTTCTCGTTCTCCCAAACTTCCACTCGTGTTTCTATAACTGTATGTAAACACGGAAAATGTTTTCTATTTCTTAACTTCAATTTTGGCAAGGATGGTTGTTTGTCAGTTGTTTCCACATCATTGCCCATTTTGTCCATCGCTCTATATTATATCGTTATATTTAGAGTTCAGTGGGGCTTTGGGGACAAGATTGATTTCGCGCAAATTTATCGAGCAACGAATCAACCAATCAGAGCTTGGCTTGAACGACTTTAACTCGCGTACGAGTATATTTAAGTCGACTCAAAAGCCGAAATCAAAATTATGAACACGGTATTAGCGCCATAGTCAATACAATAAACTGACAATCCTTTAATCATTAGCCATATTTTTACATGCAATTTAACAGTACAAAACAACTACTTTTATACAAATATTAAAAGCCGAAATCAAAATAAATTTTTAGGGGGGTCCGCAGGCATGCTCCCCCGGGAAATTTTGAAATCGAGAGTCGCTGAAATGCCATTTCCTGGCTTTTGGAGGAAGATTTTACAGACTCTTAAGGTTAAAAAACGTCATATAAAATACTCAAAACACGCAAACGTCACATAGATACTCAAAATGCATACACTCAGTAGATTGAATACACTGTTTACAGCTTATTTCCTGACACAATGGCATATCGTATCAGTTTTGTAGTTACATGTCTGTTGTTTTATATCAAAAGGGGGGAGCCGCGGCTCCCCTGGCTACGTCCCTGGCTCGTAGAGCGAGGTTCGTACATAAAAGACCAAAGTCTGATATTTTCCGTAATGGCCAAGCAGTCGAGGTTAATAAGAAATTTATTATATGGCTTTTTGAAACGACATACCCGTACATTACCATACATACATGATACGTACTTATATAGCATGACTTCGAGCGTGTGGCATAGACTCATCCTTTTAAATGTTGTTGCTCTTGTTGTCGGAATCTTAAAACTCATTTCCAGATTGCTCATCGTCCGACTCATACATGATTTAGTTCATAGGTTATTGAATTCACAAAATGCGTTTTGCGGTTTTGTTTCTTCGTTCCTGTGTAACAAAATGGCTGGCAAAACGTACCCGTAATCGACCGCGGTCGCTTACGGAAAATAATCGACCGGCACGTGACGCGTATCAGCCAATGAGAACACACGATTTCATCGGAAGTACTTGTGCCATATAATAAATATTCATTATTTTCTTTCTTGAACGCTGACACTTAAGTTGTCGTCTAGATCGACCAGTTTGATGTCATGTGCAAGAGGTCTATATAAATAAACTATTACAAAATTATATGTAAACAAATCATTCTATTAGCCTCTTCCGCAGGCATCTCTGCGCTCCCGGAACTTGGAGTTCTCTACCGCCATGGACTGCGTGCAGCCTCTACCCGATTTTGAAACCCGAGTTTCAAAATCGGGACCGCCCCTCTAGCGAACGCTTTTTTCGCAAGTTGCCTGCGGAGGAGGCTAGAAGTCTATTAAATACGTTTATTTAGATTTAGTTTAAGACCCCGTTTAAACGATGCCGGTACAATTTAAAAACGGAACAAAATCATGCCGGTATGCAAATACAGCATATAACATTTCATGTTATTTTTGTGCCGGTATCGTGTAAACGCAAGGCCTAAACGGCATGATTTTGTTCCGTTTTCAAATTGTACCGGCATCGTGTAAACGGGGTCTAAGGCTGTTTAAATATATAATATACAACATTGACACCAGGGTACTTAAACTGGTATACACCACTACAAAGTCTGCAAGACTTCTGTGATGAAGACCAAGTCTTTAACACAAACTCTAGTCCGTAATCAGATTTCCGGAAGCTTTCTGGGTCAGAGATTTCTCTCTGTTCTACATCAGTTTCTGTTGGTCTCTGATACAAAAACTCTGATGACAAACTTGACGATTTTTATGCCAGAGACCTAGTCCGCAACACTCAAGTCTTGGAGAGCTTGTAGTGTCTTACCTACCGGCTTCAATTACAGTAGCCATGCAGGCGTTATTTTCCTGGCGGTTTCTTTGGAGGAGGTAAGTTCCGTCTCTCTAACTTGTCAGCAAAACTTTCCCGACAAATGGGACACCTTGTTCTATTATTTTAAACAAGATATAATAAAACAAACAGTGATGTTTTCAGTATTTGGACGTGCGTGGTAATCCAAGGTTGTTAGCTAAAAATGGATTGTGCGTCTACTGTGCGTCTAATGCGGCCTATTGTGCGTCTAATGCGCATCTATTTTGCGTTTATTTTGTCTACTGTGCATCCAATGCGCGTCTAATACGCATCATCCAATGCGCGTCTAATGCGCATCTATTGTGCATCTACATTGTCGATTTGCGTCTGATTGTCAGCGTACGTTTGTCGTAGTCCGTCACAGCAAATAGTAGTTCATGTATGTATGTTAGCATTCATATTATATGTATGAATGGTATACTGACGGAAACAATGTGAAAGTGGGTGTGCACTTACATTCCGCTGCGAATCATTTGAGTTGCACATTCTTTATGAACTTTATGAGAGCATGGCAGAATCTGACAACCTGTAAATGCATCCTGTAAAACAAAACACGAACGTTTTTATAAGACAATGTCTAATTAGCATTAGGTAATCACATGACAGCGAGTGCAATTAAGGATTTTACACTATGAGTGGTATTTGAAAATTGAACCAAAATCGCACGGGCAGTAGGCGGGTGCAATTTGGATAAATTTTCAAATATTACGAGTAGTGTAAAACTTAATTGCACGAGCAAAATGCTATGATTAGTTATTTATAACATTTATGACAAAATTACAAGTTATGACAACATTGTCGTAATTTCTTTGTTCATTTGAATGTTTATCCGCTATTATGATCGCAAACAATTTTAACAACGGTCTTTCAAATATAGTCAGTTAATTTTCCAACAAGAAATCTTGTAAGCAACTGGAAAAAACACAAACACCAAACTTGCTGAATTATGATTATGAATATGATTATGACCATCATTAAGATTTTAACTATGATGACTATGATTATGATTATAATTATAATTATGATTGATTATAAGATTGAACATTAATCGTCACAACAGTGATATAAACTGACTTACAGAGTTGGTTAAACTTACTTCCAGACAGATGCAACATTCATCATGAGCTGATCCTGCTCGACATTTGTGATTTCCTCGCAGTTGAACATCAAGACAAACACCACACACATCACAATGGAACGAACGATCACTATGAATCCTAGATTAACAGAAAATAAGAACGCCTCGTTAACATTGTTTATACTATATAATAATAATAATAATAATAATAATAATAATAATAATAATAATAATAATAATAATAATAATAATAATAATGAAAACTTTATTAATAGAACATTTATAGATATATACAATTGTAAATCTCACTTCTTGAGGTAACCTACAATTGACTACTTGAATCACTTATACATGCATGGTTATAATAATAATAATAATAATAATAATAATAATAATAATAATAATAATAATAATAATAATAATAATAATAATAATAATAATAATAATAATAATAATAATAATAATAATAATAATAATAATAATAATAATAATAATAATAATAATAATAATAATAATAACGGTTTATTCAAAAGTATAGCAGTATTAAGTAAATCGCACAATTGGAAGTCCCATACGGAAATACATCGCATAATTACAACAGCGCGGCGCAGAGTTACTATTTATAAACCAAATTCAGCCAAACAAGCCAAAATGGAATCTCGAGGGATTCCTAAGAAATTATTTTCTATTGTTAAGAATGCAAGAATAGATTATAAACTCAGACAACTTAACAACTAACGAAACAACTGCGCTGCGCAATAAAAGAAAAAAAAATATAATGTAATGTAATGTAATGTAATGTACAATGTTTTGAATTGAAGACAAAACACGAAACAGAATTCTAAATACTATATATAGACTATTCATTCATCCTTCCAGTGTTGGAATCAACCCCCGTGTCAAGTTTAGCACTCTTCTCTTCCCTTTATGCTATCCGCCTATCCGACCAATTGCAAATTGAACACAGAAATCAGCGTATGTCTTTGTAAAGATCAATTTTGAAACATGACAATAAATTAAACAAACTGCTTCCAGATTCTCTTAATCATAGATACCGTTTTAGGAATCCTCGAAAGTATCCACTTTTTAATTATAGGACTGAACGATTTACTAAGAACAGTTTCATACCATATTGTGTTAGAAAATGGGATTCACTTGACACGAAATGGGATTCACTTGACACGAATGAACCTAATTAGTGCGAGAGTATAGTATGGAGCATTGTATATATTCTTAATTAATTGTATAATTTTATATAGTAATTGTATATTTTCACATTTTAATAATATGTAACTTTTTATAATTTCAAGTTTTAAAATTGCTGACTATTTCATGCAATCTGCCATTTGAAAATTTTAATAAATTAACATTATACCGGCCGTTGCACGTAACAACAGGTTGCAGCAGTAATCCTATATGAAATAAGAATGTCCAACCTGCATATAGCACATTTTTCGCAATGATATGGATTGTCGTCCGTTCCTGTTAAGTGCTTGCATATTGCACAAAAATATTTGGCGAACCTCTTGTGACAATTGGTACAGAATTGAGACTGGGAACTGAACTGAAAAAAAATAATATAGTAATAATAAATATAAGAAACTATAACATTACAATCCTACATATGCTTGCATAAAATTTATTATTAATACTTTAAAAGTTTTCTTGCTGAATTCTGAAAACTAAAATATTCGGAGGATATTAAAGTGCATGGTTCTCTGATGAAAAAATTGTTGGTAATGTTTCTGCATAATCTTAAAGATATTATAGTAGTTGGTAATAGTTCAAAGTTTTATTTCGAAATTCACAAAAACAAAGTTGTATTTTATATACGTACGAAGTTTGTATTTTGGGGCGCCGCCATTAAATTGACCGTGTTTGGGAAGAATGAGTTAAGGTGAACTTATGACATCATAGACCTGACAAAAACAAAAGATCATTGTTGTTGTCAACAAAAGGGTCATTGTTGTCATTGAGTCTATGGCGTCATATATAAGCTTCCTCGACTCATTCACTCATTAAAGCTCGGCCACTTTAATGGCGGCGCTCCAAAATACAAACTTCACACGTAAAATATCACCTTTTCTTCATCGAATTTTGAAATGAAACTTTGCAAGATTACCAACTACCAAAACATGTTTAGGATTATGCAAAAACAATGCCAACAATATTTTCGTCAGAGAACCACTTTAACCCGAAAGAAATAAACTTACTCACTTTCTTTTTTTCAGTCTATAACCATAGTCTATTGAGAGATGTTCTAGAAACTTAGCAAAAGTCTTTGTTCTATCTTTTTGTTCACGTTTATGCAAACTTGTGCACGGTGAGCACAATGTATTTTTGGTATAGCAATCGTTCCAATAGCAGCGTTTGGGTTCAATCACTCAATCTTGTTACTGAAATATTAATAAGCGAAAAACGAAGGTTTGTGCACGGTAAAGACCATCTCAACATAAAACCACAGCTCACTATAGGCGCTTTCAAGTTTGCCAAGTTTCAGCCATACCATATCTTGATTGTCTCTGCTATAAACCCGAACCTTATTCCTTATTAATTAAGAAATGGCTCATGGTTTAGCGTGCTCCATCGAGTTATGGATGCACGCGGGAAATTGGGCATCCATAACTCGATGGAGCACACTAAACCATGAGCCATTTCTTTTATAACATAGCATTAAGTCCTTTCACAAGCCGGCGAATCGTTTTGGTTGTTTTCTACTTTCGCAGCCAAGTCTTTTGTTCACTAAAATCCAACCAAAAGGACAGTTTAAACTCGGTTACGCAGGCCCAGTTTATGTCTTCTGGCTCGTTGTTCTTTATTGCTCAATAAAATTAAATGACTCGGTATTTTGATAATATAAAAGGCCATAAAAAGTCAATTTAAAACTCAGTTTTTGTTTTGGAATTTTTCCCCGCGCTTTTTTGCCGTGCTCCATCGAGTTATGGAGCACGCACGACAGCCAATCAAAAACGTTGCTATATCAAAGCTATGTTATAAAACAATATGGTCCAGAGTCTATTCGAGTTTAGTTTTTAGAACTATTCAAACTATATACGATTGCCAACCAAAATATGGCCTACAGTAGATCTACGTCTAGCGAAGACAAGAAAGAAGAAAAAAAATCAGACTTTCTTTCCTGCAGTACCTGTTCTTCACTTCCACAACTCACACATTTCAAAAACTTCGTATCACGTGATTTCAGTTTCTTCTGACCGCATTTACTTTCGTTGTTATGACATCGATGACATGGCCAGTATTTGTCACAACAATCAAACTTGACGTAACAAAGTCTCTTATAGTGACTGCATAACCATTGACTATCATCATCATCATCAGAGTCGTCGTTAGGAGCCTGGGCATTAGAATTGTGATTTCTTGCCGAGTCAGGACGTTGAAATGTAGACAACTTTCTTCCATTGTTTCCCATGTCAACTTGCCAGCGTGGACGGTTTGCTGTAGAGACGTTTGAGGTGGCATTTTTTGACCCTAGTGTTGGAATAAAAGCAAATAATAATTGATAAAGTTACAAGAAATAAAATAAATTTGGTAATTAGTAATATAACTAATGAAAGCAAAATCTAGGCGTAATATCAATTTCGGGAGACTAAAAAACTTTCAAAGCTTTTTCTTCAACGTTGAGCATTAAAGTCAATGATAATCTTGTCCAAGATTTGAGGGTAATCAGTTGCGTGCTGAACAAGGCAGTATATTATGGTGTATAGAAAATCATAAAGGTGGTGAACTGCTGAGATTTTAGAGAACGAAATACTGACGTTTCGACCCAAAGCTCTTCATCAGAGTAAATCATGGAGTCATAGTTTTGATATGTTGATTTTATTGACGCCAAAGTTGAAAATTTTGTTTTTGGGCCAACATTCGGACAAAATAAGTCATAAATTCGAAACCAGGCAATAAATAAAAAAACGCTGACACTGTTTTGCTATCTCGGAATCGAATTGCGAAAAAATATTTTGAACAAAATGAAACGCTTTGTTACAAGTCGCCCCGAGTGAAGCCTTCTGGGTTTTTTTTGAAAAATTCGCGACTGTATTATTGGCCTGTGTTTATCGCAAAATCAAATACATATATCTTACTGGATAGTAGTCTCCCGTGTGATAAATTTGATTGGCGAACAATCCAAATAACGTGCAAATAACTAACTATCCAATATCGCTGTATATTTGCACTCATTTTTAGCGTTATTTGGACAGTTTTTAATGCAGTTGTATAATAAAAGATTGTATTCTTCAGATTAATAGCTTTCTAGCGACATCTATTTTAATTTTGTAGCATAAAATTAAATTCTGACGAATTGAGAGCGCTTTACAGAAATGAGTCTGCAAACCTTAACGAAGACCTTAAAGGTAGCAAACTGCTGAGATTTTAGAAAACGAAATACTGACGTTTCGAGCCGAAGTTCTTCATCAGTATAAATCATGGTGTAATATAAAAGTAAAGTGTTCTGAAGGCAGTGTGTTAAGATATATAGAAAATCTATAGGTGGTGAATTGTTTAGATTTTAGAAAACGAAATAATAAGCCGTTTTAAGTCAAAGTCCTTTATCAGAGTAAAAATATAATATAAAAGTCGAGTTCTGCCTAAGAAGGCCTAGTGTGTCACGATGTATAGAAAATCTTAAATGTTGTTTAGTCTTACCTTGAGCATCCGCAGTTCCTCCAATTACTTCCGTTCTACGGTAGCTATGCACTGCAGACGTATCAGGGCGCTTGGATTGAGGAAGGGCATAAGATTCCTCGACTTCACTAGTTCTGGGTTGACTATGGTGTGAACTTTGGCGATGTTTACCAGAAGTGATAGCACTTGATTGGAGTGAAGTTCTAGAACTTGCCATTACTCTCTGAGATGCATCAATTACTCTGGAACTGTTTGGAAAAGAAATGAAAAAATGTCAAATTACTAAAATTAATTCAGTTACATAAACGCATCAGGATTGGGTGACCCAACCATGGCCAAAAATGAAGAACGGCGGCCAAAAATGAAGAACGGCGGCCCAATGATTAGCGGCCAAAATAATTGGCTTATGCGGCAATGGTGAGACTGCAGCTGGACCACTCAACCACACAAGCAGCCTTTTCATTGGTCTCAGCAGCAATATAAATAGGGAAAAAAGGCCAATTTCAAGTTAATCTGGCACATCGGTAAAAGACACGAATGCTTTTAATCAAACTTTGTTATCGAGATTATCCTTCGTACAATGCAGATCTGGACGTAGAGAGATTAACGGCCACATTTACAGCAGCACAACACTTGAACATACTGAGACATTTCAGGCAGTTCAGTACAATTAATATGGCAGCTACAGCATGCATGGTTATAACGTATATAGTGGAACCCGTTATTGGAGCTTGCCTCTGTGGGTAGTCCCGGACATTTCTTGGTCTCACACTTAGGTCTTAGCTTATGTCGTGAACTTTAATCATGAGCCTCGGGCTCGGATGATTGGGCAACCACATCCTGTGTTTAACGACGTTAAATAAATCATTACTCATTACTCAAACTTGCAAATAAAAATAAATAAAAACTAGAAAAATAAAGTCATTTGGGCGCAATGAACGTCCTCCATTCCTTAATGGTATTATAACTGAAGGTGCATGTATACTCGTTGAAGTATTATATTAACTGAATTCCTATTCTATTCTGCGCATAGCATATTTACAATTTCGTCTAGTAGAACTTCATAATTGAAATTTGATCAACATTATTGAAATTTTAAATTTGCTAATTTGTGCGCATAATTTGGCACCTGGTGACCTTTATTTCTCACAACTTGAATATATTCTCTGGCATTCTTCAGTTGAAGTATATATAGTTCTTGTCGCTGGCTAGAAGTTTAGAATTCTCCCATTTTATCCCCGAGCCGGGCGATGGGCCGAAGGCCCGTACACAAAACGACGCACGCTGATTGGTTCCTGAGAGGTCGGGATTTTACGATATTGACCGACCGGTCAATACGCTTTTTTCTCGGCCCTGTAAGTTTTGGCGGGAACATTTCTGAGTTGATTTGAATACAAATAAAAGAGAAACAGGTATCTTTATTCAAATATTCTGAACAATAAAATGTGTTGGAACATCACTGCTGGTTTTCTTTAAAGCTGTTTATCTAAAAACACGACAAATAAAAGCCGAACTGGTGTAAATAAGGCCAAGGAGCGATACGAAAAAGTCAACAGGTAAGGTAAACAGCGTATCAGTCTGAAGACGAAAATAACGCTCGAAGCTTAAAAATAAAATGAACCAATAGCCATATAATAAATTTCTTATTAACCTCGTTTGCTTGGTCTGTACTGGAAAGTATTTGCCCTCGGTTTTATCGCACAAACCTCGCTCCTTCGTCGCTCGGTCTGTACGAAAACCTCAGGCAAATACTTTCCCGTACAGAACTCGCACTCGGTTAATAACTCTTTAATAGAAACTATTCTCAGCAGTTTACCACCCTTTCACTTTGCTCAATCTAAAACATTGCTCACGCAGCACTCTATTTTATTATAACTATACGTACGCTAGCTATTTGCTCTGATAAGGACCTGAGTCAACAATTCGAAAACTCGGTCAATACATGTATATATAATAAACCTATACTGTTACCATAGATTCTCG
Source organism: Corallium rubrum (assembly GCA_964035015.1). NCBI lineage: Eukaryota > Metazoa > Cnidaria > Anthozoa > Scleralcyonacea > Coralliidae > Corallium > Corallium rubrum. Next base: position 30,807,671 of record OZ035998.1, read on the forward strand.
CTTACTATTACAATTTGTCACTGCATGCAAATATTAAAAAAAAAATATTAGACTATTTGCATGACGACGTGTGATAGCGATGTGTGACTACAACTACCAGAATGCTTTGCCAGTATTCTAGTGCTAATAATCAGAAGATACTGCCAAAGCATTCTGGTAGTTGTAGTCACCCAAAGCCATCATACGTCATCGTGCAAATGGTGTATTCAATACTCACGTGTTTCCCTGATTGTTCAGTCTCCGCAAGTAAGAATAGTCACCCAGCATAAAGCAATCAACCATGTATACTAAATCAATTCTCAATATTTTCTCAAAGAATTCCCTTAGCTTTTCCAAATCAACCGCGCTGATCGCCCCCCTTCGATCCAGTTCCAGAAATACATCATTGACACTCGCTGTGACGTCGACTGACAATATACTACTCGCCCACTCCTTGAATTTGATCACATCGCCTGAGAGTAGCATCCGAGTTATTAAGAGCAGCAATAGTTTGTAGTTGAAATATAAGCCTCTTTCAACGGTTGTAGTCGGGATGTTAGCCAAGCTGATTCTATCTCCGCCGTTCGCTTCTGCTTGCGATTCTTGTACAGCAATTGCCGCTCCGTTACTTCGAGAATTCTCTTCACTGGATTCGCTGTTGACCATAAGATGCTCGTCAGGTTCCGTTACTACTTCGGCCGCCCCTCGGCTTCTTGTTGGTACCTCAGGCGTGAATGGCATCTCAGAGGTTTGAGAAGAACTCGAAGAGACTTCCACTGGACTGGAACGAGCTGTTCCATGAGCCTCCATTGCTTTGATCAGCGTGTCTCTCTCGACTAACGCACTGCCGAGGTCGGCCAAGGTAACATCGATATATTCTTCTTTGTTTTGTAATTTTCTTTTCAAAGCATTGGTTTTGTCGTTTAAATCCTTGTTCTTTTTATTCACATCAAGCAGCTTTTGTTTATAATATGTTTCCATGCTCTTAAACGACTTTTCAGCTTCGACAGTTTTTTCTTGAGATTTACGTAATTCATCTTGCAATCGCTTTACGGTTAGTTCTAAGTGATTCATCTTAAGCTGCAATTCTTCTTCCTGTTCTTTTGATGTCTGAGTCTCAGTGCTTTTAACTCCAATCACTTCTTTCGCTCGCAATTTTCTTTTAGATTCCTCAAACTTATCTTCCAAACTACGCACTGTTTTCTTCAACTGAATTATCTCACATTCCATTTCATCCACTTGTTTAGTTGTCTTTGCGGTAAAAGGTAATTTCATTTCGTGTTTTCTTCTGTCCAAAGATTGAATATCATGCTCTGCTGAGAACGAAGTCCCTTGGTCTGATGTGTCATGCTCTGCTGAGGACGACGTCCCTTGGTCTGATGTGTCATGCTCTGCTGAGGACGAAGTCCCTTGGTCTGATGTGTCATGCTCTGCTGAGGACGAAGTCCCTTCGTCTGCACATGTGACTTCGTGTATTCTGTCCAAAGATGGAATTTCGTGCTCTGCTGAGGACGACGTCTCTTGGTCTGTTGTGACTTCGTGTATTCTGTCGGCTAAAGATAGAATATCATGCCCTGCTGAGGACGAAGTCCTTTGGTCTGATGTGACTTCGCATGTTATGTCCAAAGATCTAATTTCATGGTTGCCGGAAGACGAAGTCCCTTGTTCTGATGATTTAAAGTAAGTTACCAAAGTTCGATAAAGTCGACAGTCTTTCACTTTGCTCATGGTCGAAGCAGCATCATTGTCAGGTAGCATCAAGTGTGTTAAGGTCTCCCAGAGTACACTCTTGTTGGATTTTTGTGATTTTTCTAGGGCTCGTTTACTCCTCTTCTTAGATATGCTTCGTCGGGTAACAATCTTAAGACCTAAGTCAAACTTACTCATAGTATCTTCCAATGTATTCATTATCATCATAGCTTTAGATGCACCGCACTGGGTGAGGTCTTGAACTATTATGTAAGCAGGAGAAACGTTATAATAAATATGAATTAAAGCTGGAGCAGGATAAGTCACTAACGAGGTACATTTGCTTTCTTTTATCGTGGATAGTTTTACAGTAGGAAAGCAATTTGCAATAAGTTGTTCATAAAATGTTTCAAGACTTCGGTATTGTTCTTCGTTCTTGTAGTGTAAAGCTTTTATGACAGTGCTGTATTTGTTGTCGTTTATATGAAATAATTCCTCTTTAGAGTATCCAACTATGTTTTCTTAAAGGGAAAGACATCAACATTACAACAACAACAACAACACCAGCAACAACAACAACAACAACAACAACAACAACAACAACAACAACAACAACAACAACAACAACAACAACAACAACAACAACAACAACAACAACAACAACAACAACAACAACAACAACAACAACAACAACAACAACAACAACAGCAACAACGTTAAACAACACCAACGACCACAACACCAACAACCACCACACAAACAACAACAACACCAATAACAACAGCAACAACACACCACCAGCACAACCAACCACACCAACAATGCTCTTTAGAAAAAGATGGTTTCAGGAGTATTAACAGCTCACCAAATAAAGACCCCACGGAGCGCACTTAAGACGTTCTACCAAACTATATATACAGTAGCCCTCACAAAAACAAAAGTCTTATTGGCTGAATTAAAAGTCGTTATTATACTGACGTCTGCCCAGATGCTAAGTATAGAATAATTATACCTTCAGTGTTTCGCTCTTTATTCTAAAAAATGTCGAACAGAATAATGAAAACAACAGGATCTTGGCAACACGAATAAGTGTAAAGTTAATCAGTTAAAAAAAAAAGAAAAATACCATCGTTATCCGACGCTGACTTAGAGAGAATTACGTAAGGATTGTTCGACTTCCGCTTTATTATATTTGCAGAGTAAAAACGTAGCTTTAGTAGAAATAGCACACAAAAACAAAAATTTTATGCATGCATCAACATGTTATAGAAATAATGAATGTTAAATGTTTATAAGTGTGCTGCTAAGAATAAGGCGAGTGGTGGTATCGCCTCATCGTTAAATAGATCGTTTCATCTTTCGCCAAATATAAGCTGATTCTTAACAATGCACAAAATAATGAAAACATTCATTATTTGTTTTACACACCAAAATACAGAGCCTTGTTAGTGTCAAACATAATGAATGGTTTTTTCCACCAGTAATTACTTGGGCTAGTATACGTAATGTAGATCGAGTGTCAATGGTGAGAACATTTTGAACATTTTAAAAAGTTACAGGTAACACTATGATTTGAACTATATACCGAATGAAAGCTTATAAAATTTCTAGCAACATACGTACCCGATGTACTTCAACAATGCGTAGTTCCGAAAATTTTGGCCATCTTCTTCTGTAAAACAAATGTGTCGGCATGATTGGTTTCGGCTCCGTTTCTGCGGCTGTTTTTTTCTCTGTAGCATACGTAAAATTTTGCACAATTTACTTCCGCTACGATTCATACTGCCAGTGAGTTGTTCGCCGTGTGATTGAGTGAGACCGCGTGAGGCGTGTCGTAAGTTCTTTGTTCCTTTCGCTTTTAGAGTTGGACAAAAAGTTGAACAGCTTTGCCTTTTAACTCATTCCTATCCGGGGGCTTCCCCAGAGGTGAATAAAATCGTCTGGCGTTGCCGTTAGCCAGAATAAAATACTAAAGACCAATTCGGACAAGAAAGAGTTAAAGAGATAGTTTATAACTCATTCCTGTCCGGGGGCTTCCCCAGAGGTGAATAAAATCGTCTGGCGTTAGCCAGAATAAAATACTAAAGACCAATTCGGACAAGAAAGAGTTAACTTAGGTGTTCTTGTAAATATGTTTACCAGTGTGAAGTATATATGCACCATATTCAGCCTTCTATTATGTGATTGCTGCAATACCACTTCAATCAGTTCCTTTTACCCAAGCATCTACGCGTTTTGCCAGTAGCCCGAGTGACCACATAACAGAATAACGCTTGACCCAGGTATATAATATGTTTACTATTAAAACCGTACCTGCAAATTGATATTGATAGTTGATTGGCTGGCTATGACGACATACTGATTCGAGTTCCTTGAGAATCGGTATTTGAGTTACTATTTTAAGGGATTCGCCCAATTTCAGCTTTTCTGCCAATTCAAACTCCTTAGTTACAACAACCTTGGCGGACAAGTTCTGTAGTGAAGCTGGACTCATCGTCGACGGTTTCGAAGTCAACATTCTGATTTCCAAGCAATGAACTATATAAACAAGATTCGGATAAAGAAAGCTTTAACTTCTTTTAAAATATTTCCTATTTACATCATAACAATGCCTACACATGCAGCATTCTACTTCTATTTTACTCTTGAATGACTAGTCAATACTTCGTTCTTTAAAATTCCAGCAGTTCACAACCTTTGAGATTTTCTATACATTAATGTAACACACTGCCCATAGTGGCCCAAATTACTTTAGCCCTGTTCATACACGGCCAAAATTTAAGCGGGATCTGAGCCACATCTGACTTTAAGCGGGCTTAAAATGTCCGTGTAAACAGATCGGCGTCAATTAATCGCGATTAGTTTGCACCACCTCAAGGAGGTGGATTAAACTGAGCACGATCAGTTAATCGCGCTTAACTTGGCCGTGTAAACGCAACGGGATTGAAAAACGCTTGTTATTAATACGATAAAATGCATTTTTTTGCCCTGCTGTAGAAGCTTCCATCTCGCTATTCTTTGTTTCTTTCTTTCTTTTAGCTATTACTCTTTCTCGCGTACCGATGAGGCTTCCGTTGTTCTTTGACGCACGCTACCCATACGAAGCTTCCAAAACCAAAAATATAGCTCGTCCGCCAGTTGAATAATGGTGTACGTGTTTTTGTAAGGGAACTCACCAAAGTGCTTAAATTTTGGCCGTGTAAACAGGGCTTTTGATTCGATAAAACTGAAAATAGAAAAGTCACTCCATACCAAAGTCTAATAAATGCGAAAAGCCCATTTAGGGCAATGGGCACCATAAATATTTGACACCATAAAAGTATATTTACAGTTAGTACTTAATCGGGCCATTTAAACGAGAAAATAATTGGCGACTTAATCAGTAAGACGCGTCTTATCTTAGTCGCGAACACACTCGTATAAACAGTCAATTTCTAATATAAGACGCGATTTATTTTGGACTAGCTTTATGCCCTGTTCTTATGTTAGTCGCGACTTACTCTAGTCACGAACAAATTGACCGTTTATTTTCTCTCGGCGTTTAAACAGCCCTAATATTCATAGAGTGTGTTAGAATGTATGGAAAGTACATGTATTGAAACATCAACACACGAATTAAACCATATTGAACCGGCTTCATGCATTTTTGTATGCATAAAAATGCCAAGTATTTAACAAGACAGTTATTTTAATTACAGTGCACTTCTGCCTCCTCCGCTCACACCCCCCACACACCCCTAGCAAAAGCAAATCGGAGCAAGACAGTGCCCTTTCTTCGTCTCTGACGTAAGGTAAATTAAAGAATAGATTTGTAATTTTAAAAGCGGCGTTTCATACGACGATATCGTAGACAGTGTGTTACTACAGTACTGTACATCTTAACACATGTACCCTAGACGTTTTCCCTCTTTATAAGTTACATGCAGGTGAGAAAACCTCTGGTGGCAACAAATATGATAATGAATCTCACTTTGATGCACTTCATTATTGCTATATTTGACGAGAAATCTCATAGGCTAATCTTATATAGGTTCAACCTATCATATCACTCTACCTGTATTTGAAGATTATCCAATCAGGAATAGTAAACAAATTTGGTTCATAACTTGGAAATTTGTTTCGTTCATAACAAATATAAAACCAATGCCGTCAAAAATCGAACGCCATCGTCGACTGTTCAACATGTATACAGATCGGATAATTAATCGTAATTGTCCAGTTTCAAGGTATTGTGTACAAATATGCGACTAAGAATTACCACCAGCAGGGTGCTTTTACAGCATGAATGTCAAGGTTGTATATATAAAAAAATTATTAACTACACAGCAGGGGCCTACATAACGTATGGTCTCGTGCGTAATAGATATTCAAAACTAAAACAATTCTATTAAAAACCAAACTAATTATATTTATACTGGATGACCCTACCAGTCATATCTACCATCCTTTAGCCTATTGGTCCACCAATTCTTTATTGGTCCCAACCTCATACCCAGGGTCTTATCTGCATTAAACTAACTTTATTACTATAGATAACCCTATCAGTCATATCTAAACTGTTCTCTCTAGATGTCCCGCAAGGCACACTCCTCATTAGTGTCGTGTTACTACAAGAGGAAACCAGAGTAAACTAAACTAACTTTATTTCTACCACATAACCCTATATATCAGTCATATCTAAACTGTTCTCCTAGAGATCCAGTAAGAACCATCCCTCATTGGTCCAGTGTTACTACAGGAGGTAACAAGAGTAAACTAAACTAACTGTATTTATACTATATTACCCTAGCAGTCATATCTATATGAACTGTTTTCCCTAGAGGTCCAGTAAGGATCACCCTTCATATTGGTCTATTGTTACTACAGGAGGAAACTAAACTAACTTTCTTTATACTAAATAACCCTGTTGCAAAACTGTCGAAACGAGGAAGGGTTAGCTTGAAAAGACAAGGACCAACCTGTGTCCTGTCACCAATCGTAATGTGCCACTATTGAAGAAGACAAGATTACCCCGCATTGATACGATGGTAAATAGTTGCTCTATAGCAAGAAGGAATTTGAACACAGGCTGGATAAAACAGAAGACGTCATCAAAGCTACAATCCTGGACAAAAGTCCTTGAGACACTGCGAAAATCGTCAAAAGCGGCAAAGTGTTTCAATAATTTTGTCCACGATTGTCTGAAAATGACGAATTATTCAATTTTCAATAAAACATAGCTTTTGGGCTTCGAAACATTGCAAAAGATCTCGGGAAGGGATCACTGGAGCAGAGTTCGCATCCGCACCGGTATACGACCCGCACGGGAGAGCTCTTACTTAATTTGCATCATAAGCGCCCTGACTTAATTGCGTATTGCCCGATCCTTCTATATACTCGACAAACATCTGTTGCTCACTCATGTGGGAGCGTATTTGTGACATTTTGGAACAAACTGCGCAGAATTTCCACGTCCAAATTGTTTTTCGTTCAATTTTGTGGAATTCGCTGGACAAAAGTCCTTGAGACCCGACTATGCGAAAATCGTCAAAAACGGCAAAGTGTCTCAACAATTTTGTTCACGATTGTAGACTCAAAACGCCAGGAAAAAATCCCGGCAGTTCACAACCTTTTGCTTCACTATTTCAAAAAAAGTGCCTTATAGGCATCACTTAGTTTTTGTATACTATATATGACCGTAAAAGTTGCTACATTAAAGTTGGATTGTTTCTGTCAAGGCGACATTACCCATGGCGTTGTGTATAGAAATCTACGAGGATATGGCTTGGGTTGGCACAGATCTATTTCATAGTCTACAGCATGCAACTGCCAAGTGTATACTCATATGTATACTCAGGACTTTGTCTGGCTTCGTGAACACGTAAATGTTATTTACATATTTGAACCATTAAGGTGCATATGACATTAAGTTTGTCTCATTTGAAAGAACACTTAAAATACCAAAGTATAACATCTCTTACATGCATCTCTTGCAGTTTTTGGTGTCCTTGCTTCGTTGTTGAGATATTTCAGTTTGTTGAATACGCAAATGAACATGTTGACTTGTGACGTACATGTACAAAAATGACTTATCGGAGAAGGTTATATGTCTTCGTCATTCTCAAACCAAACTTAATTCGAAGGAAGTATGTACGTCAGTGTGTTTCTCACACAACACCAAATATGTAGAATTTCAGGTGATTTCGCTTCATGTGCATGATCATTATCACGATCGGAAATCGCATAGAAAATCGGCCAATTCCATGGGACAGTTCACAGGCCACGTGATTGCTGGCTCAAGTGAGTTGTCGGCCGAACTTGATGAAATTTACTAAATTCTAAACACACACACGCAAAACAATAACAAGTGAACTGTCCATATATAGCCAAAAACATCTGATAGTTGAGATCTTTATTCGCCCTCCATATATTGTTCATTGGGTTTGCTTTATGTCAACTCGTCAGTCGTCAAGTATACTTTCCACGACTGATTCGAACTGTAAAATCCGTTTTAAAGGCCAATTGGGTACAAGAATCTGCCAACAAAACAACCTGACTTCCTTTGGGGGTAGGTAGCAGCAAAAAAAAAACAGATTTTAGTCATTTAACATGATGGTTTACGATACTAAATCGCACCTAGCAGATCGCACCTCGTTCTTCGTCTAATTTTTCCGCTATATTTGATTTCAAGTCAGCAAAATCCTCTTCAACGGATCCATTGTTTTCCTTTATCTTCCTAATTTTATCATATGAACCCACATGGACCATAACGCTCCTTATTCATCTCGCGCCAGCCTCGCTTGGTCTCGCGTGTACTGATGACGTTTACACGCAAGATATTCGTTCTACGCATGCGTAGCTAATACAGGTCAGCCCGTATTTCGCGAGCCATGACAGCCGCAATTTCCTATCGTGGCACGTCTACGTCACATCATGTGACATTTACATTTCAAACAAACTAAATTGTTATATACCAAAGACTTTCGTTTGCCAAAGATGAAATCCTATTGGTCAAATCATGGTCACGTGTTGTTCAACAAACTCAATGTTTCTTTCTGCCGAGGGAAGCATTGCACTGTTTCCCTCTGACGTCAACAATGAAGAAGGAAACATGTGCAATGTTTCCCTCTGACGTCTGCTTTAATCATGCGTTGTTCACGTGGATACACAATGATTATTGCATCCAGATCAATAACTTTGGACTTTTCGGAACATTTTGAAAACAAGAGCTGTTTCGAGCTTGTTTGGTATGAAATAGTCCATTTTCCAAAGGAAAGAATATCTATACACATCTTCAAAGAAGGTCTGAAGAAAACCTGGATAAATTTAAAGCTGTTCTTTGTACTTGTTGAGTCTGGTGTATTTGTTTAGTTGAATTGAAATTACGAAGACAAAGTCAAAGTGTTTTGGTAAGCCTTTTTGCCTTTTGCAAGTTTCGAGTCAACTTGGTATTTTGTATTTTAAAAGTCTTTGGTATATAACAAAACGCTTGTTGACTTTTCCCTCGAGAAACATTGAGTTTTACGGTCCCTCAGGCTTCCATGTCACCCTCGGGCTAAAGCCCTCGGGTGACATTGAAGCCTTCGGGTCCGTAAAACTCGGTGTTTCCCTCGGCGCCAGTCAACAAGTGTATAATATCTCACAAAGTGACCAAAAACTGCCAAAGATGTTACTTTGTCATTTTAAGTGCTCTTTCCAATAAGACAAGCTGAATTTCCGTGTCATAAGCAGTTTAAGTAGTAATTTAGAGTTGAATAAAGTAAATGGTTTGTACATGGGAGTCAGTGGCGTAGCCAGGGTCTTGAGTTGGGGGGGGGGGGGGCAAGAACCTCGATTTCCTAGGGGGGTCCGGGCATGCCCCCCTGGAAAATGTTTGACTTTTACGGTCTCTGATTTCCTGAATTTTGAGGCAACTATTTAAGAGTAATCTGAAAGCCAAAAATAATTTTATTGAAATCAAACCAGAACATAGAATGATACACGTCAGAATATCTTTAGATTTATTTATAAACAAGTCGCAAATGTAAAAACAAGTTGGAGGCATTTTGTATAGACCTTAGTATTGTAATTTATAGCATATGCATGCCTGCTAAATATATAACACATTACTATAGTCTACTCACTTGGCCCTAAGAACGGTCTTGGAAACCATTGGGGGGGGGAGGCAACCGCCATTGGCTACGCCACTGCTGGGAGTATTATAACATGTTTGAGAAAGTTTCTCGTCTGGGTTAGAGTAGTCTTGAGAAAGACTGTTTGTGGTGGTAGTGACTGACGTTTCGCTACGGCCCCTGAAGATGACCGCCGCTGAGACCGTCGAAACGTCATAGTCATGTACTACCACAAACAGTCTTTCTCAAGACTACTCTAACCTAGACGAGCAACTTTCTCAAACATGTTAGAGTTGAATACAAGTTCTGTTCACACAACAGACTTCTTAAGTCCAAGTTCGTTTATTTCACACTATAGTCTATATATATACTTATTTTACATTGAGAAAATAAGTAAAAAAAGAACAAGTGGTGGTAGCCAAAGATACTAGTTGACCACTATTGTTTAAAGTAAATACTTGATCTTACTGATGATTAAAAATTATAATACTACTAGCAAAGGAGGGGGGTACATGCACAACTGACCACAAACAATTCAGTGTATTACTATGAAAAAGAAAATGACACCAAATGGCTAAAATAACATGAAGTCCTATACTGTTAATACGTAATCATGGGGTATACAGGTACATATGCGAGTTAGGTGCAATGTAAAAGACCTTTGATAAAACGCTCGTCAGGCTCGAATACACAGATCAAGAGAATATTTGTGATCTCAAACCAGTAATTATAAGTGACAGGTTCGGCCTCCATTGGCCTCTAAACAGACGTTTAGTATTCGTCAAGCTAGCTTGAATACTAAGAAAATTCTGAGTATTCAAGCTAGCTTGACGAATACTAAACGTCTGTTTAGATTTGCACTAAAAGAAACAATCAAACTTTAAACATAATTGTCACATAATTGTCTATTCTGTCATATAGTGCGCATGCACTTGTACGACAATTTCACGTAATATGTAGTCGGCAACATATACATGTACGATACAAATAATTGTCTCAAATACAAAATGCAATTTTTTGAACTATTTCTTCCCACCAGGATCTTTTCAAGAACAATTTACATCTTAAATTTCAGGTGGCAGCCGCTATACGACACATTTATGACACACGCGTCATACGAAACATGCAGCTGCACCTAGGTGTTGAATTTACCAAGGGAAGAAAACCGGAAGAACCCAGCGAAAAACCCTCGAAGCACAACAGAGACCATGCAACTAAACTCTACTCACATGAGTTCCAAGCTCGAAAACGGGGTTATTCCCAGACGGTCAAGCATCCAAGTACTAACCAAGGGTTAGGGTTAGGGTTAGGTGTACTATAGATGAACACTGCATCATGATCATTAAGGTTGGTTAACTTCTAGGTGATCATCTAGCCTATACTAAGAAGCTTTCCGATTGGTTTAGATCACCTATAATCCAAGCAAAAAGCCTTAACCTTAAGGAGTAACGAGCATGCGGGGAACGAGTTGGTAATGAACATTGTGATTTTTAGCCAATCAGAAAACCCGTTTATACAAACTTAATCAAATTGCATGCTAAACATAACCTTTCATAATATTCTTACTTGTTGTTCGTGTCGTTCTGGTTCCTGGGATGTTGGCTGAACAAAAAGAAGCGTCAAATTTAAATTCAACGGGTACAGTCGCTTGCACCTAAGTGGAAACCCTGCCCGTCAAAACATGTTCTCACAAAAGTTTTCTTTGGAAGTATACCAGAAATACATGTCATGCAACAACCCCTCGCCCGCTTTTATTAAATGCTTTTTTGAAACACCCACCCACCCAAACCCACCCAGATTAAAATAAGCACACCTAATATACAGCCAATATAAAAACGAACAGATATAAAAACAAATGATAATCCTCAAGATAATTCTATAATTTATGGATAAGATGACTAAACTGATTTAACATATCAAAGCAAAACTTAGATTTCATTGTTAAATTCTGGTTGTACAAAATATGTTTTTAGGAGGTTTCAAAAGGGATTATTTTTAACAAGCTTTAAATGGCTTACCTATGCATACATGTTTTGCAAAAGGAGAATTAAAAGTCAACAACAACAGCAGCAACAGCAGCAGCAGCAACAACAGCAACAGCAGCAGCAACAACAACAACAACAACAACAACAACAACAACAACAACAACAACAACAACAACAACAACAACAACAACAACAACAGCAGCAACAACAGCAGCAGCAACAGCAGCAACAGCAACAACAACAACAACAGCAGCAGCAACAACAACAGCAACAAGGACAATAACAGCAACAACATCAACAACAACAACAACAACAACAATTGGCTTTATACGATTACCTATATAAATTTTCAGTACACATAAAAAAAGTCACTTTACCCTTAAATTAAACTCTCGAACAGTCTTGCAGCCAAAACTGTTTTTAATATTTATACTGACGATCAGTTTATAGTTGTCATTTTCGTCTCCAGCCGGCAGCCAGTCGGTTACGCTAACCCGTTGCCCTGAACCCACAGTACGGTAGAGGAACATCGTTCTTCTTGCCTTGCTTACGAGAGAAAATTCGTAGGTAAGCGGCGTCGACTGCAAGTCGATCCAGTCTTCACAGCTTAACGTAAAGTTGGTTCTCATGGCAACGCCCGACTGGGGCGAGACGAAGCAGTTACCTGCAGATAGAAATATCGAGGGAATACCCATATAAGAATATCATTACTTTTTGTGCAAAAGCGTCCAGACAAAAAAAGTTGAGACCTCCAAGACCCCGTTTACCCCATCCTCGTTCCCATCGCCTCCTCGGTACACTGGGAAATCGGAGGCCTGGTTAGATGAAAACGATTGAAGCGTGTGATTGGCTGGACGAAGGCTATTGTCGAAAACAGGAAGTGAGCAAATATATTTTCAACTGTCAAACAACGGTGTGAATAGAGTGAAGATTATCGCTCAGATAACACCCAAAAAGTCTACAAATAAAGCCAACAAAGTAGGATTCATAAAGTGAGTCGGAATTGCGATGAGTTTCATCATTTAACTCTCAAAATCGAACAATTTTAGACTTAGCGTGACTCGGTGACCCATTCGTCGGCGACAGCAAATTATGTTCGTAAACAACCTACCTTTGAATAGCATTTCGGTAAGCGAAATTGTATTATTTTGTCCAGCGGGAAGAACAGTAAACACCAAACCTTTCGGACGTCATAATAAAGCAGCTTTTCTTCAAATATCTGAGTGTATCTTGTTTGTTTTGTTATATTATGTCCATGTTCGCACCCAGGGCGATGTGATATATTCAATGACTCAATGTCCTCGAATCTAGGACATCCGGTTTTCATCTGACCAGGGCCACAGAATAAAGAACTGAGCAGAAGGGCCACTCGGGGCTCGGAGTGTCGCCGTTTTTCAGTGCGCACGCGCGAGGTCTGCGAAGCTCGCAGCCAGTAAACCTCAGCCAGGTCAACAAGGAGTGTAATGGCGAAATACGGATTTGCTTCACTAAAATCGCTACATCTCACAAACTAGTCGCTCGATCTTCACGCTACAACCAGTAGTGATTGAGAGAAGGTAAGTGACAATATTTTTGTTGTTTAGAAGACATGGAAAAACATCTGAAAGTGAAAATTTACGGAATTAAAACCGCCACAGTATGAGCCACTAAAGTATTCTTGTCGATTTTCCACTTGCCTTTACGGCTTGAAAAAAAGAGTAGAAACTCTTTGAAAACATTTCAAACATTGAGTACTCAAGACAACAAAAACCACTCGGCCGTACCGGCCTCGTGTTTTCATTGCCTTTCGTGTTTTACAAACTCTCGAGAACAATTATAAAAATCGCTTGGTGAACAGCCTCGTGAATTCAATTGTTCTCGCGTGTTTGGAAACCCTGGTAAAACACTCGCACTCGTTTATGAAATATTACTTGCACAATATCAAATGATTTCAACATGCAAAACTGATTGCTATTGAAAACGTTTTATTCCTTCTGTAAGACAGTGATGTGAAAAAACTTTATATATATTCTATCATGTATTCTAATACAAAGTTAGTATATTTTGTAATTCAGTTTTTTAACTGCAAATGTGGTATTAAAACATACAAATAGCCCTGGTCACTGGTGTCAAACAACAAGACAGCATTACAGCAAACAGCTCACAGGTGGTGACACCAAGCAGTAATTTAAACATAAGTTACCTCTATCATAAGTTTAATTCCTACATGTTAGTTTTAAAATAATATAACAACAGTAAACAACTGGCCTTATTAAATTTCAAAATATATTTAATACTGTAAAACGACAAAACGTCACCTAATAGAATTGCTTCGTTCTTCAAAATTACTCATTCCATTCAAGAAATAACAGGAAATGTGTGCAGTTTAATCTTTATACTTAACGTTTAAAGTGTTTTCAAAGATTGTCTGCTCTTATTTTTGCTTGCAAATGCAAGTTTAAAGAAGATAGTAATGCTTTAAATAGCTTCACACAGTGGCGGTTCGAGTTCGTTTTAATTCCGTAAATTTTCACTTTCAAATGCCTTTCGTACCTTCTAAACAGCAAAAATATTGTCATATACCTCTCCTCTATTACTACTGGTTGTAGCGTAAAAATCGAGCTACTAGTTTGTGAGATATAGCGATTTTAGTGATCCAACTCCGTATTTCGCCATTGCACTCCTTGTTGACCTGGCTGAGGTTTACTGGCTGCTAGATTTTCCGGAAGTGGTTTTCGGTAACAAGCGCGGGGACAAAAACTTCAAAGGTTCCGACCCGAGTGGCCCTTCTGCTCAGTTCTTTATTCTGTGCCAGGGCCTCCGATTTTCCAGTGTAACGAGGAGGCCCTGGGAACGAGGATGCCGTTTACACTACAGTTTTCGGATTCGTGACGAATCCGGAACGTTTTAGTACCGGATTCGTTTTGCCGTTTACATACAAAAGAATGAATCCAGAATAAAAACTTTCCGGTTTGATCACGTATCCGGAGATTTCGAATCCGGAAAAAGTGTAGAAACTTCGTATCCGAATACTTTTGAATCCGAGACAATACGTAGTGGCACGAGTGCGGGTCAACTCAAACAAAACGGGTAGAAAAACTGCAGAACCGTGCCATGAGAATTATCCTCCATCAAGGAAGACAAAAATGTACGCAGGAAATGCGTAATGAGTTGAAGTTGTTGTCCTTGAACAGCAGGCGTCGTTTTTTACGATTTCTAACAATTTTTAAAATTCTACATAATTTGGACTGCCCTGATCAATTAAGAGATATTTTTAAACTAAGGCCTAACACGCACGACTGGGACTTGCGAGACAAAACCTTATTAGATCTCCCAAAGGTAAAAAGTGCAATGGGGCAATCCATGTTTAAGTATGCAGCTGCAAAGGATTGGAACTCTTTGCCTTCGGAATTCAGAGAACTTACGTCTATCTCTAGTTTGAAACGTAGTATTTTCATGCACCTATTAGAAACTGACAACAATACTCACATTTGTAGTTTATAAATTTCCTATAACTGTTATTTTTATTAATTTTGTTCACTTTGTATTAATGATTAGTTATTATCTATAATTAAACACTGTTCTCCTGTTAACACCAGCATTTATGATGATAGGATCTTCAACAGTTTAAATAAAGATTTTATTATTATTATTAGTGTGAACGGTTATTCCAATGAATTCGGATGCTCTTCCACTCGTAGTCATGTGAGGTTGCGGTGGAACCAACATGGTCAACATATTAACTGAATTAAAGGAATTCCGAGTTTAGTGTAAAGGGCCGAATCTGCGAATACTGTTGTAGTGTAAACGCCTAACGAATCCGAATACTCGGTACGAAGTGAATCCGGGGACATTTCCGAATCCAGAAACTTTTGCTCTAGTGTAAACGTAGTCTAAGTCTCCAACATCTATTCACAGCAAACTCAGACTGTGATATTAAGGCAAAAGTTAGATCAAACATTAAAGGTACCGATACTGAGTTGGACTTGCATGGTTGATCTTGCACACTTCGCGGTCATCTGAGTATAGCCGGACCACTTCTATAAATAGGTGAGTTTCGGGGTGTTGCGCGCGCATCATTTTTCAAAAAACCTGGCAAGCTCCACTCAAAGTAAACATACTGTTTAAAATCAACAAAGTATAGATACAGTTTCTGGATGTTTAACACTATTATTCTGCTGTTGTTGGTCGCTAGTAAATCTGTTTGCCATTGCTTACTTTGTGGGGAGCCCGTCAAGAGCCGCCAAGAGCCCACAAATTTCTTTGCAAAACGATGCGCGCGCCATACCCTGAAATTCGCCTATTGGTAGCTACAGCCCTGCCTGGAAAAGGCTCCCGAAGTGATCTATTCCACGGGCCCCCCTATATGCCTAGTTACGCCACTGATTTGTGTTGGTGTCAGGACCACTGATCTCTATATAAACTGGATTAGTTGGTCATCTGGCTCCAAAAATGAAGCCAGCAGAGATGATGAATTGGGAGTACCAAGATGGCCGCCACGGAAACTTTGTACGTTTTCGTAGCACGAAAAGAGACGAAAGGAGCCACATTGAAAAAAAAATATTATGCTATATTGGCATCAAACAAAGAACACTCCACAAGGTTTAGAAGCTTAGTTTTTGCATTTGTTGGTATTAGTAAGCAGTAAAACTTGTTATTTCGCAGTTTTTTTACTCTGCCCGATAACCAATAAACTTGCCTACATCGTAAAAATACAACAAAAACAGTCAATAACTTAATTATGAAACAGTTTATGTACCTTTGATAGTAAAATATGTCTTTACAAAGCCTTGAAGTATGTTAGTTGACGATTTCGAACTGTATTTGCTTGTATTTTCTTTCTGTTTCCTAGTGGTATTGTTTTACGGCTTTTCCAACTCAACCCCGTCCCCCCTATTAACTCTTACTACTTTTAAGCCCGCAGAGAGTACTGGACAGGGAGTAGTAAGATGGCGGATCTGGCTTCAAAATTTTGACTGCTGAACATATCCAGTATATATAGAGATCAGTGATCAGGCCTACATAAAGTGCCCTGGACATGAATTTTTACACGATCGGAAATCGCATAAAAAATCGGCCACTTTCATGGGGCAGTTCGCAGTCCACGTGCGTGCTGGTTCAAGTGAGTTGTCGGCCGTGTATTGATGACGTTTACACACAAGATATTCGTTCTACGCATGCGTAGCTAATACGGATCGGCCCGTATTTCGCGAGCTTCGACAGCCGCCATTTCCGATCGTGACTAGGTGTATCACTGGATCTAATATAGCCCTCACCGCTCTTTTCACACCTTGCACACAAAGCTCTACGTTATGTAGACTACATAAGTAATCTTAACACTGAATAAATCCACGACAGTAGATCTTACCATTTGCTGGTGGAGTACCAACTAGAATAGTGTTTCGTAGTTCTCCGTAAACACCATTTGGACGCGTTGCTCGCAGAGCGAAAACGTATTTTTTACCAGCTTGTAAAGAATTTGGTTTGATAGCCAGATCTAGTCCATCGATAGGATTTGCCGCTATGTTACCAAATACATCTTGGGGAACCTTATTCAAGTCGGTTAAGCTATAAGGTTCAGGCATGTTGACGTCATCATAGGAGTACATCGACCAACTGAGTGCAATTTGTCCCTCGCAAAATGCGTTACATTTAGATGTTAGCATGATCTTCTCGTCTGGCATAGCTTGAACTTTACAATTTTTTAGGCAGCTGAAAAGTATATGTAAAAAATAGCTAAATCGAAACCGAAATTATTGAACGCAGATTTGTAACGTAGGTTTCGAGAGAAGGCCCTTCGTCAGAGAAAAGCGTTTCTCTCTGACGAAAGGCCTTCGCTCGAACCAGGGCGTCTATAAGATAGGGCGGTGAAATGCCAATCTGACGTACTGAAACATGTGTGACGCACTTTAGGCATGGGGCGAGCGCGGCCAACTGCAAATTTTGATCAAAACAAAAAATCCATGTGAAATTCAAGGACGTTGATTAAATCTCTTATAATGCTGCAACTATTGACTCGATTGTTGGTGTAAGTTTTTTGTTTTGTTATTCATACGTTGTACTGTTCATATAACATGGTGGAAGGCATTCTTAAGTATAAAACGACTAAAATTTCCAATGTTGAAGCCGAAGCCATTTATGGCTTCCTTGTCTAATTTTGCTCCACGCATAGAACATTTTAATTATTTCCTAACTCAAAAACGAGCCAGAACTTAGCTTTTTTAAATACATGTCTGGAAGGCATTAAACTTTATTCCTCTCAAATTTTATCGCGTAATTTTTTGAGCTTTTTTAGCAATAGCGTGTTGATTGCAGCCTAAAAATTTGGTTACAGTTGAGAAATTTTCCTGGCTCGAATGTTCTGAAAATGTACGTATTTGAAAGGTAGTTAAGCGTCTTGTGGTCACTTTTATATTTTTAATCGACAAAAGAATACATGTTCTTCTTACCGTATGATCATCCTTCACCAGAAACCAAAATATAAAGAGGAAATGTGAATTCTCTTCCAGCAAACTTTCGTTTCGTTCATCATGGCGGCTTCCGCTGTTCCAACTCGCACTCGTTTTGCAAAATATTTAATAATTTGCCCTGGCACCAGAACTTAGCAAATCCAAGGACGGTTACTCCATTAATAGATCTATCTTTGGTATAAATATTGTTACTTAATTTTTTGAGCTTTTTTCGCTGCATGCGAACAAACACGTCACAAAGGGAAAAAATATATTTGGCAGACATTGCTAAAGACGCGCGAGGACTGGGGCAGGTAAATAATCTCCTTCAATGTTCGAATATTCGGGGGGTCCCGCGCATCACACATACTTCAGGGCACACGGCTCGTTTCCCCGCCCTATCTTATAGACGCCCTGCTCGAACTTTAGAAATCTACGTTCTCTGTTTCGGCAGAACACAGCTATTTCAATAAACGTTGTCGGTAATAGGCGCCAAGCCTATACGCGACCAGACCGAAAGGGAGTATGGGAAGAAATGGAAATTCAATAGTTGGCCGGCTGGCAATGGCGAGTGAAATGTCGAGAGACTAGAAGTTTCTCTGAGGCTACTCTTCCCCAAGTTAAATATTTCGACATATAGCGTTGTGTGGCGTTGTATAGCGTTGTATAACGAGCAGATACTCTCAAATAAATAGCAACTTCTTCAATTGTGATGCCGAGGTTATCAACCATCCAAACCGCTCGCCACCGACGTCTTCACTGTAAGGTCGAGACATGGCTCGATATTGTAAATCGTTATATGTACATATTTATGTGCTTTTATTGTTTCGGTGATTTCTGGCATCAATGCAGTCCAAGATTACTCTACTCTTGGCATAACCTGTATCCAGGCTCTCTTTTCCGTTTTTGACCGCCATTTTGAATTTTTAAGCCTGTGTGCGAGCTCGTTACCCATTCCAACGCAAAGCATTGTGGGAATGGGAAAGTAGCGAATATGTGTATACATTACCTTGCTTTAAGGTGGGGTGGTAGTCCTTTCGTAACATGGACGTAAATATTAATTATGTCTTGTCTCAGTCCAAATTCTGGATGGTTCTTCGAAATAACAAGGGAAAGTGCGTAGCTAAATAAACAAATAAATAAATAGGTTAATAAGTAAATAGATAAGTAAATAATTAAGTAAATAAATAAATAAGTAACTAAATAAACAAGTAAATAAGTAAATTAGCAAAATTAGTAAATAAATAGGTAAATAAATAAATAGGTAAATAAGTAAATAAAGATGTAAATAGATAAGTAAATAAGTAAATCAGTAAATAAATTAATAAATAAATAAATGAATAGGTAAAAAGCTGAATAAGTAAATAAAGAGGTAAATAAGTATATTAGTAAATAAGTAAATAAATAATTAAGTAAATAAGTAAATAAATAGATAAGTAAATAAATAAATAAATAAATAAATAAATAAATAGGAAAATAAATAAGTAAATAAATAGGCAAATAAGTTAATAAGTAAATAAATATGTAAATAGATAAGTAAATAGGTAAATCGGTAAATAAATAAATAGGTAAAAAGGTGAATAAGTAAATAAATAGGTAAATAAATAGGTAAATAAGTATATTAGTAATGAGTAAATAAATAAATACAAGAACGAACAAACAAACAAACAAACAAACAAACAAACAAACAAACGAACAAACAAACAAACAAACAAACAAACAAACAAACAAACAAACAAACAAACAAACAAACAAACGAACGAACGAACGAACGAACGAACGAACGAACGAACGAACGAACGAACGAACGAACGAACGAACGAACGAACGAACGAACGAACGAACGGACGAACGGACGAACGGACGAACGGACGAACGGACGAACGGACGAACGGACGAACGGACGAACGGACGAACGGACGAACGGACGAACGGACGAACGGACGAACGGACGAACGGACGAACGGACGAACGGACGAACGGACGAACGGACGAACGGACGAACGGACGAACGGACGAACGGACGAACGGACGAACGGACGAACGGACGAACGGACGAACGGACGAACGGACGAACGGACGAACGGACGAACGGACGAACGGACGAACGGACGAACGGACGAACGGACGAACGGACGAACGGACGAACGGACGAACGGACGAACGGACGAACGGACGAACGGACGAACGCTCAAACAGACGAACGGACGAATGGACAAACCAACGAACGGACGGACGGACGGACGAATGGACGAATGGACAAACGAACAAACGAACGGACGGACGAACGAACGGACGAATGGACGAATGGACAAACCAACAAATTGACGGACGAATGTACGAAGGGACGGACGGACAAACAAACACGGACGAACGGACGAACGAACGAACAAACAAACAAACAAACAAACACGGACGAACGAACGAACGCACAGACGAACGAACGAACGAACGAACGAACGAACGAACGAACGAACGAACGAACGGACGGACGGACGGACGGACGGACGGACGGACGGACGGACGGACGGACGAACGAACGAACGGAGGAAAGGACGGACGGACGGACAAAAGGACGAACACGGACAAACGGACGGACGAACAGACAAACGGGCAAATAAATACAAACAGATAAAGACGAAGAAATATCATAGGCCGTGGAGTGTTGTTTTCTGAAGTGTGGGTGCAATATCAACTTGTTTGTGGGGGTCCGAGAGCATCTTCTCCCAGAAAAGTTTTAAAATTTGAGTTCCTTTGTGGCATGAATTTCCCGCATTCTAGCAGCACTTTTAAGCAAAAGGGAATATTTGGGCACCAATAGAATTTTTATGTTTTCCATCTGTTGGTCTGTATTGTAAAGAGTAATATAAATAATGTAATAACTTGTGTAAGGATTCTATAACTTGTTATCAGACTAACATAACGTAACAGGTGGTCTGTCTTGCATAGGATAGGGTTAGAATTACAGCCACTCCCTTAGTGCGATCTAGCTGTTATAGGATACCTCTTCCACGCGTGCTGTCTCATTCAGCACTGACCTTCGAGAGGTGAGGTAGAACCCATTTCATTTGCCTACCTCCTCCCCGTTGGCTGACCACCATTATGTTATGATGTGTATTAGAGTATATTCTTTATTATACATTTGGCTTTTTATGGCCCTCACTTTCGCTGGGCTCAATCATCAGTTTGCACTATGGAAATTAATTAGATAATTTAATTACGAATTTGTAATAAACGCGGCTTTGGTCCAGGGGGACCATAGCCATATTCATTCCATATTGTGTGTAAAAGTCTTTTACTATTCCCAGTAAACAGAGCTCAGGTAATGCAGTGCACATATTAACAGTCAAAAACCACGATGGAAAGGCATAAATTAAAGTTTTGAATCATGTTTTAATGACACATTTTGTCATTTTTGAGAAACATTTTTAACAAATTAGACTTTGGATTGATTTGTGTATATTAATTTGTGACCATCCACAGCAAGACATATATTAACCCTAAGCTTAAGGGCCTGTCTAGATGGACTAAAAGTTGGCTCGGGTGAGAGGGACACCCTACCTAGAGACGACTTTGTCGTGTGTTTACATGAGGAATTAGATTACGATGTACTTCTGAATCGGTTTAAGCCTGGAGGACTGGGTATAGCAAAAAAATGCCCGTTCAATTGGTTACCCGCGGTTGACTGAAATTAAGATAGGTTGCCCCCTCTAGTATTTATATGATCTCTATGGTTGACTCCCCCAGGGTAGCTCGGGGGGGGGGGGGGGAGGTAGGGTGACCCTTCTACCAGGGACAACGTTTGTCCACGTAAACGACCCCTAAGATTGTAAGATTGAAGCCTGTTGTGGTTAGTAGCGATGAAAGCAAAGGACGATGCGTTTTCATACATATTCGTACCGATACACTATTCACTGACACTCTGTATACCCGGCCCGAGTACTGGCGCGACTGTATTAATATGATGAAATCGAGGCTGGTAGGGTCACCAAATTCAAAATAGATTCAAAATAGCTTGCATTAAATCACCACAGTCCAGGCGCGGACTGGACTTAAAATATTTCCCGGGAAATGGCCACTGGAGAGGCCCACCATCAAGGCGGTTTTCCACTAGGCGACATTTGTCGACCGATTCGACATTTTTCTTTGTCTTGGCTAATTAGTTCCACCATAGATAATGGAAGGGGAACTGGATAGGAAACTTCAAACGAGGTTAAAGAACCGGAAACGTTGTTTGCACAACTTGCTATGGTAATTACACACTTAAAAGCAGCTAATGCACCTACTGCTGAAATTAGACAAAAGTGTAATATCACTTAAGTTCAACTACAGTGTCTGATTTTAGCCATGTGGGACCACCCGTTAGGTGCATTGCCCGCTTATAACCGTATAATTACCATAGCAAGTTGTGCAAACATCGTTTCCGGTTTCGTAAGTTTCCTATCCAGTTCCCCTTCCATTATCTATGGTTCCACTCGAGAGCGTGCGAGACAAAAGAAAATGTCATTTCGCGCGACATTTTTCGCCTAGTGGAAAACCGTCTTTAGGCCCGGATTAACCAATTTTGGGCCTACAACATAGAAATAATATTCTATGGCCTACAGGCGAAGTGTGACGACACATTTCTAGGGGGTCCGGGCGCATGTCCTCCCCGGAATTTTTTTGAATTTTGGGTCTCTGAAACAGCATTTCCCGCATTTTGAGGCCACGCTTGAGCAAAATGTAAAGGTCTGACATCCCATTTTGAACAGAATTTCTCGTCATTTTTAAGAAATATTTCTATAAAGTAGAAAAAAAATAATTTTGAGTGTGTGGGGCATCTTGGCCAGCGAGCAAACAATGGCGTACTTCATGTTAACACCACATAACAGTTAATAGACATATTACATACCAGCTTGGGCCTCCACTTACTCAGGATTGAAATGTTCCGGGGTCGGGGTCAATACTCAGGCAGCCATCTATAGCCGAGGAACTTGTACTCAGATTTACAAACTCAAAACAGCATTTTTATACCAAAAAATTATTTTAGTTTACCCGCTTAAGGGAACTTACTTCATATAATCAGGGGCCCACCCAAGGACAGGAGCAAGGAGCCTACCGGTGGGCCAGTCCGCGCCTGCCACAGTCTGTGGTATATGGTCCATCGATGATTCGATGGTATATCGAAGAAGATATACCTGGCAGTGGGTTAAATGGAAGAAACCCGGCACAGCTAAGAAAATTCTGAGTTAAGGTGGATCGACATAGTAATTTTCATCAAATTCCGTGCGAGTGCGAGTCGAGAAAAACCTTACGAGAAATAGAAAAACTAGACTTGCTCCAAGTCCGCCTCTTAGCGCTAGTTTTGGCGGGCGGGTGGAAAGGCGGGCGAGCGGAAAAGCGGGAGGAAAGAGGCGGACTTGTTTCGCTTGCAGGTTTCTGAATCTAATTAAATATTCTGGTGGGAAATCGCTGAAATGTACATCACGCCGTTTTGACGTGTTTCGGGTTGTCGTACATGCAATGGAAAGTGGTTCTACCCCTACTAAAGCGTTTTCAAGAGTCTGTTGCAAAGATACTCCAACTTGCAAAGATAGCCGTTGCATAGCAATTTAGCCTGAATATAATTAGTTCCCGAATTACGTCACCGGTCGAAAAATTTACCGGTGAATTTTGGCGCGCTGCAGGTGGGAAAAGTCCTTTTCAACGAGGAACCGAAAGGTCAAAAATGTCGAAAGGTCAAAAATGTTTGAAAAGGACTTTGAGAAAGTCTATAGAAAAACTTGTGACAATTTGTGTACACAAGAATGTTTACCAATCAAGACCATCAAAATGACATGATGTATATGCAAGCTGCTCACGCCATCTTGCGCCATTACGTGCGATGCGCGTGAAGTGCTGACGCCACCAAAAACTACAAATTTCTAAAAGAAACCCAGTGTATTTCGGTATTTTACCCGGTACGCTATGCTGAAATTTTGTACGATGTTTTCTATCGCTAAAAGCTTCCTTTATACCAAAAAATAAAAAATCTGTAATGCCAAAAAAACGCTATTAAAGAAAACGTTATTTTTTGCTTTTGAAAAATATTGGCATTACAGATTTTCTTTTTTTAAACTTTCTATTGATAACTGTTTATGCTTGAAAAGTATGCAGGAAAAAAATTGGGGGTCACCGTGCTTTTTTTCTTTCTAATACACCAGGTAATAGGTCATTTTGAAGGGAATTTGTTGCGCCTGTGTTGTCATAGCAACTGACTCAATGTTACTAAAAATAACGGAATTCAAAATTAGAAATATTAATTGATCTAATATGAAACAGTGTCTGTCGAACGAAGCTTAAACATGCAAAATCTAACAGTATCAAACTGATATACATCTAAATTTGAAAAACTGTATCGACAACCTCGTCCCCAGGGCATTTTGCCTCCACGTTGGGTGGTCGGCGAAAATGGCCCTGGCATCGGCTGGTCACGTGACACCCAGAATTTTGGGGTGTTTTGGCAAGAAAATTTATGCGGTCTTTGTGTTTCGTTTTTGTATAATACGTATACATGAATAATAAATAAGAAATATTTAACGCTCTGCCGAATCACTCATGTGAACCTTTATCATAAATGCAACTGGCTAGCGTTATTCATCACGATACTCCCCACGATTATCCAGGATACATTTAAATGTCGGGAAGAAACATATATCTAATGTTGTTCTTGACTTTAACCAAAGCTATCGTTACAATTCTTTGGATGAACTTCGCAGAGTGGATTTATTGCAATTCATATTTTGACGAATAAATTACACTGTATCTGAATTAATCAAGTTTTTAAACTGGCCAATCCGATTATAGAATCGACCAGCCGATGCCAGGGCCATTTTCGCCGACCTCCCAACGTGGAGGCAAAATGCCCTGGGGACGAGGTTGCTGTATCGAGCCACCTTAAAGTGCTTATACCACTTGTGGGGTTTTAACCACTGATCTCAAGTAATATATATATATTATTTACCGGCTGGGAGGTCCGTATAGAGAAATATTTCCCGAGGTCTCAAAAACTGCCCGAGGCCGCAGGCCGAGGGTCACTTTTGAGACCAAGGGAAATATTTCTCTGTACGGACCGACCAAAACGGTAAATAATTTTTTTTTTTTTTAATATCTTCGCTTGGTTCTTTTGGTCTTCATCAGTGTTTAGAGTGAATAAAAAAGGGAAGTTTCTGCTGTTTATTTCGAAAAAGAAAATTAGATTTTAGGTCTCTTTCACGGATGAAAAACTCGATTTCAAAAATTTTTGATTTCGTTTAAGTTTATTTTCAAACTTTTTAAGAATATTTTACGGCCTATAAAACGCATTTAAAAAAAACTAATTTTGAGCGCTCCGTACGGGCTCATACGGACCGCTCGTTAGCCAATCAGAAAGCAGGATTTGGTAAAATACGGTCCGAAAAAAAATAATCTCATTATACTGGATAGAGCATCTGGTGCTCGCTGTATGTGAAGTCGGAATAAATTAGCGGCGGTCATTTCAGGTGAGACCCACTTGGTTTTCATACAGCCACTTTTAAGTTCTCCCATAGCGACAGATACATGTCACAAAAATTTAGCTGGTCTTCGTTAAAAATCCGATCATTTAATGCAAAAACTAGAGGCGAAAACTATGATTCAGCTATATTGTGAGTCCCACCGGATACGGCCGCCGCGAGATGTTTAGCCTCACTTCCGACTTCAATTTTTGCCACGCCCGAAACAATAGATGCTCTATCCAGTATAATGAGTATATTATTTGAGATCAATGTGCGTACTGGAAAACGGGTGCGAACTCGACATTTCGATTTTTCAATCAAATATATGTGTTTTTGTGAATCAATAAGCCGAAACGTAGTTGTTTTGAATTGACTCGTTCCTGAATTCCAGGCCTCCAAGGTGTTAAAATGAACGACGGAAATTTTCGAAAATTGGCATGTTCAGAAGCTAATATGTCACTGGAACTATTTGACTAAATCGAAACGGCAAAATAACTTATTAACTAACTTTTTTTGCTCTATTCAAATACGTTAAAACCCCACAAGTGATATAAGCACTTTAAAATTCTGGCCCAAGTGCCGTGGAGAATTTGTGCAAAGGTCGGCGGCACACGAAGGCTTTTCTTGTGAAGAGGTTTGTATCACTCTTTACTAGTATCACTAAAAGTATACTAATGCGAACGCGAATTATAGTGGCTTACTTGTTTCGTTAATTTATAGGGTAATTCGGAGGAATATCAGAGGAGGAATATATAAGCCGAGGGTAAGAAACGTATACAAGCATCAAGAATTCCAGTATCCGCCCCAAATGTGATGCAATATGGGGAAGAATCAAAAGTCAAGTAAGCACAAATAGGCTGACTTCACAACTACCAGAATGCTTTGCCAGTATTCTAGGTTTCCGGCTAAAATGGATCACTCGAAAGGATCCTCCCAGTCCTTTAGGAGCTTTTTCAAAAATATGTCATCAAATTTGTTTTTTTCCAAATTTGTCGTCAAGTTTCAGTGAGTCTCAAGATTTTTGCAATTTTGTTGATACCCTAACCACAACATAAACCCTAAACAGAAATGTGGTTGGTCCCCTATTTTGGAAAAGCTGCAAAAGGACTGGACGGGTCCGGCCCTTCACTGATCTCTATATAAACTGGATGGGCCATTGGGCCGGATTTTGCGTGCCAGTTGTATGATGACGTGACCACTACCCAAGATGGCTGCATAGTCAATCGAGATATGGTCTGGAAACTCGGCAAAGTTCAAAGCGCCTATAATGAGCTGTGATTTTATGTTGAACCGTACCTTACACCGTGCACATCCTTTGTTTTTGGTTTATTAATATTTAAATAGCACGGTTGAGTGATTGAACTGAAACGTTGCTATTGGACAATTCGTTCATTATACTAAAATACAATGTGTTCAGTGACCGTGCACCGTGCACAAAACTGCATAAAGGCGAACAAAAAGATAGACCAAAGACTTTAGCTGAGTTTCCAGACCATATCTCGATTGACTATGATGGCTGCCACTAAAGTTCATAGCTTTCGTAGATTGAAAACAGACAAAAACAGTTATTTTAAGAAAATTTAAACGAATGTAAGGACACAAGAAGTACTTAATAAGGTTTAAGACGTTAATTTCTTGTATTTGTTTCTGTTACTAAGCTGTAAAACCTTTAAATTTCGTTGTTTTTCTTCAGTGCCGACAACGAAGAAACTTCACGATAATATAAACTGAAAAATAGACTATAAAATCTAAGAAAAATTCAATTTCAAGTATTTTATTGTAATCTTAATGCCTTAACAATATTTTGTGTTGTGTACTTGCCATCGTTTGACTATATTTGTTGTTAAACAGTGAAAACTAAACGAACCGGCATCTGTTGTTTGCTTTACGGCTTTTCCAACTCCGTATCGACCAAACACTTAATCACATGTCCCCCCGGCACAGCACGCATAATATTCCTACCCCTGGATAATCTGACCGTGCTGACGTCTTGATTGCTTATGCTAGGCAACTTTAGGATTGGGGACAAGTTCTAAGGCCGCAATGCGTCATATGTTAACTACGTAAGATGGCGGCGACTGCCACGAAATGTTTGACTGCTGGCCATAGGGAAGGGCCCATCCGGTTTATTTAGAGATCAGTGGTCCCTTTGAGTCATCCCTTGTAGCCGAAATCCTAGATTACTGGCAAAGCATTCTTGTAATTTTAGTCACCCAAAGTCACGTCATCGTGCAAAAGGTCTATTAAGGCCTATTAAGTCATTGTGGCTCATGAATATTCTGTGTTAACAATGGCACTGACTTAATTGTGCTCACTCACTTGACATTTGATTCTATCCCATATTGCATCACATTTGGGCAGGAAACTGGAATTATTGATGCTTATAAGTTATAATAACATATAGTGTGACACTTTCTCCCCATGTAGGTGACTTGTTGTGCAAAGCGAAACACAGCAATTCATGACCATTTTTACCAGCCTCGATTTCACGATGTTAATACAGTCGCCCCAGTACTCTGGTGGGGTATTGCATAAGGTCTATAATTAGCGCTTTGTATAGGTAATCGCATGGGGCCGAGGAAACTTTAGGTTTAATTTTACGAGTGTTTTCAACATTTTACAAAATTGCTCGAGTCGCAAAGCGACGAGGATAATTTGTAAGATTTTGAAAACACGAGTGAAATTAAACCTTAATTTTACGACAACTCATGCGATTAGGTGTTAATAATATAGCAGGCAAAATTATTCAAGAGCTATGTTATGTCCATAAAATGTCCGCGAAGTACATGTACCTTATCACAGTCGGTGGTCGGCAACATTCCAAATGTCCTCGCTCTATCGCTGTGCCTGTTGCTTTCTTTTTGTAAACACAGGCCAAAGTTCGTAAATGTTAGTTTACACTCCTTCAATAGTTTAAATTAGTTCAAAGTAAACAAAAAAGCATTTTCAGACCGAAAAAATCCTCTGAGGTTTACTGTTGCTAAGTAACCAAGCGACCAATCACATGCAAGTACTGCTGAGTGATCAAGGAACCAATCAAGTGCAAGTAATTTTGCCCTGAATTACAAAAAAATGCCCTCTTCATTAACCAATCATATTCAACAACAAAGAACGAATCTATACCTGGAAAAAAAGAAGGGTATGCAATGTTCCCCTAGCCCCCCACCCCACCCCACCCTCCCCTAGCTCCACGGCCTTTGAAAAATTGTCATTTTTGTACCTTGACACTGCCATCTTGTTTTTTGCAGTACACAAAATTGATTCCATTGTTGCTGTAAGCAGTTTTATAGGTTTTCGTCCACATGTCGAAATCCTGACGACCTTGTGTGGATATCTTTACCACCGTTGTTTTTACCGTAAAGTCCACTTGCAACCACGGTTTTTTATCATTTTCATATGCGCGCCAACCGCCTGCATGTTTTCCCACTTTAAATTTCAAGTGCAACCTGCTAAATTCCGCTTTGGTAATTTTACCATATTTGCTTGAAGAAGTTATTTGAGAATCTAGTATTCGACCACTTCTCATCCCCAGTGCTTCTGGATTTGGACATTCTACAATCACATTAAAAGTTGTTTATTATATGGCACGGATTACTTCCGGTAAAATCACGCGCTGTGATTGGTTGCTGACGGGGCGAGATTTCTCCATAATGCCCGCGGGCATTATGAAAATTGTTAATGCCCTACGATTGGAAACAAACAAAAAATCCTAATAAGTGAATTTTATTGCCGAAAAAAGGCGAAAATAGATGAAATAGACGACGATGAACATTATAAAAGTAAATTCTAGTATTCGGACGAGAAAGAAACAGAAGAAAAAAACGCTGAGTTCGGTGTTTTGACGAAGTTAAAGGAAGCGAAGACCAGAAATACAAGATTGATTTTGAAATAAAAAGTGCCATATAATGAACTACTTAATAACCTCGACCGTTTGGTCTTTACGGAATGTTTCATAAACGAGTGCGAGTGTTTTACCAGGGTTTCCAAACACGCGAGAACAATTGAATTCATGAGGCTGTTCACCACGCGATTTTTATAATTGTTCTCGAGAGTTTGTAAAACACGAAAGGCAATGAAAACACGAGGCCGGTACGGCCGAGTGGTTTCTGTTGTCTTGAGTGTTTTACAAACTCGAGAGAACAATTATGAAAATCACGCGGTGAACAGTCGAGTGAATTCAATTGTTCTCAAGTGTTTGGAAACCCTGGTAAACTTAGATGGCCTATATTTTAATCCGAGATCCCAGTAGCGATATTAAAGGTTACGAAGTGGCTATAGGTTCGGTAGCCGGAACTCGTTCAAGAAAAACTAGAGGTCCGGCAATCGATCCCATTATCAGCGCGGCCTGAAGTAGCGAGACTAAGCGAATTTCTGTCCTACCAGGGACGTAGCCAGGATTTTGAAAGGGGGGGAGCCGAAATCCAAGTAAATTTTTAGGGGGTCAGGGGCATGCTCCCCTGGGAAATTTTGAAATGGAGGGTCGCTGAAATGCCATTTCCTGGCTTTTGGAGGAAGATTTTACAGACCCTAAAGGTTAAAAAACATCATATAAAATACTCAAAACACGCAAACGTCACATAGATACTCAAAATGCATACACTCATTAGATTGAATACACTGTTTACAGTTTATTTCCTGACACAATTCATATTGCATCAGTTTTGCAGTTACATGTCCGTTGTTTTATATCAAAAGGGGGGGTGGGGTGGGGGAGCCGCGGCTCCCACGGCCCTGGCTACGTCCCTGGTCCTATCGGCACTCACCACTAGAACTATCAGCCGTTCAAATTCTCAAAACGTTAGCATTTCTTTACTAAAATCTTGGCAGTTCACAAAGCTTTTTGCTTTGCAAGTGTCATATCGAAAACACTGCCTATGCAGTAGTCTACCTTTTACATTCGACGTTTATTGTATCTCAGTTTAGAAACCGGGATCCCCAGCAAGAAACCTCTTGGTAACCACTTTCTTTATATAGACGGAATGAGACAAATTAAGGCAAAGCATCGCGCTTTCCATGCAAACAGTTTCTTTATAGGGACTGTTTACATTAGCCGAACTTGTTTGGTTAAAATCGTACTGTTGTTTTGACCGCCGACCGCAGTTAGCCGGGATAGCCTGCTCATGTAAGCTAAGGTCAAGGTTACTATATGAATTAAAACATTCTCATAACGTAAAGAACTAAAGAAGTTTTGTTGATCGAAGCCATCGTACATTCAAAGACAGTATTTGAGTATACACTGATCTGGTTGACGCAGCTGAGCTGAGCGAATCGAAGAAGAAAAGACATTATTCAACACGCAAAGTCGCAAACATGAAATTTTTCGGTTGACTTTTATACAGTGGGTGCCAAAAGTATGAGTCCAGTCTCAATTTTTGCCAAAAATTCGAGAAAAGTGTATCTTCTGAAAAATAAACTTGCATTAGCTACTTGAACATGCGCATTGAGATCTGCAATTGTCTCCCACATTTTGTCCTTGAAATATTTTGCCATATATAATTTCAAAATAAGTTTATTTAATTCTCTACACGCATGTGCGTCAAGGATGGCTAAAGATCTAAGTGAAGGAGTTAGAGGACAAATTATTGCTCTAAGTAATGAAGGTTTCTCACAGCGACAAATTGCTGCAAAGATAGGAGTGTCGAAAGGTGCTGTGCAGCGAACCGTGGAAAGGTTCAGAAAAACTCAATCCTATTCCAACCTACCGAAGTCTGGGAGACCAAGGTGTACCACACCACAAGAGGATCAGTTCATGAAAGTAACTTCTTTGCGTAATTTCAGACCACTTGCAGCCAATCTCCTTCTTACTGTTGTTTTGCTGTTTGTTTTCTCTCGGGTGGCGTTAATTGTCCATTGAATATTAGCAGCAGTTGCTGTTCTATTACGCAAAGAAGTTACTTTTATGAACTGATCCTCTTGTGGTGTAGTACACCTTGGTCTCCCAGACTTCGGTAGGTTGGAATAGGATTGAGTTTTTCTGAACCTTTCCACAGTTCGCTGCACAGCACCTTTTGACACTTCTGTCTTTGCAGCAATTTGTCGCTGTGAGAAACCTTCGTTACTTAGAGCAATAATTTGTCCTCTAACTCCTTCACTTAGATCTTTAGCCATCCTTGACGCACATGCGTGTAGAGAATCAGATAAACTTATTTTGAAATTATATATGGCAAAATATTTCAAGGACAAAATGTGGGAGACATTGCAGATCTCAATGCGCATGTTCAAGTAGCTAATGCAAGTTTATTTTTCAGAAGATACACTTTTCTCGAATTTTTGGCAAAAATTGGGACTGGACTCATACTTTTGGCACCCACTGTATCATGAAAATTTTTCTCGTGCTACGTAACTTACGACAGTTAATCGAAATCTGGCTGCGCTGGTACTGAAACCGATTGCCGGACCTTTAGTTTTTCTTGAATGAGTTCCGGGTACCAGACCTATAGCCACTTCGTAAAGGTTAATTTCTCCTTACCGAGTTGGCCCGGCAAAGTGAGCTGAAAAACTGTTTAACTCGTTCTGATGCAAACTGACATAGAGCCAGGGGTGGCGCCAGAGGGGGATCTAAGCCCCCACCCACCCCCATTGCGGAAATTGACCGATTTGTCAGGGAATCAATCTGGAAGAAAAATCGTATTTTTATCAATTGGCAAAGAACTTTTTAACTGATTAAACGACACAAGTCAGTAAATAATGCCCCAAGCCCCTGGTCGAGGAATTCCTGGCACCACCCCTGC
Organism: Corallium rubrum; assembly: GCA_964035015.1. NCBI lineage: Eukaryota > Metazoa > Cnidaria > Anthozoa > Scleralcyonacea > Coralliidae > Corallium > Corallium rubrum. The sequence goes on from OZ035998.1 coordinate 30,840,066, forward strand.
ATAGAGTATTAAGACAAGAACACTATTTTTATTAATGGACATTGGCAACAAAAATTAAGTTAATTTGTCTAATTTGAAAAAACTCATAAAATTGTAAAAGAAGATCTTTTACAAATTTTTCGTATCTTTCTCCGTTTTCAAGATATTTCAATTTGTTTGTATAGGTAATAGCAGGTTTCGAGTGCAATTTGGAAAAAACATGCACGAGTGAGTTTTTCAAAGACTATCAAACTCGAAACCTTGCTATTACTTATTAATAATATACATGAAAATGTTAGACAAAATGTTCTTCCAGCTACGAAGTTACATACCACTCATTGCTCCACTTCTCGAAGCTTTAATGGTTGAAAACTACTTCATTTTGTTCACTAAGTACGTCAAACGTTTTACTCACAGCATCTAGCCTCTTCTAGTCTTCTTGTAGGAACTTTTATGACAATATTAAAGCAAAATTCACTCTGTATTTCATCGAAATGTTCTTCAACAACTTTATGTTTTCGTCGCCATATTGGATTTTCTCGTGAAGGAAAAACCATCCTTCAAAATCCACATAGGCATTTCATTGGCTTTCCGGTAGTTTCCGGTTGTTTATCAGCAAATCAGAATGCTTAAAACTCATTGAAATTTGCACTGTATTTCATTTTTCTGCACTGTATTACACCTTTTCCGCACTGTATTACATTGAAATTGCACTCCTCTCGACCAATCAGGATGCAGTAATTTTGTCATGTATATTATTAAATATGTAAATGAGATGGTCTCTGACGTCAGGAGCAGGGTACAGTATTCTCGCAAGTAGCAAAATCAGTTATGTATCTAAATTTGTTCAACGAAATCACCTGAAACTGTGTACATAAAAACGCCTTGGACACTGAACATTTCATATCTGATGTTGCTTTGTGTAAAAATACTGTACCCATTTTTGTGTAAAAATAATGTACCCAATCATTTACATATTAAACAAACTGGAATACCTTGAAAACGAAGAAAGATACAAAAAAGTTGTAAAAGATCTTCTATGACAATTTCACGACTTCTTTCAAATTAAACAAACTTAATTTCTATTGCCAATACCCTTTAACGATACTTACAAAAAATCACATCAGTAAAAGTAACGTAACTTTGCCCAAATGAAGCAACATTTACATGGTAATTGCGAATTTTGGGTTGAAATCATCGACGGCAACTCAAAACTCATCCCGGCTTACCAAGCTAGCCTGCCTCATATAATCGCAACTTAGGTCTGCACTAAACGTCGCACAATAGACGAATTTAATTCACACGAATTTAAATCGAATTAAGGTGGCTCCATACAGTTTCTTGAAAAATGGAAAATACAAGTTTGAGAGTCCAAAACACGTACATAAACAATTCAGAAAAAGAATAAAACTAAATGTTATGCATATTTAAACAGTCTGACAATAAAAAACTGTTACCAAATTTATACCAACAGTTGTTGATATGGCAACAATGACGTTTCAAAATGGCTGCCAATTACCCTTCAAACTAATTTAATTCGAAAAAAAAATTGGTGACCCCCCATTTTCCCCCCATTAAAACTGTTCTTGAAGTATGAGTAATCAATAGGCCGATTTTAAAAAAATTCTGTAGAACGAATAATTTTTTTTTCTCGGAAAAATCACGTTTGTTAATTTTTAAAAAATTTCTTTCTACAGAATTTTTTAAAAATCAGCCTATTGATTACTCATACTTCAAGGAAAGTTTTAATGAAAAAAAAACTGGGGGTCACCAAAGCTTTTTCCGAATTAAATTTGTTTGAAGGCTAATTGGCAGCCATTTTGGAACGTCATTGTTGCCATAGCAGCAACTGTTGCTATTTATTTGGTAACAGTTTTTGATTATCAGACTGTTTAACTATGCATAACATTTAGTTGTATTCTCTTTTCGAATTATTTAATCACGTGTTTTGGACTCTCAAACTTGTATTTTCCATTTTTCAAGAAACTGTATGGAGCCACCTTAACAGGCTTCGTCTGTAAATGCGACGTCGAGTTAAACGTCGAATTTCAGTCGAATTTAATTGTTTTTACTTGGACTTGTGGAGCCTGAAAACTACTTCTTGAAAACATGGCGCCCAATTGTCACAGACAGAAGAGAAACATTTAATTCGACGCGACGATAATTCGTCGTGTAACTCGAACACGCATTATCGTCCCACTATCCGTCTGACTCAGACGAATTTAATTCGTGTGTCGAATTTAATCGAGTTATACGTCGCAGTTTCGTCGAATAAAATTCAAACAAATTCATCTGAATTAAATTCGTCGGCTATTGTGCGACGTTTAGCGCAGGTCTTAAAGTGCTTATATCACTTGTGGGGTTTTAAGGTATTTAAATAGAGCAGAAAAAGTCATTTAATAAGTTACTTTGCCGTTTTTGATTTACTTTAATAGTTTCTGAAATATTGGCTTCTGAACATCCCAATTCTCAAAAATTTCCATCGTTCATTTTAACACCTTGGGGCCTGGGACTCAGGAACGAGTCAATCCAAAACAACTACGTTTCGGCTTATTGATTCATAAAAACACATCTATTTCACTGAAAAATTGAAATGTCGAGCCCACACCCGTTTTCCAGTACACACGAGAGTTCCAACTTCCCGTGCTTAAAGAAATGAACAATGGAAATTTTTGGCGAAAAGCCAAAATTGGCATGTTTAATAAAGGCTTATATCTCAGAAATTATTACAGTAAATCAAAAACGGCAAAATAACTTATTAACTAACTTTTTTCTCTCTATTCAAATACGTTAAAACCCCACAAGTGATATAAGCACTTTAAATGTATTCCAGCTTACCAAGTTAACCAGTCCAACTCGCCCCATGTAATCAGGCGATAAGTCCCCTATAGTAGAATTGTTTAATTAAAAAAGTAAGGTTCTTACCACTAGATTTAGCAATTCTTGGAAGCAAGGACTAGAACAAACAAAAAACACAATACAATTAATTACAAAAAAAAATTTACTAGAACAAGCTTTCGGCTACTAGTCTGTAGTCTTTTAAACAAAACAATGCAATAGGCCATTTCCCCCAAAGAATTGAAGACTGGTGACGGGTTAGGAATGCTAGGGTACTTGGGATTGTTTGGAGGGACAGGTTTCATGCTTGGTAGTGAAAGCTTAACGAAACTGTCCCTTCAAGCGATTCCAAGAACACCAGCGCTCAATGCTCCTTACCAGTCTTCAACTTTTCTTGGTAATAGCCAATACTGAGTGGTGCAGTGCGGTGCGGTGCGGTGCGGTGCGGTGCGGTGCGGTGCGGTGCGGTGCGGTGCGGTGTGGTGCAGTGTGGTGCAGTGTGGTGCAGTGCAGTGTGGTGTGGTGCAGTGCAGTGGGGTGCAGTGCGGTGCGGTGGTGCAGTGCAGTGCAGTGCAGTGCAGTGCAGTGCAGTGCAGTGCAGTGCAGTGCAGTGCAGTGCAGTGCAGTGCAGTGCAGTGCAGTGCGTGCAGTACAGTGCAGTACAGTGCGGTGCGGTGCGGTGCGGTGCGGTGCGGTGCGGTGCGGTGCAGTGCAGTGTGGTGCGGTGCGGTGCAGTGCAGTGTGGTGCAGTGCAGTGTGGTGCAGTGTGGAGTAGTGCGGTGCGGTGCGGTGCGGTGCGGTGCGTTGCGGTGCAGTGCGGTGCAGTGCGGTGCAGTGCGGTGCAGTGCGGTGCAGTGCGGTGCAGTGTGGTGCAGTGCAGTGTTGTGCAGTGCAGTGGGGTGCGGTGCAGTGCAGTGCAGTGCGGTGCAGTGCAGTGCATTGCAGTGCAGTACAGTACAGTGCAGTGCGGTGCAGTGTGGTGTGGTGCGGTGCGGTGCGGTGCGGTGCGGTGCGGTGCGGTGCGGTGCAGTGCAGTGTGGTGCAGTGCAGTGTGGTGCAGTGTGGAGTGGTGCAGTGCAGTGCAGTGCAGTGCGGTGCGGTGCGGTGCGGTGCGGTGCAGTGCGGTGCAGTGCAGTGCAGTGCAGTGCAGTGCAGTGCAGTGCAGTGGGGTGCAGTGCGGTGCGGTGCAGTGCAGTGCAGTGCAGTGCGGTGCAGTGCAGTGCTGTGTAGTGCAGTGCAGTGCGGTGCAGTGCCGTGCAGTGCGGTGCCGTGCCGTGAGGTGCGGTGCAGTGCAGTGCGGTGCGGTGCGGTGCGGTGCAGTGCAGTGTGGTGCAGTGCAGTGTGGTGCAGTGTGGTGTGGTGCGGTGCGGTGCGGTGCGGTGCAGTGCAGTGGGGTGCAGTGCAGTGTGGTGCAGTGTGGAGTGGTGCAGTGCAGTGCAGTGCAGTGCGGTGCGGTGCGGTGCGGTGCGGTGCGGTGCGGTGCAGTGTGGTGCAGTGCAGTGTTGTGCAGTGCAGTGCAGTGGGGTGCAGTGCGGTGCGGTGCAGTGCAGTGCAGTGCAGTGCGGTGCAGTGCAGTGCAGTGCAGTGCAGTGCAGTGCAGTGCAGTGCAGTGCAGTGCAGTGCAGTGCAGTGCAGTGCAGTGCAGTGCAGTGCCGTGCAGTGCAGTGCAGTGAAGTGCAGTGCAGTACAGTACAGTGCGGTGCGGTGCGGTGCGGTGCAGTGCAGTGTGGTGCAGTGCAGTGTGGTGCAGTGTGGTGTGGTGCGGTGCGGTGCGGTGCGGTGCAGTGCAGTGTGGTGCAGTGCAGTGTGGTGCAGTGTGGAGTGGTGCAGTGCAGTGCAGTGCGGTGCGGTGCGGTGCGGTGCGGTGCGGTGCGGTGCGGTGCGGTGCGGTGCGGTGCGGTGCGGTGCGGTGCAGTGCAGTGCAGTGCAGTGCAGTGCAGTGCAGTGCGGTGCAGTGCAGTGCAATGCAATGTACTTTGTAGCGTTACGGAATGTATGCAGTTACGTCATGCCTGTCCCGTGGGTATAGCTTGTGTAGAGTATTTAAGTGTGCTAATAGTAGATAATGCCATTCGAAGGCATCTCTCTCAATCGAAGTTCTAGCTTTTGTAAGTGTGATTGGTTGTGCCATGGTGATACATGAATAAATGAGATGCCCGCTTCCTAGTCTGTTGTTCCTGTTCTTATTTTGTATTAATGCAGTTTAGCTATAAAGTGCTTTATACTCGTTGTAATAGAGTATAAGTGCAGTGCAGTGCATTGTAGTCTAGTGCAGTCCTGCCCAGTCCAGCTCAATTTCATTGTCTTCGTGGTACGAGTAAATAGAGATGTATTTTAACAATTTACATGCAGGCTTACTAGAATAACGACGAATACGTTGCAACACTTTCCCATCTTCGCAATCGGAAATGGCTCCATTTTCTTCCGGGATAACACAGGTTACAACGTGGTGAAAAATGGGACACCTGCCAAGAAATAAACGAAACGTATTAAATTTTTATCAGTCAAACACGGGCCGAACTTTAATATCTCGTTTTCTGTCACGCATTTGATTGACTCGGCATTGGCGTGCAAGATTTGTGCGATATTTCGGCCATATAACTCCTAAAGATATTATGGTACTTGATAACTGTGCAAAGTTTCATTTCGAAGTTCCCAAAAACAAAGTTGTATTTTACGTGCGAAGTTTCTATTTTGGAGCCAATCTCGTACCCAGAGCCTGCGATCCTTTTGGTCAGTACCAAGGAACGGAGACTCTGGGAAACTCCGATGAAAAAGTCCCCAAATCGGGGTCTTTGGTCCAAGTCCTCTGGTTCCCAGTTCCTCATAATTTGTAACTGTCATGTTGATAATCGTTCGCTAGTCCGAAGACCAGGGAAATATTTGTTTACCGATGAATAAAATCAACATGTTTTACAAGGCTCTCGACAAAGCATTTCGTGTAAGAATGGCCATTCTTTGCTTTTCTCCGAATCGTTGACCGGACGATTTGAGCCGTAGGTTTTATTTGTCCGCGTCGGCTGTGATCGGCTCGGCTCAGCTGCTCAGGTAAGGAATTGTACTTTCTGTTAGGAATTTTGGCTAAATTATATCGACCTTACATTCTCTAATGTTATTTTTAAAGTTCTGAGACAAAACTGCGAATAAATACGAGACGAATCAGACGACAGATGTTTGTTTGGCGACAAATCGACAATAATAATAGTTTTAACTTGTAAATTATCGGGATTTTCACTGTTTTGAATTATTTCATGTGTTCAATTGTATATTAGGTTTGTCGTTTATAATTATGTGTTACAGAACGTTGATAAATCAATTAAACAGGTTAGCAACGTGCACAGAATTTTAATTTTCACTTATTTACTGCTGGGTCGAGATTGATTGAACTAACTAATCAGGTGCCGAGTTTCATCGGAGTTTCCCAGAGCCTCCGTTCCTTGGTACTGACCAAAAGGATCGCAGGCTCTGGGTACGAGATTGTTTTGGAGCGCCGCCATTAAATTGGCCGTGTTTGAGAAGGACTTGAGGAGAACTTATGACGTCAAAGACTCAATAAAAACAAAAGATCATCGTTGTTGTCTACAAAAGGGTCATTGTTGTTATTGAGTCAATGATGTCATAAGCTTCCAAGCTTCTTCTCAAGCTCGGCTACTTTAAGGTCTTCGTATAGGTTTTCAGGGTCATTCATGTAAAGCTCTCTCAATTCGTCAGAATTTATGCCACAAAAATAAAATAGATATCGTTAGAATGCTATTAATTTGTAGAATACAATGATGTCTTTGGTTTCGCGATAAACACAAACCGTTAATAGTTGTGAATTTTTTAATTAAAACCAGAGGGCTTCACTCGGGGCGACTCGAGTACGAAGCGTTTTATTTTGTTCAAAATCTTTTTTTGTAGTTTGATTCCGAGATAAATTTCCAGCAAAACGGTGTCAGCGTTTTTTGATATGTCGAGTTTTGCCGATTTTATTGACGACCAAAGTTAAAAATGCTGTTTTTCGACCAACATTCGGACAAAATAAGTCATAAATTCGAAACCAGGCAATAAATAAAAAAACGCTGACACCGTTTTGCTGGACATTTATCTCGGAATCGAACTGCGAAAAATTTTTTTGAACAAAATGAAACGCTTTGTTCTTAAGTCGCCCCGAGTGAAGCCCTCTGGTTTTAATTAAAAAATTCACAACTATTAACGGTTTGTGCTTATCGTGAAACCAAAGACACCATTGTATTCTACAAATTCATAGCTTTCTAACGATATTTATTTTATTTTTGTGGCATAAATTCTGACGAATTGAAAGCGCTTTACAGAAATGCCCCTGAATACCTATACGAAGACGCTCAAAAATACGAACTTTACACGTAAAATACCACCTACCATAACATCTTTAGGATTATGCAAAAACCATAGTCAATCGAGATATGGTCTGAAAACTCAGCTAAAGTCTTTGGTCTATCTTTTTGTTCGCCTTTATGCATTTTTGTGCACGGTGCACGGTCACTGAACACATTGTATTTTAGTATAATGAACGAATTGTCCAATAGCAACGTTTCAACGTTCAATCACTCAACCGTGCTATTTAAATATTAATAAACCTAAAACAAAGGATGTGCACGGTGTAAGGTACGGTTCAACATAAAATCACAGCTCATTATAGGCGCTTTGAAGTTTGCCGAGTTTCCAGACCATATCTCGATTGACTATGACAAAAACATTGCCAAGAATATTTTCATCAAAGAATCACCTTATAAACACTGGTTATCGTAAACAACGGTTGAACGGCGTTTCTTCAATTGGTCCTAATTAGTGTCTTCTATAATTTTATAGGTGATGAAAAGATCAGAGTCTTCACTGAAAGCCGTTAAAGTTACATTTATGTCAGCCCTGAAATGGATTAAGCATCAGATTGATGCATAAAGATAAAAAGTAAGCATTTATTTAAAATTCATCAATAATTAAGTGAGAAAAACAAAGAAAGTCCAATGTTTAATGAGGGTCCCTCTCTCTCTCTCTCTCTCTCTCTCTCTCTCTCTCTCTCTCTCTCTCTCTCTCTCTCTCTCTCTCTCTCTCTCTCTCTCTCTCTCTCTCTCTCTCTCTCTCTCTCTCTCTCTCTCTCTCTCTCTCTCTCTCTCTCTCTCTCTCTCTCTCTCTCTCTAGTTCAATCTTCTATATATATATATATATATATATATCTATATATATATATATATATATATCTTGTTGTATATATATATATATATATATAGTTCAATCTATATATATATATATATATATATATATATATATATATATATCTATATCTATATCTATATATATATATATATATAAACCTTAGCAATTGATATATATATATATATATGTAATGTTTACAACACGAGCGGCCGTGTTGTATTGAATATACAATCGCCCAAAAACCTTAGCAATTGATATATATATATATATATATATATATATCTTGTTGTTATATATATATATATATATATATATATATATATATATAGTTCAATCTATATATATATATATATATATATATATATATATATATATATAAATATTACCAGGGTTAAGTCACGTTGGCCTGACTGAAAGACAGAGAAAAATCTTCTCGACGTTTCGAGCGAAGGCCCTTCGTCAGGATATATATATATATATATATATATATATATATATATATATATATATATCTTGTTGTTCATCAACAATTCACTCAAAAACCTTAGCAATTGTCGATACATCTTTATTTATTTCTATTCATCATAATGTATTATACTATTCTTAATCTTTGTTATAACTAACATAAGTAACTTCTGATAGTTTAGGTTTGGGGTATAATCTATTTAACAAGTAGATTCCATTTTGCCGTTGTCTGTTCAGTTATAGATGCACAGATGACGTCACAACGTGGTAAGAACATGCAAAAAAGTGGCCCACGAGACGCAGTCGAGTGGGTCACTGATGTTCTTACCACGTTGTGACGTCTTCTGTGCATCTAGAACTGAACAGACAACAAGAAAATGGAATCTATTTGTTTTATACAATATAAAAATTACACAATAATTCTTGCCGGATTTGGGGGCATGAAGAAAGAAAAAAGCAAATCAGCTGACGTGATCTGACGTGATCCATGTGTCTGTCCTCTAATAGATCATGGGCAACAACCAATGAAAACACGCATAGCAACCAGGGTATTGTATAAAAAAAATATTACATTTCAGACCTACTAAACACTGCCAAACATTTTGCGCCTGCACGAGCTCCTGACCAAAAAAGAGCGGGAAACTATTGTTATCGTGTAATTCGACGAGACTCTCGCACGTTTCTTGGAAATTTTAAGAAAACTACTGAAATTGTAAGACATGACATGACATGACATGACATGACATGACATGACATGACATGACATGACATCACATGACATGACATGACATCACATGACATGACATGACATGACATGACATGACAACTTTATTTACCGAAGGTAAAACACATGACATTGGCTTGTAGCATTAATGTAGCATTAATTTGTCGATCAAATGGAGCTCAGAGTTTTCTCTGAGTTTAACTTACGACAGCTTGTACAGCAAAAACATACGGAAAAAACGTTTATTATTGTGAACATTTTTGTCTAGCTATATATAAAGGGGTACTACACGGTGGCGACTTCTCGATTAAGGATTTTATGTTCGAGTGGCTAGGAGAATATCTCACGAGTGAGCGCAGCGAAAGAGTGAGATATTGCTCTTGCCACGAGAACATAAAATCCATATCTTTGAGCAACCGGTAATGTTCTATTTATTATATGGACAATGAAATTATGCGTGGAAATGATGTTGATAAACTGGATTTAATGAACTACAACCGCTTAACCTAAAACTTTCAAAAAACTACAAATGAAAAAGGTTACTGACTCAAATTTACTTGATTCGAAACTTGCGACAAAAGGCGTAAATTTTGACTTGTCGGTATATATCAGCCTAGACATAGGCTTTTCCGTTGGCTGAGCTGTGGCCTATGGGACTAGGAACTAAATTCGCTTCATGACGTAGGCAGAGTTAATGCTCCAGAAAAGCCCAGTAGATTTGCCAAATCCCAGACCACTGTATTTATTCATTTATCTCACAGTTGCAAGTCTTATAACCATTGGCATCGAGCAACCACTTAAATATCAAATCTATATTTCAGTAATTTCACAACCATAATATTAAGTTAAAATGATGTTTAGCAATTGTCCTCTGATCGATTCCTATCAACTCCACGCTCTGGATTCGACTATTTATAGACACATGAAAATATGACATCTTTCAAGTGTAAAATACTCCGAGCAAACTATTTCAGAATCATCTTCAGAGAAACATCAACAGAAAATCATGAAGCATTGGCCATGCATGTGGCGAACGTTTACACCACACTCACGAATTCACCTTCATTTGACATAAAATGCATTCGATTCGTTCGGGAAATCAAATAACTTTCACAGAATGGCAGAAATACTCAATTTATATCGTAAATGCTTCAACAATACCTTGAACTTCCATTAACTCGACAAAAATATCAATAACTTGAGATTTGGCGCCACCAACTTTGAGAATCTAGAGTGGGGCAGTTTTGGGCAGTTTTGAATTGGGAAATCTACTCGGCCTTCTATTTCCCGTTGTCTCTCCCCAGTCCCCTCGGCAATCCCAGCCTCAAATTTATAATTCCTAAATAGGAAATAGAAGGCCTATGTCTAGGCTGTGTATATATATGTCACTCGCGAGCGTTACATACGAGAAATACGCCACTGGGTTCCCGGATGTAGGGAAATATGGATTCTATACGAGTGTTTTAGTTGCTAGTAAAATACTCTTCTCCATATAATATATATATATATATATATATATATATATATATATATATATATATATATAATGGATGTCACATCGTGTCCGACGACGACTGTTTGTGAGGGGAATCGGTCACTTCAACGATTGTAGACACGTGCATGGGCTACAAGCCCTGCTGCAGATCCACATGGTCTTCCACACATTTCACACTGGAAACCAGTCGGTGCTGCTTGTGTTGGGTCTTTCCTTCTCAGTCTCGCCTGCCGAAGGCGTTCGCTTCTGTTAGACTCGAATGAAACAACTCCATCAGATATATATTACCAGGGTTAAGTCACGTTGGCCTGAAAAACAGAGAAAAATCTTCTCGACGTTTCGAGCGAAGGCCCTTCGTCAGGAGAAATTAGTAAACAACTCACATGTGGTCACGCGTATTTATAGCAGAGCTACAATGGGAATCACGTGAACACATGTAAGCCAATAAAAACAAAGTAAACAAATAAATTAATATGTAATTTTAGCCTGTGTGCAGGTGCTGACCCAATTTGTGGGTCAGGTACCTGCAAATAGGCAAAGAAACAGGTTATAAATTACTATTTAAATCATCAGAAAAAGGTTAAGGAAAAGGTGTGGAATATGGTGGTGGAGTGAGCTAAATGAAAGAGAATCGCTCATTGAGGCCGTGAGGGTGAATGGTACCAAGTTTGTAAATGAGACGCATTTCTTGTTTACGACGAGTATCGTTACAACCTGTAATGGGCTGAATGGCACAGATTTTCATGTTGGAAAAGGAGTGGTTGGCACTGTTGAAGTGCCTGGCAACAGGTTTGTTTGGCACATTGTATTTGACATCACGAAGGTGTTCAACAAACCTGTCACCTAAACGTCTTCCAGTTTCTCCGATGTAAAGCATGGGACATTGTGTCGTTCTTAGATATTCTCATCTCCATTAATGGTAATAAGCTGAGCACTTCTGTCTTTTACAAGACCACTGACTCTCATAGCTACCTCCTCTTCTCCTCTCATCATCCTAAACACACAAAAACTTCCATTCCTTTCTCTCAATTTCTTCGTCTTCGCCGCCTCTGCAGTGAAGATGATGATTTCAATGCCAAATGTTTGGAAATGAGAAACTTTTTTGTTAATCGCGGTTATCCTTCCCACCTCTTAGACACTGCCTTACACAACGTCTCCAACATTTCCTGTTCAGACACCTTAAGCGAACCTTTGGCTACCATTTCTAATGAAAAAGTACCTCTAGTTCTCACTTTTCATCCCTTCAATTTCAAAGTAAGGGACATCATTAGCCGCAATTTCGACCTCATTAAAAATGACCCAGAAACATCTTCCATTTTCTCTGAGAAACCCCTAGTATCTTTTCGGCATAGCAAAAACATCCGGGAAAACGTTATTCACAGCTCACTGCAGCAAGCCTTGGTATCACATGTTGGCACCAGCTCTTGCTGTCGTGGTAGGTGCAACACCTGTAAATACTTAGACTCCTCAATTTCAATTTCGGCTCCAAAATGTAGGTTCAACATAACCCACAGTTTCACTTGCACTTCCTCCAACCTCATTTACTGTATCTCTTGCAGTAAATGTCCCATGCTTTACATCGGAGAAACTGGAAGACGTTTAGGTGACAGGTTTGTTGAACACCTTCGTGATGTCAAATACAATGTGCCAAACAAACCTGTTGCCAGGCACTTCAACAGTGCCAACCACTCCTTTTCCAACATGAAAATCTGTGCCATTCAGCCCATTACAGGTTGTAACGATACTCGTCGTAAACAAGAAATGCGTCTCATTTACAAACTTGGTACCATTCACCCTCACGGCCTCAATGAGCGATTCTCTTTCATTTAGCTCACTCCACCACCATATTCCACACCTTTTCCTTAACCTTTTTCTGATGATTTAAATAGTAATTTATAACCTGTTTCTTTGCCTATTTGCAGGTACCTGACCCACAAATTGGGTCAGCACCTGCACACAGGCTAAAATTACATATTAATTTATTTGTTTACTTTGTTTTTATTGGCTTACATGTGTTCACGTGATTCCCATTGTAGCTCTGCTATAAATACGCGTGACCACATGTGAGTTGTTTACTAATTTCTCCTGACGAAGGGCCTTCGCTCGAAACGTCGAGAAGATTTTTCTCTGTTTTTCAGGCCAACGTGACTTAACCCTGGTAATATTTGGATTTCAACCGTGGCCGACGCTGTCCTAGAAGCTTTTAACTGTAGTCCATCAGATATAATTTTCCTCCACTTTGGTCGGTCCAATGCTGATTTTTTCCAAGTATTGGTGTCGATGTTACAGGATTTGAGCGTAGATTTCAAGCAGTCTTTATAGCGTTTGCGCGGCTTTTTGATATTCGTTTGCCCTCTAGTAGTTCACCAGAAAATATTGCTTTCGGAATTTGGTTGTCATTCATCCTTACTAGATGACCAGCCCACTGGAGCTGGCGCTTCTTCAAAAAGCTCTCGATTGACATGCACTTCGCTTTTCCCAAAACTTCCAGGTTGGACACTTTATTATATATATATATATATATATATATATATATATATATATATATATATATATATATATATATATATATATATATATATATATATATATATATATATATATATATATAGGGTGTTTCACAACCTAGTTCAAATGCATTAAAAAATATGACTCCATAAGCTAGACACGCAATAATGCTAACTTAGAGGTTTACAGATTGGTACGCCTAAAATTATTTTTTTTATATGTTTCTCAACAGAATCTCCAAATACATCTAAATGTTGACTGTAAGGGTGTTAAAATAGAAAGGTTTGGCATTAGACAGAGTAAGGGGCCGTTTTTCGGGCCATGCAGCTCAGGCAGGAATGGGTTAAACACTTTTCAACTCTGCCTAGGATGTCTGCCTGAAGGTCCTTTCTTTAATGAATAAAATCGTCGGGCGTTATAGACAGAGCTATAACAATAAAGGGGCCGTTTTTGGCCAGGTCATGCAGGCAAGAATTATTTTTCTCTGAGTTTAACTTTCGACTGCTTGTAACTGGAGCTCAGAGTTTTTCTCTGAGATTAACTTATGAATGCAGAGCTTGTACGGCAAAATTAAAACAAAACGATATAAAGGAATTACTTTTGGCCAGCTCTGTAACTATTCCACAAATTTTGAAATTAACAGTACTATAACTAATATTTATAAAAGCCAGGTTGAAGAGCGGTGGGAATACTACTAGAGTGTAAAAAAGTGAACTAGTGCGTAGGCAGTGTTTTAAGGCCTGTTTAAACGGATCCAACATGTTGGTCCAACATCATCCAACTATGTTGAATGCAACATGTTGGATTCGTTTGAACACCATGTTGGATAATGTTGCATGATGTTGGACATTGTTGGATCATGTTTGATTCCGTTAAAACTTTTCATCCAACATCGTCCAACATGTGACGGAAAACGAGATCATCGACATCGTTTCCGTGGAGATTTAGATAAAAACATTCAAGATGGCGGAATGCGGGAGTGACGAGAGTTTGTTCGAGAGTTTGACGCAGGAACGTGAGGAACCCCTCGCTAAAACTCCTCTGAATAATAAGAATAAAAATGTCGAGAATTCCGAGGAAGATGAGATAGCAAAAGCTACTTCAAGTTAAAAAAGAAGACTGGTCTATCAAAGGCAATTAAGTCAAGGAAGTGGACTGACGCGAAAATAGACGAGCTTCTTGAAATGCTTGAGGAGCGGGTTTGCTTATGGGATGTGTATTGTTAATTATTAATTAATAGCACTTGTGTTGGATGTTGTTGCATCCGTTTGAACATGTTGGCCAACATTGACCAACAATGGTCCAACATTGTTGGACCAACAATGTTGGACAATGTTGGATCCGTTTAAACAGGCCTTTAGATAGAGCAAAGTGAAAAGGTGGTTAACTGCCGAGAAAAGTTTTCATAACCAAATACTTAGTGCTGACTTTTCGAGCGGAGCCCTTCATCTGAGTGATGTGAAATGTCAGTATTTCGTTATAAAAATTATTATTATATGGCTGGGTTTGATTTCCGATCCGAACGCAAAATGACGCACGCTGATTGGTTCCTGAGAAGTCGGGATTTTACGATATTGACCGACCGGTCAATACGCTTTTTTCTCGGCCCTGTAAGTTTTGGCGGGAACATTTCTGAGTTGATTTGAATACAAATAAAAGAGAAATAGGTATCTTTATTCAAATATTTTGAACAATAAATATGTGTTGGAACATGACTGCTGGTCTTCTTTAAAGCTGTTTATCTAAAAACACGACAAATGAAAGCCGAACTGGTGTAAATAAGAAGGCCAAGAAGCGACACGAAAAAGTCAACAGGTAAGGTAAAGTGGTAAATAGCATACTCCGAAAACGAAAACAACGCTCGAAGCTTTAAAATAAAATGAACCAATAGCCATGTAATAAATTCCTTATTAACATCGTTTGCTCGGTCTGTACTGGGAAGTATTTGCCCTCGGTTTTATCGCACAAACCTCGCTCTTTTGTCGCTCGGTCTGTACGAAAACCTCAGGCAAATACTTTCCCGTACAGACCTCGCACTCGGTTAATAAGTCTTTATTCTCGGCAATTTACCACTTTCTCCCTTTGCTTTGGGAGTGGACAGGTGTCCCAGTAAATTTGCCCTCCCCCCCAAAAAAAATATGTCCCCCTCTTCGGAAATTTGTCTCCCCTCCCTCAGAATGATTCCTTACAGGATAATTGATATACGTGTAATGTGGACAACACTTTTTAAAAGTAAAAAATATATATTTCTGCATGATAAATTAAATTGGATAAGAAACTCTTTTTTGCTTTCTAAAGAGCGTGTTGGCTCTAATGAAGGGCTCCGCGTGAAACGTCACCATTTTCTTGCTTTGTTATTAATATAATAGTGTAATTTGCCGTTTTTCAAAAAACGGTATATACGAAAGTATTTATTAAGGAACCGCATGAATTATCCATACAGACATTTTGTACGTGTTTCTTTTCCAGAATATGGTGATATGGTTCAGTGTGATCTTTGTGACAACTGGTGCCATCTTCCTTGTCTTAATTTAAGTTCTTTTCCTGAGAATGATCAGGAATGGCTTTGCCATTCATGTGTTCCACCATCAAAACTTTGTAAAAATGATTAGTTTAGTGACAGTCCAATTAAGCCAAAGTTTTTACTAAATAAATAAGTTTGTATATTGTAGTTTTTATAAATATATATTTAGCTGCTATAATTTATCATTCGGAAATATAGATTTTTTTACTTTTAAAAAGTTTTATCTACATTACACGTATATCACTTATCCTGTAGGGAATCATTCTGAGGGGGGGGGGGGATTTCCAAAAGGGGGCGACGTATTTCCTAGGAAATGTGTCCCGGGGGGAACATATTTTTGGGGAACATTTCCTGTGACACCGGCCTATAGTTGTCACTGAACCGCAGCAGGTTGTCGAAATTGTAACTATAAACTATTTTTTATAAATCAATACAACCTGTAATTTAAGTTCTACCGCGCTATAAGTTCTAAAATCCAGCATAACACCATGATAATATCAGAAATTTGAAGTGTATCCTCTGTTATTGATTACTGCTTTGTAGAATTGTAAAGACTGTAATCTTACCCGAAGGCTTTAGCCCGAGAGACCGAAAAACAACCGATGTGTTTCAAAGTAAAAAACAACAATGCAAATTAATTGGTCACTGCTAATGATGCATGGGTGTAGTTTATATAAGAATGAAATTTTTTATAATTTTCACCTGTTAGCTTTAAAAGTTACTGCTTATATTCAAGGCCATTTTTAGAGCTATACAAACGTTCAAAACTTTGTTTCATTAAGACAGAGTAACGTCAAACATAACTGTCATTGATATACAAATCGAAATATACGGTAAGGTTGGATATAGTTCTGCCGAAACATGAAAGGTAGATCGTCTAACGTTTCGACTAAAACGGTAGACTTCTACGTTCGCTGTTTCGGTAGTATATCCAACCTACTTACACAGCACCCTATAATATACACTGATATCACTATTTGTAGCATTGATATAGCATATAATTATATTATACCAACAAGAGAACAAGAGTTGAGGACTGCTCTTGCAAAATGAACGCCGGTAGCTACTGTATGCAGAGAAGTTTGTGTCCATGACCCAAAAAGTTACTGTTTTTGACCCAACAGTAACTTTTTAAGCCATATATATATATATATATATATATATATATATATATATATATATATATATATATATATATATATATATATATATATATATAAAGAGTTAGAATGTTTTCGTCAGTACTCTGAGTTTCACGCGTAGTGCGATCTTCTTCGTTGCCTGAAGATCGCACTACGCCGGCATGAAACTCAGAGTAGTGACGAAAACATTCTAACTCTTTTACATATATAATACGCTCTACCTCTAATGGTATCGAGCACTCTTGGACCATCCGCCAGCTTTGTATCATCCATGCTCAGTATATATATATATATATATATATATATATATATATATATATATATATATATATATGTGTGTGTTTATTCACACATTCATGTTTAAAAATCAAGCATTTCTTCTACACCGAGGCTTCTCCGTACAGACAGAAATATTTAGCTAATTTTCAACCACATTCAACCAAAATTTAATGGATTAGTCGTTCGTCTATGGCCAACCCTTCTACATAGTTTAACGAAAATCGGTGCAATACATTTTGAGATATCCTGGCGACAGACAGAAAGACAAACAAACAAACAAACAAACAAACAAACAAACAAACAAACAAACAAACAAACAAACAAACAAACAAACAGACAAACAAACAAACAAACAAACAAACAAACAAACAAACAAACAAACAAACAAACAAACAAACAAACAAACAAACAAACAAACAAACAAACAAACAAACAAACAAACAAACAAACAAACAAACAAACAAACAAACAAACAAACAAACAAACAAACAAACAAACAAACAAACAAACAAACAAACAAACAAACAAACAAACAAACAAACAAACAAACAAACAAACAAACAAACAAACAAACAAACAAACAAACAAACAAACAAACAAACAAACAAACAAACAAACAAACAAACAAACAAACAAACAAACAAACAAACAAACAAACAAACAAACAAACAAACAAACAAACAAACAAACAAACAAACAAACAAACAAACAAACAAACAAACAAACAAACAAACAAACAAACAAACAAACAAACAAACAAACAAACAAACAAACAAACAAACAAACAAACAAACAGACAGAAAGAGGTAAAAATGTAACTGGAGGTAATTAGTATGCCCGTCTTACCGCACCTTTTATCTTGGCCTGGAATACTCGCGATGCAGCTTTGTTCGCCGGTTGTATCCTTTTTATCTTGTCAGTAAGCTGAAATACTTCAGCCTTTGACAAAACGTCAAAACCAGCTGCCTAGCACTAGATCGGTACATCTAGAAGCTGTTGTTATTGTGGGAGAACTGTTGTAAAACCAAAAATAAATAAATTAGCCAATCAAAACGCTGACATATGATATTCTATATACGATGTGTTGTTTGACTGACATGTCTGCGCAGTGCCTGTACAGTTGAACTTATTGAAATGCTAGTAAATTAAAATGCATAGTCAACTAAGTCCGCAAACTCAACTTCAAATATTCTTGTACGTGTACCTGTATTAAAACAGGAAAGACCAGCGTACCTGCAGGTAGCCTGGCTGTGTCACAGCCCTAACTCCGTAAGAGTAAGGTCTGTGAACACTTGGGCGGTCAGTCTTCCGTTGAAAAATCACTACGTTTCTTTGTTGTGTTTACATTATTCCGGAGTAAGTTGCCGTAGCGTAGTCACTAGGGACTTTAAGCAAGCACAACGACTACGACTACGGCAACATGTTTGAACAATAGAATTTCATGTCATATACAAAGAGCTTTTGCAAATGACGGTCCCAAGAGTAATTTTCATGCCGTCGTGACTCTGTTGACAACGTAGAAAAATCATTTTTACGTTGTAAAGACAACGCGGAACCGGAGTCACTACAGAAGCCTTGGAAAGGCTTAACCTTACTCTCGCGAATAACAGATTGAACAAGTGTTTTTCTTCAAGAGTTTAAGAACAAAACGAGCCTATGCGATTATGTATCTTGAAATTTGGATGTATAAAAACACCACCATTTAATACCACTCTGAAACTTTCCACCGTAGCCGTAGTCCGTTGTCTGAAGCTTAAAGTCCCTACTACGCTTAGCACTCCGGCTGCAAATCATTACGCTATGGTAAATTTACCGTACCGTCATAGTGCAAACAGACGATTTTTTGTTACGGAACGCTCACCCCAATCCGGACCACCACCGTACCGTAATAGTGTAAACGGGGCTTCGATCGAGCGATTGCTTGTTCCTGCCGGGAGAAGACTAGGGACGATATTATAGAGATAAATATGTTAATTCAACACGATCTCTTACCAAAATTAAGCGTATATCTTAATTGTAAAATAGGGCTCGAATTAAGACATGGCCTTAATTTTAAAATAGGGCTCCAATTAAGACATGGCCTTAATTTATCTGTCCCACAAGCGGGATGTTAAACTTGAACACATAAAGCTAAAAATCCTAGAGGGGCGTTGTGGTCCGGGTCTGAGAGGTGTGACTTTTGTTCCGGAGGATTGT
The DNA here is from genome assembly GCA_964035015.1 of Corallium rubrum. Lineage (NCBI taxonomy): Eukaryota > Metazoa > Cnidaria > Anthozoa > Scleralcyonacea > Coralliidae > Corallium > Corallium rubrum. The sequence goes on from OZ035998.1 coordinate 30,859,391, forward strand.
GATTAGGCTTAGGGCTACCGGGGGGTTGTGGTTAGGTTTAGGGTTTTCGGGGGGCTGTGGTTAGGGTTGGGGGTATGGGGGAGAGTTTTCATTTAAAATTAAGGATTATCCTTAATTCTAGGCGAGTTGACAATTAAGGATAATCCTTAATTTTGGATGTGAGGTCGACCTGGTTAATTACTGGAAATAGTTTACACTAAAACTGCCCCCCCCCCCCCTGATTAATGTATTGTCTATATTGTATGCGCCTATGCCAGATCAGTACTTGGTCAAGTTATACGATCTTTAGATCTGCCATAGCCAGGCGATCCGCAAACTATCCACTTTGTCCGTAAAGCTCAGTGTTGTAATCACTGATCTCTAAATAAACTGGATAGACCCTTCCCTATGGCCAGCAGTCAAACATATCGTGGCAGTCGCCGCCATCTTACGTAGTGGAACATATGACGCACTGCGGCCTTAGAACTTGTTCCCAATCCTAAAGTTGACTGGCATGAGCAATCTTGACGTCAGCACGGTCAGATTAACCGGGGGTAGGAATATTAAGTACTCTCTGCCGGGGGAGTTGGAAAAGCCGTAAAGCAAACAACAGATACCGGTTCGTTTAGTTTTCACTGTTTAACAACAAATACAGTCAAAAGATGGCAAGTACATAACATGAGATATTGTTAAGGCATTAAAATTACTATAAAAGATACAATTTAAGACTTGGAATTGAATTCTTCGTATATTTTATAGTCTGTTTTTCAGTTATATTAATATCGTGAAGTTTCTTCGTTGTCGGCACTGAAAAAAAAATAACGAAATTTAAAGGTTTTATAGCTCAGTAACAGAAACAAATGCAAGAAATTAGCGTCTTAAACCTTATTAAGTAGTTCTTGTGTCCTTACATTCGTTTAAATTTTTTAAAATAACTCTTTTTGTCTGTTTTCAATCTACGAAAGCTATGAACTTTAGTGGCAGCCATCTTGGGTAGTGGTCACGTCATCATACAACTGGCACGCAAAATCCGGCCCAATGGCCCATCCAGTTTATATAGAGATCAGTGGTTGTAATCTTTACTCGTTCAGCTTTGTTTTGATCTATGTTTAGTTATCTCAGAATGAACTGCGATTTGATAGTCTTTCAATCCCGTGCTACTGTTCAACCTTTAACGTTTTCTGACTTTAAATATCGTTTATAGATTGTGTTTTAAAATCGTATCCCTCAACTTTCGACCACCAAACAGTGTCGGATTAACCTTCCCAGGGCCGGGGGCAAAAATATTTTAGGGCGGGCCGGACACAAAATGAGAGCCATCGCCGGAGTACGGTGAACTGAAAGCGTAGTAGGTTGATCGGATCATCGGACGGTTCGCACTTGGGCTGCCTCAGGCGCCACTCCCCCTGCCTCCTCCTCAGGCCCTCGTTGCATCATGAACAGGTCACACGCGCCGAATTTAGGGCCTGCAAGATGCTGTAAAAAAAATTGGCAAAACTTGGCACGGAAGAAATTTGCATGACTACCATCGCTAATAGCCATGGCTATATCCGAAGATTTTGAAGGCCATTGAAGACTTATGACATAGAATCCTAGCTTAAAAATGAAGGATCTGGCAGGCCCTCTCAACAGTGTGACCTGTCCATGATGCAACGAGGGCCTGCGGAGGAGGCAGCCACTCCCTCCCGCTGGGGCCGAGGGCAACGTTGAAACCTTACCCCTTAATTAATTCCCGATACTATTTGCGGCTATTACCCGAAAGCACATTGCGGGTTTACACTGAACAAATCGAGATTTTTTATCATATTACCATATCTTTACATACGCGGGGACTTCAATATATGCCTCCTCTGGGGCAATAACCGTTGAAAATATAGTAAACTAGTAAACATCTTCTCATAGTTTGAGCTTGGGGTACTGTGCCTTAATTTAATTCCCGATACCATTTGCGGCTATTACCTGAAAGCACATTGCGGGCTTAAACTAAACAAATCGAGATTTTTTATCATATTACCAAATCTTTACATGCGCGGGGACTTCAATATATGCCTCCTCGGTATACACATATTACAAACCAAATACTGATTTACCTTGTTTTGTCGCCTTAAACATGTAAAAGTGGATATAGTGACCACAAAACTACGTCATTATTTTAAGGTGACATAAATTATTTCCCCCAAAACTTGGGATTTAATTTATGCAAGAACAAGCAATCGCTCGAGTGTTCACAGTCACAGACCTTACTCTTAAGAACTGAGTTTATAGGGCTGTGATACAGGCTAACCGGCGTTGCAATATCGACGGAAATGTGCGCAATTTAGTGACATTTCTATCAGGTCAATTTCAAAAAAGACTGAAGAAAGTTATTTCATGGCGTTAGATCAGCCACTAGGATAAAATAAAATTATACTGTAATTCGTGTGCTAGCTTGAACAAGACGCCTGCTTTGGCGTTCACTCGGGTACTGATTTCTGAAACCTTGGCGTAGTCCTTGCACATATAGAAAACCTGCCATGCGAAACAATGCAAAATTTTTGACAAACCGAAGGAGGTCTTAGAATGGATGAAGTAAATCAATGCATGAAGCTTTTGCTGGTGTAAACAACACCGTTGTAAATTAGGTGAGCTAGACCGGTCTAATAACCGAAATCCCAGTTGCACAAAGCGACATCTCGGCTAGGCGGGCTGCTTCGGTTCTCATATAAACGCAAGATGAAAATTAAACAGTAACAAACGCACGATCTAGTCCGGCTCGCCTCCGTATAAACAAGCCCTTTATAGTGTAGGTCTACGGCCCGTCTACCGCAATCGGTGTGTGCAATTGTGAGCGTATATAAGATCAGGATACTTTCCAGCGACATTACTGATCAACAATTAAGTATATTTCAGTGAACAGCTTCAAGGACATCAGGAAAGCGAAGAAAGAAAGCATGAGGATTAGCATTTTAGCACGCATCAGTTTCGCAAAGCCTGACGGGATGACGTAATGATTGCCATTTCGAAACATAGACAAAACGAAAAACGGAGCCGAAACCTAGACTCGTTCTACCATAGGTAGCCCAAGTAATAAGCTATTTTTATGTGATTAGAGCCTTCAATTAGCTTATAATTTTCACACAACTCTTTGAGAGTTTCAGGCTTTCGGGTCCTTTTAAGATTCCACAGATTTTACTCTGGCGAATGCAACATTTACAAGTTATTGCGATCAACAAGCCTGTCGAGGGCAGCTGCATATACTCATAGTTAGTGGAGGGGGATGGTTTGGAAACTCGGCAAAAGTCGTTGCTCTATATATGCTTTTGTTCATTTTGTCTAATTTCACGGTCACTGATTGAGGCTCCAGTGGCGCAACTATATAGGCATCTGGGAGCCCGTGGGATTAATTGTTTCCGGGGCCCTTTCCGATTTAGTGACCGCATTTCTACGGGGGTTCGGGGGCATGCTCCCCCGGAAAATTTTTGAACCTATGGTTTCTGAAATGGCATTTCCTGCATTTTGAGGGCATTTTTGAGCAAAATCTAATCACTCACATTCCGATTCAAAATCTGTTAAAGTGGGCAGATTATTTGAATAGATTCATAACTGCATTCATTCCATTCCGCATAGCCTGCGCGCAGACATTTTACCCAATCTCCGCGGATTGGGTAAAAAGTCAGTGCACACTGCACATGTTAATAAGGGCACTTCTTGCCAAAAATGTTTGTGGGTAAATACCCCCTACCCCCGGTCGCGCCGCCCCTGCGTATGGGTGTCAAAGCATCCCCCACCCTCCAAGAGAAGATTTTCAGTGTAAGACTCAAGACTGTCAGACAAAGTGGCGGACCCTAAAGGTGCGACAAACCAGTAGAAGGGTCCAGGGAAATGCTTCCCCAGGAAATTTTTGGTTTTCTAATGCTCTGAAACGCTATTTCCTGCATTTTGAGGGCAGTTATAACCATCAGAAAGGGGGGTTCTGTGGAACCTACGGATCTTGTCACAAAATGCTTGGGGGCCCTAATTAATTCCTTTTGCTCGGGGCCCGTGGGGTTTACCCACCCTTCCCACCCAGTAGTTGTGCCACTGCACTGAACGTATTGTATTTTCTGTATAATGAAGCAGTCATCCAATAGCAACGTTCGGCTTTAATCAGTTCAGTCCTTCGTCGTCACATGTTGAAGTCCTTTGTTCGTTGTGTAGTCCTTCGTCATCACGTGTCCATAGAATTTCTTTTCTTCAACCAATTGCCTTCCTCCAACATGAACACAATAACATGACCATTGCATAACCTTGAAAGACAATGGAGCTTCCAAACCATCCCCCTCCACTAACTATGATATACTGTAGGCAGTGTTTTGAAAAGATGTTTCTCAAATCAGTACCGAGACGGTGTTTTGGATATCGGAGGAAGAAATTAGTATAAGTAATAACATAATTGAGGGAAATTAGCGATTAAATTTCCCGCAGCCCAAGGGCGCAACTGGGCGGAGGGAGGGGGTTGCAACCCCTGCCCTTTTTGTGAGACCTCTAATACTAGGTTAGACATTAGATAAACAAATAATTAATCGTCTGTTGTAGTACGCAATACAAATCTGGCGAAAGTCAGAGGCTTCTAGTTCGGCTTCAATCTCGTACCCAGTTTGTAATATACTACACCATGTTTTTTCTAAAAACAACCGCTTTTCTGAATTTGTGGGCTCTGCTTTCGAATCTCATGGCGAAAATGGAAATGAACCAATCATAGAGATAGAGCTGGATTTGGGCAACCCTGTAGCCACTGACCATAGTCAATCGAGATATGGTCTGGAAACTCAGCTAAAGTCTTTGGTCTATCTTTTTGTTCGCCTTTATGCATTTTCGTGCACGGTGCACGGTCACTGAACACATTGTGTTTTAGTATAATGAACGAATTGTCCAATAACAACGTTTCAGTTCAATCACTCAACCGCGCTATTTAAATATTAATGAACCTAAAACAAAGGATGTGCACGGTGTAAGGTACGGTTCAACATAAAATCACAGCTCATTATAGGCGCTTTGAAGTTTGCCGAGTTTCCAGACCATATCTCGATTGACTATGCACTGACCTATATATATATATATATACAGTATATATATATATATATATATATATATATATATATATATATATATATATATATATATATATATATATATATATATAGTTGAAAGCTTCTAGGACAGCGCCGGCCACGGTTGAAATCCAAATATTAACAGGGGTTAAGTCACGTTGGCCTGAAAAACAGAGAAAAATCTTCTCGACGTTTCGAGCGAAGGCCCTTCGTCAGGAGAAATTAGTAAACAACTCACATGTGGTCACGCGTATTTATAGCAGAGCTACAATGGGAATCACGTGAACACATGTAAGCCAATAAAAACAAAGTAAACAAATAAATTAATATGTAATTTTAGCCTGTGTGCAGGTGCTGACCCAATTTGTGGGTCAGCTACCTGTAAATAGGCAAAGAAACAGGTTATAAATTACTATTTAAATCATCAGAAAAAGGTTAAGGAAAAGGTGTGGAATATGGTGGTGGAGTGAGCTAAATGAAAGAGAATCGCTCATTGAGGCCGTGAGGGTGAATGGTACCAAGTTTGTAAATGAGACGCATTTCTTGTTTACGACGAGTATCGTTACAACCTGTAATGGGCTGAATGGCACAGATTTTCATGTTGGAAAAGGAGTGGTTGGCACTGTTGAAGTGCCTGGCAACAGGTTTGTTTGGCACATTGTATTTGACATCACGAAGGTGTTCAACAAACCTGTCACCTAAACGTCTTCCAGTTTCTCCGATGTAAAGCATGGGACATTTACTGCAAGAGATACAGTAAATGAGGTTGGAGGAAGTGCAAGTGAAACTGTGGGTTATGTTGAACCTACATTTTGGAGCCGAAATTGAAATTGAGGAGTCTAAAAGTATTTCGGCTCCAAAGGTAGGTTCAACATAACCCACAGTTTCACTTGCACTTCCTCCAACCTCATTTACTGTATCTCTTGCAGTAAATGTCCCATGCTTTACATCGGAGAAACTGGAAGACGTTTAGGTGACAGGTTTGTTGAACACCTTCGTGATGTCAAATACAATGTGCCAAACAAACCTGTTGCCAGGCACTTCAACAGTGCCAACCACTCCTTTTCCAACATGAAAATCTGTGCCATTCAGCCCATTACAGGTTGTAACGATACTCGTCGTAAACAAGAAATGCGTCTCATTTACAAACTTGGTACCATTCACCCTCACGGCCTCAATGAGCGATTCTCTTTCATTTAGCTCACTCCACCACCATATTCCACACCTTTTCCTTAACCTTTTTCTGATGATTTAAATAGTAATTTATAACCTGTTTCTTTGCCTATTTGCAGGTACCTGACCCACAAATTGGGTCAGCACCTGCACACAGGCTAAAATTACATATTAATTTATTTGTTTACTTTGTTTTTATTGGCTTACATGTGTTCACGTGATTCCCATTGTAGCTCTGCTATAAATACGCGTGACCACATGTGAGTTGTTTACTAATTTCTCCTGACGAAGGGCCTTCGCTCGAAACGTCGAGAAGATTTTTCTTCAGGCCAACGTGACTTAACCCTGGTAATAATTATATATATATATATATATATATATATATATGACCTATATATATATATATGACCTATATATATATATATGACCTATATATATATATATATATATATATATATATATATATAATAACAGGTATGCTACGCACGCTCTGATTGGACGAGAACCATTTTCACTCAGAGTACGTTTGACGTCATTTTCATTTTATATTGTACAACGCATGCTCTGTTTGGTTAAATCTCACGTAATCACTGGCGTATTTATTTGATTACGCCATCATTCGTCAGCTGAGTCTCGGTCACTTTGGCTTCTCCTTGGTTTTTTACCTCGTAAAACGGTTAGTTATTTTATAAAACAAATAGAAAATCGCTTTTGTGACGCTGTACTGTGATACAAACACGAATGACGCAATTTCAATTGGAACAAATGTGTGAAAACACTCGGCTTCGCCTCGTGTTTCCACTAGGCATTTTTTCCGGTTGAAATCACGTCATTCGTGTTTGTATCACAGTACAGAGACACACAAGCGATTTTCTATTTGTTAAATATAACTGGACTGGCCAAAAATGTGTCCCCATTTTCACTTTCAAAATGGCGGCATTTATGGGTCCTTCTGCTAATGGTAGCGACCACTGACATGTACTTACCGTAGGAAAAAATAATATTTATGTAAATACAAAGCGATTTTCTTGCTTTATTAATGAATCGTTCCTATGCCGGCGCCTTAACAAAATACTAAGGAGTAAAGACCAATAAATTCGGACCGGAAAGAGTTAATGCATGCACGGTTGGTCATTGTTAGTTTCTTGTGGAACGACTCAAGAGCCTTCTGGATTATTTGTGATCATGGCTGACCAAATAGGAATATCGCCTCCCATGTAAACAGCCCCTAAGAAGAACTCGGTACGCCTCGCTTCTTTACGATTTTCTCGTGATGGCGACTTCATAAAACGAAATGTTTGTAGATTTCCATGATCATGTGTATTGACAGTCTTGTTTATTTTATTTTATTGCCAAGTGTTCGTGCGGTCCCACCGGCCAGTCTTTAATTCAGACTGCTAGAAAGCTACAACAGCAATTGTCTAGGAATATTATTATTATTGTAGTTCAGAACTACAATAAGACTTTTATTATATGGCTGGGTTTGATTTCCGGTTCGTACGCAAAACGACGCACGCTGATTGGTTCCTGAGAGGTCGGGATTTTACGATGTTGACCGACCGGTCAATACGCTTTTTTCTCGGCCCTGTAAGTTTTGGCGGGAACATTTCTGAATTGATTTGAATACAAATAAAAGAGAAATAGGTATCTTTATTCAAATATTCTGAACAATAAAATGTATTGGAACATCACTGCTGGTTTTCTTTAAAGCTGTTTATCTAAAAACTCGACAAATAAAAGCCGAACTGGTGTAAACAAGAAGGCCAAGAAGCGACACAAAAAAGTCAACAGGTAAGGTAAACAGCATGCTCCGAAGACGAAAACAACGCTCGAAGCTTTAAAATAAAATGAACCAATAGCCATATAATAAATTCCTTATTAACCTGAAAGTATTTGCCCCCGGTTTTATCGCACAAACCTCGCTCCTTCGTCGCTCGGTCTGTACGAAAACCTCCGGCAAATTCTTTTCCGTACAGACCTCGCACTCGGTTAATCCCCGAGCCCGGGCGTAAGGCCGAAGGCCCGGAGCCCGGGTGAGGGTGCTAATCTCGACATGAGTGGAGTCCACTTTACACGCGTGTAGAAAAAGAAAGGGAGACAAAATCTGGAAATAGTTTATATGTTTGGTACGATGTCACGCGGTAAGAATAGTTGGCACTGGTGACTAGCTTTGAAGCAAACTTATAGTTATTTCCATATTTTGCGAAACAAAATTGTTTCAAATGGTTTCGTTTTAAACGGAAAGAAGCAGAACAACGAATAAAAGAAGGATACAAACAGCCAGTTTAATATATCTTGAAGAGAAACCAGAAAACCTGAAGAAACCAAACGTATGGTAAACGGCAAAAACTCGATCTGAATTGTAGTGTTTGTGGTCACAGGTACTGTTGTTGACGGTAATCAGCATTTATTCATTAATATATTCTGTAAACGCCAAGAACGGCAAGACTTTTAAATAGAACCCTTTTAGACACTCGTCAGTCACTGTAAACTTAATCTAGCAACTATCATATAAAGTTTTATACCTTGTCCTTTAATAATATGTTGTTTTCAAGTTGTTGCTTAACCTATTACAGGTAAGCAGTAATACAGCTTCACGTTTTCGTGCTTTCCCTTTGCTACTGTGGACGTGATGTTTTTCATTGACTTAATTGCAAGCACTTATCATAAATACTCATAGGCTTTGTCCATTTTCTTTTGTCCTGTATTATACAGACTGAAATTACGCTGTCTGTTGTTTTTATCTCCTACGTTTTTGAGCTGTTAACTTTTAATCCTGCCTTTGCAAAACATAAAAGTAATTCCGTTGGAAACCTCCTGTATGGCTAAAAACAATATATTTTTACAACCAGAATTTAATATGAAATCTGTAAGTTTTCCTTTGATATGTTCAACTTTCATTTTAGTCATCTTAATCATAAATTCTGTAATTATCCTGAGGATTAATTCACTTGCTTTTGCTGTATATCAGGAGTGCTTATTTTAATTGGAAGGTGGGGTGGGTGGGGTGTATTTCAAAAAGCATATAAAAGCAGGCGAGGGGTTGTTGCATTTAGGTATTTCTAGTAAGTCTTTAATCATGGAAACATCCCGGGCCGCTCAGCAACAAACATAAATATTAAATATACATGGCAACCACCGAAATATTTCGAGACAAGGACGATATTATGTTGACTTGACAAAAATTCTGACAGAGAATTCGACAAAGTTTGCCTAGTCCGTCTACTCCGAACGTTTTCTCATGAAATAATCCACTGTAGAAGTTATAAAATATATTGGCAGAAAGATAATTCACCGGCTTGCTACAACATACGTACAGTTTATATATCCGACTAAATAGCTTAGTTTCCCTAAAAACCCCGAAATACCGAACATGTCCAAATCATAATAGCGGCCGCTATTTTGAAATTTTTTTCCGTATGTATTATAATGCCTTCTCCGAATGTTTTCTCGGGAAATAAACCATTGTAGAAGCTATCAAATATACTGGAAGAAAGATAATTCATCTGGCTACAACATACGTACAGTTTATCCGACCAAATAGCTTAGTTTTCTTAAAAAAGTGAAATACCGAACACGTCCAACACGAACTAGAGATGCTTGTTGAACGTCCCCCGGTTCTTAGGTATCGGTCAGCGACCTTCACCATTAGCAAACGGACCCATAAATGCCGCCATTTTGAAAACGATTTTGGGGACACTTTTCCTAACTCAAAGGTAATAGGAGCACGCAGTCCAGTTATATATATAGGTCAGTGCCTGTAGCCGTAGGGAACACCGCTGCCAAACGTTTGCGCATGCGTGAATTCGCTGAGTAAACATTGCAAGAGAAGTGGGAACTAGCCGTGGCGACAACAACCAGACAGTGAAGACTAAGTAAGACTCGACTATTCATTTGGGTTTTAAAAAAAGGGTAAA